>JARYHS010009186.1:75687120-75909270 GCA_031002005.1 Vandiemenella viatica | reverse complement strand
CTATCCACAATCGTTGCAACAATATTGTGCAACGGCAGCGTAAATTCGATATTTCAGGTCGATCAAATTGTTTGGTAGGGGAGGACCATACACACGATGAAATCCAGTGGTGTCAAGTCTTGGGAGCGAGGTAGCCTTCACGGCTAATCTACCAACCTGGGCAGCGATTATCGAGAAAACCTCAAACTTCCGTGACGAAATGAGGTGGTGCACCGTCTTGCTGGTAGTAAACCATCCATCTCTGTGATCTTTATCGATCTGTGGAATTCAAACGTTTCAAACATATCCAGATACGCAATACCAGTGACAGTTTTCTCCATGACGAAGAAAGTGCCTACACTTTCAATTTGCTACGGGCACAAAACACATTAACTTTGGGGCTGTCACGAACGTGTTCCAGGGTTGCATGTGGATTTCCGCTGGCCCATATTCTGCAGTTCTTGGTGTTCACCATGCCACTGATATGAAACCAAAACACGCAGCGAACACGCTCTGCACCAGGGAAAGTAGCCATTTTAACTGTGCACTACGCTGGCGCTCCTGGTGGCGGAATGGTGTACTGATGCACTACTTGCATCAAAGTTGAGGTTGTTTGCTACAAAATGACACATCTACCGATTCTGTAAGTTGTAGCAACACATTTCTATATCATTCGAAAGTTGGAAGTCCTTTTTGACTCACTCTGTATCAAAAATGTCAAAACCTTGATACTACTTTGTAGGTGCAGAGAAATATTCTGAGGGATAAGATAGTCATGTCCTGACTGACGACCAGCGACTGTACAAGCGAAGCCCCGGACCTTGTATAATGCGCTTTGGGTTCCCGTAATAGCTGAACGGTCTTCAGCAGCCCTCGTGTCTTCACAAGGGGGGGGATAACAAACACCCCAGAACACTGTGAATTTACGACTGCGAGTAGTTTTACCTTTCGAAAAGTTTATATCAGATCTCTTAAAAGTTTCATTTTATTAATCTTTCTTTCTTTTCCTCATGAATATCTCGTTAATCAGGATTCAGTCCTCTATATTTTATTCTTCTGAGTTAATTTCTTCATCTCAACATATCCATTTTTTATGTTTCATACATTCTGATCCTTGTCTTCCTCCACAATTCGTTTGTTCGGCTCTTCCCTCAAAAAAATAAATTAATCAGTCCCACGTAACTTAAAATATGACACACACAATGCAGTCTCTCTTTTGGAGGGAGACTTCCGTAAAAGTCTTTACTCATTTTCAATATATGTATGTTTCGTACTTGATCTGGCAACTTAATTTTCAGCACCCTATAAAGCATCTAATTGCAGATGTATCTATTTTCTTCAAGTTCAGGCTTCACTTCCATAAAGCTTGGTATGCCTGATGCATAGCATTACTAAGTTATTACGTAGTCCTACGTAAATGTTAAAAATTCAGAATCATGAAGATAACCAAGGTTAGTTGAAGGCAGAAAACAATTAAGAATAGCAATCAGAGCTGATGTTATCCTAATGCCATCTATCTGGCTAAAGGACTCAGTCCCCGATTCTTCTCGATAAATAGCATTCAATGTCGGTCAAATGTTTAATTTAATTTAATTGCAATGAAGCACACGTTCCAGTGGCAATTTCCCTACACCCCCATCTTCCCCCTATCCTGCACCCACCTACATTTGCCCTCTACAAATTTTATCTTTAAATTCCTTCAACGTTTTCGGTAAATTATTCATTATTTCTCTTGGTAACTCATTCCAATCCCTGACACCCTTACCTAAAAAAGAGAATCTTCCTACACCCTTGTGCCTGAAATCGAGTGCCAGCTTGTGGTCATGGTCATCTTTTCCCTTCCATCCACTACTTTTCATACCTACTCCAATATCTTTCCATGCTTCATCGCCAGTATACGCCCTGTACACTCCCATGACCCTCCTCATCCTCCTCCTGTCTTGCAATGAATCCCATTCCAGCTCCTTTATAATATCCGTCACTGATTGCATTCTGCACCTCTCCAACTCCTGCATTTGATACGTAAAATGAGAGGCCCATCCAGTGCTCGAAATTGACCAGGCGTAATTACGCCTGAAGTTTTTCATTTTACGCCTGAAATCTCCGTCAAAGGGGTGGAAAATACGCCAAAGTATCAAAATTAAAAAAATTACATTCCAGTACTTCGTTTTCAATTTGCATGTTCAAGGATTAATTCTAATAATTATTTTAATTCCTGTCGCATTGTTGATCTATTTCAGAATTTCAAATAATACGTTTCTGAACTTCAGAAGATGTGGCAACAGTGTATGGGAAATACCGTGAAGTAAAAGACAATTCTACTTTGTGCGTTTTTCGTTTAACAAAGGAAGTGAAGATGTTTCGTAAAATTAATTACTTTAACTTTATACCAACTGTAAAGATAAGTAGTGGTGTTAAAAGTATTACAAGCTCCGGTAAACAAGGAATGCCATAAAATGAAGAAACTTCTGCTGCTGACAAATCAGGCTCTTCAGCTACTACCAATAGGCCTGCTCCGACTTCACGCAATCAAGGGGGGGGGGGGAGGTGTTCAAAAAATCTTAGTAACTCATCAGCTACTGTGCCTACTGAAGATGAAGATCACTATGTAAAATTCAAAAGTTATTGTAATAAATACCATGAAATCAAGAATTATATTAATCTATTTTACAATTTTGGTATATAATATATTGGCATATTTAGACCTATTTACAGTTTTCAATTGTGTTGGGGTAGCTTGAAAGCTATTAAATCTGTATTTTCATAATTATAATTTAATTACGCCTGAACATTTTCATTTTACGCCTGAGTTAGGAGTAATACATACGCCTGGAAGTATAAACGAATTTCTAGTACTGCATACTACACTACCATATTCGACCAATGGTCTTACCAAAGTTTTGTAACCTAATTCCTTTACTTCTCTCGTACATCCCCTCATCACTCTCTCCAACAAGTGCAGAATTTTGAAACCTTTTCCTACCACCTGTCCAATGTGTCCTGCCCAGTTAAGCTTGTTATCAAATGTAATGCCAAGATATTTACATTTCAAGTCTTCAGCAAGTAATTCTTTCCCACCTTACATTCATAATTAACCTTTTGTTTTTTATTTTGTATCTAATAAACTGACTCTTCTTTGCAATTATCGTCATCCAATGTTACCAACCCAACTGTTGATGTGAAAGAAGTTACATTTAAAAAAAATGATGTCATCGCTATTGCCAAAAGGCCTAAATTTATCTTTTATGTGATCGCATCGCAGTATCTTCCAGTTAGAAATTTCTGAGAAATCTAATTTTCCATTTCGTGTTTTTTTTTTTTTTTAATTCTTTGGGTTTAATATCGCCAAGAATCTACTTTTGTCCTTCACAAATTTTAATTTTAAATTCTTTAACTGTTTCTGGTAAATTGATCTCGGGCCCTAAAACCCGAACAACAACAACAACAAATAAATTGATCTGCTTTTTGCTTGGAAATTTATTTCGGTATTTGCTCCCTTTATCCACAAACGGAAATTCTCACCCATTTTTACTCTTGAAATCAAGTGCTAGAATCCGATCAGTCATTTCTTCCATTCCATGTGCTACTTAATTCTTCTGCTAATATCAGTATTTATACACGTCCAGAACTCTCTTCACCCTCCTCCTGTCTTCTAGTGACTCCCAACCCAGTTGCTAAATCGTATTAGTTACCGACTGTGTCCTGCATTAATTTCCACAAACAAATCTATTCAATAAAGATTAATATTATGCACATGTACAGTACATGTACCTATGGTACACTACCCTCAGACACGTTATGTTATAAATACTTGAACTCCACTTTTATTTATGTACCGTTTGGTCAATGTTATTCCGACATTTTTTGTTTGTTTTTGTTGTTGTTTTGTTTTTTGTTTATTTGTTTCTTGTAGTAGAGTAGGTTTGTTATGCGATACGAATTGAAGCTAATGGAAATAAAAACCATGAGTGTGAATTTTCAAGTAGAAGATGCGATTCAACATTTTTGTAGGTAGTATTTTCAGCCTGTGCGTGTTATTTGTTTTCTCGTCTCCCGCCGCGGGCCGCGAAGTGAAAGCGTTGGATGACGCACATACAGAGGGGCGTGCCGTGATTCCCCTCCTCGTAACTGCCTGACCTAAACTACGACCACAGCTCCGAGAAGCGGTTTCTTAATAGGGTGATAGTTCAAATCCAGTATTCACTTTGTGTTGACTCTCCTCGCAGCTCTTATCGCGATAACGAACGTTACGTAAGTTTGAGGAGGATTTAAACTCAGTACTCAGCGAATACAAGGTGAAGGTGGTGTTTGTAGCCCGTATCTCTCTCTACTCTGCTGCACAACCATTTCACATCTTCCTTCCGAGCGTGGCGGGTGAGCGGTCGGGACGACGCTGCTTCGAATCCCCGTCCGGCAATCCAAATTTTGGTTTTCCACCGTTTCAGTTTTTTCGTAGATCTGGACTTCCCGCCGCACCCCGTTGGTGAGATCTTTTGGGATCTGGATGGATGTTGGCAGAAAAAGTTATAGTCTGTGGAAACTAAAAAGAGGATATGAACTTAATTGTTGCCATAAGGGATTGGTTAAGTATAAGTTTGTAGGTAAGGGACTCAAAGATTGGAATAACATATCGAAAATAGTGCCGAACAAATAGGCCTACTCGAAACAGTGACAGAAATAAATGTGATCATAGGATACGTAGATGTGAAACAGATTTGCCATTTTTTTTTAACTGCTTAATGTTTCTTAACAGCGAGGTCTTTAGAGAAAGGATGGGGGAGGGGGGAGAGCAAAGACATGGGAAGGAATTCGGCCATGGCCTTTTAAAGGAAGCATCCCGACATTTGCCTGGAGTGATTTGGGAAACCATGGAAAACCCAAATCTGGATGCCCGGACGGGGATTCGAACCGGCGTCCTCCCGAATGCGAGGCAAGAGCGCTAACCGTTACACCACCACTCTTGGTATTTGCCATCGTGACGTAACCTCATTACCAGGTATAATAATAATAAAATAAGGTGAAAGAAGTTATACTGTGAAGATTGTGAAATGTATTCTCAATGGATATCAGCAAGTGAATTCAGGTAGCTTTTTGTATTTGGGACAAAAGCCGTAGCATCCTGTATCTAAGCCAGACTCAACGAAATCAGAGTTACTTGGATAGGAGCTCTTACAGACAACCGTTACAGGCGGGTTCTGCTTCCCACGACGCTTTATGCCGCCGTCTTTTCTTCTGGTGACGACCAGGGTCCTGAAAGGGGGGGGGGAGACAGCTGGGGGACCTGTATGGCAGGGCCACCACCTGTCTGCACGCAGTATCCCAACACCTGTCCTCCTAACTTCTTATTTCCAGCGTGGAGATAGTCTCATTTCGAATCGGCATTCTCTGGACTCACTTTTTGTTTTCCTATCATCGATCTCTTGCCTGATGCGAATGTAATCCTCCCTCCATTCACAAGTGAAACTCCAACTACGCAACAATACATACTTTATCTGCTAGATGGCGTCATACCGAGCCTGGTGGGTTAACCATTAACATACGGGTACAGGAGTCCAGTACGTGGGATCCATCCCAGGGCATGGTTGATTGATTAGAACAAGCCTCTTGATTGCTTCTCACGCATTAGAATTCTGTGCTGTTAAAAATACAGAAGTTATGCTAACTGAACATTTACAATCGCCAAACGCAAATAATTGATAGTTTTTTCAAGGCTCAGCAGAAGACAGTTTTTATGTTTAGTTTTATAATATCCTTCGCTCTACTTTATACGCAGATGACATAACCTCACTTGGTTCCTAATGAACCTTGAGAACTGCAAAAAGTTACCATAAAATTTCGTTAGATTCAGAAAAAAATTGGTTTCGATGAAAATCGACTTGTTAGATGAGATTGAAGATATAATATTCGCTATATATAAAAATATCGTTAGGATTACCCCAGAGCTTCAGCCGCGGATATGCAGATCATTTTGAGTCTACTGCTTCACCACAGTCGTAAATGAAGGACAAGCATAGCTAGGTTCTACCCGCATACATTTATTTCGAATCAAATTTCAGAGCACATAAAATGAGTCTTCTCCAACATTTTTGCGACAGTTTGAGTAATTCCATAGTATCCAATACATACTGTAGATGTTTTAGGGGGGTTGCAATACAACCTGTAGAACGATTTGAATAGAGATGGGATTTTCGACAGTCTTGGCACCTGGGACGGGAAACATTTCGGAATTTCTGGTTACACCACCACCAGGAAGCGGAACATTCATTTATAATTACAGTTTCACTCAACTGTACTCGTGACTTGCGCTAATGCTGACTAGTTTATGTGGGTTGACGTAGGCACGAAAGGTTAAATTCAGATGGTGGTGTGTTAAAAACACCGAGTCTTTCATGAAACTGAATAATGGCCAACTGAATTTACCTCCCGCAGATCCTCTTTCGGAATTTGTATCCGACTAGTCTACCCTATGTTCTGTTGGGGATGAAGCATTTGCATTAAGAAATGATTTGATGAAGCATTTCATCTGAACATTTCTACCAAAGACAAGAGTTTTCAACTACCGTTTATCGAGACCTGGAAGAGTGGTCGAGAATGTATTTGGAGTCGTGGCTAATCGTTTCCGAATATTTCACAGCAGTATTAATTTGTCGTTGCACCGGATCGATCTTGTGATACTAACTTGTTGCGTATTACATAACTTCTTAGAGAGACCTCTTCCACAAATACTGTGGAAGAAATTGAATCGGAAGAAGCAAATGGGCTCTTGCCGACGGTTCATTAATCTCCCTGCCAACTTCAACAGCAAGAAAGTCATCTAGTTCACCAAAACTTGCTCGCGAGCTGTTCAAAGAATATTTCGTTGGTGCCGAGCAAGTGCCTTGGCAAGAATAGGAATATAAAATTGTATCAACTAAAAGAGACAGAAGATTCTCGTAACTAGTTAAGAGACAAAAATTTATGATTTGTTGACTTCAGAAAAATTATTACCTCTTCCTCCTCAAATAGCACGTCATCCAATTTAGATGAAGCCGTCCGGGAGACGGGATTTACGTAATGTAAATTTTTTTTGTGTAAATGAGTTAATATTATTGCAGTATCTGGCATTTTAATTGAACATCAGTAATAGAGAATTGTGTGCCAGCAATCAGATTTTAAGTATGGTTTTAATGGCATAAACGTTGTACTGAGAAAGTCCCCGATACATTTGTAAGCAGTGGTAATCATTGGCAGACAATATATGGTTCGATAATTGGGAAGGGTTAGTCAGCTGGAGGAAAGAATGCGGCGGTCCCTTTGTTCCGCGATAGCTTGCCACTGTTGTGTTGTAATATTTGCTATGGCAGTCTTGTATTTTGAATTCTTGGGACACCCTTCTAGTAATTGCAACTTTAAGTTCAATGTTTCTTTTACTTTGAGGTAAACTGTCACGCATGCTCTCATTTTATGTAAGTGAAGAGCCTACTGAAAGAATGTACTAAGCCCATTTAAAAATATTATGAAGAAAGTCAAAGAAAAATTTCCTATGTCATAAGTTATCAGGGAGAAAAAAATCAGTACGTTACAATTTGCTGACAACATTGTCTTGTTAGCAGAGAGGGCTGAGGATATTGAGGAGTTACTGAATCGCATGAACAAAATACTGAAGGACGATTTTGGACTGGATATAAACCAAAGCAAGACAAAAGTGATTAAATGTAGCAGAAATGATACAAATCACTAGTGGATTAAATAAAAAAAAGGATCGGATGCAATAGGAGAAGAGAATTCTGTTACTTGGGAAATAAATTACAACCGATGGCCGAAGCAGGAATGACGTTAAAAGCAGAATAGCACTAGCAAAAAGAGCCTTCATGAAAAAGAGAAATCTTTTAGTTTCAAATATTGATCTAGAAATTAGAAAGAACTGTTTAAAGCTATGTGTGGAGCACAACACTTTATGGTAGCGAAACATGGACTTTAGGTATACCGGAAATAAAGAAAATTGAAGCAATTGAAATGTGGTGCTACAGAAGAATGCTGAAAATTAGGTGGACAGACAAAGTAAGAAATGAACGAGTTTTGGAAATGATGGGTGAGAAAAGAAGTTTGTGGAAGAAGCTTACAGAAAGAAGAGACAGGCTGGTAGGTAATTTTGAGACATGCAGGATTGGTTAACTTGTTCGTGGAGGGAACAGTCGAAGGTAAGAACTGTAGTGGAAGACAGATAGAATATATGAAGCAGATAATTGAGGACTGGGATGTAAAGGTACGCGCACACTACAGCAGGCCGCATCGCATCGCATCTAGCGAAAATGCTGCAACGCACATCTGGACTAGAGTGGGCGCCGCAGCCGGCGTGACGCCGCCGTGTCTCAGTGGCGCGCCGCCGCCGCCGCCGACACTTGCTTCGCGGCGTGTACTTGAGCAACACTTCCCAACAAGACACTACTTTTTTTTAAAAAAAAAAAATCTTTTAATTGAGCGAATAAGTAGGTACTATGAAGACATAGTTCGTTAAAACTAAAAATTAAAAAACCCTCTGTATCTGTGTGATATGACTCAAAGTCAAATTACTTTTTTTGGAAATATTTAGAAGTTAGGCGATGCTGAAATAAACGTGCGACGGGCACTTTCTCTAATCTAATATGGGACATTATCTGTGTCTTGTTCATGGGTTCCGTCATTTTTTGACAGTGGATCGCATAAATGGAGTTCCAGAAACTGAAATGACCGTAAAAAAAAAAAAAAAAAAAAAAAAAAAAAAAGGAAGAAGAAGAAGGAAGAAGAGTCAATGTAGCGAGATATCGCTTGCTGAGCAAAAAGTTGATGCCAAAGGAGTAGAACAAGAGTTTCTGGATTCCTTTGATAGTATCGTAAAATCACTAGGTGATTCTAGCGATTCTATTTTAAAAACTGATTTGACGGAACTAGTCCAAACAGAAAGATCGGATGAAGTAATTGAAGAGAACTTACCATCTGTATAAGGAAATCTTATGTATATAAATAGACTTAGTACGTGTCCCTATATTTCACTTTTCAAGCCACAACTAGACCACTGGTATTTGTTTGTGTTAGTAGCCTCTTTCAGTCTTGTATGATTCACTGTGGTGGTTTCTTGTCCGGTAGGTGTGGGTGTACGGGAGATTGGTGGTTGAAATTGGTCATATTTTAACCCAAGCGTTCTAAATTTTTTTTTTGTAATCTTCTAGAATATACTTGAAAATGTTCTATAATATGACACATTTTTCAGCTATTAACAAGTATGAATAATTTATATACAACTTATTTAGTGTATGAATCGATTTTGACAGGACTTTAGCTGGAGGGGTTGCTGATTTGGCAGGGAGTAACATAAGCTACGTTTTTTCCTTGAAATATTTAAGATTCCGTACAAAAACATAAAAACCTTCAAATTTTTTGACAAATACGAAACAAGTCTTAGGCACGAACTAGTATTAAATATATTCCTTCTATCAAAACTGCAACACCAAGTCATCGTTTTAAAGATGCTGGAAAGTTTGTAAATGTGACCTATCAAACAAAAAGTTGAAAAAGATTGGACAAGATGAGCTAAAGACTGATCAAAGTGAGTAGAATCTCTTAGAGGATCTAGTAAAATTTTTGAAAAAGGTTTCGCTCAGCACTTGAGGTAATGTCTTCTCAAAGACATGTTGTATTAATGTGGCCCTTCTGTTTCGTTCTGAAATAATTAATATAGTAAATTCTGTCTTAGATGACGAATCGTTGATTATGTTTCAGTTTAAGCGCAACATTTACAAACTATTCCCTGTTATAAGATCATTCGTAGAAGCATCACTTTTGTATACTGCTTTGTGGGTCTCAAAGACATAGATATTTATTTAGAGTCAATACAAAAGACCAGAACTTCATTTCGTGCCTCATATATCAAGGAACCAATCACTGACATTGAAGTGTCAGAACAAACGATGGTGTTGACCCTATCGCTTCTTGAAGCTCCACCAATGATACATGATTGCTGTACAAACTCTTGATGAATATCATCGTGTTATGCTAGGTCAGATGGTACTGATAGTGATGATCCGATCGATCAAGAATGTTGGAGAGATTTAGCTTCATCAGATCCATCAGAAAATAAAAATGCAAATCTTTTAAGTTATTGGAACAAGAAAAATGCCTTTCCACGTCCGTCTCTTCTTTCCAATCCTTTGCTTTTTGCGCCAGCCACAAGCACGCTGAGCGAAAGGGTATTTTTTGTGGCTGGATTAGTTATTTCTGCGGAAAGATTTAGATTCTAGACTAAACTTAAATCGCGTAAATAAAATTGTCTTATTCACAATAACTACAAAGAGTGCAAAAATATAAAAAAATTGAATAAATAATGAACATTTTTGTTTCTTATTAATATATATATATATATATAGCTATACATAAAATTGCCACGCCGCCGGCGTTACGCCGCCGCCGACCGAAAAGTCTCGGCGCGCCGCCGCCGAGACTTTTGCAAGCGGCGCCCACCTCTACACCGTACATAGTCACATTTTACAGACAAATGGCAGCACTTCACTTCATTCATTAGTACGTTGTGAGATCTGCCAGTAGGTATTAAATGCTTGGCACAGCAAGGGAACGCGGCCTTAAAGTCAAAGTTCCAAATTTGTCCAAAGGCAATTTCACTCATGAGAGCACAGATTCTGTTACTTTAAAACTTTAACTGAATGTCTCTATATAATTTCCAAAGCCCATATAACGTTCGGAACAGAATGTGAGTCCGAAATAGAATTTATGGCACCCAATAACTGTTTGCCAATTAATCAATATCCTGAACTGCATCGAAAGCGCGGAACTGAATTCTCGGAACAGATTGTAAGGTTTAACTGTTCAGCACTGAATGTTCGTTTCACACACCACTTCCTCCCATGTATGTTCTTTCGGCGTTTGTCACCTTGCTTCAGATCTACAGCAACCATTCCCAGTATCAGACAACAATAGGCACTCGGCGATTCGTCAAGAAAAATAACAAATTCAAATGTTAGTTTACAACAATCACCTTGGTCTATTCCATCATTCACATTCGCAAATTTCTCTACTTCTTTTATCTCGTGTTCCATTGGTTAGTAACGAACACGTTGTAAGGACTTAAAATAGGCTTTTAGTTAGGGCTTTTAATTAATTAATGTTGTCGTTGCAATAGTGGAGATATGTTACTTGACACAATGTTCAATGCTCTCACTTATAACTTATTACTTTTAATAAATAGTTCGAATGCCGTCCGGTCGCCAGCGTGGTAAGCCTTGATGTTTGGATAATTAAGTAACTCACAGTCAAAGGGCACATGCAAAACTCAAATTAAAACACAAACACAAATTTCACGAAGTTTTATTGCACTTACGTTACATAATCCAGAAGTAAGCCACCAGACACTAAAACTAATCTTCGTGGGAACTGCACCACTTTCGGAACCTTCCAGAAACTGGTACTGACCTATTGAAATTTACATCAGTCGCTTCGTCAACATGTCCTTTTCACATTTTTCGATCATACATTACGAAAAAGTTGCCACGAATTTAATGAAAAATGCCGAAATATGACATAAACAGTTGTTACATGCCACTAACGTTGAAAAAATCAGTGACAGTCTCTTAAAATGTTGATTTAATCCTTTGTTGTAATGTTTTCATGCCTTTTCAGCTCTACTCCTTTGTAAAAAGTCGCACAAAATTGACAAATATTTATCCGAGTTGTAATACGGTGATGACTGCAATCTTATATAACAACGAGCAACCAGAGATAATCGGTTGCTTTCATTGTAAACAAATACGCCTTTGCGTGTTGGATGCCGCATAGCCAAAATTTCGTAATTTTTTATCACTTGGTCCAGGCCGTATTTCAACCTAACCACGATTTCTATGACAAAACTAAACTGTTTAGGTTGAAATGATCCCTGTACCGATAATTTTTATGTTATTTTAGCAGTGCTGAAAGCATTTAGTAGTTGCTCAGCCTTTCATATTTCGGCATTTTTAATTAAAGTTCTAGTGACTTTTCCACAATGTATGATCGCAAAACGTGAAGAGGACATGTTGACGAAGCGACTGATGTAAATTTTAACAGGTTAGTATCAGTTTCTGGAAGGTTCCGAAAGTGGTGCAGTTCCCTTCTTCGTCATGAAAGAATACAGTTTTGAGTATAAATAAGGTTGGAAATAGTGAGTAGAAGCCCTGTTAATATTCATTAAATAATAGACGCAGTACCTTAGCAGTTCACCAAAATCAGCCTGCAGCAACCATGTTACATAGAACCAACAAACTCAGTCTACAAAATACTTTTGCACTGTCCACATAATATTCTGTTCATCGGATCATTACAGCGAATTATTACAGCGTAAACACAGAACAATCACTCGCGGCCGGCGACCTGCTAGATTCCGTAAACTGTACCCGACTCCAGTGTACTGTATCATTCCGCGCTAGCTGACTTCACAACACCAAAGATATTACAAGCATATCTGCGATCACAATACCAACTTACAAAATGTATGTAATATTCACGGTTTCGTCACAACGTGACTTGATATTTCCTAGCGCGTAAATCCATTTTGCCCACTTACCATTGAAATAAATCAGAGTCCCCTGTAACCAAAAAAAAATTTGACATGTTCCCTTCGAGTTTCTGTTAGAGCATCACACTTCCGGCGGTTTGGATCCGTACATCACGTTTTCGGAGGTCTTCGCCTTGGTACTAAGGAATTCGTTTCGTAGACACTGGGCTGGCCCTCGAATGTTTTACTACACTTTTGTGGAAATGCATGTAATTACAATGATACCGAGCGTGGTGGATGAGCGGTAACGCTCCTACCTCGCATTCGGGGGGATGTGGTTTCGAATCCCCGTCCGGCCATCCAGATTTAGGTTTTCCATGGTTCCCCCAGATCACTCCAGACGAATGCCGCGATGGTTCCTACAAAAGGCAATGGCCGAATTCCTTCCAGATCCTTGCCTCCAGTCTCTTCCCATCTCTAGTGAAATCGACGTCGACGAGGCGTAAAGACAGAAGCATTTATTACACAGATTAATGATATGGGCTCCTTCTCGAACTACATCCCCGAAATTATTGGAAGTTCCTGGCTGATAATGTGTCTTATCCCCTGATCAGGTGTTACGCTATTGTTTCGAGGAGCATTCTCCAAAATTCCAACACACGATTTGGTTTTCCAAGAAATGTTTTAACAGAAAAAATTAAATTAGTAGGTACTTCCAGAAAATAATAAATGGAATGTTTCGTTTGAAGCTCGACACTATATGCTCTACACACATGGACTCTTTCTAGTAAAAAATGAGACACGGTATTATAGACCCTTTTTATTTGATTTTGATGCATGATGGAAATTATGATTTGAAGAGAGAAACAGAATTTTCAAGATTACCATGAATAGGAACAAAAACTGAATAAGACATTTGCTGACACAAAAGCAACTTGGTCGAGACACGATAAGGAACAACCAATGTGAAACGAGAAACGGAACGTCGAATATTCAAATGTCGAATCATCTTAAAGGCCAAAATCAATCAATTTTATAAAACTTTAACCGAAAGAGAATCTATACATTCATTGAAAATATGAATCTTTGGCAATGTTTATAAGTTACAGAGAAGGAAACAACTATTTTTAATATTTGTATCTATCTGTCTGTCTGGATGAATGGAATTCATGCCAAAACTACTGCCGAAAATTTTTATTGGAATTAGAGTAATGAGTAGCCCATTGTGAGGATGTAAAGTAAGGTGTGTTTAATTTTGAAATATAGTCAGTAATCTGAGAAATTCAAGATAAAAGTGTCCACTAATTATTATACATGTTTCATTGAACATGATTCACTCAAAAAAATACTGGTTTTGTTTCGTTAGGGTTTTGAATAATGTTCAGCTAGTAGTTACGGGGATAAAAAAGCGTATGTTTCATTTTAATGTGACGCTTGAAGCATGAGAAAACTAAGATAATGTCCACAAATAAGCATCCATCTTTCGCTGTATGCGGATCACGCAAAAACCACTGGGCGGGATTCGACGGAATTTCAAATACTGTAATCACATGCTAAAGTAGGAAAACAGTGTATGTTTCGTTTTATTTTGACGACGAAAAGCTGAAAAATAAAGATAAAAGTGCCAGAAAAATAATATATATTTTTTCATTGTATGCGATTCGCGTAAGAACTACATCTACGCATTTGACGGGTATTCAAAAATGTAGAGCCCATAGTTTCAGGAGTAGAATTAGATATGCTTTATTTTGATGTGACGTAAAAAAACTGAGATAAAAGTATACACAAATTAGTATCCATTTACTGGTTAATTACTTCTCGCAGCAAAATGTTGGTCAAGATTGCAGCGTACAAGTAAAAAAATAATAATAATAATAAAAATTAAAAAATTAAAAAAATGTAAAAAAAGTTTAAAAAAAGTAAAAAAACTGGTTCGTGGGTCAGTGTTTACAGGCGCAAGAAGTGAAACTTGTATGTATTTTCTTAAGTATTTTTTTATGTGCATTTTTTATGTTTCCTTCCCACTCTAATGGACGAACAATGATTCTATATTGCATTTGTGCAGAATTTAGAACATCGTCCAAATTACTCTCGTTAACAAATGAGAATTATTAAGAATTTAATGCATACTTCGCTAGTTATAGAGTATTGCATCTAACCTCAGTCTGTTTTTTGTATTTAGAGGATTTATATCGGGGAACATCTCAGACAAAATTATCTGATAAGCGTTCCTACAACAAATTTTCGTTAATAACTAGTTTCTAAGCCAGTCAAAAATGATGGAGTGAACGCAGATTTCTGACTCTTAAAAAATTTTTAAGAGCTTAACGAAAACATTTCTTTGTTTTAAAGACAAATGCTAATATTTCTGCATGAACATGAAAGCTTTTATTACATTCAATGTATCACGGTATAAACGTGATTCAGTATTACTTTTCTTATTATAACAGCGATCGGAGAATATAATGAAACCATCTACGTTAGGAGTTCCCAACATTTTTCGCACGACACGCCCTTCCGTCAAAAGAATTCTTCCCACGCCCCCTCCTCTCCCACCACCATTTTATTATTAATACGGTAAATGCCTGCTATTCAGTACTAACAAGTCCGAAGAAACTCACTAAGTACGTGGTGTTAGTAGAAAGGTTTTCAACTCTAATAAGAGGCGAAGGAGACATAGCACTTACGACGGTGTAGAGATAGGGTACCGTCCACACGGTCGGTGAAGCTACCTTGCACCGCAGTGGCGGATCCAGGGTGGGGGCTAAGGGGCTCAATTTCCCCCCCTCCTCCGAAAAGCATCTAGGTCATCCCCGAAGACATCGATTTTGAAGTTTGTTTTTTTAAAAAAAAAAACTTTACTGTTCTTAGGGGACGTTTATTAATCACGTGAGGTGAAATAGGGAGGGGGGGGGGGTTTCGGCGAAATATCATGAAACCTCACCAAGGGGGAGGAGGGTAAACGGAAATCTCACGTGAGATTTTGAAACTCTTGCAGAATGGTAGTGCTAAAAAAAAAGAGGACTACAAATGACGCGAAAGTCAAATTTAGTGGAGGGGGGGGGGGTATTTTGGTCCAAAAACGTACTTTAGGAGCAGTTCTCTTGAGAGCATGAGACCTAAAAAATGGTCTCAAAAAGTTGCGAGGTGGATTTAAAAATCTCACATCATTTTAGAGGGGGGTGTCCGACCATATCTCACGAAATCTCAACAGTGGGGAGGGGGGGGGGGAGGTCCAGAAACACCTCACGTCATTAGTAGACGCCCCCTTATAAGGGCGACAATCTGAAATAATGAGATTTCTGCCGTCGACCACCCCTCCTAAAAAGCCTACCCTTTCCCGAGTCAAGCACTCCCCCAAACCAAAATCCTGAAAATTGCAACTGTTACACCCCCCCCCCCCCCACTGACATGTATTCGCATCCACCTTCACCTCCCACCCTTCAGGTTGAGAACCTTTACTCGACATCGAACAAATATAAATAAACTAAAAACAATTAATAAACTAAAAACAATTAATAAACAAAAAAAACAATGAAAAATACTTTACATAAGTAATAATGGCGGCTCCTCTGAATGTAAATATGGTCTGACGTTGTCAAATTATTTTCAGTGAGTATTAAAGCAATTTGAGTTTTGATATTTAAGTATGCATACGCAGAACGTTAAGTACGCTTGCGCAGAATGTTGGGACGCATTCACAGTTAGGGCATAACGCGTAACGCTTGCAAATTTGTCTCTACCGCGCCCAAGGAACTTTCACTTCAAAACATTATGAGAAAAATGCTGCATCGGAACACATAGGGCTATAACGGACATGTATCCTGGTATGACCTGCCTTAAGAAAATATTGTTTACGTCCTCGAAACTGCCATTGTGTATTCGTCATGATTATCGTTACAGGGAGAGAGAAGAAATATGAACTTTGCTCACTGGGCAGCCCTTGCACTTTCCGGCAGTGTAGTTTATACCTTTAAAGACTTTCGGCCAGATAGTCATTCAACCAGCTACACCGTGTATTAATGTATATCCAAGTGCTTTTCAGTTTATACGAATGACCAACAGCACAAGACGACCCACACTAATCACTCACGCCGCGTCGGCCGGACTCGCACCGGCAGTGCGGTTTAATTAGGCTTCGACCGTGAGATGACGCCAGCCTTCCTTCCACCTGCTTGTCGGCTGACCCCCGAGGCTCGGTCGGCGATGCGGGTCGCTGCCCAGCCGACACGCAGACAGAGGAGACGGGAAGGCCCGCCCCGCCAATTGTAAGGCGATCCGCACGCAAGGAGTCAATAGCCGAGAGAGCCCAAGTCAACACGACTCACGTGCCGGCGGGTACAGTACTTCACGGCTGACCTGAGACACCCACGCCGGGCGACCCGCGGGCAGGTGGAACGCAGGTACTGACCGCCTCCCCTGGGAAGGTGGCCTCACTTCCGGAGGTCAGCGAGGAGCCAGATGGCCGGACAGGCCTGAAGGTGACCGCTCCACAGCCCGACCTCGGCAGTGCTCAAGCCCACCGCAGCCCATATACCTGACACTATTTAAAGTGCGTGGAACAAGAGGCAACTATTATCAATATCGCTGCAAGCCAGTGTCGCATTACTTTTTAATAAAGTAATCCAAGGCATCACCTACGTTGAAATTTAAACTTACTTACTTACTTACTCTTCATGGATTGACCAAAAGCTGATCTCAGTTTTCTAACCATATCTTCATGAATCTTCCAATATCTCTTCTTCCTGTAGGATGATACTGCAGCGCAAGCTTCGGAAATCCGTCATTAGCCATCCTTGGAACATGGTCCTTCTAATTTTCTCTTTTTTGGGGGGAAATTCTATCATTCGGAAAGGAAATATTCAGTTGTTGCCATAATTCTTCATCCCTCCTTATATCATTCAAGGAATACCCTTTTATTGATCATAGGAACTTCATTTCGGACGAGTGAATTTTATTTTTGTATTCTATTTTATTTACCCACGTTTCACAACCTTAGATCAAAATTGATACTGCCATTGGTTATTTTTTTTTAATTGGTCTTTGTCTTCTTTCTCTATCATACCATGGTTTTTAATCGTGCTTTATCCATGATTCTTCTTCAATTACGTTTATGTTAGCAATTTTCTTTTCATCTTTGTTAAGATGTTTCATGAGCTTATATGCCATCACTTATCTACCATGGACATCATCTTCCACTGAACTTATCAATCTGTCCGATGCTTCTTTGTTGTTGTTATATAAACTCGGCTTTAAAAGTTATTAAACAATATCAGCTGGATGACAACGATTATTAAAAGCTTATGTTTGGAGCATTGTCCTGTGTGGATGTGAAACGGTTAGGAA
Source organism: Vandiemenella viatica (assembly GCA_031002005.1). Lineage (NCBI taxonomy): Eukaryota > Metazoa > Arthropoda > Insecta > Orthoptera > Morabidae > Vandiemenella > Vandiemenella viatica. The sequence goes on along the minus strand of JARYHS010009186.1, from coordinate 75,891,446 downwards.
AGAAGATAAAAGGAAATTGATTGAGATTCATTTCATTTAAACAATAGTACTACAGAAGGATTTTAAGGATTAATTGGTGAGACAAGATTACTAATGAAGAATGGAAGAGTATAAATAAGCGAAGGACAATATTAGTTGGACATGAGAGCGTACTGGAAACAATACTAGAGGAAATGGTAAAAGGAAATAGATGCAGAAGAACAACTCGGTTAACATACATCTAGGAGACAAAAGGATGTTGGCTGGAGGAAATGTATCGATATGAAGAGGAGGGCAGAGCATAGAGCAGAATGAAGCACCGGCGCAGACTAATCCAAGGAAGAAGAAGAAGAAACTTCTAAGATCCTTAAAACTGACATGATGAACAAAATATTCTGGCAAACGCATCCCTCATTATTTTTTATTTTTTTTCAGCAGGATCGCAGTGATCGGAATTTTAATTTCAAACCGAAAGCCTATAAAATATATAATAATATCAAAGATCAGTCCAGTTTAAAAAGTGCATGCAGATACCACTTCCTAACATAATAAGTAATCTCTGGAAATAAATTTTATAATACACAATCAAAAGAATGACATCCTCAAAATGTGTATTTGATTTGTCTCTAAAACCATTGGTCAAAACGAGTATCAGACAAATGAACCCATGCTAATCCAGTATATTTTTTTACTATCACCGGTACTTGTTTCATGTCGCGAGTGTCAAAATAGTCCATCCGAATCCTAACCATAGTCCTGACAAACCACCCATAGGTCTAAAAATATATAGTTAAAGTAAACTTAATAATCTCTAACAAAACCTCTGTAAAATATGGTTTATGTTTTTTAATTTCTTCGAAATTATAGTAATCCTTTTTGTATGGTGTTCATTGAATAGTGAATCAATGTTACGTTTATACGTGTCTATTATGATAGGTCTGAAATATTTGTATGTCTCTCTTATTGATTGAATCAAACACATTCCAACGTAAAAATTCGAATATTACCTTTAGTTTTCTTTTTAAGAGGTTGGAGTTTTCTATCCACTGTTCTTACTTTTAACTACTACCTTTAAAGTTCCAAATTATTTTTCACGTATCTTTCAGGAAGCATCTTCGTGCCTCATTTTGTACACCGAAAATTCTTCTATTAAAGCTCTGCTATAAATAGCTGTCGATTATTTATTTGATCCAGAAATAAAACATGGTTCTTCCTTAGCAAGACTGTGCAAGCACGTATACTGTGTGCTTTAAAAGGTTCAACTTGTTGCAACCTTGGTGCTTCATATCAAATACACGTATTGCAGATGGATTATATCTGTTACCTTGCGCGCTAAATATGCAAATAATCCTAGTGAGCCTCTGCTTCTAGACGCTGTGCACCCCTGTTGTATACTGATCCAGTTTTAGTAACGGTACAAGCGGATATACGAGTGTCAACAAGAACAGCAAGTGAGTTGACGGATGTCGGTCACAGACCAACGGGGGGTCTAGACAACAGGTATACGCCCAGCTAAACAAGTGTCAGCAGACATGAAGGTCACAGAAACACTGGCTCAACTGTCACAACTCCCAGGAGAATAACAACACCCAAAATTATTACCGTGTGCCTGACTATATTTTGTACTGTATATAGACAATACTTAGGCAGCTGTAAAATTTAATATCAGCTCTCTGCATTCCAGTCACTTTCTCGGAAAAGATGCATCATATTTTCTGCAGGACGGTAAGTTGTTAAGTGAAAATACTGCATCTCCAGAATTTTTGACAAAAACCCTGGTCGATAACACAAATTTTGTGGTTAAACGTCGTTATACATCTGTTCCGATTCATTATCAAAAACAAAAACATTTAAAAGAATACACAACGTGGGTATTTGTATGAAATTATTAGAACACAGCTTTATACAACGAAAGGAATAGGTCTGTCTTTGCCATTTTCCTTCCATATATATAATAGACGTGTGTGTCCACGTATTTCACTTTCACTTTGCAGTCACAACTACACAGCACAGACAACTTGTGTTTGTGTATGGTCATAGGATCAAATTTCACATCTACATCTCTCTAATCTTATCCCTCCGGTCATTGCGACCTAAATAGGCTGGCGGAAGAAGTATTTCATTGCACTCGAAATTTATTTTTTTTCGCATATTCTCCAATAAATACGAACGTAAGCTACGTCGTCTGTCTTCCAAACTATCCCAGCCCAATCCTATGTATCAATTCTGTGACGCTTTAATAAGGGCTGTAACAACAAGTCACGAATCTAGCGGCTCTCCTTTGCACCCTCTCAACTGGGTCAATCAGAACCTTGCGATATGGATCCCAAACCCCACAACAGTAATCCAGATGCGGACGCACTAGTGTTTTATACTCCTTTGTATGAGCATTACAATTCCTCAAAATACGACCTATGAATCGTAATTTAGAATTAGCCTTGCCTACGACGGAAGTTATGAGCATGTCCCATTTCATGTTGCTTTGTACTATCACTCCCAGATACTTCACGGAATCAACCGTGTCGACAGCTGAATTGTTTATTTTGTACTCGTGAACAAACTGATTCCTCTTGTTACTTATCCGCATTGCCTTGCACTTTTTGCAATTAAGTGTAAGCTGCCATTTACGGCACCAATCGAAAATAGCATCCAAATCACGCTGAATTTCTAAGCAATCGTCGGAGCACCTTATTTCCCTATAGATAACCGCATCGGCGGCAAACAATCGCAAACAGCATTTGACGTTGTCACTAAGATCGTTTATAAATATTAAGAAAAGAAGTAGACCTATTACACTTCCTTGAGGAACGCCCGAAGTAACATTTATCTTGGAAGATGCTTACCCGTCAACAACGACATACTGTGATCGACCAGTTAGAAAATCACGTATCCACTCGCAAATATGAGCCGAAATACCGTAAGCTCGAATCTTCGCTAAAAGTCGGTTGTGTGGCACAGAATCAAAAGCTTTCTGAAAATCCAAAAAAAAAACTGCATCAACTTGCGAACCTGCATCGATAACTTTCATTACGTCATGGGAAAATAGGGCCAATTATGTTTCACACGATCTCTTCTTCCGAAATCCGTGTTGACACGGTGTAAGTAACTCGTTCTCATCAAGAAACTTCATAATGTTCGAGCATATGACATGTTCCAGAATTCTGCTGCAGACCGATGTTAGAGATATGGGTCGATAATTCCTAGGATCGCTCCGATCTCCTTTCTTAAAAACAGGAATTACCTGGACTATTTTCGAGCTAGACGGTACTTTTCTCTCTTCTAGTGATTTACGTAATATATCTGACAGAAATGGTTCAATATCCTCCACGTATTCAGAAAATACTCTTACCGCTATACCATCGGGACCCGGCGCTTTACCCCACTTCAGAAGTTTTAATTGCTTTACAATACCTATGCTATCAATTTCTATTGGATCCATCTCTAATTCCACACGATGTGGTAAAGTGTGGATGTTTTCCATGTTTTCTCGCGTGAATGAATTTTTTAATTCGGTGTACGGTAGCCTTGTCGCGGCTGTCTTCAACTTCCCGTCCGTCTTTTATTAGAACTGGCTTATTGTTCCCACTACAACTAACTTTTTTTACATACGCCCAAAATTTCTTAGGGTTTTCAGTGAGGCTCTTAGAGAGAGAATTGTAGCGAAAGTTATTAAAGGCCTCACGCATCGCATTCTTAACACGTCCCCTTATCTCCTCTAACTTATCTAAATGAGTCCGACGAATCGTCCTTTTTGATCGTGCATGTATCTTCCTTTGCTTTTTGAGTAACCTTTTAACCTCTTGTGTGTACCATGGGGGATCGTTCTCTTCCCTGATTGTCCGTTTCGATATGTGCAAGTTCATACCTTCCCCGACTATATGTAGGAATCGATGCCACCTCTCTTCAACGGTGCCTCGTGCTACATTATGGTGGTTGCATGTTGGTAACTGTGGAGGTGTAGGAGATATGGTCGTGGAAATGGTAGATCAAGAGCATTTTCATACTTCGGCCAAAGTATTCTAAAAAGTTTTCGGAATCTTCTAGAATATACTAGAATGTTCTTGAACGTACTAAAATATTCTTCAATAATGTTCTAGAATACCACACTTTTTCAGCTATTAGCAAATATAAATAATATGCAAGATATTTAGTGTGTGAACCGACATTGATGTTATTTTCATTGACGGGTTGCTGATTTGGCAGGAAATAACATAAGCCACTTTTTATGCAGGAAATATTTAAGGTTCCGTACAAAAACATAAAAACCTTCAAAATTCTTGACATAGACAAAAGAAGTCGTGGGCACCAGCTGGTAATATAACAGATTTCCAATACAGTTTCTTCCAGTGTACAACTATAGTTTTAATGTTATTGGAAAATCGTACAGTGAATGTCATGTAGGAAAAAGGTATCTACATTCAGACGTAAAAACTGTACTCCAACAGTATTAAAGGTAATTAAAGTAATACTAGTCAAATATTATGTAAAGCAGTCCTTAATTGGTGTAAGAACCAAGGGAATCCATGAACGCTTTTTATTTTTTATTCACTGTTGTTGAAAGTTGTAAGTGTGGTTTTAGATTTTTATTGAAAAATTTGTAACAGTTTTTAAAACGTGAGATGAGAAGCATATATACTCGTTTCTCTTCGGCTTAGCCATTAAATGTACGGAAATCGAGAATAGTGTGTTTGTTGATGGACATCAATACCGGAGTGCGGCGGGAACGTAATTCTCCTTCGCATGAGCAGAGCTATGTAAAGAGCAGTGCCTCATCCAACCTTTCTTATTTCAAAGGCGATATTGTGTTGCTGATCGAAACAAAAGCAAAATCGTGGAAAATAACCACTCATTCAGATACTGAAGCAAGCAAAATTGGTTTGCATAAAAGCAATGAAATAATCAATTTCGTGCAGATTGGAGAAGACCAGGGATCTTGGTATCAAATATCACGATCAAACTTCAAATGAATAAATATTCCAACGACACAAGCTCCAAAAGCATGTGCAATAAGTATTTTATGATGATGTCACTCATCTCTATTCTGATATCTTCCTCAATTCTTTGTAGCATTGACCTTTAAGGTGGATCTTATTTCTTCCCCCCCCCCCCCCCCCCCCCGGATGGGTGGTCAATCATAATTCACTTTTACTTTGCCTATGTTCAACTACGTAGATGTACAATGTGGCCAGCAAATTACACTCAACTTCAGTAACCATTGGTGCGAGGCGCATAGAGCTCGATTGTTTATTTGACATTTGATTTATTTGTTTATTTCGTATCGCCCAAGGACATAAAAATAGTAATTATACTGAATTACAGTAGAAGAAATGAGACATAGTTGTTTCTACATATTGGTATCGAGAGATTGCAGCCATTCAATTGCCTCTATGGTTGCTTCATAAAGCTGCTGGATTGTTCGACTAAATCTCCTAATTGGGCATTCCTTGGTGATGTGATGGATAGTTTACTGGCGGTTTCGACAGTCACAAGAAGGAGTCTCTATGATTCCCCACTTGAGAATCTAATAGTTGCATCAACAGAGACCTCTACCCACACGGTTCATTGTCGTCCAGATTTTCCTGTGTAGGTTGAAACCAGGAGACTGTCTTGTAGACTATGGTCAGTATTGAAATTGGTCCACCCAACGCACGAAGCTTAGATTGTGTTGAAGTGATTTTGGACAAGCATCTCACCAAACTTAGAATTAACTTTTGCGTTTGACGTGGGCTGTCCTGATCTAATGGAAGTTGTGGGTTTCTTAAACATTTCTGCCATTCCTTTTTGACATTTGATCGTGATATATAACAGCAAGACCCTTGGTCTCTTCCAATCTGTATGGTGAGGGACATGTCACCAGAAGATCAGATGGTGGAGGCAGCAACTTGTTATCACTATGTTTACCAACATAAAGAAGGAGGCTAAGTGGAAATCAGAAGATGACATAACTAGGTGAAGTCTCGTATGGGAACTACACGTTACTGATACCAGGTGGAAAGAAATGAGAGAAGCTTTCACCCAGCCCAGTAGCTCATAAGGCCGACATTACACTGTAAAATATCTTTGTCAAAGATCTTTGATAAAAGATGTTTTATAAAATATTTTACATTGTAATGGGACATATTTTATAAAAGATTTCTTTTATAAAATGTAATGCGTTGGCAATACATTTTATAAAAGACTAGCCCGTAAGCCCGTACCCGCGACTTCGTACGCGTGGATTAAGATTTTTTTTGCCAGAATTAAATCCAGAAAGTTGTTGGTAACGAAGGATTGGTCCCAAACAATATCGAGTTGTAATAATATGACATGAAAGCAGCTATCACTATATCACTGTACCGTCGAACCTGTCTATTGAAGAGAATCAATTTCCATCATATCTCTGTCACCATTCGATAAGGTCTCAAAATTTCGTGACTGCAACTGTTAATCATACTGGAAAAAATATCTTGTGCCCTTCATACAGATTTCCTTATAAAATTCCATCACAACGATATAGCCATTTAGTCGTCAAAACGTAACAAAAAGACAAAGACTTACTTCCGTATTTATAATAATATTACTGTGGTTCACACTCACACACTGACTGCGAACAACACCTGAGGGATCATTATAACGTAAAACAGTGTACACCTACAACATTGTAAGACTACCTACGATTTGCCTTACATTGCACCCCTAACTTTCTAATATCTGCAATCCGAATAACCTACGGCCCAGGCCTGACTCTTACGATCAAAAAAAACTTTTAAAAATCTTAGCCTCCACGGAGATTTTAACCGGAGACCACGACGTTCGTAAGCAAGCGCTTTAACCACTGAGCTGGCAGTCCAGTACATGGAAACACGGTACGTTGACGTTCACATCCAACGTGTCTATCTATCGCCGTATTTCGAAGTTATGAGACAACATGTGTTATTTATACACATAATTTTTCAACAAAATGTAGACAGGATAAGTGTGCAAAGTTTCATCGAGATCGGATGAAAATTGTAGATTTGTATGAAGAACAAACAAACTAACAAACAAACATACATTCATCTTTATATATAAAGATTTCAAAATAAACAAAGAAAATGGCGCAAGCAGTGTTACCGAAGTTTATTACGACTGCCGAATCCATGAAAATCTTTATTTCTGAGTATGTACAGATGAAAATGTTGTGCAATAACAAATATATAGACTATAAGAATATGAATAAACAGGCGGACAATTACGAAAAGATTTTGAAGTTAATTAGTTCTATTTAAGAAGGCCGTAATATTGATGACACAAAAAATAAAATTAATGGATTAAGAAGATAGTACTTGATAGGGTTCTGGAACAATAGCTCAGCAATTTAGGTGCCATATTGCAGGATCGTGTAGATCAATAATCAGCAATTGAGTAAAACTCATTGCATATACACCGCAAAAATAGACGCCCTATAGTATATCGTTAAGTTCGGTGGAAATAATTCTGACAGAACTTTTTGAAAATATTGCGGTAAGAATTTATTGGACCTAAGCTGCATCTTCGACCATAATTTTATAATATGTCACGTCCTCGCATTGCAGCTCTGTCACTAAACTTTGATGAATTCCGTTCATATCAAGTCTTGCCATCCACGATCTAATCCAAATACGTTTACTTCTCTTCTATTTCTTCAATAAAACACATATAGTGACAGATGCACGTACTGCGGCTAAACAAGCACACAAGTTTATTTCATTCATTTGAGAGAACTTTGATGAAAAATTGTATGTAGTGCAATGGGGCTGATAAAATATCGTAAAATATCTTTTATATAATAAAATCTTTTATAAAAGATATTTCACAAATATCTTTTACAGTGTAATGCCGACCTAAGAGCAAGATCAATGTTAGATAATCAGAGATTATTTCTGTGCCTTAAGTTCTTTGAAGTAGACTACATATGATGGTAATGTTGAGGTTGGAATGTTCAGTAATTTGGAGAAAGTCTTCGAATTACTACCGATGGGATCATTTTTTGTACATCCTGCACAATGGGTTGAGTGTTTAGAAATTTGGTCTGTGCGCTTTCCATTAAAGGCGCGGCCTTTGCTGCTGGAATCCGAGGGCGTTGGCTCCGTGGGCGGTGCGGCAGGTAGCCGAGCGTGTTAATTAGTACGGCCAGCAGGGAGCGCCTCTGAGTGTAGGCCGCTCATTACACGCCTATTGTCTCGGCAGACTCTGCGACAGGTGACTGCACCGAGACGCAGGCTGACCACAACTCTCACTCACAAAACAGAGTTGCCAGTCGCAAGTCCTCGCGGGTCTTCAATCCACAAACCAGGCCTACATCACACAAGACACATTGCAGCACAAAACTGAAATGGACCTAATTTCTCTCTTTTTTTATTATTGCTTTTACGCCTCGTCGACGGCTAAGGTCATTAGAGGCGGGATGGGACTGGGGACAAGAAACTGGAAGGAATTCGGCCATGGCCTTTTTGAATGAAGCATCCCGGCATTCGCCTAGAGTGATTTGAAGAAACCATGGAGAACTCAAATCTGGATGTCCGGACGGGGATTCGAACCCGCGTCCTTCCGATTGCGAGGCCAGAATGTTGACCGTTCACCAACCAAGCTCGGTCCTAATTTCTCCCCCACCTCTTTTTGCAAAGTAGTAGTACTGGCAATGAAACACTGTGCTCAATGGTGTAGCAGATCTTCTTGTCACAAGTAGTGACATCAAAATTTAATAGTTGACGATGATTCTGTTGGCGTAACCAAAATGTAAAAATTGGAGAAGTGAATTCTGTTACTTAGAAAGTAAAATTACATCTGACGGCCGAAGCAATAATTCTGTTAAAAGTCCTATAGCACTAGCAAAAAGAACCTTCTAGAAAAAAAGAAATATTTTAGTTTCAAATATTAATCTAGAACTCAGAAAGAACTTTTTGAAACTCTATGTGTGGAATACAGCAGATTATGGAAGCTAAGCATGAACTTTAGGATTACGAGAAAAAAAAAGGGAAAATTGAAACATTTGAAAAGTGGTGCTGTAGAAGGATGCTGAAAATTATAGTGGAAAGATAAAGTACGAAATGAACGTGGTTTGGAAGAGAGAAGGTTGAAGAAGTGTCTTACAGAAAGAAGAGACAGGAAATGAGTTACATTTCAAGACATGCGGGATTGGTTAATTTGTAAGTGGAGGGAACAATGGAAGGAAAGAATTGTAAGGATAGGCAAAGAGTAGAATATGTGAAGCAGATAATTAAGGACGTAGGTTTTGAAGGGTATGTTGAGATGAGGAAGTTAACACAAGATAGGAAGAGACGGAGGATTGCATCAAACCATTCAAGAGACTGATGACAGAAAGAAAATACCTACTTGCTGTATGCATTACAGGTATTTTCTTTGTATCACACCTCCTATACATGGCAAACGATTTAGAAATTCAACTAAAATGAGCAATGATTTAAAATGATTATTAATGACTGAAGTTATTGAAAATTCATCTATTATTTCGACAGCAAGTACTATTTATTCATCCTTAACCAATGGGAGAATGAATTTATTTACTTCATAACATAGTTGCAGCATGATTCATGAAACTGAACTGAGTCGCATTAACCTCAAGGCAAGTTCTAGAAGCTTATTTGTCATGCCATCTTCTTCAGAAAGAACATTGTCTCCCGTATGAATCAACTATTGTTGCATTACTGATGCATGTCCTTATGCGTGGTCAACGAAATAGGTTGGATATTCTGAATATGTTCTCCTTTACACTAGGAAATCAGCATCCGAAACAGAGAAATGATCCTTGATGCTCATATGGATCCATGCTATATGGTAGTACCTGGTGATGGCCTTCCGAAATGCGCCTTGTTAAATGGAAGACCGGGATCGAACGTCAAAAGAGAAGTGGTGCCCCTTTCAGCCGGCATGCACCTTCCAGACCAATGGACCTAATGTAAGGTCAGTAACTTGGTGCAGCCATGCAGGGAGGTGACATCTGCTGTCTACATATTACTCGTCTTAAGGTGTGTTCCCACGGCGCGTGGTTTTGTAGGTCGCGCCACATCAGCCGAAGTGTACGGATCAGCACGCGCCACCTGTAAGCCCTCACCACCTCCCCACCACCTTGCCTAGTGTCGTTTCAGCTACCCTGGCGTTTGATCTCAACCCACTGGGTGACAGATAGACGCGCGCCATCCCTTCAATCACACGCGAGACCCTTCCCATGGCGCGCTCCATGGTATCTGTAACGACCCGGCCGGGAAATGAACGGATCGTGGGAAGCAAGCTTAACGGGGTTGGTCAGTGCACGGACTAAGCTCCAGAATTTCTTCTGAGAAAGAGGTATTAAATATTTCTAAAGGGTTTTTTTTCCATTGAAAAATAAAGACAAAAGCAGCCTTCTGTTTAAAATCATTTCTTTTACTTTGCCTACCTAAAAATAGAAATTGTCATTTTAGAACTTGAGATGTTGACCATAGGGGGCATCCATAAATTACGTGAGGTGTTTTTCCGAATTTCTGGACCCCCCTCCCCCCTGGTGAGATTTCGTGAGATCTGGCCGGACCCCCTCCCCCTCTGGTGAGATCTGGTCCGTGAGAACCCACCCCCCCCCTAGAAATCGCCCTGGAAACTTTTTTTTTAGGTCACACCCTAACTTTTTTGACGAAATACCCTCCTAAAATCGACTTTGCCGCAAATTTGAGACCTTTTTTTTTTGGCTCTACTGTCCCCAAATTTATCGCAAAATCTCACGTGAGATTTCCGTAGACCCCCCCCCCCCCTCCCCCTTGGTGAGATCTGGTGAGATTTCGCCGGACCCCCCCCCCCTCCCCTATTTCACCTCACGTAATTTATGGATGCCCCCATACCATGTACTTAAACAAAAAATTACTATACATACTTACAACTGATATAGTTTGTGCATTGCCAGCAAAACAAGCAAAAGTGTTTATTTTGTGATTAATTTTCCATACACTAATAATATTTTAACGAATATACACTGAATGCAGACAGAATTTTATCCTAATAATGATTTTTCATTACAATTCAACTATTGCACTAGCGGCGTGACCAATATTTTGAAGCGGTGCTGGATTGCCGTGGAATAAATGTCGCTACCTAACCTGAGAATTTGATACGCATTGATTTCAACAGGACATTTCCGTCTAACCTGCAACATCCATTAAGTTCATTAGATAACGGAATCGTAATTGCGAAAGGCTCGACTCGCAATTTTTTTCTCCATCTCTTAACTAGATTCAAGCGCTCATTCTCCTGCGCCTTGTTAGCTGGTTTTATGGTTATGCAGCTGGGATTTCACTCTACAGACTTTAATTTCCCACAGGTTTCTCTGGTGAAATTGGATGGCACTTCCGCGATTATGCTGCCTGTGGGCACAAACAATCATTTACAACCAGAAATAGCAGGCAGTAGAGGTTACAAAAATTTCTTGGGGGAATGTCGTCAATCAACATTCTTATTTGCGAGAAAGTTGTATGGCAGATATCGTCGAGAGGGGTGCACTGTATTTTTAGAAGCTGATCACATTTTTCACAGCATTACAAATCCATCTTCTGTATACGATATGTAGCCAAAATATTGTAACAAAAGTTATAGTAAATCTTTAAGAATTTACGTTTTAATTTGTTTTGGTGGATGCAACTGAAACTACGGCATATGGGGCAGGCATTATAGACTATCAGATCAATACTGTCATCTGAAGACTGTTACTGTTCGTCAGTGAGATGTTTGTTTCATGATTCCTCCTATTGCTATCTGAAAAAAATAAACTGACGTTTCAAAGCAAACAGGCCAAAAACGTATCGGACGTGACTTTCTTTACTCTGAGACACAAAGCTATTCTTCACTCTCTACTGATCAACATAACGACGAATTGTCATCTTTTTTCGGTGAATCATAGGCGAAATATACTTGAATCTTCTCAGATTAAAAGTTTCATGATTTTAAAAAAAAAATATTATATGGACACTGCTAACTTTTAACTTTCTTTCCCCAAGTATAGTCCAATATGTGACACGTGTACGACAGCAAACAATTAGATAAATTCACTGACGCACAAACCAAATTTAGTTTCCAACAGTGATGAAAGATGGCGTATAATAATATCCCTTTTTTTACAATTATTACAAAACTCATTGTAGGGCCTACTCATTATTTTCTTTGTTCAGAGGTATTCATTTCGATAGTCGTTGCCCTTTATGCTATATTAAGCGCTGACTTCGACCTCTTTATATTACTTCGTTACGATACCAGGTGTGATAAATCTTCTGAGACATATAACTGGAGTTTTATCTTCTATCACGTTCCATTTCATCGGAGTTTATTGGTGACTTTACAGTCACGATTGCAGAGAGTTCTCTCCAAGATGGAATGTAATGTTTACTGGAGAAACTCATCTTGAGGGCAACATGAAGGATTTTTTTCTTAAACATTGAGAACAAGGTTTTATAATTTTATATTTCTATCTACCATTTGTTCAGGATACTATATTTACGCACCACACAATCTATTGAAGCCTAAATCTTTTATTAGAACATCTTGATAGTAAAGGGATACAAGGAAATAAATGCACAAACACACGCAGGGATTAATATACTGTCCACATCAACGTTTTGCACATTTATAAGGCTCTACGTATACTCAAGTTAAATTATTATCATTCGGAATGTAGGGTGGTAGACTAAGCGATGTATATGTAGAGTTTATGACCCATTATTAGTCTGTCATACTGTAGTAAATTAACTGCGACCGTGGCTGATAATATACGACTCATTATTAAGAAATATTTACTTCTAAATGAAGCATAATGAACTTTTAATTGGTAATTAACAGTGTTAAAATTATTTAAGCCTTTCGGTGTTGTATAAATTAGTGCTTTGAATGCAAAGCGGCGGTATGTCCGCCGTATTTCTTCTGAACAGTTATCATTCTGCACAGAGCAACATACAGTTCAATCACCTTTTTGTATTTCTAACAAAGCATTGAAAGTAACCATTTAAGCCTTCTTTCCTGTAGATATATATCACTTATGAAAAATTGTATACCAAAAAATTTGTAATACTATATGAATAGCCAAATGAAGTAATTGCATTTCACTATTATTCATAGTAAAAGGCCAGATGATTATTTTAATCGAACAGTGTATTTATTTCTGTCAGAATTTAAGCTGCTCTAATGACTTAAAAAAATCAGAAATTATCCATAGTAAATTGGAAGGACGTAATTGTTCATTGGTGATGTTTTGTACGTGTTTAGCTCACAGCTTCACAGATCCCATTCCACTAAGCCGTTGTGGGACCATAACGCTTCCTCACTTTTCCTTCGTGGTTAGCTAAATTGAGTCCCTTTGCGAAATTTTTGTAGAATAAGAGCATCACTAATTATCGTAAGTATTAGTATCTTACATAATCTGTGAAGTATGTATGGCGTGATAAAAGAGTGGGCTTAACAGCCCTATTCTTGACAGATTAAATAATTGCTTAAATATACGAGGCATGTTTTGTAAGTAATTACCGTTTTTATTTTAAACAAACCGTAATACATTTTTAAAATAATTTTATTACTACATGAAAGAGCTATACCTTAATTTATTATTCAACGTAATTTCTACCATCATTAAGGCACTTATTATAAAGAACAGCAAATTACGGAATTTAATTCTCATAAAATTATGCCACCTGATTTTCCAACCACTCTGAACGGCTATTTTGACGTCATCGACGATGACGCGCTGACAGCTTTCGCTCTATAAGAATTTTATGAAGAGCGCTTCTTGAAACTTGAGGTAACCCATTAGATAAGGACGAAATGGTAAATGGTCGTTTTCTCAATCTCATGCATTAACTTTCTGCAACAAGTCTTCAGTGATGACTGATGGTGCACGCACTTCATACAATTATGAACTTCTTTAAACGCTCTAATCCATTTTCTTACCATTCTCTTACAGTTTTTTTCTCCATAAACGTCACCAACCTGCCGATGAATTTCAACTATTTTCTCGCCTTCTGTACACCGGAATTGAATCACTGCGCGTATTCCACGCCCAGAGAGTTTTTAAGTTAACTGAGGCATATTAAATAAGCACAAACAAAATTAAACACGGACATATGCTTCTGTTATGGCGAGATAGTTGCAGATTCTAACTGCGCATGCGCAGATCGCAGACAGCAGCGCTGCAGCGGCCATAATTGAAAACGGTACTAACCTAAAAAAAAATAAAAAGCACTCCTATAAACTTTACATGACAGCCAAGAACAGTTTCAGCCATATATTTTCGAGTAGTGTTTATTTTATCTGGTATACAATTAAACTTCTGTTCTACTGTCTTTTCTTTCTCGGATTGTTAGTTAAAAATTTAATCTTCTAAGTGGAAAAATTCTACAAGCAGCAGTGACTCATATTCGTGCGCATACGCTGCGACTGTCCACCCCTGTCCCTGGTTAATGTATGTGAGACGCGGAGCCGGTTGAGGTAATCTAGACGGCCGTAAACATAATCTCGGGACCAGCAGGTGGAAAAGAACACCTGTCGCTATTTCTTTACACCTGAAGCCTTAATCCGGAAAATTTAATTCTTCCCACTTCCATGTGTCAGCACATCAGAGTCCAGAAGACGAGTTTCTGATCGTGCTTCCCCATTTAGGCATGCGGCGTTCCTCCGTTTTAACTACATACATTTGAACGTTTCCCAGCATTGTCCAGTACACACGAAGAGAATGTTACATACAAGCCAAGACTACTACAAATTATTTCATAGTCTTCATTAGAATGACAATAATTCATGCTTCTGTAGACAATAAAAATGTAAAGCAAGAACAGAAATGAAAAATCAGTGGATATTAAGCAATACTGAATGCGAACGAATTCCGCAGTTGAAAAATTAGTCGCTTAGTAATTCAAAAATGGATCGGTCATTAAAATAAATTACGTTGACATAACAACTATGATATTCTTCCACCTGTTCTAACATTGGCAAGATATTAATATGCTTCGAATACTTTGTAACCACAGTGCAGTGTCAAAACCATGGCATCATTCTTCGCTGTTGTTATTTATTCAGTTACAAAAAAATAAAAATAAAAAAAATAAAAATAATAATAAATTTAACTAGGTCCAATCTTCTCTGCTTTCAATTTCATGAAAATAATTAATTTTATTTATACATTATTCTTTAGTTGAGCGTAATTCAGTACTACTGCTTAAAAAACTGTAAAGAAAGGCTCTAAATAAATATTCCTAAAATAAACTACAACTACCAAACTATTGTACCCCAAATAAGGGATTGGTTTTTGCTTGATGCGCCTACGGACAGAAAAATTTCAAATTCTAAGATTTTGGTATGTCTATAATCAGTAATGAGTACTGCAGTTACACTTTTT
This sequence comes from Vandiemenella viatica, assembly GCA_031002005.1. Taxonomy (NCBI): domain Eukaryota; kingdom Metazoa; phylum Arthropoda; class Insecta; order Orthoptera; family Morabidae; genus Vandiemenella; species Vandiemenella viatica. The sequence continues at coordinate 75,876,106 of JARYHS010009186.1, read as the reverse complement.
GAAATAGATACTATGAACACACAACTTTTCTACTGTTTTATTATCTGTTGTAGGTGCAAATCTTTCTTTGCGACTGAAGTCTTTCACAGACAGATGTCACATCTCCTATAGACAAAATGATAACTGTCGACATTGAATTTGCTCTATTAGAACAATTTTCCTACATTACGGCATATGAAGAAATTAAAAACTGTTGTTCTGGGGCATACCAGTGAAAGAATGTAATAAAAAATTTCCTTAATTATATGAGAAGGAAAATATCCGACGGGACATTAGCTTCATACAATTAAAGTAAATGATTTCGGAGAAACGTTGAAAGAATTCAGAAGCTTATTTCTATAAATTCAAAACGCAGAATTAACGTTTCCTGAGATTCATTAGTTTCAGGTAACGCATGGAGAAACAATTATACAATTTACCCAGTATCTACTTTTTACTTCAGGCTTTAATGCCCTTCCACGTCGTGATTATTAGGGCTGAAAGTGGAATGGGTTCCAGTAACGGGAAGGGATTCGTCCGTGGCCATTTGAAAGAATCATCCAGACATTCACCTCGTGTGATTTCAGGAAATCTCAGAAAACTGAAAATTGGGTAAGCGGATCGGAACATTAATCGTTCACCCGCCAGGAACGGTACCTTTTTGCAATTGTTTCCCCACTTTATTTTTTGAATCTGTTTCCTGAAAACACATATGTATGAATAATTTTAAACACACCTGGCAGTTTGTGTTAAATTTCAGGCGTCCTAGACTAAAATGGGTACAAAGACCCTGGTTCATTTCTTGCTCTTTTTTCTGGCGTACTACTACGCTGGCCTACATGTTCTGGAGAGCGTAATGAGAAAACGTCCCAGAGAAAAAAGAAAACTAGGTCACAAAACCTTGATCGACACATGACTTGCGTGTGAAGAGAAGACAATAGGGGTCAAAACACACATAAACTTCAGAATGTACAGAAGAAGGAAGCAAGAGAGTTTCTCTGAAATCACCGTATAACATGCATCTTATAATTTTAAACGAACAATTCTTGTACAATTTGGTTTCTCGGATGCGGCTGTAACGATTTGGATGAGATTTCATGTGTAGATAACGGTTTGTTTTTCAGGTTTATCTAAATAGGTGTATTCCCTGAAAAAAACGTGATTTTACAAAAACAAAATGATCAATTCTCTATTTGGTATCTGGGAAATGGCTCTAACGCCATCCCGTAGACGTATCAGGTACCATTAAACACACTGGTGATAGTTAAGTTTCTCTTTGGTTAGAGCAAAGAACTGTGCCCTTCAAAATGCCTAGGAAGCCTTCAAGATAAACTTTTAACTTTAATCAAACTTCACACAGTCAAGACTCATGTAAAAATATTAATAACATATGTGACATCCTTGAATGAAATATAGTGAATCTATAATATATATTGTCAATATATCTAATCATCTAATACCATTATACGAGCAACTCTTGTACATAGATGAAATTAATTTTTCTCAAACGTCTCTAACAATTTTGACGAAATTTTGGATATTGAACAGAAATCGAAAGACGCCGAGCAGAACTCGGCCACCCAAGTACTGCTAACTATATGACAAACGATCTGTGTTGGGAGTAACTGGAAGGTATGAGTTTGAAAAACAGAATACAAGGCGTACGTCTGCAATCAAGCCTTGATGGTCATTGGAGACAAAATAAGCAGCAATATTTGGAAGATGGGTGAAAATCATGACCATCGTGACTGGAAAAATTTTCACTTGCTGATAACGTAAGGCAGGGAAAATGTTACCAAAGAAGACGCTGAATAACATTCCTCGAAGAGTGAAACAGTTTGAAACAAAAATGGACATAAAATATGAGTTGTTACGTAAAGAAATTAAACATAATCCCATTCTTAATCAATAAAATAATGAAAATAATTTATTAATCCTTAACCACCATTTTTTTACAAAGAATTATTTGTTACGTCATAGAGATTTTGTTTTTATTGAGGTACTTGTAATTTCACCACCATCAAAAGAAACGGAAGTTGAATTACCAACTAAAAGTAGCAGTGGACGAAAAACTGATCCCTGTGGAAAACCTGTATCGGAGTTTTCTCCTCTGGATTAATAATCCCGTCTGCGTTATAAATACATTACCAGAGTACCCAGTGTTGCACGGTATGGATGTACTTGATTTGCCCCTACCGTAATACCGGATCTTTTCAGAGATTTCGACAGATATCCCAAGATTTACAATTTGTAATTTTCTTTTTTGCACGAACGAAATTCTACAGAGAGGAAAGCAATTAGAACGAGAAACATGAGGTGTTATAATTTTTTCATATCCGCATTGAAGACGTCTCCTTTTGATGTTATAGATGCTAGTAAAACATGGCAGTAAAAAAAAAATAAAAAAAATGAGATTATGTAAACATTTTCTATTTCGGTGGCAGGCCACGTAGCGTAGACATATAGCAGATCCAAAGCTCTCAGATTTTCTAAGTCAGAATATAAGTTTTTTACTGCGAAGATCATGTCAATATTGATTTAACAGTTTTCAAGTTAAGCCACATTATTAAACTTTGAAAATCATAACCGACTTCAATTTTCTGCACCCCTAAATAAAATTTCACGTCAGTCGATCCAGTTGATATATGTGTGTACCTCTAAGGAGATAGTTTGGAGTTGATTTATTCCTACAGTGTTTTTAGTCGCTTAATGAGAAACGTGTGCACCAAGTTTCGTCAAAATAACCCCAGCAAATTGAAGGAAATATTAAATTATACTGCTGAATAATATAATTACTAGTAAAATGAATAAATGCTGTATTATATGAGACACTAGCACGTGCATAATGCCGAATGTGTCGTCATCTACAATGATACCAAGAAGGTTTCAATCTCCAGAAATGTTTTACTTAAATGTTTTTATTGCCAACACAGTTCACTTTCATCTACATCTACATCTACATCTACATCTATACTCTCAATTCACAAATATTGTGGGTTGCAAAGGGTGTTAAGCACCAATCCTAGTTCTGTGCATTCCAATCCCGAACAGAACAAGGAAAGAAAGAATATATAAAAGCATCAGTACCTCCTGTCATTGCGACATAATTAGGTCGGCGGAAGAAGTATTTCATTGCACTCGTAAATTAAATATTTTCGAATATTCTCCAATAAATTCAAACGAAAATGACATCATCTGTCTGCCAAACAATCATGTTAAAACTAATTAGACATAAATTAATCACAGTGAACAGAGAATATAACTTCACTAACAAACGCCAGAGATGTCAGCTGTCTGGCCTGAGATGATAATTTTAAGAAGCAAAGAAGCTGTCGGGCGTCTTATCCATTATATATTAATTTACGTGGTTTCCTCGTGTAAAATTCGCATCCTGTACGGCCATCTACGGCGTTTAGAAACTGAATACCTCAAATTTAAGGGTCGAACCAGTACATGCCGTAATATTTTGACGAAAATTTTTGATGTAGTGTGGAGTATGCAATATCTAGTGATTCTAGAGGTTTCATCTTTGTTTTTTCTCCCGATACGTTCAGAATTTAATTTAATATTCTGGCATCATGTAACTCTGAATCATAAAATACCAAAAAAATCATATCTGGTCCTAAGCTTCGGTGAAAACTCCATCGAAATCTGCTGGGGAGATTTTGAGTTTTTCTGGAACATATACACGCAGTTTTCGTTTTATAGATGTAGAGTCAGTATCCTATTATCTAAGCTATGATTTGAAGTAATTCGTACATTTCTTACTTGCCTCACTCTGTCCGAAGCATTTCTCAAGTCAGGATCGAGTCATCCGACGCAGCGCGTTACAAAGACGGGAGAAGCAGGTTACTTTTTAGAGCAACCGCATTCTGGCGCGCTTCGTCGAGTCGTGTCCCGCAATTAAACCTTAGCAATGGGACGTCCAACAAGTGGCGCTCCGCGTCCACTGTTTACGAAGATCCGTCGGGGGTAACAGTGTTCACGGTTGGAGTAAATGCCAGCGTGACCACGGAGTAGACAAAGTAGCGTAGCGGGAGATCGACTGCTTCGTTTTCTTCTTTCGGTTAGTTCCGAAGTGAAGCCCAAAGAATTGTAAGTGAAAATTAGCATGACAATGACTGAGTCAGACATCGGGAATTCAGGTCTCAAGGATAAACAACCAATAACGTGGCTATAAAACAGTTCGTTCTCCATTGATTTCTTTCTTTCTCTCTTTTATTACCTTCCCTTCCTTGAGATGAGTACGGTTTATTATGAATATGAATGACCCAGTAGACGTAAACTTGTAATAGGAAGAGAATTTTTGAGAATAGTTTACTGCTTAGTCTGTAAAAAAAGGATTCTGTTTCATTGACGAGACCCTGCAAAATAAAAATAACTAGTAGAATAAACGGTTCTCTGCGTGATCCATTGACTAACTGAATCAGGATTTCTTTCCCCATTTCTTGAAATTTAATGCACCTATATAACGAATCTGGTTCATCCATATTCTGTTAATATGTCAGCGCTTACTTTGCCTTGCAGAATAAGTTTTTTATCAACTATTTTTTGCCATTACAACAGACAAGCATATTGCTCAATACAATTAAAAAATCAACCTACATTAATTTCAAACGTCTGAATATCACATTGACTACTGTGGACATCAAGATGTTGAAACGTATAAGGGAAAAAAGGAAACGAAATCGTGATTACAGTGAAAATATAACGAGCTTGGTGGGTGAGTGGTTAACACTCTGGCCCCGCATTCTGGAGAACGTCGGTTCGGCTCCCCTTCCGGACATCCAGATTTGGGTTTTCCATGGTTTCCCCAAATCACTCCAGGCGAATGCCAGGATGCTTCCTTCAAAAGGCCATGGCCGAATTCCCTCACGTTCCTTGTCCCCAGTCCAATCCCGCCTCTAATGACCTCGACGTCGACGGGGCGTAAAGCCATAAAAAAAACAGCGAAAATAAATTTTTAACTACAAAATACTCATAATCTGTATATTCACTACGCAGAATATTACAACGATATTGTAGTAACGGAATTTCGTAAAAGCCAAGAAAATAAATGCCGGTACCATAAATCAAATTATTTTCTTAAGTGATAGTCTCATCTATACATGACAGGAAAGAATCCTAAACTAAAATTTAAGTTTTTTAATCAAATTTAAATCTAAAAGAAATCCAAAGTGGAATTTGGATTTTAGATCTCCTTGTTCCCTACATGATTTAAGACGGACTCAACATCTGGTTAAATTCCTGTCTAACAGATTCTTCACTGGTTTCCTTATAATGAACAGACTTCCTGACAAAATTATACCGACAAAATATAATGATGGTTGCTGCGCCAAAGTCGTACAGGCGTTGAGATCCACCATTACGTTATGACTTAGCGTCTAAAATGGATTTATTACCCCAGTAACTAACAAGGCGTGATCTTCCACCAATGGCCCTCAACCAAATGCCAGGCTGATTGGCGCAAAGGAACAGCATAGAGAAAGTCCAGCTTCAAGAAAGATCAGGGTCTTCGTTTGGATGTGAATGACGATAGTTCTTTCCTTAACCATTTAATATATACTATCTTTTCTTTTACCGAGATTATTAGAGCTTGAAGAGGTTTAAGGACACGGTGCTGAGGCCTTTTAAAGGAACCACTCCGGCATTCACCTGAATATGCGAACTGGTAACCGAACCCGCGAAATGTAGGTCCAAACGTTACGCCTTAGGGAGCGTCCATAAACTACGTGGCTCGGTCTATGGGGGAGGAGTTTGGTAGAAAGCTACGCTGGGCTAGGGGGCATCCATAAATTACGTGAGGTGAAATAGGGGAGGGGGGTCCGGCGAAATCTCACCAGATCTCACCAAGGGGGAGGAGGGGGTCTACGGAAATCTCACGTGAGATTTTCCGAAAAAATTGGGGACAATAGAGCAAAACAAAAAAAAAATGTCTCAAATTTGCCGCAAAGTCGATTTTAGGAGGGTATTTCGTCAAAAAAGTTAGGGTGTGACCAAAAGAAAAAAGTTTCCAGGGCGATTTCTAGAGGGGGTTCTCACGGACCAGATCTCACCAGAGGGGGGAGGGGGTCCGGCCAGATCTCACGAAATATCACCAGGGGGGAGGGGGGGGGGTCCTGAAATCCGGAAAAACACCTCACGTAATTTATGGATGCCCCCCTTCGTGGGGGGAGGGGATCCGAGCCAAGCCAGGTAGCTTTTCATTCATATTATTCGTCACCGTTAAAATAATGTACAGAACACATAACAGCTTGCGGATATTTATTTCCTTTATTTATATCATCGTATGTAATTTAGATATGCTATTTATACTGACAGTGCCGCGCATGCGTGTGGTTCATGTAGACATAGCGTTGGGTTGCACGCGGATGGCGCATTTAAACTAACCGACAAACAACGGCGCATTATAATTCGAAAAATATTATACATGCCGTATCTAGACTCTAGATATCACGCGGGATTTTCCAAGGCAGTGACAGTTCCTATTGTTTTGATGGTTTGAAATAAAGCTGTTTTTATTAGGACCACCCGCGTGTGACCACACCACTCGTTGATAAAATAATTTTAATTTTGTTCTGTCAAGTGAATTTTGCAACTTTAATTATAGTGCTCGCTGAAGTGTTATTTCAAGTATGATGTAAGCTGGCGCTGTAAAATAAACTTTACGAGGCTTGTCGAAAATATTTTTCCAAGGAGTTTTCGTTGTACAATGAGCGGTAGAAATCTTTTAAGCAGATCAAAGAATCATTCCCTGATATTATTATTATTATTACTATTACTCCGATACACTAAAAGTGGGTGGCGGAAGATGCATTGTTCCAATCCTAATGTGTAAATATTTGTGTTTATAAGGGAATATACGGGATATGGCAGGAAGCGGAAATGGGCTATTGTTAGGAACCATCCCGGCATTCGCCAGGAGCGATCTAGGAAAACCATGGAAAACCCAGATCACGATGGCCGAAATGATTTATCGGGAACTACTCCTGTCAGATGATATGTTTATTCGCCCGGTAAATCCTTCCTATTCCATTCCCTAACGGCTCGTGGAAAAAATGTGTACAGAAATAAATCTGTTCTGGCCCTGATTTCTATTATCTTATTTTCGCGGTCATTCCTAGATAATAATGTTGCTGGTATTATTGTTATTGATAATGTAGAAACAAGACAGAACTGCAGAAAAAAAATTTCAGCTCTTTTTTTTTTTTGTCGATCGTATAGTTTACTAGGTGAGGAAGGAGGGTTTAAGAGAAGCCAAAAGGTAGCCACGTAGTATATGGACGCTCCCTTACCCACAAGATTCGGCACCTGTTCCCAGATTGCAGTGTGATCTTGTATACTTGTTGTGTGAGCAGTTGTTTCTGGCTTGCTTTTTTTGTGTCTGTGCTGTTCTCTCCTGATCAGTTCTTATAAAATGATTTTCGGTCAAGACAATACATGAGTTTGATCCTGTTTATCTCCAAGTAATTTTGATTTTGTGTTATTCCTCAGGGTAGATTTCAATCTTAATTGATGTTAGTTTTTATTCACTGAGGATGTTAAAAAAAATAGTTGCAAAGAGGAACAGCATATAAAAAAAAAGCATTCTAGTATTGCTTCATTGACGGGAAACACTCTGGATTTAATTAAGTTGCTTAATTTCAAGAATTGCTTTCATAATGACAATAGGGAGGACCTATTGAGTAAGCTGTAGGGGGTGATACTAAAAAATGTGCATAGGTTTTCCGGGAAAACTTCACGTATATTACCGAACGTGGTGGGTGAACGGTTAACGTTCTGGCCTCACATTCGGGAGGATGCGGGTTCGAATCCCCGTTCAGATTTGGGTTTTCCATGATTTCCCCAAATCACTCCAGACAAATACCGGGATGCTTCTTTCAAAAGGCCATGGCCGAATTCCTTCCCGTTCATTGACCCCAGTCCTTTCCCGCGTCCAGTAACTTCGACGTCGATGAGCCATAAGAAAAAAATTATGTATATTCTAATCTAGGAACATTACTTTAGAACAAAAAGAAAACTGTAATCAATTTGTAAACGCATTTGGCATGGTACGAAGAAAAAGTTATGTTCTGCTCGTAAAAACACATATTAGCTAGACTCAGTGTAAAACGTTACTGGCATTTGCAAGCACGCTTTTACACCAATGAGACCGTCTGGCTCTTCCCATTCAAGGATCGTTAACATAAATTTATTCATAGAGAATCTCGTTTGTTTTACAGAACAATAACATTACGTCGTAGGCCACTGACCACACATACGTCCTTGCTAAGAAGGAAAATCGATTATAGTCACATCAAATGCCGAAGGGTGTAAAAGTGCAAACGCTACAACACGTAAATGCCAAGCAGATTGATAGAGCGTGTCTTCGTGCTGATTTACGCTCTTCACTGCGGAAATAGACAATATATAATTATGGCAAGTAAGCTGTCTTCGAATGTTTCGTTTCCGTTCCGGTCACTGTAGTCGATAACCATTGCCCAGGCAGAAGAGAGATTAAACTGTTTGTTATTTTCAGTTACACACTACACCTGAGTACCATTAAATACTAGCTGCTACCCGTGACTTTATACGCGTGAACTTAAAATTTTGTTGTTAGAGTTGGATACAGAAAGCAGTAATTTACGTGAAAGGTGTTCCAAAAACAGGGTTACCAACTCAAAACATTTTTTACCCCTAAAGCTTAAGTCTAAAACCCCTAAAATCGCCAAAATTAAGGGGTAATACCACTAAAAAATAAATATCACATTTTGCTTAGTAATATTCGTTGTCTATAAATTATGCGATATTTCGAACATCATGATGGTACAGCGTTTCTCAGATATTACATTTTAACATTAAAGAAACAAAACATTTTGGTAGAAGGATTAAATGTTATGCCACATCTACCATTTCGTTGTAATGTGAGTAGGACTATTATAACACTTTGTAGCATTTCAATATATAACCCATCATGCAACTTATTTTGAACAATATTAGAGAGGGCTCGTTCGAAATTGGAACCAAACTGAAATGTTTTCAAAACGTTAGAGCCAGTTCTGAATAAAAATCAGCTGAAATTGAAGTATTCCACAGTGTTTTATTACTCAGTTGGTACCACTCATACTCAACGACATTTTTGTTGCCAAAAATATGAATGTGATTAAGTATTGTCTTTATGTCGGGTTTGACTTGTAGCAACCTTAGGATGGAAACTAGCAACCATTTTCAGTATTGTTAATCAACAAACTGCATGTTGACACACAACAGCACAGTTAATTCGACCAGAAATATGTAAACAACAAGGGCAACACTGTTGCACTTTGATTGTTGCCCCAAAATCCAACGTCTTTACCTACCGTAGATAACAAAAAAAAGTCTATGTCTATGGTAAACACTAAACACTGGGTCCTTGGTGACTTTTTTGTAAAAAATTATGGACCAGAACATAATTATTTTACCCTGTTGTAACATAACAGTAGCATTCCGCCGCTCCGAAGTGAGCGCATGACTACATTGTTTAAAGTCAGTCGTTATCGAGGTATGGTAGCGAACGGCTCGCGTCGCGTAATGTGAGACGCTATACTAACTGTGCGGGTGTAGCAAGAAGTAAGAAGAAGAATGAACTAGTTTAACCATTGCGACGTATGTTTTAAATTGATTTGAACAGTGTGTTGAGATACCAGAACAGTGAAGTGTGACATCGAAAGTAATTTAGTGTGGACTGATTTGGATTAAAAAACTTTCCTTTTTTTCTAAGAATCTTGCAATCGACGGATTACGAAGTTTCAATAGCCTTATCATCTAAATTCTGATAGTGGCCAACTGGTTCGATGTGTACTTTATTCTAATAAATGTGTGGAGAACCGATTTTCATTGCTTAATACTTGAAGATTTCTCTTAATTAGTTATCCTCACACTTTTATCGGACTGGTTTGGACCCTATCTGGCGACCGGCGGCGACTACGAACTCATTTATCCGGCTTCTGGTGCTGTATGTTAGTAATTAAAACTTTAGCAAGCACGAAGTTCGGTCTACAATAAGTATCATGTCAACCCCAAGAAAGACAATAGTCTTACATGTCGACGAGTGACAGGACTGTGTGGTAGAAATTAGTACTAGGAGGAGAGAAAATTTTTCTCGAATCCTAGGAAAACACACAAAAGAAAAAAAAAAGGAAAACTAGTGATATCAAGACGACGACAATCGAAACAGGTGTCGACAATACCCAAAGGTGCGGAAGAACTCCCACTCGACGAAGGCAGCGCGGCTGGTCAAGGAGCAGCGGGGAAGATATTCTACATTGTTCGGCGCGGAGCTGGGCAGCCGAGACGACGAAGGCGGGAGAAAGAAGAATCGTCGTGCAGAGTCTCCGAAAGCTAAGAACGCGCTGTGCGCTGCTTGTTTGGCTATTTTTGAAGGCTTAAATCCTTTTCCTAATTTTTTCCTGATAATTTTCCTTTTTTTACTGTGAAATATCGAGGAAGAAAATCGGACAAGATTTTTCTCTCCTAACTCGACAATACATTTTACTCTCCTTTGTCATCAGGGATGACAGAAGCAATTATTTAAATTCCACCTGTAGTTATGCCTATAGAACAACCTTTTGTTTCCTTTTTTCTTTAAATGGCATGCTTAGCTAGATAGCTTGCAGCAGCTGGCGCTTCGTGTATAACGGCGTTGTTGTGGTCTGGTTGTCTGATTCGCGGGAAGCGAATTTACAATATTTTTTGATCCAGTTTTCTGTGTAAAATTTATAATTATGCCGGGTACGGAAGGAGACGCTAGTCTAAGTCTCACTGAGGTGGTGGAAATCCTGAGAGCGGAAATGCGCTCACTAAAGTCAGATATGAGTACGAATATTGAAAGCTTAAATTCCAAGTTTGAAAATTTAAACACAAATTCTGAGATTCAAAATTCCAAGTTGGAAAACCTAAAGTCAGACCTTAAGTCAGATATTAATATAAATACTGAGACCCTAAATTCAAAATTTGCAAACTTAAATTCAGACCTTAAGTCAAGCACTGAAATCCTCCATGATAAATTTGAAAAGTTAGATTCAGATCTTAAGTTAAGTACTCAAACCTTTGATTCCAAGCTCGATAATCTAAAAGCTGAGCTAAAGTCTGACGCGGAAATGTTACATTCTAAGTCTCTGAATGAACACAAATCCCAAATAGCAGAATTACGTAAGGATATGGAAGAGTATCGTGCTTTGTGTAATATGCGAGCGGAGGACTTAGCAACCCAGTTTTCCGATTTAAAACAAGAGTTAAAGGGTGAAACTAATAGTTTGCGCCAGGAAACCGACGCCTTGCAAGAACAGTATGCACAGTTACAAGAAAAAAGCGATAGTCATTGCCACCGTATAAAGACGATCGAAGGACAGTTCCAAACATTGCAAGAAGGTACCCGACAGGGCTATGCGGAAGTGAAATTTGGGATGAAAGAGATAACTGCGGAGGTGGAACAGCTGGATGAGAAGTTGGAGAAATTAAAAGTGTCAACTGCCGTATTTGTGGATGAGAGAATGAAGGTACAGGCGCCGCTAATTATAAAGCAAGAAGTATTAAAACAAGTGCCGGGTGTAGTGAGAGAAGAATTCTGTAAATACAAAGAAACCGGAAAGGGCACCGTAATTCCTGTTCAATGCTACGACGAAAAGATTGATTGGGAAGAATTTTCGGACCGAAATGGCATCCATCCTGTAAAGTTTATTAAAAATTTCGAAAATTTTCCACCTTTTATGGCTGCTAGTGAGGAGAAGAAAATTAATATGGTAATAAAACATTTAAGAGCAGGACCCCGACTGTGGGCAGAGCAATTAGAGGAGGAATTTTCATCTTTCGAGCAGTTCAAAGAAGATTTCTTGAATCTTTACTGGTCGGCAGAGCGGCAGATCGCCGTAAAATCAGAGTTAATGTGCGGTGACCGTTATGACCCGAGAAGAGGATCGCAAACCGATTTTTTCATGCGGTGCTATGCATCTTGCCGATACTTAGACCAGCCTCATAGTGAAGAAGAGTATGTACGAATGATTGCGGCTAGGTTACCGGAACAGACACAGCTAATACTTACTAGCCACAAGATCCGCTCCATAAAGGATGCTGTAGATATGCTGGGTAGATTAGATGTACAAGAGCAAAGAATGTACAGAACAAGATACCAGGGGCAACATAATACTAATCATTTTCAAAATAACGGATCCCGACAGGAAAACCACCGAAGAGAAGGGAATAGAAATTTTCGGCAAGAACCGGAAAACTCAGGCCGGCAAGACGGAGTTCGAAAGGAAAACATAGAGGAAGGAAAATCTCATAGGCGGTTCCAGAATCATAACTACCGACCGCAAAATGAAGAACATAGGGTAGCCGTGGTTTCAGAAGACAGCACCAGACATTTAAACTAGTGCCTGCCACTGAGAAGGCTTCGCCAGCGGCGGAGGCAGAAAAGAGGCCAAATACAGAGAAAATAGTATTAGTAAAAGAAGAAAAAATAGGCTTGAGGCGGAAAAAGGATCAACCAGAAGTATGTCTATACGATACAGTATTTAATAACGAAGTTGAAGAGGAACCGATAAGATACGAGAAAATTTTATTAACCAGTACAAGTGAAGAATTGAAGGCGGGTGAGGTAGAAGATGAAAATGAATTTGATCACGAAATGGAAGTCGGAGAATCTGAGATCAGAGGAGAAGGCGAAGATGACATTTTTGAAATTGAAAACGAAAGAATTCAGGAACACATTTGGAGAGAACAAAGGAAATTACGCGAGGGTGAGATGATGTTAATAGGGATTGATGGTTCGGAAAATATGGATACAGGCGAGGTAAGCCTGGACGGGATTAAAGTTGTGCGGAAGTCTTATGTATTTCATGACGGCGCAGCCGGCGAGCGCGACGGCAGCCAACACACGCGCAACAGTCAATGCGTAAGCACTATAGTAACCTGTGCCAAAAATAGTTTAAAGTGTGCGGCAGCCACGGGCGCAGTAAACAAAGACGGCGGAACATTTTTATCTACTGAAGAGTGTTATGGAGATAATAAGTCAATACTAATAGACTGCAGAACTTGTAAAGAAGATGACGGGAAATTAAAGCAACCGCAGATTCGCAAAGAAAAGAAGAGAATCGACCGGAAATATATCAAATGGAAGTGAAAAGCTAACGTGACAGGGGTGGAGATGAGCCCTTCATCTATGGATGTTGGACGAGGATGTCTACTCACTCCGCAATGGTCACGAATAGGGGACACCCTTTATTCCTTCTTTTTCCTTGTATGGCGTATGCCAATTACCTCATCGCTGCGGCGAACAAATCTTTAATTTTTTTTTTTCCGGCTAAAGCCAGTAAACTAAATCCACATTTCCACTCTCGTACCCTGCCTGAAAAAATGCCAAAGCAGCAGCAGCAACAACAGTAGGCTTTGTGTAGTGCAGTGTAGTGCGTGAAGTGCTTCGACAAAAGTCGTATAGAGGTTAATGACCTCTACCAGTGTCGCAACCGAGGACTCCACCCATAGAGACTACGGTAGAAGCGGAAATATTATTTTTGTCATGTTGTGTATATATGTTCTTTCTTTTCAGTTTTATTTTCGTGAGAGTTGACAGTCTATTTGAGAACTGTGACCACGAAAACTATAACAATTTCATGTGGTTCCTTCCTGTATTTTCTTTTTTTTTAATATGTTTTATTGATGTTGTTTGTGTGCCTGTTTTTTTTATTTCAATATGTTAAATGGCTTTGTGTATCTTATGTTAGTAGGTTGGCCACACTCGAGAGTTTGAAACTTGGTATTTGTAAATGTTCTTTTTTTTATTGTAATGATAATTCTTCAGTTTCTTTTGGAAAAAACCTGAACAATTATCACAAATTGGCAGTTGGGGAATGTAACATAACAGTAGCATTCCGCCGCTCCGAAGTGAGCGCATGACTACATTGTTTAAAGTCAGTCGTTATCGAGGTATGGTAGCGAACGGCTCGCGTCGCGTAATGTGAGACGCTATACTAACTGTGCGGGTGTAGCAAGAAGTAAGAAGAATGAATGAACTAGTTTAACCATTGCGACGTATGTTTTAAATTGATTTGAACAGTGTGTTGAGATACCAGAACAGTGAAGTGTGACATCGAAAGTAATTTAGTATGGACTGATTTGGATTAAAAAACTTTCCTTTTTTTCTAAGAATCTTGCAATCGACGGATTACGAAGTTTCAATAGCCTTATCATCTAAATTCTGATAGTGGCCAACTGGTTCGATGTGTACTTTATTCTAATAAATGTGTGGAGAACCGATTTTCATTGCTTAATACTTGAAGATTTCTCTTAATTAGTTATCCTCACACTTTTATCGGACTGGTTTGGACCCTATCTGGCGACCGGCGGCGACTACGAACTCATTTATCCGGCTTCTGGTGCTGTATGTTAGTAATTAAAACTTTAGCAAGCACGAAGTTCGGTCTACAATAAGTATCATGTCAACCCCAAGAAAGACAATAGTCTTACACTGTGATCAGAAAAAATGTATTCAGCCATAGAGAAGTATGAATTCTTAGTAACGATGTACTGTACTTGATGTCGCTATTTTAATTTAATATTAAAAAACCGAGCGTGGTGGTGTAACGGATAGCGTTCTGGCCTCGCATTCGGGAGGACGGCGGTTCGAATCCCCGTCCGGGCATCCAGATTTGGGTTTTCCATGGTTTCCCCAAATCACTCCAGGTGAATGCCGGGATGCTTCCTTCAAAAGGCCATGGCCGAATTCCTTCCCATTCCTTGCCCCCATCCTTTCCCGTCTCTAAAGACCACGTTGTTAAAAAGGGACGTTAAACTGTTAAAAAAAAAAAAAAAAAAAAAATTAATATTAAACAAATTCTACAAATAAATACATAAATCAAAATGTCTCAAAAATACAATTAAAAATTCCCCTAAAATTTTTAAGCCTCTAATAAAAGTCCCATCCCGCATCTACACCCCCCAAATTTAGGAGGAAAACCCCTAACTTGGCAACCATGCCCAAAAACAGAGACAATATAGCCCAAAAAGCACCATATTATTCTACCATTGAACCTGTCTCTTTATGAACAGATCACAGAAATACTGACTGCAAGAGAAACAAACCTTGAGCGACCGAAATAACATTACATCCATCTGTCTGTCACGTTCGGCTAGATTTCAAAATTACAGGACAAAATATGTTATTTATCTCGAAAAAAGTACCCTATCTCCTTCGTAATGAAACATAGTATTTCCTTGTCAAATTTCGTGAAGGTCGGTTTAGCCGTACAACTGTAACAACAGGCAGAGAGGCAGAGTTACTTTCACATATATAAAATTAGTATAGATGAGGCCAGTGCTGGAAATTAATTGCTTAATTAGCGGAACAGGAAATGATATTTGAAAGCAAATAAAGTTTAGAGACCAGTATTATATAAAAGCTTCTTGTTATAGGAATAATTTCCCGTTACAGACAACCAAGAATGCAAATATGCTCCCAGAAGAGACCATGATGAGGCTACAGCACAGTGAAATTTACACAACGCAAGGATGGATCTTAGAAGCCAATGCAAACTGATATTTTAACAGTTGTAGCACACAAAAGGGCATAATTACGAAAAAACTGATACCAAGTCTCTCTTTAGCATAATGACCGAGCGTGGTGGGTGAGCGGTTAACATTCTGGCCTCCCATTCGGGAGGACACCAGTTCGAATACCCGTCCGGGCATCCATTGTTTCCCCAAATCACTCCAGGCGAATACCTGGATGCTTCCTTCAAAAGGCCATTGCCGAATTCCTTCCAGTTCCTTGTCCCCCGTCCCATCCCGCCTCTAATGACCACGACGTCGACGAGACGTAAAGCAAAGCATAATTTTTTAAAAAAATTAGTATAATGGCGCAAGGACTATGTGATCCCACCAGTGTCACTGCTTGGTTGGGACTCCATCACAGCAGCTACAAGAAGCACGCGTATTGACTAAATTTAATGCTCTCCTGTCACTATGAATGTGGCGATATAGAAAATATAGAGCAAATATTTTTCGGTTTCCCAATGCGGTAAATACATGGGTGCAGGAGGATTTCGTGACCCATGTATGCACAGTACCAATTAAAATAACAACACTTTTGGATATATCCAATATCAAACTATATAATTTAATTGAAATAGAGCGCACGATCTCGTGGTAGTTTCACTGGAAACTCATTTTTCTTTTCTTATATTCGCCTAATTTTTCCCTCTAATAATTTTAATTTCAAGTTCTTTCAGCATTTTTGGTAAATTATTAATAACTTCCCCTTGTAATCTATTCCAATCTCTGACCCCCTTATCTACTAAAGAAAATTTTCGCATACACTAATAACTGAAATCGAGTGCAAATTTGTGGTCATGGTTATCTTTTTCCCTTCAGGCACCATTGTTAATTCTTCCACTAATATGTTTACATGTCGCATACTCCTTGTATACTCCTACCACTCTCTTCACCTTCCTCCTAACTTCCAATGAATCCCATTCCAACTCATTTATCAAATCGTTTATTGCAGTAATCAGCAGAGACAACTCTAGCAGCCCTTCCTTGCACCCCCTACAACTCCTATCCAAGATGTGGATCACATACTACACCATCATACTCATATAATGGTCTGAACAAACTTTCGTAACCAAATTCCCTTACTTCTCTAATATATCCTCTTATCATTCTTTCCAGCAACTGAAGGAATTTGAAACCTATTGCTGCTTTCTGTACAATGTGCCCTAATCAGTTGAGTTTGTTATCGAATGTTATGCCATTACAAGTCTTCATCAAGCAAATCCTTCCGCACCTTATACTCATAATCATACTCTAGTTCTTTTATCTGCATACCTAATAATCTGACTTCTTTGCATTTATCTTCATCTCATGTTGATCAACCAATATAGATACCTTGTTCCGGCTACCCTGCAGTTGTTCACAATCTCCTCCCGTTTTTATTATTCGATATAATACATTATGTCACCTACAAAGAACCTAACTTCAGACTACACCATTAACACAAAATTCATTAGAACAATGAATACCAGTGGTCCTGATATACTACCCCGTGGCACTATCATTTTTATTTCCACTTCTTTTGATACTGCATTTCTTTCTCTATTTGCTATCTATCGTTTAAGAATTCTTCTATTCAGCAAATCACTTTTTCATCTACTCCAATGGCTTTTAGCTTATTTATGGCTCACTGTGTCAAATCCCTTAGAAAGATCTAATGCTAAGCTAACAATTTCGTCTTCCTTATCCATTACTTCCGAAATATCTTGCATTATAAATTAAAACCGTAATTACTCAAGGTTAAAAACCAATACACTTTCAAATACCCCTTGCCCCAATAAACATCTTGGTAGTTTGGTTGAAAATTCTTTTGTGCACACAGCAGCAGTAAGTTTTTTTTCGTTTTTCTTAAAATGCATCCAGATAGACTTAAGTCCCTTCTTGAGCGAGCCAGTAAAATTAATCTTACAGTGGACTAGAAAAACCCAATGAGTATTAGTCGTTACTGGACATCCTATACAGTCATTTTAATCTGCAGAGGGTGGTATTAAAAATTTAAATAAAAATCATTGGAAATGCACAAATTACGACGTTATCAAAACCTTCAGCCTTCCAGTGTCCACGCTGTATTGTTCAACACTTCCTTCCTTGAATGTAGTTACTACGTAGGTCTGGCGTTTTACCGCTGGAGGAGGAACTCGTACAACATTCATTTAATAGGTGCTAAGTGAAACTGAGAGAGCCGTTCCGAACGTTCAACTGCTTTGTAAAATGGGCTTTACAGCTCGTCGAGGTTATTAGATCCGTGAGAGGATTAGAAGCAAGAAACGCTGAAAGAATTCGGCCAGTGTCTATTGATGTAACTATCTCGGCATTTGTCTTTAGTGATTTCGAGAAACCATAGGAAACCTTTATTTGGATGGTTGGACCAGGTGTCGATCCTACGTTTTCCCTAATGCCATACTCGAGCGTTTGCCGCTTATCCATCGTTCATTTGGATTTGAATTCGCCGTCCTTCAGGTGGTCCATACCGATCCTGGAACCCAAGAATGCCAGTACACGCCTGGGTGGGTCCGATGGTATTAACGACTATCAGGCTGTCATTCGAACACCTTGCAGAGTGGGCGAGGAAGACCTGCACCGCCGTCGTGGGAAGTCGGAGACACGTCACCCGGCGCTGCTGAATGGGCCGTAATCCCCAGCCGGCCGGCCGCGCGGCGCATTACCATACGAAAAGTGCGTGAGTGCGTGGGAGCCGGCCGTGACCTGAAGCGCGGCGCCGCCCTGCATGGGAACAACCTCTCGGCCTGCTCTTCCATTGACGAGACGGCTGCCGTCTGGAAGACCGAGTCACGGCACAAGTGTCCCGCACCCAGATCGTTATCCACACTTGTCTGCTGGCTGGGATGCATGAAGACCTGCCGGAAACAGTAGCTCCTGTTCCTTTACTCTGTCTGGGGAAGACGAGACAGCTATACCTGAGATTTTAGCGAAATTCAATTTTCAAGTCCTACATACACTCCTAGATATCGTCAGAGAACAAGACGAAAGCCGCCTGAACGATGTGACAAAGACGTTGATTAGTAAGGTTGTTGGGGTTACCATCATCTTGATCATCATCTGGAGCAACTACTGGCCGGATCTGCTTGGGACAAAATCATCTCTAACCATCCACCATAATCCACTATCTCTCATCTTCTACTGCCAACCAATTTCCTCCTCTTTCTTCAACACACTAATTAACACCTTTCAACCACCTGTTCCTCGGTCAATCTAAGGGCCTCTTCCCATTAGCTCCATGGCCAGCATCTTCTGTTTTCCCATGCTCTTCACATCATCACACCACTCTTGATTTCTCTATTCATTATTGTAACAGTTCCTCCTTGATCGTCTCCCTGATTCTCTCATTCTGTCCCTTCTCTTTACTTCTACTCCAATGAAATTTCATTTCCATAGCTTGTCCTCTGCCTTTATCCCACTCCTTCATCAGCCATCTCTCCGATACATATGTCAAAATCGGCACAAAGTAGGTTTTATTAGATTGCTTCTTCACTCTTTTCCTCTGGAGTTAGCTGGCATATAATTCCCCAACACAGGGCTACCTTGAAAAGACTGTATGAGATCACATCAGTTGATCAATGAGCTGGTCCGGCAGCATAGTAGATAGCGCGCTGGCCCCGGGATTGATGGATCGTTGGTTTGAGCCCGGCCGAGTGCATGAGTGGTTTTAGTTATGTGCTGTATTTGTCTAGCTTTGTCCTTACTATAAAGCATACTTAACACGTTGGGAGACTATACTAATGCTGAACTAATGAAGAATAATAAAAGCTGACTGAATAGATTTAAGTCTGAATGTCACTAAAAAAAAAGTCACATCGTGTTTGAAGTGGCTGCCATGATGAGAGAATAAAAATCATTCAAAAAGTGTTTGAAAATATTTGTTGTGATATAATATGAATAAAGCAAAGGATGAGACTAGTTCTCTGAATTAAATTGTTGCGTGACATCAAGTTTTTTATATAGTAAACAAGTTTAGCAAATAGCTTTATTGTGACTTGATAAGCAATGAACCGTTTACATCAAACTTAAAATAGAGCCACGTAGGTTAACCGTTAATGCTTGAGTCTGGTATTTGGAAGGACGCAGGCTGGATCTTCCGTCCGACGATTCACGTTGTGATTTTCATGGTACTCTCGAAATCAATGCCAGGATTGTTTTTTCAAAAGGCCATTGTCGCCAAACTAAACTCACCCATCCGGTGGACCAATCACCATCGGCAGTGCCGTACGCACTCGCTCCATAGACAATGCCAAGAGATTTTGAATTAAACGAGCACTGGTAAACAATCTGATGATCAGAAACCGCCCATCACCAACTCTTCAGCCGTGTCATTGAAATGCTACTAGTATGAATTTTTTTCAGCACGAGGCTGGGCCCACTGTCCCCGTAACACCCTCATATTGCCGCAAAGGCCTGAACTGACAGGGCAAGTATACGGTTGGTACAAGACATCAGAAGGGACTTTCTGTTAGTTATATTAATCAATGGAGTCTGATCCCTTGAACATTTTTGACATAAAGTACTAAATGACAGAGACCACTTAAATCTGTTGGGGGGTTTAGTTGGGCAATCAGTAATTTCTAATCAGTTATTAATATTATTATTTTTCAACAATAACGTCATCCACTAATCGAAGTCCCTAAAGTGACTTTCACGTTGGATCAAACACACTCATTCTATTCTTTTATACATTATTCTCTAATGCACTATTCTAAGATGCATAATATAAGATATAAATTTGTTGATTGATTACGTTATTCTATGTATAATTTGTTTTTTTTTTTTTTTAAAAAATCTTTCTTTTATGAAAATTTTGTACTTTGCGATCGTAACCTAGCGTGGTGGGTGAGTGATTAGCGATCTGACCTCGCAATCTGGAGGACGCCGGTTCGAATTCCCGTCCGGGCATCCAGATTTGGGTTTTCCATGGTTTCTACAAATCGCTGCAGGCGAATGCCGGGATGCTTCCTTCAAAAGGCGATGGCAGAATTCCTTCCCGTCCCTGTCCCCATTCCCATCCCACCTCTAATTACCTCGACATCGACGAGGCGTAAAGCCATAAGTAAAAAAAAAAAAAAATTGTGATCGTAAAAGTCAAGAACAAGAAACTAGACAATTGTATTTATAGCAAATAGCTGATACCCACGACTTCGTACGCGTGGATTAAGAATTTCTTTGCCAGAATTGAATATAGAAAGTTGTTTGTAACGAAGGATTGGTCCCAAAACGACACCGAGTCGGCATAATACAACAGGAAAGCCATCACTATATCATATATCAATCTACCGTCGAACCGGTCTCTTGAAGAGAATCAATTTCCAACATATTTAAAAACAGAAAAACAAACGAAGGTGAGGGGATGTGGGAGGGATGGTGTTAACTAAGGGCAGCTTTATTTCAGCTTGGTCTTTTCTTCTTTCTTCAGCATTAGCATCCGATTCTTGGGTTCTAATAACTTTAGCTGCTCGTTCTCTGCTAGAGCTACAACTTAGGCCAGTTTACGCCCGCAAGGCATGTCAAAAAAGAAGGCAAAATAAACTGGTGCCAGAATCATTTAAGCAGACACAAAGTAATAGGACAGAGAAAATTGACATCTATACTAAATAATACGTTTTTTCGCTAAACGAAATTTATTAACAAATTATACACTAACATAATGCGCGAGAAGCTCCGCTTGAGCAACCGACGTAACATTACAGACTAACACACACATCCGTCACTCTGTCACCATTCGATAAGTTCTCAAAATTTCGTGACTACAAATGCTAATCATACCGAAAAAAAAATGTCCTGTTCCCTCCCTACAAATTTTCTTGTCTAATTCCGTCAATATCGGTAGTCGTCAAAACGTAACAGAAAGACAGAGACTTACTTCCGCATTTATAGTATTATTACTGCAGATCACACGCACATTGACTGTGAATCACCCTTGAGGGATCAATATAACGTAAAAAAGTTTACACCTACGAGCATTGCAAGACTACCTACGATTTGCCTCACATTGCTACCCCTAAATTTGTGATATCTACAGTTTAACATTCAATCCGAATAACCGACAGATCCAGGCGTGACTCTTACGATCAAAACAATTTTTTAAAAATCTTTGCCTCCACGAAGACTTGAACCGGAGACCGCGATCTAAACATCAGTAAAGCAAGCACTTTTAACACTGAGCTATCCTGTACCCCACTATAAAAAAAGGTAGTACAGTGACCTACACATCCAACACGTATGTCTATCGCCTATCCAGTAATTTTTCGAAATTATAAGACAACATATATTATTTATACAGATAATTTTTCTACCCAATGTAGACAGTATTTTTCTCTTGTTTAAAAGGATAAGTGTGCAAAGTTCATCGATATCGGATGAAAACTGTGGATTTATATGAAGAACAAACAAACAAACAATACATACATACATACATACATCTTTATATAATATAGATTACTGCTGCATGACTTTTACTAGATGGACATTAGAGCACATGCATAACGGTCAATTAGAAATCACCTCTCAAATGGTTAACACCGTTAACTTGTGAAAAATTAGACTCTGCAGGATACTTCCACGGGACTGCTTGCCGTCGTATATCTAACTTATTTGACAACAATAACCTCTGCGTAACTAGCACACATAAATATCTCGTTTTCTCTTCCTAGTACTCACTGCGCTAAATTTCTAAACAGAAATAAATGTGAGTAATGAAGGAACAAAGGCCGCTGGAAGGAAACAAGCCCACTCATTTCCTCTGACTGTGAGAAGAAAAGAGTTTGCCCAGTTCGTTTGCCTCCAGGAACGAGCGTTTCCGCCGTTTGCAACTGGGCCACCGGCAGAATCGATTGATGCATTGCGTCCACGGTTCAGCATCCTCCGAAACAGCCTTTAATCAGATTGATCCACTTGCGTGAGGTAATACGTACTTCGTTCTTGTGCATACGCCAAAAAATTCATAAAGATTTTAACAGTAAATGCTGTTTTATGTATGCTGCCATTCAGGATTTTTTTATTTTTTTAACCGAGCGAGGTTGGTGAACGGTAACGTTCTGGCCTCGCATTCGGAAGGACGTGGGTTCGAATTACCGTCCGGCCATTCAGACTTGGATTTTCCATGGTTTCCCCAAATCACTCCAGGCGAATGCCGATATGTTTTCATTCAAAAGGTCATGACCGAATTCCTTTCCTCCACCTTGCCCCCAGACCTCTCTCTCTTTCCCGTCTCTAATGATCTAGACGTCCACGATGCGTAAAGCAATAAGGAAAAACAAATTTTTAACTAAATATGTGCCAATTTTATCAATCTGGCCAATATGTTCATTTTAGATAATGCTGGTAATTTCCCAAACATAACTTGTCATTTAAACATTGTTAACCATTGACTGAAATTCACTTCAGAGGTCATTCAACAGCTAGTTCTCTCGAACGTTCATTCCATTTTTATGCGTAGACCATGATCCCACATATTATACGATGTGTATCATTTAAATAAGTGGCAAAATTAAAGATCACTTTCCAGTGACCATTGGTTTTTGGTCCATTTTTGCACTTTATTCAATCTGAAATTGTGTGAAAGATATTTCTTTGATAACGATAGCTGTAAAGGTAGCAACTAAATACATGTAAAAAAATAAAAAAAATAAAAATAAAAAAAAAAAAAAGTTTTTTTCAATCTGAGTATCCTTCAGTAAGATAATATTGTACTCTTTCTTAATGTATTAATTCTGCATAATTTTTTTATATATTTTGTAGGAAAAGTGTGTCACTGCATCAAAACAACCTTCAATAATCAAATCGAACATAAATAGAGAAAACAAAGTACAAGTCAGACAGCACAGTTGTTTAAACAACTAAATTAAGTAACAGTAAATATTTGTACCGAAAAGTCCAAAGCCAAACGCGAAAAAAAAAGGAGCACTATTTGGATCAACCTACCTACAACTATCTTCTGAGGGGCAATAAAATATGACTACTTATAGCCAGATAAGAATATACGTGTATAATATGAAAATTCGATTTCTGGCACAAGGGTGTGGGAAGATTCTCTTTTTTAGGTAAGGGTGTCAGGGATTGGAAATAGTTACCAAGAGAAATAATGAATAATTTACCGATAACTTTGAAAGAATTTAAAGATAAAATTTGTAGAGGGCAAATGTATGTGAGTGCAGGATAGGGGGAAGATGGGTGTGTAGGGAAATTGCCACCGGAGCCTGTGCTCCATTGCAATTAAATAATAATAATAATAGTACCAATACTGCTTAATCAACATTAATACTCTGCAATTCACAAATATTGTGGGTGTCAGAGTGCTAAGCACCAACCCTAATTCTGTGCATTCCAGTCCCGAACAGAACGAGGAAAGAAAGAATACATAATAGCATCATTACGGCTTCTAATTTCTCTAATCTTATCCCTCCTGTCATTGAGACCTAGGTAGGTTGACGTAAGAAGTATTTCATTGCATTCGTAAATTAAAGAATTTTGCATGTTATCCAATAAATTCAAACGAAAACGACGTCGTCTGTCTGCCACACAATCCCAGCCCAATATATGTATCAATTCTGTGACACTTTCGTAACGACTGTAACTAGCAGTCACGAATCGAGCCGCTTTCTTCTATATTTTCTCTAACGTGTCAATCAATCCCTTGCGATACGGATCCCAAACTGCACAACAGTAATCGAAATGCAGACGCACTAGTTTTTTGTACCCTCTTTGTATGAGCATTACAACTTCTCAAAATACGACCTATGAATCGTAATCTAGAATTAGTTTTGCCTACGGCGGAAGTTATGTGCAAGTCCCATTTCTGTTGCTTTGTACCATTAAGCCTAGATACTTCAGGGAATCAACCGTGTCAACAAGTGAATTGTTAAGTTTATACTCGTGAACAAACGGAGTCTTCTTGTTACTTATTTAAATTCTCTTGCACTTTTTGCAGTTAAGTGTAAGCTGCCATTTATGGCACCATTCCGAAATAACATCCAGATTCGCACTGAATTTCTAAGCAATGTCAGAGCACCTTATTTCCCTATAGATAAGTGCATCATCAGTAAACAATCACAACATGCAATTACGTTGTCACCGAGATCGTTTATAAAAATTAGGAAAAGAAGGTAGTCCTATTACACTTCCTTGAGGAACGCCCGAAGTAACATCTAGCTTAGAAGAGGCTCCCCCTTAATGATACAGAATCAAGAGCTGAGACGATAAAAATACGAGTAAGAAAAAAAGTGAAATGAGGAGAAAAGATGATCGTGGAAAGAATATTAAAGATATAAGGATATGATATTTATATAAATACAAAAAACTAAGCAAATTTATGAATTGCCGTAATGAATGCGCAAACAGAATCAATAAAGTAGGATTGGTCATAAAATCACAGACAATATACCTGGTATTAGAAGAAAGAAATATGTAGGTTGTTTAAAGTATAGGAGAAATGCTTCGGAACAGCATCAGAAAACGAATGAAAGAAAGAAACAGGGAGATACAATAATATTAACTAACTACATACAAAAAATAAAGGGAATATAACTTTACGGTGTATATAAGAGACAGTGAAAGGTTATAGAGAGTCCAGTAGATTTTGAGCATTACTCTGGAGAATGCTGTCTATTCAAAGAAACTTCTTAACATTTTTTTTTTTTTTTTTTAATTGGGATGATTTCCTGTTGCCTTCCCTACTGTGTCAAATTGTATGTATGTATGAACTTTGAGTGTAGCATCTGGACAAAAAGAAATAAGACGATAAAAAACCGTGCTGGCAGTTATGGCCTGCTGTCGTAAAAGTCACCAAAGAGGCCGCCAGATTTTATTTCGCCTTCCAGCGGATGAATCACCATCAACCGCACCGTACGCTATCTCTTTATGTGGAACGCGGAGAGGTTTTCGAATCACCCGAAAGTTTTTGTACGCAATTTCTGGTGGTTATGGTTTGTGTAGGAGCACCCCGCTGGCCAGCCACAAGACGAAGAAATATCTCCCACCACCGGGAATCGACGGCTCGAAGGTTAGTCATTTGGTATATTATTGTTTATCTTCACTTTAAATTCTTTGCTTAGCTACATCTGCCCCAAATGTTTAATTTAATAAATTGAGTGATATATGACTAATAGGTCTGTAAATTTATGATAAAGTTTAGCTGCGAGTGTTAAATTTAATAGTAATCGGCTATACGGAATTAATGGATTTTGTATTGTTTTCGGATGGTAGCAAATAATGAAATTTTGTGAACCCGATAACAACAATAATTTCGTAACATGCGGGTTTTAAATTAATTTAAATGCAATGTAGCACCTGCTCCAGTAGCAACTTCCCTACACACTCCTTATTTCCATTTCTTTTTCCCACTTACTATTTCCCTCTATTTACTTCAACTTTAAATTCTTTAGGCGTTTTTGGTAAATAATTAATTATTTCTCTTGGTAATTTATTTCGAATCCCTGACCACCTTACCTACGAAAGGAAATCTGTCCACACCCTTATGCCTGAAATCGAGCGCCAATTTGTGGTCATGGTCATCTTTTCCATTCCACGCATCTCTCCTAGTTCTTCCAACAATATTTCTCCTCGCCTCGTCACCAATATACGCCTTGTACACTCCACCCGTCTTCCAATGAATCCCATTCCAGCTCCTTTATCATATCACTTACTGATAATTTCCAGAGTCAAATCTAGCAGTCCTTGTTTTCACCCCCTCCGACTCCAGTATTTGATACCCAAAAGGTAGCTCCCACACAACACCACCAAATTCGAACAATGGTCTGACCAAAGTTTTGTAACCGAATTCCGTGTTAATTTTGTTGCTGTTGCCAACGTTTCAGCACTGAATCTGAGGCCTTCCTCAGAACTATTTCGAGCTAATGTAACCTTCGTTGACGGCAGTTTACACCACCTCTTCGTTTACCGGTATCAGCAAAGTAAGTGGAATTTTACAGCATGATGCCTGCAAAAAGCATCACATTTTTATAAGAATAATTTTCACGAAAATTATTAAATTGGTTGGTTTCACGCTTTCAAGTCTGCTACATAGTTGTCATTTTAAGGTATAATTTACAACTAGGATAGCGACAAAATATAGACTTAACTGATATTTTTAGAAATAATTTTACGCCTAATTTGTTATTTTACGCTTTCAATTGATGGTGAGAAAGTAAAGCATTTTATGATAGGAACTTTCATCAAAGTTTGAAAAGTAGAGGATGTAATTTATACAAAGTTTGATATATACCCCATCGGAGCTCCATCTGTGCCACTACAGTTACGATTTATGCAAATATAGAGTTTATTTCTTAATATCGAAATATTGATGGCAGGACAGGGATTCCAACCCGCGTCCTCAAAATACCTAGCCTGGGCGTTTCCGCTCAGACACAGGACTCGATACTTCTGAGCTGAATTGTACATATGTTGTTAGGTTACTTTGGCTTATATTATGGCTTTATGTGAGGTGTTTTGAGTCACTTTTGGGCGCAATGTTTGGATATGTCGCTAGGGGAAATAATTCCATCAAAGGGCTTTAGTGGATGAACTACTGCCTGTGGACACGTCAGCAAAGCTGTCCCAGATCAAGAAATTTGGTAAGATGTAAATATAGGAGTCAGGGGTCGGAGGGCGTGGATTCGTTGCTCCAGATAGTTGAGACGAAGTGCACCGAAGTTCTGCATGGTAGCTGAATTCGTTCGTTGTTTCATTTGGGAGAAGTGTTTGTCATTAAAATGATGGGCAGCCAGACAAATTTGAAGTGAGTCGAGTGTGGTTTGTTTCGTCGAAACGCCTTTCAGAATTCTTGAGGGCTCAGGATTTTTTATGAGACCCAGTGTTAATCTGAAAGGACGGAAAGTTGTAATGTGGAGTTGATGGCCAAATAGCTTCATCAGTATTTAGGAGTGCTTATTTCAGATTTAATGTTCGTTTCACCTCAGAAAGTTAGGTTTACTTGGGGAAGACGTGCGCGACATTAAATAAAAAAAGTTTTTGTTTTTTTTATGGCTCAAGGAAGCGACATTGGATTTTTCAGAGGAGTAAAGATAGTCAGATACATTAACATTGTGTGAAATATAGTCACAGAAAGCAGAACTGAATGTTGAAGACAATTGGGAGTGTTGCGTAATACGTACGCAACAATTTCAGGCAACATAATTAGTGTCATTTAAAGTGATATTTATATAGTGAACTTCTTCGGAAGAGCAGAGAAAATTTTGAACCAAATTGCTAACAGACAAATTTTCAATCTGAAGAGATTAATATTGTGTGCAGCAAATTTTGAGTAAAAGTATTTAAAAAATAAATTTGTCGGTGAGCCTGCGAGAGAAGAAAGGAATATTAATAATAATAATTCAGACTATTATGAATCTTTACTTGGCCTATTTCAAAGGAGTGGAAATTCTTTTTTGTTCCTTTTGGTTTGAGCAGGCCCGCCGCTAGCTGTTGGAGCGCCCGCGTGCAATACCGATTATTCCGCCCCCTGTCTAACTACAGCCAGTGGTGGATCTAGAAAATTTCCGAACCGGGTCATAAAACTGTGAGATTGCCGCCCCCATTGTTGCCATCCCGAGTGTCGCCAGCCGTCCGAAGCAGCTGTTGAGCTAAAAAAAAAAAAGGTCGCCCGCTACATAATACGCTGCAAATTTCGTCGCGATCGCTCGTTTTCCCGCCCCCTCGATGTGCCGCCCGCGTGCGGTGCACGCCTTGCACGCCCGCTTACGGCGGCCCTGGGTTTGAGTATGTGTCAGGAAAATGAAGTTGTCCGAAATCTCTACTGAATGCAGCCGCTTACTGTATAACCCTTACGACTTCTTAACTTCACCATAAATAATTTAATTTTAGCTTGCAGAATTCAAAACGGGGAAAAGAGTGTTTCTATTTTCTACTTCGTTCTAATTCTCAGAAGCGACTAAAATGAATCCGCATAATACAAAGCTATCATGGGCAACATATTTGAGAATTTTCATAAGTACGTTTTTTATGGTATTATCTATATAACGTCACATCCACTTTCGTAACCATAATATCAAGTGCAGTTAATTTTGACGTCTTTTGAATAAGAATTGAAAGGGAGAACGCAGTTGTTTTAGAAAATAGCTGTTAATATACTGCAGCTTAAAACTAAGAGTCTATTTACGTTGAAAAGATGATAAAAAAATATTAATTATGATATTCCGTTTCAATGGCATCAGTATTTCAGAGTTTCCGCATCCACATAGTAGAAAATCATAACTGTCATTCGATTGAATGTTACAAAAAATAACAGTTACTAAAGCCTATTAAACAAATATGACTCAAGTGACTCCAGTTTATTTGTCAAATTACTGACTAACAAAAATGAAAAAGTTATATAATAGAACTTTTTAATAATTCAAGCTAAAATTCTCTAAGAAAAACTTACTTATAATTAGATCAACAACAAATAACCATTTATTATTACTTGGATTGATAGTTTGCCAGAACACCTATCACATATAGATACCATACCGCAAATACTAAAAACGGTTTCAGTTAATTTCTAAATATGTCTAGATCTATCGCATTTTCAAAACAGGTGTTTCACTCGAATACGCTAGTAACTCCAAACTCCTAAACGAGGATTAATTATAATAGCGAAGTCACAGAGATATTTAATTTGATATTATTACATTGCGCTGTAATTTTCAGGTAGCTATGTCGATACCCTTTGTTTCAGGAGCTGGTAGATGCCATAATGTTCGAAGAAGGTGACCGATTGCTGAAAAACCGATTCTTCATTGTGAGGCCATTGTAACTGCGGAGACAACCACCCAAGTGAAAGTGAATCGATACAGGGCTGAGGGTGCAGGAGCCACAATCTAGCCAGCCGGAGTGCATTGACCCCGAAGAGAGGCGGGAGCGGCCCAACTGGGTTAATCTGAGTTATGGAGCCTCTCTGCGAACAATGGCTTTGGCCTGCCCAGGCGGGCACTGTGCGCTATGGGTCAAGAACACTGCGCCCAACACTGACCTTCACAAACACTTGCTGCACTTCATCTGCATGTCCAGTGAGGGTGCAGGTATATTTAAGGCACCCATACTCCACTAGAAGACAGTACAACAAAATTTGAAAATTTGGGGTCAAAGAAAGTAAATTTCCTCTGATATTGGTCTTATGCGTTGATAGAACAGAAGGAAAACCATTCACCTCGTGTGAGACCATTATCGGTAAAACGAAATAGCTAATAATGAGTTTTTTATTAATAGTAACTCTGTTAATAATTGACGAACAATATAATAACAAAGTTTTTCTGAGAATTGTGCATTAATGAAGAATTGTCGAGTTTCCAGCAATCGTAAAATCTGATGGTATTGTCATTTGTTTCCTCTCAGAATTAACTAGGATAACTACCCGATAACTCTTCTGACTTGCGGTGTAAAAATGTCTGTTAGAGGTGCAACGGAAACATGGGAATGTACAGTGAAAATGTTTTATTCAGAACTAATTAACACAGCTTTCCTTTGTTTAGCATCTGATACAGCTTGATGGAAGAAATTGGATTATTATTGTCTGTATACTTTTCGTTCAGCCCGGACTGAATACTTGAAAATTCTTATCCTATGCCATAGTTATATTGGAGTGAAGCTTAAAACGCTTGGGCCTAATATTCAGGAGGACGCGGGTTCAAATTCCCGTCCAACCATCCAGATTTAGATTTTCCATGGATTCCCTAAGTCACTCCAGGTGAATGCCGGAATGGTTACTTCAAAACATCATTACCAAATCCCTTCCCGCTCCTTTTCCGCATGATTCTAATGACCACGATGTCGACTAACCATAACATTCGAACAAAAAACAATACGAAAAACGAGCGAATCATAAGAGTATAAACGTAAGTAAGGAGATAGGTTAAACATACCACGAAGAAGTTCTAAGTAAAACTAAAAAATTCAGTACTTGATAAGACATGTGTGGTACAATTTCGAGTACTTGATCATTCGAAAACAGTACAGCAATGGTTCACTTTACGAAGGCATTATAAATGAGATAACGACATGGTACTGTACCTCAAGGGAGAGTATACAGATATCGCTACCGTGGAGTATACTCCATGCGTTACTGATATAAATCAATATGGAAGCGTATGTGTGGGTAGCAGCCTGTTTCTTTTGTCCCTTCGTACTTGCTTTAGTTAAAATCGCGATGCTTCATTTGCACTTTTACAAATAGCTATCAATCCGCCTCTTGCCTGACGTTGTTGAATTGCTCTACTGTGTCTGGCGCTAGACTTGAGGTTAGGTTTTTAGTCTCTAGCGGTGGAAGAAAATTTCACAAACTTTTACTCGTAAAGCAGGATAGGATATGTAGTAGTTCATTCATACACCCTAGTAATAACAATTTGAACCGAATGCTTGTGTTGAATTCCAAACTACTTTCCCCAGTGTCGGCTTAAAAGTTCCATCCTTTATTTTTTTTATCCACGTGCATAATGCTTGTGACACGCCGCATAAAACACGCACCCATTACTATCACCCATATGAATAAAGCGTTTCAAAACACAGGAAGAAAGGGACTGTTTACCCTGTCTAAATCAACTGGTACGAATGATGCAGTTAGTTAAAAAGCAGCCTTCAGCCTGTTTACCAAAAGAACACGAACAAATACACAACATAGGAGGGTGCCCCAAAAACTAATGCATCACATCTTTTTTCTCAGCCCTCAACAATGGTACGAACGCGAAACTATAGATAAGTTTTCAGAGTGCGAGCGCAAAGTTTCATTTTCTTCCGACAGATAGCGTACCGGTACGTGCAGCAATGGTTCAACATGACAATAACTTTGGTGTTGGCAATGATCCACAGTTGTTGCATAAATGTTTATGAATCAAACTTCGTCTATTAACAA
The DNA here is from genome assembly GCA_031002005.1 of Vandiemenella viatica. Classification (NCBI taxonomy): domain Eukaryota; kingdom Metazoa; phylum Arthropoda; class Insecta; order Orthoptera; family Morabidae; genus Vandiemenella; species Vandiemenella viatica. The sequence continues at coordinate 75,844,716 of JARYHS010009186.1, read as the reverse complement.
CTGTTTTATTAATGTTTCTTTCACCAGACGCGTTTCGCCTTTTTGGAGTGATGTATCATCAGTGGTGGCTATAAATATATACATATTAGTACAAAAGAATAATGATGTACATGATTATAAGACAAGGCAGGCAAATCATTTCCATTCGACTTATAATAAAAGTAGTAAAGCACAGAAAACTGTGTTGCACAAAGGTTTAAAAATATTTAACAAATTACCTGATGAAATAAAAAGGACCAGAACTGTTGCAAGTTTTAGAGAAAAGCTTGGTAAATGGTTAGAGGAAAGAGATTGTAATATTTTCTCGTGAAGGAGTTCATTGAAATTAACACTTTGTTTATATTTGTTTTTTCTGTTTTCCTTTTAATATGATGCATGAATTGTAATTGTATATATATATTAGCCATAGGCTATTTGAAAATAAATAAATAAATAAATATTGTTATAATTGTATCTGTATACATGATTAACTATTAAACATGTATTCATCCTACAATGTTGTGATGTCTGTATACTATTATGTTGGTTCATTCTACTACTATTATTATTCTACATAATGTTTTCATATTATATATACAAACAAGTATAACTTTGTATAAAGTCACTTCATAATATTAAACTAACTGTATAGTTGCATACTTTATTTATATAACACTCTACTTACGAAAATTGTGGTGGCTATAACATATCAGTCCAGAACAGCACTTTCTGCATTTTTCTGGACTGGTGTTCCTTTCTAAAATTTAACATTTCTCTCTGTAAACTTTCACACACTTCACTTTCTGCTATTTATTTTGAACAAGCACTTGTTATGGTCACACACGAACTGGTTTGTAGTGTTTACTGATATTTGTTTATTTTTTACTTACAATTCTAACAACCTGCTTCCATTATGTGTTGCTGTAGAATCTATGTCCGCTATATATTAAATTATATCTTTGTTTGTGTAATTATATTAACTATTGTTTTTTATTTATGTGTGATTTTTTGTTGGTTTTCATGTGACTTTGTTCTTTCTATAAATTTTAATAGTGTTTTGTTTGTTATGTTGGTAAATTCATTTAGCACTGTTTTTCCCTGTGCAATGGCTTTGTGAATTTGGTAACTTTCTTGCACCGTTAATAATTGTTTTCTGTAGTTACTAATTTTTAGAACTTTCATATCTGTTTGTGGGTGGATGGTTATGATCTAGTAGGTGCTCAGCAAATGTCGAATGGTTTGTGCATGTTATTGCTCTGATATGTTTCTTATATCTAATGTTGAAATTCCTAGATGTCTGGCCAATATATATTGCTTGGAACTGTTGGCAAGTCAGTTGGTATATTCCTGACTGCTGGTACTGGTCGGTTTGAGTATTGGTTTTTAGATGCTTGTGTATTGTTTTTTTCGTCCTAAATGCTATTTGTATAACTTTCTTTTTAAATATACTATTTATTCTATGTGGATGTTTGTTTATGTAGGACATTGTGTACCAGTGCTTTTTAGATTGGTTCTGGATACTGGTATGTGTTGTTTAGGGTGGGATCTGTTTGTATGCTTTGTTCAGAATTTTATTGTTAAGTTGTTTAATTAATTTTAGTGTATCCATTATTCTTAGCAATTTGTACAATTGTGTTGTATTCTGTGATATAATAGTTTTTAACAAGTGAGATGTTGTTTAATCTGTGTAGCATATGTCTTAGTGCTGTCTGTTTGTGGTTTTGAGAGTGGTTGGAGCTGTTGTGTATTATGCTATCAGTGTACGTGGGTTTTCTGTAGATGCTGAATGCATGTGATTGATCTTTCCTGCTAACTGTTATGTCGCGGAAGTTTAGTTTGTTATTTCCTTCCACCTCTATTGTAAATTTTATATTGTTATGGATGTTATTTATTTCCTTGTGGAACTGAGAAATGTTTTGCTGTGGTTCATCTATGAACATGGCGTCTGTGAGTGACGTACGTTATAAGCAGCGTGTGGTCATTGAATTTCTCACTGGGGAGCAAGAAATGGTTACAAGCATTCACAAACGTTTATATGCAATTCATGAAGTATCAGCAGTCGACAGAAGTACGGTTAGTCGCTGGCACAGAGGATGAGGCAATCTGAAAACGGTTCTGCAGAGCTCCAAGATTTGCAGCGGTAGTTTCATTTCCGCTTCCATAACCATGTCAGCATGCAAGCTGTTTTTTGCTGCCTTTGTTTGCCATAATGTAATCTTGTGAAAGCTTTTGTTTAAAAATAATGTAAAAGCATACTATTGAATTGACGAATAATGAAACTATCCATCACTAATAGCGCATTATATGATTTTTGGATAAAAATGCACGACAGCATTATCACTGAACAATCAGCGCTCTTACCGCGTATGTGTTTGGAAGGATTTAGCGCTTTATATTGTTTCACTTTTCTCTAAAGTTTGTTCATGAACTCCACTGAGAGCAATTTAAATCGAAACGACAAAAAATTATGAAAGTAAATAAACTGAACATTTGTTCTAACTGAATCCATCAACAACCCCATTAATTTCTACCAGTTCGCTAATTTCACTATGAAAAAATACAAACGTCAACAGTTTTATTCATGTAATCAGTCATGACCCCCATTTAGAAATGTAACAAGGGTGGTAAGGACAGAAAAGAAGTTGGTCACGAATTAAGTGAATGAAGATTTTATGCAATCCTCCATCCCTTCCCAATTTGTGCTAACCTCTTAATTTCTACATACCCCTGTAGTATTGTCTTTCAGAACCTCATTATTGATAGGCAGTGCTTGATGATCGCCGCTTTGTTCCTCAAGAAGTTTCATTCCTTTTATTCGTTTAACAGCAGGCTGAGCAAGCCTGGGGAATTACAAGATTGAAACTATAGTTAATTCCGTGCAGTCATGATAAATCAGAATCTGTATGGTAGGACTATTACAGATCCTACGGATGTTATTTAAACAACGGTAACACAAGATTTTCAATTTGTCAGTTACTCCACAGTCCCCCCCCCCTTGTATGTGATATTGTGCAAGTATCAATCATAAGGAGTTAAATTGCCAAGGAATGAAGTTATAAATCAGTATTCCGCTCGCCTGCCAGAGATGACATGCATGGCTGAGTCAAGATCCTGGATGTATGCAAATAGACTTCACACGCAAGCTCCCGGTTACGCAGAAATCTATAGACTCTGTGGTTTGCGCCAAACGTTTCCCACGCTGCCGATCTCGACTGGAGCAGACACGATATGTTCCAAAACTAATGGGTAATGGAGACGGGCGGGAGGTCGGATTAATGAGTGGGACACCCAGAAATAACACGGCGCCGTGGGGCTTCCTCCTCTTGTATGTTTCCCAAAGCGGCTCGCATGGACGGGCTAACGATGAAAATAAGCGATCCGCGGCCGCAACCACTTTTAAAGAAGTCATCAATTAGGGACAGTTCCGCGGTGGAGTCCCTCGGGCAATGGCGAGATTGCTGCCCTGAGAAGATTGAAGCACTGCTGCTCGTCATTCTCTCGACAGAGAGGAGCGGTTGAGTGCAAATGGCGGCAACAAATTCGCGGCTCTGAACTCGTACACTGTAAGAAGGTTTTCCGCGCTTCCCACAGTTTGAACACCTCTTCCTGAAGCGACGTTTCGAAAGCCTTTTTATAAAAGAGTTGTGCGCTTGTTTATTGAGAAGCCGAAGAGTTGTTCATTCAGTTGATACATCGGGAAGTTCCCACGTTTATCCCTACCCACCAATAACTTCCTGAATGATGGAGAAAGATTACGAGCCACATTGTACATATCATTTCCAAAAAGGTGTTTTTTTTATGACTAGCTCTGTTTATCCTTCATACATAACGAAAATCGATAAATGAGGTATCATTTTAATGGTTAAGTTCTCAGCTTTGATAAAATCATAAAATAATAAATGAATTTTTAGAAATTCAATCTGTAATGGCCAAATTGTGTACAATCAAAGTCGCGGATATGTGATAGTTCAGAGTCAAGCTGCTAAGCTCTTTGCTGGCGTCGATAAGGAGCAATCGCGTAGCGGCCTAGATAGCACCATCACATATCACAGAGATATTGGTAAACTGTAAGCATTTTCTAGAGTAAGAAGGCTTTTAGGTTGTTTTTTTTTGTTTTTTTTTTTTTTAGTGAAATATTTCATTATTTGCAATTCTCTCGTAAGGGGACGTGAGGTGAAAAAATATGGGCGGGGGTAGTAGAGCTAAAAAAAGAAAGTTCCACAAACTACGCGGATATCGATTTTAGGGGGAGGTGTAGTATAAGACATTACTTAGAGAAACTATAAAGCAAGGATAATTACTCTGAGAAAATTGATTACTAGAGAGACGAAAAAGTAACAAGATAGCGATGAGATCGGGCGAGCGTGAGAAAAGTTCGGGTGTTCGCTTTGAGTTATAAAAGTTACTGCAGCAAAAGACTTTTGTATCTTCGGAGTTTTTTTTAGTATTGGATAATGTGTTAATGAATGGAATCAAGTCATAGAAGGTTTACTATTTATTTTAAATAGAAAAGATAAAATGAATAAGCGTAAAGTCAAAAGTTTTGAACAAGTAAAAAAAAGAGGGGGGGGGGGATTCTTCCTGGCGCCCAGAAAAAATAAATAAAAAAATACGAAGTCTGATAGTTCTACAAGATGTAAGAAGAAGAAGAGTCATTTAAAATACAACAGGGGGGAGGGCGGTACAACCGCCCTCGGAAGCAGGAGAGCTAATAAAGATCCGAACCCGATCTCACCAAAACTCTTCACAGAGGGGGGGAAGTGTCAGGAATTCCGGAAAAACACCTCGCGTCATTAATGGACGCTTCCTAAGACGTTGTAAGGGTTTTGCTAGGCACCTGTTTCAGTTAACAAATGAATAATTGCTACAAAATGTGATAATTCAGAGCCGAAGCTGTTAGGCTTCGCTGGCGTCGATAAGGTGTGATAGCTTACTGCTAGATAGCAGCACCATATATCACAAAGATATGGATAAGCTGTTTGTGTGTTGTTCAGCTTAGATGTATTACGATGAAAGGTTGTGAAGAGCTACAAATACTAATTGATAAAAATGAGGAAACTAATGTCCTTGCATTTTCTTCTGCTCTGTTGGGATGCTATCTCCTTGGTTTGGATATCAGAGTTGTGTCTCCTAAGTACAGTTTTCGCGAGACTAAGTTTCTTGAGAGTTTGCTGATGTAGTGACTTCGTTCCTTTTTGTATAAATATGTAGGAAATTTTCACGTATGTGTTCATGATTGGTTGCATCCTCTAATTCAATCAGATTTAATTTAAAGACACGTATGGTTAACGAGTCTAAAAGTATTTTCTAATTGTTTCCTAAGACGTTTTAAGTGTTTTGCTACGTACCACTTTCAGCTGGCAAATAAACAATTTCTACAAATGAACCGGTTCTTCTTTAATCCTACTACAAACCACTAACAATTGATCTTATATCATTCGCTTAATTTTCGCATGGGCCACCTAGTCGTCATCATCATCCTCGTCAGTGTTCTGCCCTAAGCCAGGTTTTAACTTCGGCGCTCTCAGTTCTCTCGTGTCTTCTGGTGTCCTCTTCAGATCCCTTAATGTCATCCATGATCTATGTTCCTTCTTCTTCCTCTCACTCTCCTCCCACAAACTAGTCCTTTTAAGGTGTTTGTTAATAAGCACTTCCCTCTCAACGAGTGTCTCATCCAGTTCTTCTTGCTTTCTCTTAAGACTTGCCGTAAATTCCTTCTCTCACCAGTCCTTTCCAGCACTTCAGCATTACTCACTTTTTCTATCCTCTCCATTCTCCTCCACTTCCACATGTCGAATGCTTCTATCCGTTCCCAAATCATTCCAGGCAAATGCCGGGATGCTTCCTTCAAAATGCCATGGCCGAACTCCTTCCCATTCCTTGCCCCCCATCCTTTCCCGTTTCTAAAGACCTCGCTGTTAGAGAGACGTTAAGCAGATAAAAAAAAATAATAAGAAAAAAAAACTTCTATCCGATTTTCATCGTCTCATCTCCGTGTCCATGATTCTGGCCCATAAAGTGCCACACTCCTTACAAAACATTTGCCAAGTATTTTCCTCAGTGTTATATCTACTTTTCCGGTTAATACTTTCCTATTCCTGTTAAATGCTTCCTTCGCTACAGCAATACGAGTTTTCACATCTTGGTGGCATCTGTCCTCACTGATTGTACTTCGAAGATATTTGAAAGGTCTTTTCTGGTTGATATTAGTTTGTCCTATCTTAACAATTACCAGTTTTCTTCCTTTACCAATCACCATACTCTTTGATTTTGCAGTATTCATTCTCATTCAATACTCTTCACAAGTTTCATTTAACCATCTCGTCCAGAAACAAAATTCAGCGATAGTTATTTCAGAATATTGATATATACTCATGATGTGTTAGATTATTCCAGAAGTGTACCGCTATCTATGACGTTGAGATGGAGAGAACTACAATTGTGTGTACGCTGGTTGAATCTATCCGCAAGAGGAATGTCAGATGATGTCTGTAAAAAGTAAAATGGGGCAATTCTTTTCCTCCGCGCGTCTGATTATTGTTGTACGTGTTTGTAGAATTGTGATAACTGATGTTAAGTGTAGTGTGACGTTTTTCTTGTTGAGTACATGAGAGGATAAAACTCGATGTCACCTCTTTCATACTTTCCAAGATTTACGTCCCCGGGAAAACATCCATATTACGTATGAGAATGGGTCATGGGAACTTCCCAAGTCACTTACACAGAATAGGAGTACTGAACTCCCCCTATTGCCCAAAAGAACACGAAGAATTAGCCGAATTAAACCATGTCATATTAGCATGCAGCCAATACAAGGCCTCTCAAGACAACCTCTATAAAAGCCTAGTTAAATTAAAAATACCCTTTCCAACTTCAGTAATTTCTCTCTTGGGAACACAGAGACAAGACGTATACGAGGCGCTGGCCCGATTCCTACACCAAGCCAATATAAAATTTTAACAGCCAATTATGCAGAAATCCGCACTACCAAATCATGATAAAGCTATTAAGGAAAGCTTATAAATTTTTAAAAAATCCAATAATAAATCAAAAGGAAATAAACCACCTCGAAATACCCTACCACTTCATCAAAGGCACGTCATACTAGGAAAAAAAAAGTCTACAATAAACAAGTCACCCAATCCAAGTTTCAAAATCCCCCCCCCCCCCCGAAAAGAAGAAGAAGAAAAAAAAGATGTCGTATAAAAGTACATATACTCGCTCTTCCAAAAGTTTTTAAGTCTTACTATTATAAAACGAGGACTAAATAAAATTCACAAGGCACCAAATATTAAACTCGCAATTTCACCAGACGAACCATTACTAACTTACCCACATCGATTATTACAGATATAAATTGTATCTATGTAAAGCTAGCTATAGTCTCCATCATGTCGATAAAAAATGAAAATAGCACTATAACTAATATTTATCAATCTGTAATCTAAGATAAAATAATACAAAAGAAATACATGTAAAATGTAAGAAAGATGTTATATGCAACCAAGATATCAAACAATTGTAAAAGTAGAACATTGCCCAAAAATGTAAAATGCAAGATTTTTGAAGGGAAAATATGTAAATGTCAGCTGGTCAAATTAACGCAAGCCACCGACCATTTAATATAAAAATAAAAATTAAAAAAAAAAAAATCCGTCCCCATCTAACAGACGATTCAACAGTGTGGTATGTCCTCACTCAATACACACTGTAAATGGTTTTTAGGTCTTAACCCTGCTGTGCTTGGGAACTGAGCACCACCACTTCTCCTACCCCATCAGTCAATATTTAACCACTTAATTCCATGTTTTGCACCAGATCCCATGATGGTCTCGGCGTCCTCGAACATTGTGGCGGGTACCATTCAATTTACCACTGCAAACAGTGCCCATGGTTATTCCAGCAAATCAATCATATATATTATTTCTACAAGTAAGGTATTGTCCTAATATATAACGTATATAGATAGGAAGGAATATTCGGAATGTGTTAGGAGACGAACATGGGCACATCTTTAGGAACCACCAAGCGTGATGGGTGAGCGGTTAACGCTACGGCTTCGCATTCGGGAGGACGCAGGTTCGAATCCCCGTCCGGGCATCCAGATTTATGTTTTCCATGGTTTCCCCAAATCACTCCAGGCAAATGCCGGGATGCTTCCTTCAAAAAGCCCAAGCTCGGGACACCTACAGCCGGTGATCGGGTTCCCCATCAGCCGGGCGGGCCCGAGTACATTTAACCCGCTTACCCTCCCCTAACGCCAGCCCTGTCTTACTAACCGATCTAACGCCTGCGCCAGACACCTGTTGTCTTATATAGGCGTTGTCGACCGTAGTGCCGTACTCTGAGTGTTTACATATCTCTGTGTTTGGATACGCATGCCTATACCAGTTTCTTTGGCTCTTCAGTGTATTTGTAACAGTATGACCTCTGCGAAAAAAGAAAAAATCTTTTATAAGCAATGAAGGTTACGAATTTTTATTGAGGTAAGACGCATGATAAGTCGTGATCGCGCGACAGACAGGCAAATGACTTTTAGAAACTGTTAGGGATTTTTGCAAAATGGAAAAACGCATGATATTTAAGGACTGTTGGAAAATTATTCAAGAAGTTTTAAGCTTTGGGTTTTTTTCTCTCTCTCTGGATCGTAACATAAGAGTGATTGGAATTTTTAAAGAATTATTTGGTATAATTGCGATGGAATCTTCTGAATGAAATTTTGTATCATACTGGTAGGTGAGTACAATGTGAAAAGAAACTGTACATTAAACTTCAAATAGTGAAAATTTATATCTAACTTGTTTTCATTTATTAGGTTTGAGATCCTTATGACCAATAGAAAGTTTAAGAGGAAGGTCGAAAAATACCATCGACTGAAGAGAAATTACTTGTACTTTATTCTCCCTCTACGCCCTCCAGGTAAGGTGAGAATGATTCCACATCTATGAAAATTGTTGACTGAGAAGTTTTTGAAGGTATATTCACCTGATTGCAAGTGGGTTGTGAACTATAAGGTAAGTTCAGAAGTTCGAGGTATTAAAAAAGAAGGCAGCTATATTTGTTTGTAAATATTATCGTAGTACACTACCAGTGACTGACATAAAAAAGGGCTTAGGTTGAGAGATAGACGATGAGGGCGAGATGGACAATGATAGAACATTTAGGATTAGTAAGAGGAAGAGACGATCACGATCGCAAACTAGCTCTTGATATCAGGCATAAAAGTGTGGGAAAGTTTTCTTTCCTAGGTAAGGTTATCAGGGACTGGAATAAATATGGAGGGGTAAGGTGAAGAATTTACCTAAAACAATTAAATAATTTAAAGTAAAAATTCCGATAATGTAAGAGTAGATGTTTAAGGAATGATAATAATAATTTAAAAAATCATCCGACAGAGTTGAGCTGAATATAACTGTCAAAACACATCTTGGGTTTCGAAACTGATCACCAATGTGTTTCAGTTGGGATCTGAACTGGAAAAAAAAAAAAAAAAATTGTGCCTGGCTGTTTTATTAGGTATTAATGCTCTACGGAAAGTGCTGAATCAGCGGAATGGCAAAATTATTTCAAATCATGAGGTCATCCAATTTGCCTGAGAATCTAATCCAAGTATGTATTGGTCATTAAAATCAGATGAACTCATGGTCTAACGACCCTTGTAAGTGGATGAGGTAGTGGAAATAGTAATGTAAGGCATTCGCTGTCACTATTTTAAATGAGGCTACACAGCAGAGAAATAAAGGTAATCAGCGAAGTGATTATTTCAGATCCTTTGGTGGAACATAAATCGTATAGTTAGAGTAGAAATTCGGTTCAATAAGCTTTCGGAATAACATTAACAGAATGAATTGATAAATTCAAGATCATTTTTTAGAATAGCCGCCCTTAAGATCAATAATCTCGTTCGATATTCTAATGCCAGCCAGCTCGCTGTCCTAAAGAATGATTTCCGCGTCTTGGTTCGACGCATAACACTTATCAAGGTTTTTTTCCGTTTCAGTCATCTATTGACTACGGCTACGCAACTTAATTTCCTCTTCTGAGTTTCCTTCCTCCGTCGCCAGTACTCATTCATTCTCTGGCTGACTCTTGCTTTTTCTTTCTCTGAAAGTGCTCTCCTTTTTCTGGTTTGTTTTTCTTCAGTCATATCCTTTACTTCCGCAATTTTTCCTCTGAATAATTCCCTGTCTTGGATGTCTTCCATGATGATCCCACATCTTTCCAGATCCTGATGGACCTCCCATGGAAGTCCAGCCTGTTCTCTTGAAAGTTGAGTATTTTCTTTGCCATTCTTTCTGGTTCAATTCTCTTGATGTGTCCATAGAAAGCTAATCTCCTTTTCTTTATTTGTTTGATACCTTTTTCAAACTTGTCGCATAATTGTTGGTTCGATCTCAAACGGAAATTAAATTCGCTTCCTGTCTCTTGTTTTGGTCCCAAGATTTTCTTTAGAAACTTTCTTTCTTTCTTTTCTATAAACCTGTATAACAAAACTGTTTCTTTATATACATAAACAAAACTCCTTTTCCTTCTAGCGAATGGTGTTACTTATGTTTTGTGTGATTTGTAAACTTTGTAGTTACTGATGCAATCTTTGTTGATCTTCCCGGAATTCATCTAAATGATTAAGGAAAACCGTCTATATATTGATTTTCTTATTAAAATTCTGGTATATAATGGTGTATCCAGATCTCAAGAGTGGTTATAAATCGAGGTATAAAATTAGTTTTATTCTTCTTGTCGAGCTTCTGACAGTTTCTGGCCAATTCCAAGCGACTGTAACTATTTTTTTTTTTTTCACTTTAATTCTTCATACAAAACTTGTTCTACGAGCTATCTATTGTACAAGTATTGTAGTTTCGATATAATTTTACGGCTATTAATTCTATATCACTTATTTGTTCCGTGGTTTCTACTCTTGTTTATACTTTCTGGGCCACATTCAAGTTGATCAAATTTGAGGTTGGCATTAAGCCTCCTTTCGCAAAGATTATTTATCTTTGTATAATATTCAGTCTTACAAATTCTATGAAATAAACATATCTATTTCAAATAGCTGTATTAATAAAAAATAATTGATTTAACGAACAACGCTCTTCATAACTTAACATACATTCACAGCCTGCAGTACCGTAAAGTGTTTACCATAGAACATAGTGGATCATGATTTATGCGAACAATATTTACTTTAAGGAACAGTTGGAAGAATGTTACTTCACGACTCTTATTCTTTCTGTTATTATCTTTAAAAATAGATCTGTTTTTGTTTTATGATAGTAGAAGATCATATGTTATTTAACTATTGCAAAATCGTGAATAGATTTTGCTCTCCAAAATATCTTTTCATATCATCTACTGTACATTAGATCCACGACAAGCTCACATGAGCAAATATAGATATTTAATGCACGTAAAATATTTTTGAAGGCACTTTTTCTGTTAGTAACTGAGCTTTTATTCTGTGGATTTACAACGCTGTAAGTTTCATACTTCGTATCTACTGTCTTCATTCGAAAGTCGTTGATGTTAGCTTATCTTTAATGTAAAGTATATGGCAGATTTTTTTTCAGGTTCATTAACGACAAATAATTACTCGAAGCTTTCGTTTGGAGTTTTTAAACCCCTTTTCGTTCACCTTAAATGTACTTTATATCACCGGGCGTAGTGGGAGAGCGGTAACGCTCTGGCATTGCTTTCGGAAGATAGTTTGCTCGAATCCTCGTCCGGTCATCAAGATTTAGGTTTTCCATGGTTTCCCTAAATCACTCCAGGTAAAAGCCGGAATGGTTCCTTCAAAATATCATGGCCGAATTCATTTCCGTTCCTTGCTTCCACTCCTTTTTCGTCTCTAATGAACACGACGTTGACTAGGAGTAAAGACAAAAGCTAAAAAAAGAGCCTTTTATATCATGATACGTTGGAAAATAAATACTTATACATGTGTCCCCATCTGTTTGTGAATATTGTAAGCTATATTTCGTGTGTTAAGTGCTTATTTGTTTCTTTATTGTATAATTTTTAGGAGGTACTTGCGTATTTCACCTCTATTCGCCCAAAGGGTACGGAAAACCGCCTAACACCCTAATCAGTACGGTACTTTTGGCAAGATCTGAGGGTATGTTACATGAATGTTTAAAATATCAGATAGAATTATTATTTCCTTATATAAAATGCCGTTAAAAACAAGTACTTCCACATTTCTACCCGATTTGTCATTAAATTACATTAGAAAAAAATGATAACAGACGTCTAATAATATTCCTATGCAGTGTTTATATGGTAGTTAAAAAGGCAGTGCCTGTAATAGTAAACATCAAATAATATTTTAAAACAAATGGTCTTGCGTTGTTTGTTTTCACAAGGCGCTGAGCACTCGGTCGCTACGATGAGCAAGCGCGGCGCGAGCCTCGCCACCTACTCGCGCCTGCTGCCGCCCGGATCCCGCCGGACTCGCCGCACAGCAACAAGTGCGCATGCTCCCGCGCTTTCGTCGAGCGCCACCTCTTCACCGCCTCTGAACGCCTAGCTCGATACTGGCCGCTGTGGCCAATAAGAGCGATGCCCCCGGGAACTGACCAATAGCGTGATCGCTAGGCCCCGCAACTTGGGGCCTAGAGTGTCTCTTCGAGGTCCGTGACGTGAACTGTGCTGACAGATGATAAATTTTTCAGAGGAGTGGCATACCTCCACGACACTGCTGTTTTCCGCAGCTTGAAGTGAACACTGTGCGGGTCAGGAACATGCTCCCAACTGCGTTTTCGTTTTATTTGAAACAAATTGTGCCCAAAGGATACTTACTTATAGAACAAAAATCTGGATAAATGAATGGTCTGTATTAGAATAATAAAATAATACTTCTTCACTTCTTTTAGAAAGTTAGCAACCAAATGTTTTCTGAAGATGAATCTGAATTTTTGCTTACGTGAAGCACAATTCTATCTAGCCAACCGATTTCAATCAGTTCCAAAGAAAGGTTGAGGAAGACCAAAAACCGTGTCCTATAAGCGGTTTATGCCAGAAAAATCGAGGTTGAAAGGTCATGGCGCCGTATCACTTTCGGACCAGGGAAAACAAAGATAACAAAAATGACTATTTGTCACAAGTATATATATGTAGGGTCCACAAGCTGATAGTTTTTGTCAAAAATCAGGAAATACGATTTACATTCAAATAACGCTTAGCCTCTTGCAACGTGTCCCATAGTATTGTGGTAACGAGTCAGATGAGGCACTCCCAGTTAGAGATGGGTCACAAATAACTAAACGGCTACAAATAACCGTTATTTTAAAAACGCCGTTTATCAAGTAACGGCCAAAACTATAACTGGAGCTATTCAAATAACTGTCAGCACTGACAGCGCTGTAATTGTTTGTCGACCGTCCGCTACGAGTGTATCAGTCACCGCTTATTGCTTCTCTCACCGTTATTAATTGTAATAGATACCACCAGATGACACTACCATCGCAAAATAATAGTTATTAACTACGATAGCGACCACTAGAGGACACTACCTATGTAAACCGCTTTTTAATACGTTTGACCGTTATTAATCGCGATGGCGACCAACAGATGTCGCTACTACTGACGACGTCAAATACTACTTTGCAGATATTATTTGCGATGGGGTCCAAAATTTATCATATTTCTACAACTTAATTACCATTAAATGGGTTTTCAGCATCCATCCTGTAAGGACATAGGCCGTTACCGGGGTTGAAGTATCGCCTAAGTGCCTTAACTTACACTCTTGATAGCACCTCACTGTTCGATGAAAACTTACTGAATATTTTAAATTTTAGTTTGACCATGTAGCCAGGATAACTCAACTAAATGCTCAGGTCGCCACAATATTTGATACCCACAAATATAGAAAAGGGTTTTATGCTAACAACTGAAGCACACAAGTTCACTGTTAGAAAACTTCAAGGTTTTATTTTCAAAATCAAAAGTTCAAAATTGCATTTACAGTTGAGCAGGCATATCGAACACTCGTTCCAAAAGTTTGCAGATTGTGGAGAGAAGATTAGACCGACCGACCCCTGATGAAGATCACAAGTTCATGTCAAGAGAAACAAGTGCCGCGCCCCAAAGCCAAAGTTCCATGATGGCCGACCCGGTAGTACCAACCCAAAACCTGAGCTACCAACTCACCAGCGCACACGCACCTAGCACGTCATGCTAGTATAGCTTCCAGACCCGAAAAGATGTCGTCTCAACATGGCGTCATGTTTTATACCACCGCTGACGTCAGAGCCAAAACACAACTTTCCGCTAACACCTAGGAAATTTAGGCCGGAAATATCTCAGTAACTAAACAATTATTCGAAACTTTAAGAGTGACAGTGTTTATACTTTCTTAATAGTGAAATAATGGATATTTAGTGATTAACTTTAAGTGTCTGGTTTAAAAGATCTGAGCGTAAGAGTGAACTATTTTCCTACCCTGGGGAATTACTATTGTTCTAGAAACTTCTTTATTTCGTCATTTTTATAAAACTACAATTTCCACAAATAATATTATTACCACCGTGTTCTACCAACATTCCTGAGTTTATTGGTGTAATTTTTATTAAGATTGGTGCAGGGAAAGTTTAATTACAAAGTGTGTAAGATTCACTAAAAAATGTTATTTCAGATTTAATTTAATAACTTTGTTTCTATTACTTTTATCACAAATATAAAATTACCAAGAGATTCTCTGAATTAAATTACGTATTCTGAAAGTTGTCTCATCTCTGTATGTGCTCGTAAGCGGCTGTAAATAATTTCTAAGTTGACCACATGGTTGTAATGAAAACTAAATTTTAAGATCTCTATAGAATCGGTTCTATTGCCTGGAATTACTTGAAATTATTATATGTGATATTAGATTTTTAGGTCTTCCCGGAAATCTACTTTTTATTTGGAATGTTCTCTAGGATTTTGAGATAAAAAATGTTAAAAGTGAAGTGCATCTGACGAAGTATTAAAAATTGTATTAAGTTATTTAAACGTTCAGAAACTACGAAATTTTAGTGAATTTATATTTTAATTTCATTATTACTTCATTAAAACTACTTTGTTCTGTTCGAAAGTGTATAAAAACAGTGAAATGCCAAATATTAGGAATTGCTTGTGTGCTGAACTGGATTATTTTGGATTATCATCTTTAAGGTTAGTAAAAGGTGTTAATATTATTACAGGAAATTAATTTCGTTGGTTTATTAAATATTGAGTTACTTTCTTGCTCGTAAAACGGTTTAAAAATGACAAAATACTTCCAAAGTAGAAGCTCATAATTCCAAAGTTGTATTATTAATGATTATTTAATTTTCGGCTGATTTAAAGTTTATTTATTATTATACAAAGTTTATATCCGGCATTTAGCAACTACTGAAAGTCTTTACTGCATTCAAATTGGTTTAGAAACGGTGAAGTTAACTTATGGCAAAATTTATTATTTGAAATTGAACTTGAGTGATTTAACCTATTTCCTCCCAAACTAATGTTTTCTTTCTGTTATAGAAGGTTTACTTTAGGGCTTTTATTTACTTTTGAAATACTTTTATTATTCCTAAAGGGGTTTATTTAGTGTGTTTGGTTACAGTATCTTCATGCTATATAAAGCTTCGCTCTCATAACCTGTACACGAATGAAACTACCTGTTACTAAAGAGTGAGACTTTTACTCCTAATACCTAAAGGTGAGAGGCTTAGAATTTACTGAAATTCTAAGATGCTTACAATCCTTCCATAGTAAACAACGTGATTATGCTTTTTGTTACAGCTGTTTACCCGTGTTATAGCGTCTTTGCCAGTTGAAGGCGTTATTAACTTCGATAGCGATCACTAGAGGACACCACCTATGTAAACCGCTTTTTAATACCTTTAAGCGTTATTAACTGCGATATCAACCAACAGATGTCGCTACTACTGACGACGTTAAATACTACTTTGCAGGTGTTATTTGCGATAAGGTCCAAAACTTCGACAGTTAATATAGTTTGTTGTTCACTTGTAAAAACTTCGACAGCAAAACAATAACAATATTGTAAAACAAAATTGCCGGAGCGATGTTTCCAGTTGCTACGATACATGAAATTAGAGATGCCGACAAAAAAATATAATCTGGAATCAGGTGAAGAAGATTGAGACTGGTGAAAATATATTTTCGCATTCGATAGTAGAGTATTCTGAAATGGTATCCCGGTAAACTCTTTAGCTCCACCGTAAGAGCGCTTAATCAGATACTTATCATCATCATTCTCCAGCTCCAGTCTTCCTGGTGCTGGTCACGAGCACACAATTCTTCCTGTCCAGGAATAGCTACCTGATGTTCATGAGGATTCCTCCTATCCAAACCTATGTCTTTCAGATCCCCGGTGATTTGCTGTATTCATTTTTTATGCCTTTCCACATGCCTTTTTCATTTGATGTCAATAATAAAGTTGGCCTTAGTTGTTGTTTTTTTTTTTTCTTTCCTCCATCCTTTTGAAAAATCCATACCACCTCAGGGGAGACCGCCAGACATGTTTAAACCGACTTCTGCACTAATGGTTATCAGATACTATCGATCGAATTGCTGCAGGAGTTACCAAAACGGCGTTGCCGAACATTAATCATGAAAACTTGCTAAAACCGTTAAAGTAGTTTTTAAAAAGTTATAACACTTATTATCTCTCATTTATGGAGGAAGTTAAAACCTGCAGAATACTCTGCATGGGAACTCACCTGTTGCTGCCACATTAAGTGGCACAGTGACCTGGGTCATTGAGGTCAGCAGACAAACTGGCCAGGCCAAGTCTTTGTTCCCATGCGGCTGTAGCGGTGTTCTCGGCAGATTTCGTCCAGCCACAACAAAGGAACCGAACAGGTCAAGATGTGGGTCGCCCGCCCACCCACAAACTCTGCTGGGCCGCCTGGCCGGAACTTGAGGAGGGGTAAGGGGAAGGGTGTTATTTTTAGGAATGGCACGCGGAAGAGGCCTAGGTCACGACTCTGCAATCGACTCCACATGACCAGCGACAACCTACATAGGCCTACTGCTGCGGAGGTTCCTGAGGGACTACTTTGAAAGATACGAACAACACAGTGTTTAAATATACGAAGAGGCTGATCATAGATATCCAAGTCATTAAATCGGTAGGTTGTAAGTGAAATCTATTTTACGTCGTTGGGGGAATGCTGGGAAGTATTACCATTGGCCTAGCATTCGGGAGGACGCCAGTTCGAATCCTCGTCCGGGCATCCATATTTGGGTTTTCCATGGTTTCCCCCAAATCACTCCAGGCGAATGCCGGGAAGCTTCCTTCGAAAGGGCCATGACAGAATTCCTTCACGTTCCTCACCGCCTCTAATGACCTCGACGTCGACGAGGCGTAAAGTCATAAGTAAAAAAAAAAATTCCATTGCCTTTCAGCCATAATTGATGCCCTGTTTATCGGTTCTTGGAACTATTTAATGGGTAAGGTATCTTCAAGTCCAAAACATGGCATTAGAATATCAGAACGACAGTGCCGAGTGGGCTAAACAAAGTTACCATGCATGGGAGCGTGCATAAACTACGTGTAGGGGGAAAAGGGGGGGGAGTTGGCTGGAAGACTACGCTGAGATACGTGGGGGTGAGGAGAGGGGAGGGACCGAGCCAGGCCACGTAGCTTTCCATACATATTTTTTACAAATAAAATGAGATACAGAACACACAACAGCATGTGATATTCATTTCCTTCATTTAATTGTCGCCGTATGTAATTTACAATAGTCTGAGAAGAGAAAACGGTAAGCTTTTCTGAAATCAAAAGGGAAAAAGGCTACGTGCTACGTGGGGGGAGGGGGTGGGTGTTAGAGGCAAAAGCCACGTCGGGCTACGTGGGGGGGAGGGGGGGAGGGTTCACAGGAGACCAAAATGGAGCTACGTGGTTTATGAACGTTCCCCATGCTAGTGATAGAGGGCGAGAAGGAGTAGTGCATTAAAGCGTCCTTTGCCATAACCTAACTTCGCCTTTGCTTTCGGCATTGGCAAGTGGCATGGACTTTGGTCATTAAACAATTATACAAATACGTTCTGTATCTCTATAAATGATTGTCGAAAGGATTCAGTTCTTCCGAACAAAGGACAGTGTTGGGTGATAACGAAATTAAGATCCTAAAATATTTTTATGAGGTTTCCTATTATTTATGTTACCATCCATATACCTTCTACATGGCCTTCTTACTTGACATAAACTAATCTTAGCAACTCCCAAGCAAACGAAATTTTAACCTGCAGCTGCACGTAATCTATCACCATCTTTTGAAAGTTTTCACTTTTTCAGATCTATCTGAAGCTATGCTTATTCCGAAATCAAGGCTCCAAATACTATCGATTTGCTGGATCTGTCGTAGTTTTGATGAGGGTGTGGGTGTGTTTCACTCTGCCTGTTAACGTGTAATTTCTGTTCTGTTTGGTAAGTGTATTTATGTATGTGAAATGTGTAGTTTGTGAGGCGGAGAGTGGGTACCGCCCCAACATTCATCGAGGTGACTACGGAAAAACAGAAATTAGGATATCCGGTACGAGGAACCTGGTTTTGAACCTAGATCTGTTGTTTAGAGGCGCTTTATAGGGCGCACCAACACTGGCGAGTCACCAAGTAAAAACACAATAATTTTTTTAAATTCAAATTGGCTTTACATCATATTGACATCTCCGGTTTATGAATAACTGAAACTAACGGTAAGTTATCAGTGCTCCTCTCTGCCTGCGAACAGCATAAAGACTTTGTTAATAGGTTTTTTTAATTCTCGCACGGAGTAACTCTCCGTGTAAATAATAAATGTGTAAGCCCATTACCATGTTTTTGACGGGTCTAGAATAGTTCCACATCAACTGCGATATATGCGATTAAAACTAATATTACTATTCTGTTTATTTAAACAACTACGAAGAAATGGCCTGCCACAATATTGTTTTATAAGCACAAAATACACAATTAAGAAAATTTAATTTTTAAGAACAGCGCATTACCGCAGAGTTACTGGGTCGCTTAGAATAAAAATGATTAATAGTGCCACTACTTGGAGAAAGCAAATGTAGGTTAATAAATTCAAAACTTTGCTATTCTCTTCCTCTCCTTCATTTGCGTTAGCGTTCATAAAGCCACAATAATTTGTTGCCAGGCGAAACATTTGCCGGACACGATGAATCTGAGTCAGTTCTTTGATGCCATTTAGACATCATTTTTTCTTCTGTTCTATTTCATGTCGGCTGTTGTTTTTCCGTTGCAGGATCAGTTACAGCAGGTTGTATTCAGTTATTTCCTTGCAGAATATAATTCAAATACTGCATTTAACATAGTTTGAGTCCAGCAAAAATATCTCGGCTCGTTTTGAGTACCCTTAATAATTCACTGTTATATAATATTCGGAGAATTCTTCCGTGGATACAAGCTTCTGTGTTTATCGATCTTATTATTTTAGTTCAGAGAACGTAGAAATTTTAAATAATCTAAAGGATTCTGGTTCTAAAACATCTTTGTCATATGGAGCAGCGTTCAACAACTGATCAGATCTGCTTGGATCAAAAGCTTCTCCAAAGCTTCTTGACCATGGACCATCTCTCTTCTTCCAGTGTCAGCCAATTCCTTCCTCTTTCCTCAACACAGTTTTCAAAGCCTTTTCTCCATCTTTCTCTTGGTCTTCCTCTGGTTCTGTTCCCTTTCAGCTCCATGTCCATCATTTTCTTTGGTATCTTCTACTCTCTCATTCTTTTCATATAACCATACCGCTGTAAACTTGATTCCTCAACCCTTAGACCCAGCGCACAAGACGCGACTGTATTGTGACAACAGTTCTTTTTTTTCGATGGTTTTCGGCATCTGAGGCCATACAGCCAACTCGATAGTAATCATGTCACTCAGTGTTTTCAGTATCTACAGGATGAAATTTTTCAAGTTAATTAGACACACCACAAGACTGACATTACATTCACAGACACAACACTCAAACAACCATGCCCGCGGCCGGATTCGAACCGGCGACCTTCGGCACGTGGGGCTAGCGCTCTAGCCCCTACGCTACCGATGCCGACATATGTGATAACAGCAAACCGGTTGAGCTTGCAACTGTTATGTGACCTTGACATTGCAGGGTGGTTGGGAACCGACACGATGCGATCGGTTTTAGACCAGTCTCAAACCAGTTGTGTTCAACCGTGCATGGATCCGAGGTCGCAGTTGCGTTGCAGAATTTAGTCGAACAAAACCACGAGGTGTTTATGGCTTATTGTTTTCCAAAGACAAAATGAGTGATAAAAATTTAATTAAAACTTCGTGGGAGAGGTGGAGAAACATGAAGTACTTTACAATTATAAACTTACAGGACATTCAAGAAGGTTCCTTAAATATGCATGGACCAAATACTTCCTCTGTACCCTGCGTATCTTGTGGTATTGATAATAATTAACAATGTCTGAATCTGACACAGCAAAAATTACACAAACTCCGCACAGTCTATTGGAAATTGAATGAAATTGATCAACGATCAGACTATCCGTGTGCTGACAGAAGTTTCGATTAGGTTGCCAACTGGTTGCGAGCTCAACTGGTTTGCAACTGTTGTCACAAAACAGTCACGCCGTGTGTGCTCGGCCTTAGTTGCAACGTTTCTTCCTTGATCGTCTCCTTATTTGCTCATTCCTCACTCTGTCTCTTCTCGTTACTTCTATTGCACTCCTCTAAACTTCATTTCCACTCTTCTTTTCTCCCTCTCCTTCATCATCCATGTTTCCAATCCATACGTCAAAATCGGCACGGAGTAGTTCATATAGATTACTTCCTTGCTATTTTGCGGCACATTTTGTTTCAAAATGAATTTCAGAGAAGAAATAAATTGATCTATGAAGCAATAAAGTTTTATCTACAGATTTTATTCTTCTTTTATACTTATGGTCTTAAGCCTCGTCGACGTAATTAGAGGCAGGATGGAACTGGGGACAAGGAACATGAAGGAATTTGGCCATGGCCTTTTGAAGGAAGCGTCCCGGCATTCGCCTGGAATGATTTGGGTAAACCATGGAAAACCCAAATCTGGATGCCCGGATGGGGATTCGAACCGCCGCGTCCCGAATGCGAGGCCAGAGCGTTAACCGCTCACCCACAACGCTCGGTACAGATCTTTAAATAAATGACACCATTCTTTCCGTCATACAATATAAAATTCATCGTCCGAAAACATTTTTGAAGACATCTGGATGATGTTCCAGTTTCTCAGCAACGATATCTTGGCCATTCTCAAGAGACTATAAAACGTGATCTTCTACCCCATCTAAAAAACGAAGAGCAACAGATAGATCACCGAAAAGGGCACCTTTCACATCATTTTTTGTGATACGTTCGGCCCTCCATCTTCTGAGACGGCCTAGAGGACAGGTATCGCGTAACGCTGGTGGTACCTGAACGCGTCGATATTTACATTATAAAGGCCATTCATGTTACTAAAGCTGTACCTTGTGATTCTCCTAAGGGCAAAGGAAAGGCGTGTCTGTATACAACCGCATAATCAGCTGGCGTGGCCGTGGGAATGATAGCTACTACCCACGCATCATTCAAAAGGACTGTGTGGCCAGGCACGAATCATGGTCACTTCGCCAGAAAGAGATATCTTATAAACATGTTGTCTATATTTCAGAAAATTGGGTTCCCCTAGAAAGTTCAAGCTGTAAAGAGTAACTAATACTGAAACTTAAATAATCCTGTGACCTTAAACATTTGAGCATTTTTTTTTAACTTTATAGGAGCCTTATACATAATAGGGTTCGGATCTTAAGGACAAGTCTTACTTTTTTCCTGCCTTCTTTTTGAGCTAAAATACTGAATAAAACACTGATTCAACGTTTGTGATTGTATTTAAATGTATTTTATATAGCATATAAATGCATATTCAGACCATTTTCCTAGCTTTGGTCATATTTCGATAATATTTATAGTCATATGGTCATATTTTGAGGAAAAATCTGGTAGTTTTTTAATAGTACTGGGAATTCACGTCACTCTCTAAACGTCATGTTCCACCCGCCTTTTAATATCGACAATGCAGCAGAAGCATGTCTTTGTCGATCGGCGTCAATCAATATCTCAATGAAATATCCTCAGTCATCGTTAAATCTGCAGTAGATCAGTGAGCCGAAAATAAAACTTTCTGAAAGTGCGAAGTAAAGTAAGGGTATTTTGAGGCGACTATATAAGTACAGATGAAAGAGTTCTATTCTGTAAATTATTTGAAATTAAAGCAACTTCAACAAAACAATTTAAAATTTAACTTCCCAATGGTGCAGCGAGTGCACGGAAGCAACTTATGTTGTCTACATGAAAGCGACTCTACTAGATAAAGTAAATGATGTATAATTGAGCATGTTTGGATGTATAGTAAATTTAAATGATTGGTCATATTTTGCCATTTTTAGGTCATGTTTACCCATTTTTAAGGTCACATTTGCGTGCATATTTCTTTTTTTTTCATAAAGATCCGAACCCCATACATAATTATTCAGGGTTTTGTGTGCTATTTCAATTTTTTGCATTAATGGGCTGTTAACATGCAGGTCTCCATTATCAAATGATAGTATAATAGCTGTATCTGAATTCGTTTACCTTTTAGGTTATATTTTAAGCTTCAGTTTTGTATAAAGAAATTGCTCGTGCATTTTGCTTGTTTGATGTTAAAGGAGATAAGGTGAATCCAGGTAGATCAAAGTGCATCCAAGTCGTTTTTGATGGGATATGTTTCTGTTAGTGTGCTGAAAATAATCTGTTCATAGAAAAAAGAAGCAAAATTAATAGTTCTTTGGCAATATTCTTCCTACTAAATGGAACAGCCTACGAAACTGATTATGCTGGAATTTCACTCATAGTTTAGATTATTGATATTTCTTCTCAACTACTAAAAATTTTTCAATCAGATTTAAATCAGGATATCCTTACAAGCTAATGACCATCACGAAAGGAAAATATATGTTACAAAGAGGAAAAATACTCGTAAAATCAGAATGGGTGACTGACGATGGCTTCTGAGAAAATTGGTAGCACGTAATATATTAGCTGCGATCTGTTTATAGGGTTCCATCTACGGAGTCTGCCCATCTTTTGGTTCCATGCCTTAAGAACACTTTTTTTTATTGCGTTGAGTTAATTAGAGAGGGGAGAGAACAGGGGACCTAGAATGGGAAGGAATTTGTCCATCGGTCTTTCGAAGAAACCCTGGCGGCATTCACCTAGAGCGACTTCGGGAAGACATGGAAACCCGAAATTCGGATGTATAGACGAAGATTTGAATCCGCGTCCTTCTGATTACAAGAACCGAGCGTTACAGCTTATCCAGCTCACAAGCATAACTAAGCTGCAAACTTCACATTTGTAAATTGTATGTATTTCGATGACTCGAAACCAAATATCTCATATAAAATTTTATATAATTATACTATATTCTGACCAACAGAAGTAAAGGGAATCGAAAGAAAATTTATGCCACAGTGTGTGGAATAGCTTTTCTCGCCAGTGTGTAATGTGGTTCAGTGCGCTGAGGTGCTGCACACTGGATCAGGGGGTGACAACTTGTTGGGCACGATCCTAAAACTCCCGCGGATTTTAGGCGGTTTTCCACTGCCATCAAGGCGAATGCTGGGACGGTCCTCAATCTCCGCCTCATAAACTAAATATTTCACGAACAAACAAAAATACATTATCACAACAGAACATAATTAACCATTTCGTAAACATATGACTACATTTCATTTCCCATATTAGTAGGTAGTACGATCCGGTAGTACGACCCGGCAGTACGTTTGCTTGGCTTCAGCAAGGGCATGCGGCCGTACAATCAAAGCTCCAAATTTGACTCATCAAACACAGCCAGCCCATAATGTTGGGAGAAAGTGGTGAAGAAGAAGAAGAAGAGTATGGGGTAGGCCTACCTTTCTTTAGCGCTGTTGGAGTAGAGGACAGCAAATGTTGAGTTGTCAGTTTTAAACCATGGTAACAGCTCTACCCCAAAAATCCTGCTGCCTAGGAACTTGAAATTAGTCCCCAGCCCCTCGTGAACCCCCTCCCCACGTATCCCGACGTCACTTTTTTCTCTTCTCTCCCCCCTCCACCCACGTAACACTTAGATTTTCCCATTACATACGGAGATAATTAAATGACAGAAATAAATATTTTAACCCCTCTTCCCCCCCCCCAACGTAGCCCGGTATAGCTTTCCAGCCAACCCCTCTCCCCCCTAGACCGAGCCACGTACTTTATGGACGCTCCCTTATTCCTTAACCTGTGTTTGACCTATAAATATTAATGTTAATGTAATACTACGATCAAAACAAGCGAAAGTTTTTTTATATTGGAGTTGTTCGCCGTATATAATACTATTTTATTGAAAGCACCCTTGGTTCAGAGTGTATTACATCTTAATGTGTGGGACAGATACGGTCTGTAATAAATGTGACTATAATTTAACTATTTCGACAGCGGTGAGATGGCAAAACTTTGCGGCGATCCTGAGGCGTCGAGCAAAGACCGATAATTGACTTTTTGCACAAAACATCTGCCATCTGACCTGTACGAGGTGTGTACAAAAAGAAATCGAACTTCTGCTGTAATTGCTTTATTGCTCATCATACTAACTTTTACACACTGTCCCCTTCAAAGTACTGTCCTTCACTATCAATACACCGTTGCCATCGTTTTTTTCAAGTTTTTGAACGCCTCCTGAAATGCAATTTATCCGATGGCGCGCAGTTCTCTCGTCGCATTGTCTTGAATTTCTTCTATGGTCTTGAAACGACGTCCTTTCAAAGTGTTTTTTCAGTTTTGGGAAGAGAAAACAGTCTGCTAGAGCCAAGTCTGGAGAATAGGGTGGCTGAGGCACAACGGGAGTGCGATGTTTTGCCAGATAATTAGTGACAAACAATGATTTGTGAGCGGGTGCGTTGTTATGGTGCAACATCCACGACTGATTCTCCCACATTTCAGGCCTTTTCCTGCGCACAGCATCTCTCAATCGAGTCAGAATTTTCTGGTAGACTTCCTTGTTTACCGCTTGACCACGTGGTACAAATTCATGGTACACAACTCCTTTGCAATCAAAAAACACGACCATCATCGCTTTGATGATCGACCGACTCATCCGCGCTTTCTTTGGTCGAGGAGATCCTTCCCCCACCCATTCTGAAGACTGCCTCTTCGTTTCCACATCGTACCCGTAAACCCATGTTTCATCGCCTGTAACGATGTTCTTGAGAAAGTTTTCGTCCTCATTTGCTTTTTCAAGCAACTCATTAGAGATCCTAACTCGATTCTCCTTCTGCTCGTCCGTCAACAAGCGCGGCACTAGTTTTGCACTGACACGATGTATCCATGATTTTCTCTCAGGATGTAATTGCAAGAGCCTACACTTATGCCAACTTCTTCAGCAACCTCACGGATAGTCAAACGGCGATTTTCACGAATCACAGTGCGAACCCTCTCCACATGGTGGTCGTCTGTTGATGTGGAAAGTCGACGATTTTGGATCGTCGGTAACCGAACTCCTGCCCTCCTTAAAGCGCTTAAACCATTCATAGCACTGTGTTCGGCTCATGCAGTCATCCCCGTATGCTTGTTTAAGCATTCGAAGTGTCTCGGTAAAAGTTTTCCCAAGTTTAACATAAAATTTCACACGAACGCGTTGCTCCTCCAATTCCTTCATCCTCGCTTTCTCACAAATCCGACGAACACTCTGCGCACGACCTCACTCAACCGGCTGTCACTCGTAAACTAATGCAGCGACCGTAGTGCGACAAGAGACAATCTCTTGCCGAGAGATGTCACTAGTGTGCACGGAAGTCAGAGAATTTTATCTGCAGCCGTCGGCGCGCTATTTAATTAGTTCGGTTTCTTTTTGTACACACCTCGTATTATCTTCGTTCTCCGTGTGGAGCCGCGTCGATTTATTCAAACCTAACGTTTCTGCCATCTTGCCGTGGCTTTCATCAGAGGACTCCTGATGAAAGCTCCTCTGATGAAAGCCACAGCAAGATGGCAGAAACGTTAGGTTTTAATAAATCGACGCGGCCCAACCGGAGAACCAAGATAATACATACAGTGACCGCGGAAGCCTTCGTAATCATTCGCCATCTGACCTGTCGCATCCATTTCTGTTACATTATAGTACGCAGTCACAACTGCGCTAGGCGCGACTCGCACCTTGCCCGTTTTTTCCATTCAGCAAATCTGCTTACCATATTTTTTTATACAGCAATCGCCTTCCCATCTACCTCTCACCTGTAGCCGAGCAGGTCTCTGGCAACCAGTTTTCGGACCGCCTTGTTAAAGCACTGTTGCAGACAACATTTCTCATATTCCGGAATCCGGAATTGGCCGCAGCAAATCAGAGGGTTCGGGCAGCGAAGACAACGAACTGGCGGCGAGATGCACAGTAGTGATAGCAGCGAGGCGCGGCTCATCTGTTTCGTGCTGCCGAGCAGTTTGGCTCGGCTGCCGATCCGGCGTCCGATAGGAGACTTCGGCGTCACGACGGAAGTGACTCACGACCAATGCGAGCTGAGAGCCCGGAGCTACCGGTCGGCGCTTCTACTAGCCAGCTCGCCGCGACTTTACTAAGATAAATTAGCATTTTTCAAGCTGAATCGATGATTATAGCGTGGCTTTCAGCTTTCACCTTCTTCTTTTAATATGCTCGTAATAGTACTGGTGACTATCACCCGTCAATGTTGATCAGTGCGCTGAGGCACCACACTCTGGATCGGGGAGTTACAACGGGACCGGGCACGAGTCAGGGTCACGCATATCGAACGATCTGACGCGGTTTTTAGGTGGTTTTCCTCAGTCATCAAGGTGAATTCCGGGACGGTTCCAATCTCCGCCTCATAAACTACAATTTTCACCAACTAAAACACTTCAATTCCTCCATGAGAATGTGCTGTGACCTAGCAGTTGGGATAAAATGCTTGCCGTGCGCCCTCCAAATTTTACCAGGTCATTGATAAGTAGAAGTCATCAATGGCAGCCGACCTCTAATGTTGAGAAATGATTGTGAAGAAAAAGAAGAGTACTGGTGGTTAAGTAGTTTTTCGTCCACCTTCTAAACTCGCCCTAATGGTTGCAAGAGAACAAAACATCGTAAACTTTGCTAATGGCAGACAGCAGTCAATAGATCATCCATAAAAAGTCGTATTTCAGCCGCTGATTGGTTATTTGGTTTCCAGCTGACCAGTTATTGATATATATATTAAACTTGTTAGAAATTCGTTACTGTGTGGCCATATATGCTGTACCATAATATATACGCGACTTATAGCCTCAATGCTAGCATGAATTCAAAACTATTGTTTCAAGTTATTATTATTCTTAAGCGATGTAAAGAAATAATAATATTTTTATTCTTATACTCTTAATTCTGAAAATACAGTAATGTGTAAGAAGCTGCACAAAGGAATAGCCCCAGAATAATCTCAGCATTTTAGAAGAGAGGTGCATATTTTGCTGTTACTACCTTTTATGAAAACTGTCTATGGCTCATAGGGATTTGCTTCCAGAGATGGCAAAACCTTTTATCTTTTTATGAGATCATAAAGCTGCGATAGAACAGTATACGATTCCGATAGAAAGCGTTTTCTTCATTTCGGGATGAAAACTGAATTGAAAATACAGCCGGAAGGGTGCGATAAGGACATTTTGCAACTGCCACCGCTGCCTGTAAGAGTTTCCAATAATACGCACACAAACGTTGTGAAAAAGAACTAAGCAACTGCCAATCCTTCATTAAATTTAAACTGAAAATCTATAAATTTTGTCATGACGATTAATGACGAAATCATATCTCAGTTAAAAAAAGACATTGTTGTTATTTTCCATTTATTATCTTTGCCTTTGAGCAATCCGACTCGTCTGTGACCCAGTTATTACTGCTGGAAGGCTTTTGACTCTACCAGCTTACAGTTTTCCAACATTTCCCGTACTCCAGGCGAACGTTAGATTTTTTATTTATGGCTTTACATCTCGTCGACTTTGAGGTCATTAGAGCAGGGAAAGAAACGGACAGGATTTCGAACTTGGCTTTTTGAATGAACGATTCCAACATTCGCCTGGAGTAATTTTGGGAAAGCATGGAAAACCGAAATCTGGGTTGCCTGGCATGAATTCGAGTCTGCGTCCTCCCGAACACGAGGTCAGAGCACACCCACCACGCTCGATTACTAGAACACTAAAGAGGATAGGTCGTGCCCGAATTCCTTTACGTTCCCTATCCCCCATAATCCCCCGGCTCTCTAGATGTCAACGGCCCGTAAAGCTATTAAACAAAATAGTGCGGCTATGAAGTTTATTAAGTAAACACCCCAGTTCTGGCCTGAAGTGATTTTGGGAACCACGGAAAACCGAAATTGGTATGATGAGATTTAGGATCGAACCCTGGTGCGGTCGAATGTCAGATCCACAGACTGAACTTACTATATCTGCGGTGGTAGATGAATCTGGATGGATCCTGAAAGCAGTAAGTGGTTATACATCTATATTTCAGGTGTGAAAAATTGATATATCGATGAAGTTTATTTGATGTAAGATTCTACAGCTTTCATCTTTAACGTGTATGTTACATAATTACTTACTTGACTAATACAAAGAAAGGAAAATACATAGTCCTTTATGAGACAAGTTCTGTATTACCATTAGTGATCTTCGACACATGTGAGAAGAAGTCGGACTCAGCTACCATCCTTTTATCTCCTAGAGAGTTTTCTCCTCTGTACTTATTGGACAGTGGACTGAGTAGACATAGGGAGCTGTTCTGAAAATCTAAGAAGAATCCTTGACTTTATCTAGAAATGACTGAATCATACAGACCATCTAAGAGTGAGGAAATACAATAAAAAACAGTGATTTACGGAGCAACGGTTTAGCGAATATATCTAGTATCTACCTGGTATATATATATTAAATAAAAAAAAAGATGCAGTTCGTTGGGAAGCCTATCAATTAAGAACGAATGGACCGATTTGGCTATTATTTTTAGAAAAATGTTTGTAATAGTCCGAATAAGGTTTTTAGGGAAATAAAAATTGGAAAAGTTTCCCGGAAAATTGGAAAATGCTGGAAAAGCTTAAAGTGTATTTTTTCCTATGGGATCTTTGTTTGCTTGTCTTCTTTGCGTTCCTGCACCATTCATCCGATTACGATGAAATTTTTGTGAGTTGCTATGTGCACACCAACAAAGATTTCTTTCAAAAAAAAAAAAAAATCACCCCCTCTCTCCCATTGCTTTATTTCAGAAAAATTTACAAAAGCAATGATTCACGGATCTCGAAAATGGAATGAAAATCGGCCAAAGTGAATGCTGACACTCTGAAAGCACATAAAATTTGCTGTTTATTGGTGTAGGATTGGCTTCGATCGGATAATGAGTGCCCGAGAATTTCCAACCTGATATTATTTTTAAAAAAAAATAAATAAAGTTATTTTGGCAACACACAACTCCAGAGTTTTTATCCGATCATGATGAAACTTTGTACACGTGTACTATAAAACAAAGAGAAAAATACTGTCTACATTTGGTTTACAAAAACACGACCTAGCTCCCCCTCTATTTTTTGTATATGAGCTTTATACAAACGCACAGTTTTTATCCGATTTAGATGGTACTATGCACAAATGTTTTTTAAAACAAAGAGAAAAATGCTGTGTACATTTGGTTTGCACAAACCCAACCCCTCTTCCCCATCACCCTCCTTAAGCAAAATTTACAGGAGAAACTATCCAGTTTTTTGCATATATCTCGAAAACGGTAGGACAAAGTGGATGGTAGTGGAGCACGTCTGCAACAATCCAAACAAACGGGATAAAACTTTAGAACTTCACATCCAGCACCCAAACAACATTATATTATACATATTGCTCATTGGCTGCAACAGTGACAAAACTCAAAACCGTCCGTTTTGCAGGAGGACCAATTCAAATGATTCATCTGTAATAACTTAATCATTCACTACAAATTAACTTACCTGCATGTTTTATTGAAAGAATGCAATATGAAATAAGGGAAAATGTAAGCTATCAGTTGTAGTATATACGAAAATGGTCCATCCTAAGATTATAACTCACAACAGCTCGTTATTTTAGTTATTGCATTGTTGCAGCAAATGATCGATATATATATATATATATATATATATATATATATATATAGAGAGAGAGAGAGAGAGAGAGAGAGAGAGAGAGAGAGAGAGAGAGAAAGTTGACAGCGAATCAGGTGACTAAACGGAACTCAGAGTTCGCCTAAGCTACAGAATTATACTGGCTTTGCGTTTTTACGCGGCGTATTTAGACGAGGAAAACGTTTTCTTATTGCTGGACGGTACGGCCCGGCAATTAGTGCTTAGCAGAACCGTAACGCTCGGCCGCGCATCATGATTGCCTAGTACAAATCGCGCTCCCCTCCTTGCACCTTCTCGATTTCTCCGATGGGACCCCTGCGATACGGCTCCCAGAGACCGCCGCAGTGCTCCAAATAAGATCACGTATCTCCCGCCCGTTCCGCTGCTGCCTTCCTCGAATGTCCGGCCAGGCATACAGCTCTTAATAGGTAAGAAATAGCCCGCATGTGGTGCGAGTAATATGGTTTCTTAATAGGTTGATTATTGTCTTTAACTACCGATTTGTGTTCCCATGCTAAGTGGGAAGAGGCACAAATGAAATTTTGCTTGTCAATGGCTCATACCAAAAAAATGACCTACCTAGTGGTATAAGTCTATAACACAATGTTACAACTTCTTCGGTATTTGGTGATCATTAGAGTTGTAGTAAACCTTAAATATTCGCCTGATTCGAAGTACAACTTGGTGACGGTAAATTTATGCGTGTGATTTCCACGTTTATTTGGCATCGGCGAGAGCCAGGTGACTCATACCTCCGCTGAAAGACCGAACGATTTATGATAGGCCGTAAAGTTAAAAGCTTTACGCATTCAATGAAATTCAAAGGACAGTATAGGGCCTGTGCCGAAAGGAGGATTTCCTGGTAGAAAGTTGAAACTAGAGAAACGATGCTTCGGAGAAAAAGTCAGGTTGCGGAACACCTCTGTTGGGAACCAGCGAATCAAACTGTGTTACTTAGTTTTTTTATGTTGCATGAGGAGCACCAATGGAGATCGTGGACGACCCGCCAAACGCTGCGACTCGCTGAAACAAGCGGGGGAGACGACATTCTGTTTCTGGCCAGCAAACAATCCGCACCGGCGCACCACGGGAGATTGTCGGAGAGGTCCACTACCTGCGGGGAGCTACGTCGCCAAGTGACCTTGCCCCCAGCTGATCAACAGGGTCCGTCTGTTTTATCCGCATGTCATCTGCCACGGTAAAGAACGCCGCCGATGTATAGACACTCTTGCGTCATTCAACCCTAGGCAACTCTCAGATGAGAATCATGCTCTAAATTGTTCAAAAGAAACTTTTAATATTCAGTTCTGTTCAATAAACCAATCAATTTTATATTCAAAGAAAATAATAGGTGTTGTAAACCCTGCTTTCAATAACTTCCTTTCCAATGTATCAATATATCATTTGAATAGATGAAGATTTGTGTTTTT
Source organism: Vandiemenella viatica (assembly GCA_031002005.1). Taxonomy (NCBI): domain Eukaryota; kingdom Metazoa; phylum Arthropoda; class Insecta; order Orthoptera; family Morabidae; genus Vandiemenella; species Vandiemenella viatica. Next base: position 75,813,154 of record JARYHS010009186.1, on the reverse strand, counting down.
TAATGGTATTTTAAAATTACAATTGCTTTGATTAAAAGTATTTCAGAATTGGAATGTCGCTTCTCTCGGATAGAGTTCCATTCTTGGCGCCTACCCGGGATTAATTTTGCAAATTAATTTATAAATTAATGCATCTCATTAATTTTTCAATTTTAACAACGTCATAAAACTAGACGCTACATACTAATGACCCCGCTGTTGACGCGTCCTTAAAACCCAAAATCAACAACATCGAAGTGCTGAAACGTTACTCACACATTCGTTTCGTTACTTGTATATTTTGTTACTCGCAATTGTCGTAGTCAGTTTGATTCGATAAACGAACGAACACGACGTATCATTCATCATGCGGGAGGTGGAACGGTTCACCCAGTGGTCGAATGAACAGGTGTTTGTTTCGAAATTAGTTAAGTGTGCTGCGATTGTGGTATTAGTGAGAACAATCATCAAGAAATTAGCCCCAAAGAAATCACCTGGAATCGATGGCATTGGCAATATTCACCTAAAGAACCTACCAAGGAAAGGTCTGGTGCTTCTCACCAGAATTTTCAATGCATGTCTCCTACAACATTACTTCCCTTCAGCATGGAAGACGGCTAAGGTTATAGCTCTGCCAAAAAGGGGTAAAGACAAAACAATTCCCAATAATTACAGACCAATTAGCTTACTCTCTGCTACCTCCAAGCTGCTGGAACGTATTCTGCTGAAGAGAATTAAAGCAAGCTTAGATTTTGGACAAATCATCAGGAAAGAACAGTTCGGTTTTCGAAACCGAGTAGGAGCCACCTGTCAGTTAGTAAGGCTCACCGAGCAAATCAGCAAGGGTTTTAACTGGAATAAATCTACAGCCGCCATATTTGTCGACATTGAAAAAGCCTATGACAAGGTGTGGCACACCAAACTAATAGACAAGCTATTCCATCACACCGACATACCCGACTGCTATATTGCCCTCATAGCCAGCTACTTCAAGGACAGTAGATTCTTCGTCCAAATCGAAGGCCAGAAATCATCTACCTTCACAATTAATGTGGGCTTACCGCAGGGATCAGCCTTATCGCCTCATCTCTTCACCATTGATGTCAATGACATACGAACCCCGCCCAACGTTTATATTGCACAATTTGCGGATGACACGGTCATCTACGCAACCGGAGGTGACCACGAAAGAAATATTTCCAACGCCCAAGCAGGCCTTGACGCCTTTAGTCTCTGGTGTCGAGAAAATAAGGTGAAGGTGAACCTTACTAAATGTGCCGCAGTGTACTTCTCAACTAAACGACCAAACCTGCAAAGACAGTTGGAGCTAATGGGGCAAAGGTTACCCTGGGTTACCGAGCACCGGTACTTGGGGATAGAATAACGTTAGAGTGTAAACTACTCTTCCGTCAACATGTCCTCGACAGAAGGAAAAAAGCCCTAGCCGTGGTTATGAATCTGACACCAATCTTCTTGAGCAACGACTTGAAACTCGAAACAAAAATAAGAATATATAAATCAGTTGTCCTACCCTTCATTATGTACGGTTGCCAGGTCTGGGGAACTGCATGCAAATCTACCCTGCTACACTTACAAAGAGTGCAGAACAGATGCTTAAGAATGATTAGCCATGCTAGCATCTACATGCCAATAGACCTTCTTCATGAGATCACCAACATGCCTACCATCAATGCAGAAATTTTTCGACAAGCAGAAAATTTTTTCACCAGGCTTGATACTATCCGCCCAGAAGTTGACAGATTGGAGTCAGTAGGTACAGTACTCCAAATGGAATGGCACAAATTCAAAGTGCCACTCAGCACAATTATGACACCAATATAAAGGATCAACTACAACAAGTGATCCTTAATAAGAACATTCTAGGGTTTCCCATAAAGGCTGTTTATAACGGTCAAAGCTGGGTTTTTCCCTAACGCGAATCAAAGCGAATCCAACAATCTATTCGAAACAGTAGATTAAGCTACATACAGTAGCGGGGCTACAAAACGCCGTTGAGGCAGTGGAAAAAAAAAAGATTGTGATATTAGGATTTATTGTTACGTATATAATTTTCAATGCTGTTAATCAAGTATACACTCAGTAGGTTTCCGTAAGATCAATATACTAATTACTTTACTTTGTATTATCCAAACGAACAATTTACCTAAACCTATTTTAGTAAATGAACATTCCGTACGCGACGCGACTCGATGCGATGCTTTATGCTAGTGCTCGATTGTATCAAAAGTAACGAGGAACGATTCGATAGTAACGAGTATTTAATGGTTTAGTAACGAACACATACGGGTAGAGAATTTCTAGTTACCTATACGGCTTCAGTGAGCAGCTTAAGAGAAGTGGCGATGTACGATTCCTGAAGACCAGGTAGGGCACCAAACTCCATCGATGAATACCAAACTTTCCATCACTTCGTGTGGAGTGTGAGAATGGGATCGTCCATAACATGTAGCTCCGTTCTGTACTTTTTTTTTTCTCTCTAGCCAAACTATTGTAAATCACATACGAGATAATTAAATGAAGGAAATAAATATTCACATGCTGTTATGTGTTCTGTACCTCATTTTAACTGTGAAATATAATATGAATGGAAAGCTACGTGGCCTAGCTCGGAACCCCCCCCCCCCAACCTCCATGTAGCGTAGCGCAGCCTTCCAGCCAACCCCGCCCCCGTATTTAGACCGAGCCACGTAGTTTATGGACGTTCCCATGTTGCATTTTTTACAGTCATTCGTCCATCGGATTGTCGATTAGAGGGCGATTACAATTGATAGCCTTCGCAACAATAAGCTTGTAATAGTCGTCACTGAGTTTCATCTCTCCCTTCCCGCTTTTTTTTTTTTTTTAAAATAGCTCTTATTTGTCAGTTGGCAAACAGTTCATTGCAGACGGGAAACAGTAGGAATTATGTATGGCCTTTTGAAGAGACCAACCCGGTATTAGTCTGCTGTGATTTCAGGAATCAGTGAAAATCGAAACGTGGGTGGTCGGACTGGGGATTCCTTAGGAATGCCAGGTCTGAGTTCTATTACCGCTTAACCTACAGGTTCGGTCTCCTTCTTTCATATTTAATGCACGACACAAACAAGACACTATGATCAATTCGTTTTCAAAAGTCATCTGCATATTCTACAGCACTTATTGACACTAAACATATTGGGTAAGGCAACTGGTAAGCAGCTCAATCCAAATGACCCGAGGGAATTATTTTATAAGAGTAACACTGTCCATTGCAACAGTCTTGGCAGATAAAGCCTGACATGAAACTTTATTGTTGTTATTAACGTACACCGACCTCTGTCGGAACATGTTTGCCGTTTTTGAGTCTGGACACCGCGTTTGTTGTTTATACACTATGCAATTACCCAGTGGCGGATCCAAGATTTTGGTTTGGAGGGGCTAGGATTTGGCTTGTTACCATTGTGTAAAAATATATTAGAAAATATATGGGGAAATCCTGAATGGGTCCTTTTATCGTCTTGATATATAAAGCACAGAACAATATGTTACTCTCAATAACGCCCGTCACTGTTATCTATAGACATTTATTATTATTAATTTAATTGCGATGGAGCACATGCTTTGGTGGCAATTCCTTGTCAACTAATTACCCCTTTTTATGGTATTATTTAAAAAATTATCTTTTATAATTTGAGTGTTAAATTCCTCCCCCTTTACTTTTGCGATTTACAACTTTTAATTTTAAATTCCTTCAGCGTCTATGGTACATTATTCATCACTTTACTTGTAATTTGTTCCAATCCCTGACACCTTTACCCACAAAACAAAATTTTCCCACTGCCGTATGCATGAAATCGGTACAAATGGAGGCTGGGAGAGAGGATCCAACCAACCTCCACCTTATGAACTAAACTTAAATACTTCCACCTGAACATTTTGAAAAGTTATAAGGCTGGAAGACAACCAGCTATTAAACCATCACACTTCAAAACAATTATAAGCCCAAATACAATATAGTCACAATGGTTCAATCACTGGGATCGTTCAAAACCATCAGGGATGATACCTCCATGATGGCTGATTCATAGAACGTATAGTAAAAATTGTTAGAACCTCATGACAATCTCTCATTCGGCAGCGGAACTGTACTGCTAAGTCTCTGTGGATAACAATTGGTTATAACGTTCGTTTTGTGTTCCGAGGCAAACGAGAGCGTGTCTTACCTGTTAATTACATTAGTCAAAAAATTCTTCATGGGAATTTTTTTTTATTTGCATAAACGCCGACAACAATTTGAATGTTTGCTGACCCAAGACAGATCTCAGTCCACTGAGAATTGAGTAATCATACCTTTAGTCTCATTCTTATGGAGGCGGCTTTCTACCAGCAAAGTGGCAATACACAAGTAACTACGATCATACACAGCAACGAATTAGCGACCAATAATAGCTAAGCGAAATATGAACGTTATTTTCCCTACCAATTTTGATCACCATTTCTTTGGCGTGGAGCTTACCCATTACTATGTAAAAGCTGCAGCTCAATCCCCGTTAACATTACCCCGGCAACCTACTGAAGAGAATTTACAAAGTTGTTACCGTGGGTGCAGTTTGTAATAGACTCATCACGCAGCCATTTATTTAATTACAGTGTTGTGGCTATCTGGGAAGAAGGCATGCGAATAAGAGTTCTCGGAGATGGGCGGGAGGCATTAATCATGTAGAGACTCAAAGCATCCGGTAATGGAGCTCATACGCGGGGCTATCCGACCTTCCAGCGTCCTTCCAGGTGGCTGAGGACTTAGACGCATCCTCCTTGTGCAGGTGTTTCTTCGCCATGAAAGAAGGCATTGAGGCTAGCTAGGCAATTCTGCGCTGGTAGGAGAAAGCGGAATATATTGTAAGCTGGCCAACTTAATACTATTATTTAGATGAACATCCCATTCTCAGTCACCGCCGTCAATAGCAGGTATCGATCACCTTGTCTTGACTGAAGATGTGTGATCCTATCTTCTAAAATTATCTGCATGACTAAAACATAGCAACAAACTTGAATAATAATAACGAAACCTTTCCCAGCGTCTGGTTTCAATGAAATTTTCGGACTGTGATTTAAAAACACAAAATTTGGCGGCTAGCTCTGCCATCTTCTTCAGGTCTAAAGCCCTCAGTGGAACATAATTAGCTGTCGGTCAGTTGATCATTACAGATGGATTCACGCCTTAAGAAGATGGCAGATCTAACAGACGAAATAACGTGTGTTTACAGTACAGTCCGGTGTTCGTTGAAACTTGAACAAGGTGAAGGAGTCCAAGTCTCCGAGATTCAGGTAATGGGACTGGTAGAGGGAGAAGTAACTACTATCTTTCATGACTTCTGCATAGAGATAGTGTTATTAGTTTCAAGTTCTTTCCAAGGGAAATTTAGATAGTCAACTCGTCAAAATATTGAGTGAATTGTGGACCGTTCCGGACATTCGACGCCATCGAAACTCTCACGATGACATCGGGATTTAAATCCAAATTTTCCTGATCGAGATTTATAGGGCTTTTTAGAATTATATGGCTCGTCTATGTCATCAGCCTAACTAAGGAAGCATCCTAGCATTTTACTGAAGTGGTTTCGGGAAACGATGGAATACCATAAACCGTAAGCCACTACAAGGTATCAAACATGTGTTGTCCCATACGCCAGACCTGTTCGTGATCAATCTCTTTACCGACTGAAATAAGAAATCTGAATGAATCCATCCATTCACCTTTGATGAAAACTGATTCATAAATTTCAATAATAACATGTTGTATACACTTATAAACTTTATTTATAAAAATAATAAAATCATTCTACGAACAAAATAACACAGTAAACATTTTCGTACTTTCACACTATCCTATAATTACAGAAAAAAATTGTCTCTTGGCTGTCCGGTTGTCACAGCGTCATGAAGAATAAAGCGGACGTTTCGACCGTCATATTACTGTCTTCTTCTTGGGCAGAACTGACAGTAAGACGGTCGAAACGTCAGCTTTACAGTATACACAATGACGCTGACACTTTGACAGCCAAGAGATAACTCACTTCGGCCGCGAAAGCCTACGATTACATGCGAAAATATAGATAGGATGGAATGTAGTCCAATGCAATCCACTCTGTGGGCATTATTATATGTTTTTAGAGCGGTTCTAGAAGTTTTATCAGTTTATAAGCTATTCTCTGAGACTCTGAGTTATCTTGGATTATCTACTTGGGGGCACCAAGATTTGATACGAGGGCGACCGGTTTGTAGACACAGGTCCCGAGCTGCTCTAAATAGTGATATCAATTAGGTCTTACCTTACAGACTTATCGCCAAGCTTCTTCCACACAATTATTACCTGAAATACTTCGAGGTCTAACCTAACGACTGAAAAGTCTTTACCACACAATGGATAGATCACAGCCAAACACGGATTTTACCTTTTACATGGTTGCTGGCGGGAAGACCTCATTCAATATGCCGACAGGGGTTTTAAGCGCTCTGGCCAGGGCCGGCGTTAGGGAGGGGTAAGCGGGGCAAAAATACCCCGGGCCCTGGCCCCCAAAGGGGGCCCACCGGCCATGGGCCCTAGCTAAATACAAATAGAACGCAAGTTTAATATTTTCTGATTTGATAAAAAAAATTTAAAGTAAAAAAATTTCGTCTGTGTACGCGTGGGGGAGGGGGGGCAAGAACGCTTACCCGGGGCCCTAGAATCCTAGCGCCGGTTCTGGCTCTGGCCTGCAATGTTCACCTGCTAGCAGTGTGCGTCTGCTTGCGTTCTACGGTGCAACAACCTTGGACTACAAACCTGCAACTCTGCAGTTCTGTTCACATATGCATCTCTCATACGCTCGCTACGAGCGTCTTACAATATCCTTCAGTGAATAAACTATCAAAATTTCCTTTTTAAGTCCTAATTCACATACTTCCCGTTACAACAACAAACATTTAAATTCAGAATATCCTACACTTACTGAAAAACGAGTAAAAAATAATGTTTCTTAACTGTCCGGTTGTCAAATTGACATGAAGTCTTTCTGTCAGTTCTACCCGAGAAGAATATAGTAATATGACGGTCAAAACCTCAGCTTTATTATACTCCATGATGTTGCGACATCCAGGCAACCAAGAGACAACTGACTTCGGCCGAAAGCCTTCGATTACATACGAAAACAATATTGTTTTAGACCTTTTCGCCTATTTTTGAGCCTTTACCATTCACTGACCACAGTAAACAGTGCTTGATGTAAACGGTACAGACGACACAAGTTTGTCCCTAAACTGCCTGCTCACTACCCATTCCTGCAAATGTGGTTAATAGATGTCGGAGTTGTCTGGTAAAGGGGTAATAAATTGTTCATAACTTAAAGGAAAACCTTCTTTTACAAGTGTACCTACTATGCCACCATAAGGTGCTAAATGATATGTTGAATTAAATTCATCTAAGCCTCTTTACCTCAGTGAACCAAGATGAGCACCTGTATAAGATCATACAGCGTTTACCACAAAAGTTTTCTGTTGACGTCTCAATTCGAAATGGTTAATAATGTCTCAGGTATGCAATATTGTGTGGTTGAGGGATTACGAAACTCACCTTTACCACCGTTCTTCGAACGTTGCGAAGCAAGCAATGATTTCAAGAGTACTAGGTGATGAGGAGATTCGCCAGATTCCTTGTGCAAATGACACTATGAATCGTTTCATAAGGTTGAAAAAGTATCCAAGCCCCCGGGATGTTGCTTCGGTACATACGTCAAAGTCTATTCCTGTAAGTGTTTGCAAAGGATGTTGTAGTTTGGTACGTGGTGAAGATATCAGTGACACCGACTACGACTGTCAGAGGTTTTAACGGAAGCCTCGCTAACAAGAGTGCTATGAAGACAAATAGGGAGAGCCACACCTGACTGCTTTAAGAGACACTTTCTCGACGCTGGTAGCTTTGTGGAAGAAGGATCACGCAATGGGAGGGGTAGTTAGTTTGAGAGCCACTGTAGTACTGTTTATTTGCTTTTGCTATCCTTATTTTCTGCTCTTCCTTCTTTACTCAGCAATGTTTTCAGCTAGGGATTTATACAGATTTTTGTTTCTAAAACGTTAACGTTGCTGTATGTATGCACATGAGATTTCAGCACCTAGAAAACTCCTTTCCATCTCCGTTAACTAAGATGTAATGGTTATAAGTTTATTTTACTACACTGAAGAGCCATAGAAACTGGTATAGGCATGCATATCCAAACACAGAGGTATTTAAACACTCAGAGTACGGTGCTACGGTCGACAGCACGGTTGGCTTCCTATATAAGACAACAGGTGTCTGGCGCAGGCGTTAGATCGGTAACTCCTGCTACAATGGCAGGTTATCACGATTTAAGTGTTTTTGAACTTGATGTTATAGTCGGCACACGAGAGATGGGACCATTCAACGAAACATCATCGATACTGGCTTTCGGAGCCGAAGGCCCACTCGTGTACCCTTGCCGAGTGCACGATGCAAAGCTTTACGCCTCTCCTGTACCCGTCAACACCAACATTGGACTGTTGATGATTGGAAACATGTTGCCTGGTCTGACAAGTCTTGTTTCCAATTGTATCGATTGGATGGACGTGTACGGGTATGAATTCATGGACCCTGCATGTCAGCAGGGGACTGTTCAAGCTGGTGGAGGCTCTGTAATGGTGCAGGGCGTGTGCAGTTGGAGTGACATGGGACCCCTGATACGTCTACATACGACTCTGACAGGTGAAATGTAGCCTACGAAACGCATCCTGGCTGATCACCTGCAACCATTCATGTCCATTGCGTATTCTGACGGACTTGAGCAATTCCAGCAGCACAATGCGACACCACACACGTCCAGAATTGCTACATAGTGTCTCCAGAAACACTATTCTGAGTTTAAACACCTCTGCTGGCCACCAAACTCCTCAGACATGAGCATTGTTGAGCGTATGTGGGATGCCTTCCAACGTGCCGTTCAGAAGAGATCTCCACCCCCTCGTACTATTACGGATTTATGGATAGCGCTGCAGGATGCCTGGTGTCAATTCCCTCCAGCACTACTTCAGTCATTAGTCGAGTGCGTTCCACGTCGGGTTGCGGCACTTCTGCGTGCTCGCGGGGAACCTACACGATATTAGGCAGGTGTACCAGTTTTTTTTTTTTTTTGGTTGAGGATGACCCACAGGCACACATCACATAGTTTCTCTGCAAGCACATGGGCCTGACATTTATACGAGCGGATTGCTTTATTTGTTTGTCTGCAAACTGAAATCTTGAATTAGCGGCCTCTTTTATAATTTAACGGAGTGTCATTGTCACTTCGAAAAATGTAAGCTATCGCTAACGTCATATAAGCTATCACAGTTTATTTGAAATGATTGGCTATTGATAGATCCGTTCATGCCTCGGTATCGTTAAGCAGAGAGACAAATAGTTCAAAAATTTGCGGTTATGAACAGTTTTGTTACTGTATCATCTGAAAGTTTGTTATTAATATGGATAAAAAGTATCTTATATCCCAACCAGCTATCACTATCTGAAGCTTGGTTAAAATTTGTGCCTTAGTTTTTTAAGACGCGCGAATATACACAGAGATACCGTGTTCAGGTTATATCGGACGTTCTGTGAACAGCTCCACAATAGGCTTTTTTTCTCGCAGGCAATTTATGTATAATTTGTTTATAAATCTGATGTACAGAATGACTTCTGTGTTATGGAAATCGTATCTATGAAAAAAAATTTTTGTCGAAATTTTACATTCAGAATATTACTTTTTTGAAACTTATAGTAAATTCAGTAGAGATGTTCATGGAGAAAATACATCGATGTTTCGCGATGCATCGAATAATAATATCGATATATGTGTTTATCAGTTAAGGGTTAGGAAAGTAGAAAAAACGCTAGGAAAGTAGAAAAATTAGTCATTTATTTGAATCATATTTTCAATTTGTCTTTTACAAAGCAGCTTCTAAATCGGAAATCCAACTAGACAGATAGAATACAAGAAAACACTGAAAGAGAGTCAGTATTGGGTATTCTAATCTAATAATGATATTTTATTAATCCACTTTCGTTGTATTCTGTTACATTGGTAATTTAAAGCTTGTGCAGCTTTAGAAAGAAGTCCTGCTGATGGTACTGAGGTGGCTACCACAGTTTAATATTAATAAGCCATTTTGTACAATTTTGGAATCTGTTGTTTATAATACTTCTAACGGATTTTTATCAAGCCGGCCATCCGGGGTCCTCAAATAGACAGACAGCTCATCAGAAACAATTTCTTCGGTCCTTTTTGATTTTCAGTTTCGATGAACTAGTTTGTTACGATCGGTCCAAATACTGAAATCTTCCAATATTTTGTCCGAACTATCTGAATCAAATTCTGTTCGCTTTCCTTCCAGTTCCCTCTTCATCATATCTTTGATCTTTTGAACAGTATTTGTACTAGCCATCAGGTCCTCAAAAAATAGTTACTTGATCCATTGGCGCAATAAGATCCCGATAACTAAAGACGAAACTTGTTCGATAGCACTCATCAATTACTGATTTCTTTCAGGGCGAGCTTATGTACTTCCATCACAAAGGTTTCGTCAGTCACAATTGCTCTGCTTTTTGAAAGCATGTATTGAACTAAAGGGATTATTTTACTACTGGTTTAATATTTATTCCCAGATATTTCTTTAGATGCAGTTTCAACTCCAATTAACTTGTCGCCCATTATTTTGTTTACTTTTTATGAGCTCATAGAGCAGGCAAAGGCCATACACTATACAGACAAATCTATGCGAATCATTGAGTATTTTTTTTTTTTTTGTAACAGTTTAACGTCCCTTTTTAACAACGTGGTCTTTAGAGACGGGAAAGGATGGGGGCAAGGAATGGGAAGGAATTCGGCCATGGCCTTTTTGAAGGAAGCATCCCGGCATTCACCTGGAGTGATTTGGGGAAACCATGGAAAACCCAAATCTGGATGCCCGGACGGGGATTCGAACCGCCGTCCTCCCGAATGCGAGGCCAGAACGCTATCCGTTACACCACCACGCTCGGTCGCGAATCATTGAGGTACACACTACAATGTATTGTGGTTTTGTAGGTGACAAAAATAAAATATTTTGATTCAAACCTAATCCTATCGCGTCGAAAAAACGTATGCGTTATTCCGATGTATCGAATGAAATACATCGATTCATCGGTAAACATCAAGAATAAGCGAAGCATCGAATTGATTCGATGCATCGAATAGTAAATATCGATGTTTTCGATATATAGATGTATATCGAGCATCACTAATACTCAGATTCTTTGTTTCCTTGGCTCCCGGTTTCTTGGTTAGAACTTTCTCTCATCGCTAGGAATTTCACTGCGTACGGAACTTCCGGTTTGAAGTTGCATTTGAAAAGTTGCGTGGAATAGTTTTATTTCATTGGTCGGTGAGAGCGGCAGAGCTCCTTCACTGTGTGGCCAGTTGCGGAATGCAAAGTTGCGGCATCCTTTGTAGTTGAGTGCAGGTTTGGGATATTCATTAAACATCGATGCATCATATTCATTCGATGTTTGCTGTGCGATACACAGGATTGATTCGATGTTTTGACGAAGAATTTTTCAATTCGATGCATCGTTTTTTTAATTAAAACATCGAATCAATGAAAAAAGTAACTCTGGCTATTAATGACAAAGAACAACAGAAATAAATTTTAAGATTAGTGAATTTATTCAAGATTAAATTAAGTTATTTGAATTTGAAGTAACTGTCATTAACATGAAGTGACACCTGTGAGCAACTAGGACATAATAACGGTGAAGATGAATTTTTCTTACGGTTGGCTATCCTGTCCGTACCAGTGAATGAATTAAATTCATTTCTTAGGTTCGCTCCTACTGTTTGCCGGTGATTCAAGAAGTTCCGACAAGATGGAAAAGCACATACTATATGACTGAGAGGTTTTTATAGTTACGAATTGTCGTCAATAATACAATTATTCGCCATAAAAATGCACCACTATGCGTCAGAACTGTCAATTCTCTCTTCTGTTTTACAAGTATTACGTCCCCTCGAAGCTGCAACCAAAGAGGTGTCTGGTGATAGGTACTGCACTAACAGCAAGTTGATTCCATTAGTCCATTGCTTAGTTTTAAAAATCAAATCCCTCTTGCCAAAGAGCTGAAATCGTTTGTGCTTAAAGAAATTGATAAAAGAATGGGTGCTATAGAGAAAGTGACTCCACTCGCCATAGCTACTGTATTGGATCCGAAAATGCGCTTCAGGGACGCACTTGCTTGCTCTAAACAGTCGCAAAAATCAAAGAAAATGACAAATAATACACAAAATTTTGAAATGTCTGAAACTGATTCAGACCAATCTGAAAAATCAGAGGAGAGATTTTCTTTATGAGAAGATCATCAGAAATTAGCAAACAAGAGCTGGAAATTAACACAGTCTGAGAATGCAATTCTGTTGAATTATCTATTTACTTGCATAGTCCAGTAGCATGATCCTTTGGAAATCTGGAGTTTCCTAAGCTTTATAAAATTGACTTCAAATACTTGACTATTGTCGGGACTGTTCCATCCGAACGTTTATTTTCGAAGGCTACGCAAATAGTCAATCAGCAAAGGAATGGAATGAAAGGAAAACGATTGAGTAAACTTCTGTTTCTACAATGTTTGCCTAAACACTAATGGAGATAGGTGGTTAAAGACTTGAAATTAACAGTTTTAGGCGATATAATATTTAATTACTAGTTTTTTAATTGTAATAGTCTGATATCATAATAAAATATTTTTATTAATCTACAGTTTTTGTTTTACTTACAAAGCTATATCTCAATCATACAACGTAATATAACCAACACACAGTGTTATAGAATAAATTTTTTAATGTTGGATGAACAATAATGCTCTGGCCTCGCATTCGGGAGGACGCGGGTTCGAATCCCCGCCCGGGCATCCAGGTTTGGGTTTTCATGGCTTTCCCAATTAATTCAGGCGAATACCGGGATACTTCCTTCAAAAGGCCTGTGCCAAATTTCTCCCCGTTACTTGCACCCAGTCATTTCGCGCCTCTAATGACCTCGACGTCGACGAAATTTAAAGCCATAAACAAAAAAGCATAAAATTACAGCTGCAGCACTACACTGCTGGTACTGTGTTACTCTGTTTACACGGACCAAACGAAGAACTATCTGCGTTCAACTGGAAATGCTGACTATCAAACGATTGTCACATTTTCTCTTGGCAGTTAAGTCAATAAAAAAAATACAATTAAAAAAATTTGACTTCTGTGGTATGAATTATTGATTGTTAAATATTAATTTTTCTTTGATGAGAAAAACTTTCATTTTTACATTAAAATGAATATAATTTTCTGGTTTCACAATTTAACATTTATTTTCATTGTGATATGAAAATTACTAATCAAAATAAAATACAAACTCTTCCTATCTCTAAAACAACGAAATGCATAAACTTGCAAATTAGTAATAAAACAAACAGGCGCAACTCAGCCAAGCTCAGATAGAATATTTAAAAAAAAAAAAAAACCCCCGGAGGGTAGAGCTACTGAGAAAAGCTCTTATCTGTACAGAGTTACCTGTCAGGGCATGTTCAGTTCGACTGAAATGAGGCAATGCAATTAAAATATTATTCGACGTATTTATTACCGTCTGGGGAGACGATCACTTCACTGCCGTTAACGTGACAATCCAAGCCACCAATGGTCCACAATGCCACCTCGCAATGGTCGCTGCACTATTAATGTGCGACGTAGAAACAACCAAAACACATCAAGCTTTCAACGCCTTTGTGTTGACACGGCGACATACTGTATGTGTCGGCACCACAGACAAGAAACAAAGACTCAGCGCAATCTGGAGTTGTGGCTAACACACTCCCTACGGCCACAAGTACTCTCCAGTACTTATGTCACTTGGATGCGGCGCTCATGTGTACGTCTGTACACAGCCAAGGAACCAACTTGCGGCTTTCGCCGCCCTGGCCGGACTGCCTCCTCGCCGTCTCTCCACCACCCGCCGAAACCAGCAAACCGAGAAAGAAAAAATGTCATTGGCTTCGGTATTTTGGAGTCTGGTCATTATTTGTGCATTTTAAACTCCCGCCTGGCTTATTTCCTCCAATAGTTTCTTATACGCGCCAAAGTTGGCTTCTTGCCGACCCCGGTAGCGCGGGGCTAGCGAGCTGGCTTCACGTTGCAGGGGTCGCCGGTTCGAGTCCGGCCCAGGGCATGGGTGGTTTTAATTACGTGTTGCGTCCGTCCTGTGTTGTCCTGTCACTTGTGACCGTCAATAACACTAGAACATTCTATGTACACAGTTGATAAATAATAGAAACACAGTTGCTGGCTGAATGGCTACAAGGCCGAATGCCATTTTAAAAAGAAAAAAAAAAAAGAGTTGGCTTCTCTCGCCCTACACACATTCCAAAGTCACTGCCCTGTTAAAGGCGCTTTCCCACGATCCCTTGTAACGAAGGCGAGACGAGACGGGATCTCATTAGCCGAAGTGTAGGGACGACCGCGGGCCGCAGGTTAGTCCCAGCTTACCTTGCCGCCACCTCCGCACCACGTTGCCCAGAGCACTTTACAGCAACAGAAGGGGTGCGCACCGCTGCTGCAAACCGATGGCATCAGCGCACCGCTACACACGCCTGTGATGTTTACCGACTCAGAGTGGGTAGCTGCGTCTCGTCTCCGCTAGCAGAGGCGGCCCTGTTCCCATGGCGTCCCGTCTCGCCTTCGTTACAAGGGATCGTGGGAGCGGGCCTTAGGAACAACGGCCTACCTCCCGCTGTTAACTTCTTGGGGCAGGCGAGCAAACTGAATAAGGACATCCTGTCTATTGTGTGAAGCTTCTTCCCTTGACCATGTCAAAATATTTTACGGGAGACTGAATACGCGGGTGACTCGGGCTGGAATCTGCAAGTCCAGGAGCCACGATTTTACTTTTATTTAAATAAAATGTAACGAGTCGGTAATTTTGCTCGTTACACGGTTTTAAAGGAACAGGTAAGAGATAAATGAAACGACATTTGCGGACGAATATTGTTGGTTTGTATTTGTTGAGCTAAGAAATACATGAAAGTATTCGATGCTGAAAAAACATCGAAGTTTTTAAGCGATGCATTGTAAAACATCGCTTAAGCGTTCCGCATCCCAACTTAGAAAGTACATCGATTTTTTTAAATACCCTTGTGCAGGTGTTTGCAAATGGAGCAGGAGAACCCCGCATTCCTTTTTTTTTTTTTTTTTTTTTTTTTTTTTTTTTTTTTTTTTTTTTTATGGCTTTCGGCAACTAAGCCATTCAGCCAGCTCGATGTGTTTATGATATCTCATCCAGTGATATAGTTTCTCCAGTATGTTATGATTACTAAGTATAGACACCACAGGACGGACAGGACATTCACACAGACACACAACATCCATGCCCGCGGCCGGATTCGAACCGGCGACCTTCGGCACGCGGAGCTAGTGCTCTAGCCCCTACGCTACCGAGGCCGGCCCCGCATTCCTTCGGTGGGTTCGTCCGCATCAACAGCCGGCAATTGAGGACGCGTTCTGTGCGTGCGTGTATGGAAGAGCAAATGATAAGACGTTACTTATAAGACGTTACTTACTTGTTATATGCCGAGACTCGTTTTTTGTTTATATTTTTCAAGTGGAAATGTACGCTTGAAAGAGACAATTGGCAGTGGACCACGGAGTCGGTCTCTCGGAAAAGATGAAGATGTGTAAAATTGAGTGTGTGTGATCAGAACAAGAGTTACTTTAGTTTATTAATACAGTGCGACGAATACCACAGCTCTGTATGTGAGGTACAAAAAACTTTAGGAGAAGATCGGACGACGCTACACTTCACATCGAAGACTGCAATCATACAGTAATTACAAAAAACTTTAATCCGCAAGGACAAACTGAGTCATTAAGATGGTGCATTCAGGAACCAATAAGCGAAAACCCGTGAGTCACTCAGAGAAAGAACTCGTGCTTGCTGACTGTAAATTGAACTAGCCGCAATTTTGTAAATGGTCTGCAATATTATTTTCCTTTAGTCAATTTTTTTTTGTATGTGAATAATATGCAGACCTACATGTTTTTTTCTGTATTTGTTTTGGAACAATGAATATTACCTTCCCTTGATCTTTTAATGATAACAAATGTAACTTTCATTGCCTTGAAAGTAATGTTAAAAATTTTATGATTGTAATTCGCATGAGAATAATTGTATTTGGAAACGTGGAGAGCTTAGGTAAATTTTGGAAGTAACTCTTCTATGAAACCCAGGCAGTATTCTAGAAAGGAAATGATTTGCAAATATTAAGAAACTGAGAAGGAGAATAACAGTGGGCAACAACAATCCCTACGCCGGATACACCACATTTTGATAGATTGAGCTGAAGTAGCTGAACTTGGTGTTGTGGATGAAAAAGAGATTTGCTGGGTAGAATAATTCTTAAAAAGTAGAAAGCAAATAATTAGGATAGGAAAAGCAATATCAAAAGAAGATGAAGTGAAAATGGTAATGACACATGGTAGAGTTTTGGTACCATTGCTATTCGTTATTCTATTGAATGATTGTTATGATGATGTACTGCCAGAATGTAGGTTGTTTGTAGATGACATAATGATGTATGTAATAAGATCAAAACGGAAGAAGATTGTGAACAACTGCAGGGTGATCTGGACAGGATATCTAACAGAGAGGAATTGCGGAAAAGGGCTGCTAGATTAGTCTCTGGAAATTACCGTGGCACACAATCTGTAACTGATAGTGTAAAGGAACTGGAATGGAATTCATTGGAAGACAAGAGGAGTGCGAAGAGAGTCATGGGAGTGTGCAAGACGTATACTGGTGATGAGGCGTGGTAAGATATTGGTGGAAGGATTAGGAGAGATGGAAAAAGATGACATGACCACAAGCTGGCAGTCGATTTCAGGCACAAGAGTGTGGGAAGGTTTTCTTTCGTATGTTTTTTTTTCTTTTTTTACTTACTACTTTACGCCTCGTCGACGGCTAAGGTCATTAGAGGTGGGATGCGATTGGGGACAAGGAAGGGGAAGGAATTCGGTCATGGATTTTTTGAAGGAAGCATCCCGGCATTCGCCTTGAGTGATTTAGGGAAACCATGGAAAACCCAAATCTGGATGCCTGGACGGGGAATCGAAACCGCGTCCACCCGAATGCGAGGCCAGAACGTTAACCGTTCACCCACCACTCTCGGCCTTTCATATGTAATGGGGTCAGGCGCTGGAATAAATTACCGAGAGAAATGATGAATAATTTACCAGATCTCACGAAAATACCATTCTTGAGGCATAAGAGACGTAACAAGACTACCAAGAAGATGGATTGAGACCTTGACAGGCCACCAGGCCAAACACTGAATAGGAAGAAGAAACAAATTTTCTTCCTGCTTGATTTATCCAAGTTCTGCAAGTAACTTTCTCTTCTCTGACTGCATTTTAATTATAAACTCCATTCTCTTAGTGCAGCTCTTGAAGAGCAATCTTTGTATCTTGCTTAGTGACTTGGTTAATTTATTTTGCATCCACATCTATAGAATCGGTAAAAACCACTTCTTGCACGAATACAAAACAGATACATGTTCTTCACATTACCGCCTTAACCACTTCAGAACTTTTTTCAGATCTTAACGACAGTAGAGAAGAGCGAACCGAACTCTTAGCTTAATACTGGCTTTACCTCCTAAACTGTTTGAAATTGCTTCTATGATTTTCACTTTAAAGAAGGTGTTGGTCAGAATCCGTTAAGTGATAGATATTGTTTTGTTGTTTAAGTTAAATTCTTTCAGGCATATTCGGCTGTATGATAAATCCGGCAGTCGACGAATTTCTTATTACTGAACTGCAGATATGATGATAGATTTTATACTCACAAGCAGCTTGACACGAGAGCGTTCTATCCTAAGATATCATAGGTGTTTTTCCAGCTGTGGATCAAGTTGTTTCTATGTCCAGTTGTAAAAGAGTTCAGAGAAAAGGTTTGAATATTAAGGTAGTTGTTCACATCTACCTTTTTACCTTTGATATCAAGGGGTATAATTCGGAGCCGAGGTACAATTCTTGGAAGTTCCTCAGATTCCCAAATCGTAATGATTTCAATCATTCCGATACGTTGTTACCTGAGTTCTTCCGTAACTCAACATATATACAGTCAGCACCTGGTACTTTGTCATTTTTAAGTAAAGATTTGTGTGGTCATAATGACCAGCTAACAGGATTTATTTATTTATTTATTTATTTATTTATTTTTTTTTTTTTGGCTGCGCATTCCGCCCCTATCGTAGCCGCCTTAACTTAATCCAGTAATTCCACCGGATGTTTAGGGAACCTGTAGTTCAACGTGGAATCAAAACCAAAGGTAGCTTTCCGGCGTACTTCACACTCGGGTTAAGGGCCTTTTAAAATCCACGCCGAGACAGGAATTCGAACTGGGAACTTTTCGATTTTCACTCAGACGCCTTAACCACTGAGCCACAACACCGCTCGTTGTGTTTTAGTGACTAGATGACATGCTTGATGTCTTCTTTTGTGAATGAAGATGGGTTGGGATTCGCATTTACGTATGTATTCTTCGGAAGAGAATTTTAAGACCTTGACGTTGAGAATTGAGCCAAGTATTTTGCCATGATTTGACATTAATGAATCCATAGGACGTATTACCTGTGCTTATTCTGGGATATTGTCTTATAAACCGTTTCGACCACTGTTATTTCAGTTCTTCCGTTTTTTTCAGAAACTCTAACTTCCAAGAGAACTCCCTGCAAAATCTCAGTATTTTGTATGGAGCCTACTCATATTTCTCCTATGGATTTTAGTGGTATTTCTCGAAACGATAATTTTAGAGAGAGGGGGTGATCAGAGTCTAGATTTATGCATCTAAAGATTTTCAATTACATAATTTTTCTTGATGTTTTCCTTCTGACAGCGATGTTGTCGATCACGATTCGACGGGCATTTGGAAAATATCCACGTTTTCTGTTTCCTGACCAGGTATTTGAAAGCTGTAGATTTCGGGATAAGACTAAACAACATACAAACCTCCACAAATTTTTCGGATGTTTCTGGTTTGGTGTTCTGAATTTACTTTTCTTGCCGAGCTGCGAACTGATGTTTCTGGGCCGTATGATCGAGCGTTTTTTTTCTGAAATATCTTTTTGTTACTGTGTTTTAATTGATCACCGAATTAATCAGCAATAATAATGAACAATTTGTTCGTGTTTGGGAAGGAAAGTATTACTAGACGAAGTACGTGATTGAATCAAGAATCTTGTTGGTGACAGTAAATCCTTTGTCAAGGTGAAGGACAGTTTTCATTTGATGTACAACAATATTACTCTTGATGATGCTGTGATCTTCTGATACAAAACCATGTTCTTGCTAGTTTTGTCCCTTGAGTATATGTGATTTACTTACTGACCGAGCTAGTAGCAGTTTATATATCAGTCACGATACATAATAATACAAGGTACACTGCTATGCTTAATTTATGAAGTAGCTAAAAAATAGGCTTTCTCACCCACCGCAAATGATATCCGTACATAATTTTTACTACGTCAGAAAAATGTTATGACTGTCGTTTAGTACGTAGATAGCGCATTGATCTTTCGGTAACGAGATAGTTACCTCTGTTTCTATCGTACATTATGATTGCAATTCTTTCGATACACGAATTTCAGTTGATTTATTCCTAAAAAAAAAACTGTCGGTTCAGTCTGAGAGGTCAAGGAATAGTGTATATCATGTTTATGTGCCCTTTTCTGTATGAAGATTACGCCTTTGACTACAGCTGCTAATGTGCTGACAAAGTTAATTGTTACGAGCCCTGTTGTTAAAAAAATCTATCATCAGTTACTTCTTTCGGAGTTCAGGTCAAATAGGTGCTGAAAATTTCTAATCCTGATATTATGCTTTAATTAAATAAGTTATATCTCAAACCTTCCCTAGCAGTTATGGCACAAAGGGAGACCTTCGACACTTCTGTTATTTACGATTTTTTAGTGGACCAGTCAATCTGGGTGTTTCTGACAAAAGCAGATCGCAAATGACAGCATGGATTTTCACCTACTCCTTGATCATCTTTAAAAAGCTGCCAATACACATTATATCTAATTCACGCGTGCAGCACCTGAGTCCAGTGGCGAATCTAGGAATTTTCCTAACAGCGGCAAAAAAAAAAAAGTCGCCGCGACATAAATTTATATGTGCTGATTGCCCCCCCCCCCCCTTACCACCCAGATCCGGCACTGTATGTGTCACATTACTGCCTAATAATTCTCTTATGGAACGTAACCTACCTGCGGCAGAAAAAAGAATACTGAAGGATCCTTGACTGCATATGAATACTATAATTTTAGAATAGTAATTAGTCTGAACAATGTACCTGCAAACAGTCCAAAATTTAAATCTAAGGTAGCAAACTATTATTCTTTTGACATATTTTTGTTGCCTTACTTCCATATACAATTTCTCATAAACATAGTAAATTGCAGATAATGTTAAGCGCACAAAACTTAAGTAAATATTCAGTCACAATTTAGATCCTCAGAGAATTAATAGCACAACTAAGTGGATAAAGTTCAATTAAAATGAACAAAGATATATTCAAAAGACATTTATTTAAAAACATAAATCATGTGTTGTAAGGTTTTGTTCGTAAAGTTGGTCGCTAATTTTTTTATATGATCTCGTCAGTGTAAAAAATTTTCCTCCTCATTCCGAACGAATTCTCAGTTATACAATAAACGTCAGAAAAGATTTTTTTTAGAAACTGATTTGTAATTTAAACAATATTTCTATACAGCAGCCTCATGCACATTTAACAATAGCAAGAATGTCGGAAAATCTTGCGTTCTGTAACAAGATTTATTATTTTAGTATTGCTTAGTTCTCATTTCTGATGGCACAAGTTTCGAGTAGGAAATAACGTCTCAAAACGTATAAAATATTTAATACTTACCAAGATACAATTTATTTTAAAAATGTGGGGATGTGTTTCAGTCAAATTACTATTTGTCAGCGTCTTACTACAGCGTCTTATTACATGAAGCTTTGTTACTGATTCAAAAAATGAATAATCCTGAGATCTTTAATAATACAAAGCTATTCTCCTGACGTTTCAGGCTGAACTCGCATTTTTTAAGGAGTAAATCAGCTTCTGTCGAATTATTAAAAGAGTGTATTCATAATGAGTTTTCTTCCCTGGAAAGGGTATTTAGAAATGAAAAATTTTCTCAAGACAGAACAATTACCAGCGCAACTTGCATGCCGGAGATTAATTTTAAGATCCGAGAAATACGTATTTCTCCCTTACTTCTATTAGCATTCCACCACTGTCTCGTAATTGAAAGCCAGAAGTCTCCGTAGCACTTTGTTAATAACAGCAATTTATTGCTAATGAGCCTCTAGCACTAAATGGCAATACGAGTTAGGACAGAAGCAGTGCAGTAAAAAGTGATCGTAAATAAGCAGCGAGCACAGAACATCAGTCCACCGGTGATGAGAGTAAGTAATTGAACTCTGGAGCGCTATGCAACGCATCACGCAGAAACCGAACGAGCTCAGAGATTACGCTCAGATGCTCGCCTCTAAATTTGAGGTGTGATCGTAACTCAGGCAGTAATTACCTGCGACTAATTAATATTACTGCTCGGCGAAATTACACCTCCCGTTGATTAGTTGGCCGCTCCGTCTCGTCCGCCACTCCCTCCAAGCCAGTGCCGGAGCAGACGCTAGTGTTTTCCTGCTTCCGCGTGGTGCACCTGCTCCGCCGTTTCACTCCTATCACACGGATCTGTTGCTCGGCAGGTGCCTTGTCCGCGTTAAGAGCGTAACGCCATTATCTGGAGGTGACCGAGCGGTTTTCGACGCGAACAACTACGGAATGTATTGTGTACACAACCTGTGCTGTAGCCACATATCTACTAGGGATGTAACGGATCTCCGCATCCGCAAGTGCGGAACTTTCGCGTGAAATCCCACATCCGCTTTCGCATCCGTATCCGCAATTTGTATAGCGGATGTTTTGTTTACATTGCAATATATATTGTTCTTTTCTCTTTATACCAGATTCTGCCCATCGTCTCTTAGCTAACAATAATGTGGCTGTTTTTTTTCCTGACGATCTTGCAATAAAAATAACAATGAAATAAATGGTATTATTACCTAAGCGACGAATTTACAAGTTGGAACTTGCATGTAAAGTAAAGCGGCCTATTCACGGTCCAACTTACAGGACGTCCGTGTAGAACTACCGAAGCACACAGGGGTATTCGACACAAAAAGCCGATTAAAAAAAAAAAAATCAAGCAAATTTCAAGATCCCGTATCTACCTGACTCTAGGCAAATGTCAATAGAACAACAGCCCGCTACGTTTTTTTTTTTTTTTTTTTTTTTTTTGTTTTTTGTTTTTTTTATATATATAAACTTCCATACCCAACCCGTGAACAGTTGTCTTCTGAGCACATTGCAAGATGCACATGCTATTACCAAGCAAATACAAGAAAATTATAAGTTGTACCATTTTCATTTGTGAGCGATTTTAAGTGAGTAGAGTTGATTTTAATGATGGATATTGTACAGCCAAGTACCTAGAATTGAAATAATAGTAACATACATCCAAAAGTATCGCACAACTTTATTTCTGAACATTTTAGCAAGCTGATTCGTTTTGTACTCATTTTTTTATTACTAAAAGTCTTAAAGAGTGATTTTGTTACACGAGGCATGTTTTTTAAGTAAGTACCGTTTTGAAATTAAAAAAAGACATGCAAATATATATCAATAATTTTATTTTTACATGAAAGCCTGTACCTTACTCTACTTTTCTACATAATTCTTTTCAATATTGAGGCACTTGTCATAACGTAGTACCAGTTTTTGAAAACCCTCCTCATAGAAGTCTGCCGCCTGACTTGTTAACCACTGCATCACAACTGTTTTGACTTCGTTATCGTCTTCAAGACGCTGACCGCCCAGGTGTTTCTTCAAGTGCAGGGACAGATGGTAGTCACTGGGCGCCAGATCAAGGCTGTACGGAGGATGATCCAGAGTTTCCCATCGAAAAGATGTGATGAGATCTATGGTCTGATTAGCCACATGTCGACGGGCATTGTCATGCAGCAAAACGATTCCCTTGCTCAACTTGCCACGTCTTTTGTTCTGAATTGAACGGCGCAGATTGTTCAATGTCTCACAATAAGCTGCTGCATTGATTGTCCATTTACGAGGCAGAAATTCCACAAGCAATACTCCTTTTCTGTCCCAAAAAACTGTGCACATGATTTTCCGGGCAGAAATCGTTTGCTTGAACTTCACTTTTTTTGGGTGAATCTGAATGTCTCCATTCCATGGACTGTTGCTTTGATTCAGGTGTGACGTAGGCCACCCATGTCTCATCGCCCGTAACAATTTGGCTTAAGAAATCATCACTATCGTTCTGGTACCGCTCAAGGAAAGTCAATGCACTGCCTAAACGTTTGGTTTTGTGCACATCTGTTAACACAAGGAGGAAATCGTAAAGCGTCTGTTTTCTCTCACCTTATTATCCACTTTCTGCACCAAACTTTCATTAACAACCGAAGGACGCCCACTCCGTTGTTCATCATGCACATTTGTGCGGCCATCTTTAAATGCTCTCACCCATCGGAGGCATCTTAAACACTCAGTGAACAACTTAAATAAGGAAGAATTAGACTGCAACGGCGTCAGTGCGCAGGCAAGTGATGCAGGTACCCAGTGCGCATGCGCGGAACGCCGACCGTAGCGCTGCAGTTATGGTGTGACAAAACGGTACTCACTTAAAAAATACGCCTCGTATTTCCCGACCTTTCCCGGGTCTGATTTCTTGTATGGTTTTAGTTTAGCGTACTATCTTGGAGTTTCATTGAAAACTAGGTGGCAAAAAGTGTCAAACATCTATTTATTCGAAAAAATTCTAACTTCTTTAAAATAAAACAAACTTACTTTTTTCTGTCACATTAATTCATCTAAGCTCTTCACCCGATAAGTTATTTATGATATGAGTAAACACGAGAAAGGAAATCGTTTCGTGCAAAAGTTGGAATTAGTTGAGCAAAATATTTTAAATCAACCGACATTCACGGCGAAACAAACGCAACAGTTCGAACAAAATGTATCAAGGCTTAAATTGAAAATTAAAACAAAATGGCAGGCTGCTAAGAGAACTGAGAATGTATTTTTAAAGAAATGCGATAATTGGTTACTAGGATATGTCGAAACCTCTATAAAATCCAATCCGTCCAATGTGGGTCTGCCTAGAAAATCTTCCGATGATGTGACTGATTGTAGAAAACTATATCGACAGAGATTACAGGTATTAACAAACATTGGTTGACAGGTTTTCTACTATTGTGTGAATATCATATAGTGGTAACAAGATAAACACAAAAAAGAATTGCTCTCCACTGCCACGAAACGGTTGAGATGTACATTGAATTGTATACGTGGCATCCAATGTCATCTATACAACACGAAGTATTGATTGAGGGCCCAATTATAATAGAGTATGCACTTTTACCTATGGGCACTCTGTCAGAATCAGCAGTAGAAGCTAGAACTAAACAATTTCGACAATTTAGGGAGAGATACTCTAGAAAGTTTAGCGGTGTTCAGTGCAACTCAAATGTCATTAATAAGCTTTTATTGACCTAGGATACGTATTTGAGCTTTATCAGGAAAAAAAATGTAAATTATTCATTCAAGAAATTATTCAAATATTACTTTAAAGGGACCGGAGTACTCATTAAGAGAACGAGACGTAAGATGAAGCTTCTGGCGAAGAGGGATGGGACGGTTCGTCAGAATGATATTATTTTAGTGTACATGTATGATTATTGTTTAGGTATTTTGTAAATATTCGCTTAATATGTATTTTAATTTGTGTATTCAAAGTATGTGCTTTTTTAGGATTACTCTTACTTCATAGTTGTAAGTTCTAATACACAAAAGAAAGGAAATAAAAATACAAATTAGGTAGAAATAATTTTGATCGACTTTTTGTGTCAAATACACCTGTGTGCGAAGGATGCGCTCATCCATTCACGCTACTAGAAGGGGTCCAACAAAATGTTCCAAGCAATCCTTTCCACTCGTACTTTCTCCCGGCACACCATGTGATGTGTCCTTATCGCATACTCGCAGGATTTTTCCTCGAATTATGACCTAAAACCATAGCTAGTTGCACAGCAAGGACTCCTGTTAGTTGTTTGGGAGTCCCAACATCCAACACGTCCTGCATGTAGTTCTCTAACCCTTTTCACTGCCCATCAAGGTTCTTTATCGAAAATCGGATGAACGTAGGTCCTACAAGTTGTACTGTGAATGGGCCGCTAGAGCGGTGGAAAGGCAGGTGGCGGGCACGGAGATGTGCGGTGGCGTGGCATTGTGATTGACGCTTGAATTAGTCGAGCCGCGAACTCCGCAATATCTTTACATGTTTTTTGTTGTTGAAAGATGAGGCAAAAAATAAATCAATGTGGCAGTATTATATTGAAATAGACGTTACATCTGAAAAATGCAGAATTTGACCAAAAAAATATACTTATTATGATTTTAAGTTTACTTTTGATAAAATATTAAAACCTAAAACATTATAATTTTTTACACTTCCGCATCCACAAAACATCCGCATCCGCGGATGTCAAGCGCTGAACATCCGCATCCCCCAAGATGACTTCCGTTACAACCCTGATATCTATACGGGCACAGTTTTCTGGGTATTATCTTGTCACATTCATCCCATCATAACTCCTTTTAAATTCAATTAATTAATATATAATTTCAGGATCATTTAATTTAATTGCAATGGAGCACACGCTCCGGTGGCAATTTCCCTACACACCCAACTTCCCCCTATCCTGCACACACCTACATTTGCTCTCTACAAATTTTAACTTTAAATTCTTTTAACGTTTTCGGTAAGTTATTCATCATTCCCCTCGGTAACTCATTCCAATCCCTGACACCCTTACCTAAAAAAGAAAATCTTCCCACACCCTTGTGCCTGAAATCGAGTGCCAGCTTGTGGTCATGGTCATCTTTTCCCCTCCATGAACTACTTTTCATACCTACTGCAATATTTCTCAATTTTTAAATTAAGTTTTTGGTTTTCTTAGCTTATTATCAACAATATTCACAATAATGTATTGTTTGTTTTGCTGGGCCCCATAGTGAATAACAGCACGTGAGAGAGGAGAAGCCTCTCGCCCAGCGTTTAATTATTTACTTATTGCTTTACACCTCGTCGAGGTCGTTAAGAGGCGGGATGGGGCTGGGGACAAGGAACGTGAAGGAATTTGGCCATGGCCTTTTGAAGGAAGCATCCCAGTATTCGCCTGGAGTGATTTGGGGAAACCATGGAAAACCCAAGTCTGGATGCCCAGACACGGGAATTCGAACCGGCGCGGCGTCCTCCCGAATGCAAGGCCAGAGAGTTAACCGTCGCCGAGCGTGCTACAGCGATCGATAATCGGACAGGGTTGTCAACCATAATTTTTAATAAAGTATCATACTTTAGTTGTGGTCGTTATACTTTATCCTAAACTTACATTTTGCGGAAATAAATTATTTCTGGTAAAATAAACAATTCATGGAACGAAACACTTGTACGCAATTAATTTTCGACTGACGTATACGGTAAGCGCTTGTGAAAAAAAGGAAACGTATTCGCCGCAATCAATTTTTTTCCTGAAGAGTGCGGAAGAAGTTACTGATCCACAGCACAAGGTTTATACTTCAAAAGGCAAGTGATAATTTATCAAATATACAAAACAATTATTTCTTAACTGCTCCTGTTTCCATCTTAACAGCTTTCACCGAAAGACAAATCTACATTCACACTCTGCAATTCAAAAGTATTGTGGTTGGTAGAGGGTGCTTTGCACCAAAACAATACTAGCTCTGGCATTCCTATCTCGAATAGCCCGAGGAAAGAAAGAATACATATAAGCATCAGTACGGCATCTTATTTCTCTAATCTTACCTCTCCTGTCATTACGACCTAAATATTTTGGAGGACGAAGTATTTCATTCCACTCATAAATGAAAGAAGAATTTCGCATATTCGCCAACAAATTCAGAGGAAACCGACGTCGTATATCTGCCAGATAATCCCATCCCTATCGATGTGATAATTGTGTGATGCTTTCTTAAGAAAATGAATGCAATATGGCGGGAATAGAGAATCCAAGTATCCTTAAATTTAATTGAAATGGGTATTTCATTTATTTATAAATCTAGATATATGATGCGGTACCAGCTAGTACAATCTGAAAGAAAACTAAAAATTAATAGTTAGTTTCGTAAGCACGACAAAATAAATACTTAAGGCAATAAGTACCCAAATTTAAAAATCCTCTTTTTTTCTTTGATATACTTTTTTTCCAAAGACAAATTAGACTTTTTTTTCAAATAAGTTGGTAACCGTAGTTCCGGTATGAAGTACAGAGCAGACAGATTAAATATGTTGGGAAGTACGAATGTGCTAAAGTAAAAGCCTTGGTGTATATAAGTGGTTATGCTAGAAGAAGTAACAAGTTAAAAATAATTTCGAGGAATTTGAATAATTGGAAAAGAAAATTGTAAAGATTTTTGTGTTTTGATTTGCTGTAAGTTATAAATGGAACATCTTGTAACAACATGCGATCAATCAGTAGCGCTAGCACGTTTCATTGGAACTGAGAAATATTAATTGATTAAATTTGTTTGGAAGAGTGAGCGGCAAAGTATTGTTTGTTCGGTACAGACGGGGCCACCGTCTGTCCAAAATACCGGTCTAGGTTACAGTCTGCCGCTAAAGAAAAAGAAAGGACCACGCCTGTTGCACAAAAACTGGTCGATTTAACAATATGTGTTATCTTTGGTATCATTAATTTCTCTGAAGAGCCAAAAAAGAGAAAATCACGTAAAAGGACACTTAGTGTGGTCACGGATTATAGTGCAGCTGAAGATTTCATGATGTGCAGGGCCCATTTGCACTGAAATATACATAAAATATACGGAGCTTACACTATATGCAAACCTGACTTGGACTATATTTGGCGCGTTTAGAACTATACTGGTGTGATAAATTTTCACCATGTCACTGGGCCACACCACTTATGAACACTAATTTCACTAAGGAAGTCAAGATGAAACCACTCAAGTTATATTTTCCTGGGAAATTGTTAGGAAGGGTAACAAACATTCTATATCATCTGCCAACGTCTGGACACTAGAAATTGCACGAAATTTGATACTTCATTTATGAATCTGCAGCAGCAAAAACAAGATCTGCATTGACTTCCTGGAAATATCCTTCTTATAATGCCACGATAAGCTACCGATCCAGATTCTATTTAGCTGCTGAGAAGTCACACTTTTTTTTCGTACTAGATTCACAACTCGTGGTGATGATGTAAATTAGAGCTGAGAAAGAAACGTGGACAAGAAACGGTAATCCCACCATAGCCTTGCTATACTCTGTACTAGTATTCCCCAAATGGCGATTCAAGCTAAGTTCCGCTTGCCCAACTTCTCATCTAACAAACCCCTGCTGTTGCCTACACTTCCTACCAGACCGCTATGTTCTTTCATGCGACTGACAAATTTTTGCGGCCACTGTTTCCCCTTTCGCATATAGGCGTAAGGGCAGCGTAGTAAGGATAGAGCTGAGTGACCTTGAATTGCCTCTGTTAAGGCACGTACCGTGTAGTGGTCGCGTATTCACGCGACAAAATCCTTGCGCGAATACAACTGTATACGCGCGAAAGGGTCGCTCCAATCTAAACACGGAGAATGTAATATGACTCCGTCCACTGCGAGCGCTTAAGTTGCGCGAACATACGTGACGCCAATGAGGTCCGAGATTATTTGGATTTTGTCGCACGAACAGGCAAATCGTGCGATGTATATTGAGAAAATGGCTGTTCTTAATGAAGGAAGAACCCCTTTATGGCATCAAAAATAACCCCGATACCACCAGAGCAATGTTCAACTGAAACTCTGGGAGGAAATTGGAGTTGAAATGAATCTACATTGTAATCAATTAAACTATTTTCATGAGTACCAGTAAATTTTCAAGACAAAGTTAAATATTTAATGCATTATAAGATTAAAATGAAATCAAAAGACATTTTCTTAAATGCATAGCCTCTGATTGTATTCTCCATTTCTGTACATATATATTGGCCCAAATAAAAACAAGGAAAAATTAGCAATATATAATTTCTTTTTTGAATTAATAATAAAATGAACTATCTGCTTTTGATAGAACATGTCCTATTATCCTGTTCGAAGGGAAATAGCAGTGAACAAGGAAAGGAGGAAAGTGAACCATGAACAATCTCATCCACTATATGGGCATATCCCTCACAGGCAAAGACTGAAGTCCATGAAAAGTTTCCTAAGAATATCTCAGGAACTTACAACGGCAACTGAAGAAGCCAGGTTACAACTATGGGAAGCTAAGGTTCCCCTTCCGCAAGGCTGGGAAAGAGTGTCTGAATCGTTGCCACAGGTTATGACATGGGTTGGTTGACATGGAAGTCTTTGAATAGGATGAGATCAGGAGTGGGCAGATGCAAAGTGACCTTAACAAGATGGGGATATGCTGAGACCAATGATATCAAGTGCGACTGCGGTGAAGACCAGACTGTCGAGCACATGATCCAGTGTCGACTGTGTCCGGCATTCTGCTCGGCAGCTAACCTGTATGAGGCCTTAGAAAATGCACTGGAAGTGACCAAGTTCTGGTCCAATATAATTTGATGTTGTGATTGTGTAACTGTATGTTTCTGATACGAAATAATAACAATAATAATTATAGTTATGAACACTGCATATATTTGCCTCAACATAGGATAAGTCCGGGATAATTGGACCATGTTTTTTAAAAGTAATTTTTTCAGAAACTTTGTACTGTCAAGGATTTGTTATATATTTTTATAATACGTATATATGACTTTAAACAATTGTATACACGTCTTCAGCTGTTACATTGATCACACTTGAAGTTATGATTTTTTCTTTTTTTACTCGGTGGTCCATCTATACCAGGTATGGGCAACCTTTGCTTAGATGAGAGCGTAATTTCGGGACTTAATCAGGGCGCGGGCCAGACTTAATCAGGTAGCGGCCAGTAGGTAAGAAAGAAGTAGATTGTAGTGAATAAAAAGGCTATAAAAATTCACACATTTTTTATTTACTAGAATTACAATAGGATAGTCAAACATACAAAATGTAAATTAACAAAAACAGATAGAAAAATCAGATGAAAATTAATGGGAGACTTGAGTTTGAAGCGTTAATTGAAATTCCAGAATCTCTCGCGGGCCGGACTGAAGTTGGTGGAGGGCCGGATCCGGCCCGGGGGCCGGGGGTTGCCCATATTTGATCTATAACGAGGGTACTCGGGTTAGATGAACCACCTCCTAGGGATTGATGGACCTCTGGTATACATTACCAAATCAGGGTGTAACACAAGAAATACAAGTTATCAATGGTATAAACATTGTTTATTTTCAAATATAAAGTTATAAACTAGGTACTTAAAAAGTGATAAGTAAATTTGATAGTCAACATACATAGAAAATATAGGTAGTGTAATTTATTTTCACATGGTTAAGAAGATTTAATCATTCTGTAGTCATTTTCTTTCGAAAATCTCGCTTCCTACAGTAATTGCATTTATTTTTGATCTTGTGCACCCTTCATGTGTCCAGCGAGAGCATGACACACACTTAATCCAATTTTCATCTAGTTTTGTTTTACTGTAGTTCTCATTACACCACACATAATAATCAAATCCCAGTCACTTTCATAAAGGTTATCGTTGCAATTTTTTTTATTGCTTTACTCCTCATCGACGGCTAGGGTCATTAGAGGCGGGATGGGACTGGGGACAAGGAACGGGAAGGAATTCGGCCATTGACTTTTTGAAGGAAGCATCCCGGCATTCGCCTGGAGTGATTTGAGGAAACCATGGAAAACCCAAATCTGGATACGCGGACGGGGATTCGAACTCGCGTCCTCCCGAATGCGAGGCCAAAACGTTAACGCTCGGTCGTTGCAAATTGTATTAATATCGATATTTTCAGATTCTGAGGATGACGTAAGTTCTTT
The DNA here is from genome assembly GCA_031002005.1 of Vandiemenella viatica. Classification (NCBI taxonomy): domain Eukaryota; kingdom Metazoa; phylum Arthropoda; class Insecta; order Orthoptera; family Morabidae; genus Vandiemenella; species Vandiemenella viatica. Next base: position 75,782,026 of record JARYHS010009186.1, on the reverse strand, counting down.
CTTCTTTTGCGTTCTCTTCCTTTTATTAATCTCCCTTTAACTTCTTTTTCTTCCTCCCTTTCTTCTTTTCCTCCCTGCCTTTCTTCTTTTCTTACATTTCTTTCTTTTTTCTTACATTTCTTTCTTCTTTTCTTCTTTTATGCTTCTTTTCTTCTATTTTGCTGCAGCATTAACTCCCATTTCCTTATTCTCAACAGCTTTGACTGCATTTTTCAAACTGTCTTCAGACCATTCTCCTTCCCCCGACCTGCCTTTTTTTTAAATAAAAAGAAGGCATTTTTAAGTAACAGAAAAAAATCCCAATTATATTATATTTAAAATAAGTTTTTTATACGTACTATTTCATTTATATAGGAAGTATATCCCTAATAGGAGAAATGGTCCGACTATCCCGGGTTTTTAAGTGGTCTAACTATCCCAAATTTAACTGGTCCATCTATCCCTAATTGTCGCGATAGATGGACCAGCTCCCGGTTCAGACAAACACCGCTACCGGCACGTCATTTTGGGTTAAGATTGTACCAAAGTATACACTTAGGTTATAGCATTGTTCTTACGTTGAAATCATTTAAACTAACTTAACCACACAACAAAAAAATGCCGTATAAAATATTTTTCAACTCACCAAAAGAAATAAACGAAGTTTTCTTCTAAAATACATATGAAACTTCCGAGCAAAACTAAGCGTGGGTCCATCTATTCAACAATAACAATTCCAGACACCGACTGCAGCACTGCTGTGGCAGACCAGCCAAATCTTCGTCTGGTCCGTCTATCCCGGTGGTCCATCTAACCCGGACTTACCCTAATTAAATTTTTATTTTTTACAAATTTTTTAGTCTCTTCATTTTACACAGATTTTTACTGAGTGTATCGTCGATGCCAGAATGCAATCCTGAAAAATTTGTCGATATGAATCCTACACCTAGAAATTAAGGTTCATAATTTTTTAATTACAAAAGTAAATAAATATTTATAAGGAATTAGTGTTCTTTTTTGTTTTGTTTATATTCACTGACATCAAGAAGAAATGGAATGGAGTGAGGTATAAACGACAAAATTACCGAGCGTGGTGGGTGAACGGTTAACGTTCTGGCCTCGCATTCAGGAGGACGCGGGTTCGAATCCCCGTCCGGGCATCCAGATGTGGGTTTTCCATGGTTTCCCCGAATCACTCCAGGCGAATGCCGGGATGCTTCCTTCAAACATGCCATGGCCGAATTCCTTCCCGTTCCTTTTCCCCAGTCCCATCCCGCCTCTAATGACCTTAACCGTCGACGAGGCGTAACGCCGTAAAAAAAAAAAAAAAAAAAAAAAAAAAAAAAAAAAAAAAAAAAAAAATTGACCGCAGATTCGCGCGAATATGCTTACAGTGGACGAGGATATTCGTGTCAACCCAATTCGCGCGAGCATTTTTCGCGCCAATACGCGTCCACTGGCGACCAACCTAAGCAAATCAAAGGATGGCGGATGTTGACCGCCTAAATACGGAAACCTAATTGCGCTCCATTAGGGATACAATCCGCAAGGTATTTCGTATCTTGGTATAGAAATAACGATTTTTTTTCGATCCAGTTTTATCGAATGTTCAGCCTACGTCACTGAGTATCTAGCAGGGTCAGCGAAGCCAAGCGTCCCAGTCCACTCGTCGGTCAAGGCGTAGGCCATTGTGTGGGCATTCAAACTATATAGCACGCATGATATACGGCGGGTCTGCTTTCACGATTGGCCGCTCCGGGGCCATAAAGCACGTCTCCGGCGTGGCATCGCTCGGTCATTCTGGCAGGTTGTAAAGCGAGCTTCCAAGATGAGAGAGTAGCGGAGAGGGGGAGAAACTAAAAACAAAACAAAAATCCTTACATTAATTTCCGTTACGACCCACACACAAGATTTCATATTTCGCTCAGTGTCTCATGAATACGTAGCGCTCTTCGTTGAAGGAATAGTGTTACAAACGCTAACTAGCGGCTGTTTGAGAAAATAAAACTCTTCATTGCGTGCCGAAGGCCGCCGGTTCGAATCCGGCCGCGGGCATGGATGTTAGAGTGTTGTGTCTGTGTGAATGTAGTGTCCGTCCTGTGGCGTCCATACATTGGAAAAAATACACATTGAGCTGGCTATATGGCCTCCGTTGCCGAATGCCATTAAAAAAAAAAAAAAAAAAAAAAAAAAAAAAAAAAAAAAAAAAAAAAAAAAAAAACTCTTCATTATACTTTTATAAGAGGAAACGATTATACGTCGTTGCATCACTTTACAAGTAACAGCGAAATATCTTTTTGTGTGCGTAAAATCAATACAATGCGATGAAAGTTAATTTACAAGTAGTCTATATCTGGCTGGAGATTATCGAAAACGTAGAACGTTAGCATAACTTTCCCCTCTTTAATATTGCCCGCAGGTAACCATCGTACGAAGTTCTAATGAGATGATATACTTGGGCCAGCTAATAAATAGATCAACTTTTTGTGTGGATGATTTATTTTTCTTCTTTTCCGACCTTTGCGTGAGATTAAGAACGCCTGTCTAGTTTTATAAGATATTACGCAAGTTGTGTAGCCTTAGTTTTAAATAAAATCTACTTTTTCAGCGTCACAAATTAACATTCTTATCCAGCTAACATTATACCGCAACCCTTCCTGCTTATTCTCGTATAATTGTTTCATTCCTACTAATAATTACGAAATTATGTAATTTTATATCACAAGTGACTTGTTTTATTCGACAGTTCTGTGATTCTTCTCTTACTTCTTTGCAGAAAATATGATGTGGAGTTACTGTAAACTGTCACAACAGTAATAAACAGGTGTACTGTGCTATAACGATCGCGCCTGGCATTCCAGAGTACCTGGTTTCAATTCCCTGTCCTGCTATCAAGATTACCGTTTTATGTGATTTCCGGACGTAATTTCAAACATATGATTCCGGAATAGTCCTTGGATAATTTCCTTAGCGATCTACCGTAAAATCATGATTTAAAAGTAAAATTAAAAAAACTGGCCAAGAAATCCGTCCTCTAATGACATGGATGGACTGAATATGATCTATAAGACTGTAATCACTTGGAGCAAATAAAAACAATTGTTTCGATATTTTCAGGCTGAATAGCACAATCTTGAATACGCTGCCACTCTAGCCGCCAGTTTTTTTTTTTTTTTTTTTTTTTTTTTTTTTAAACTGCTTTACGTTTCTTTTTAACATCGAGGTCTTTAGAGACGGGAAAGGATGGGGGGCAAGGATGGGGGCAAGGAATGGGAAGGAATTCGGCCATGGCCTTTTGAAGGAAGCATCCCGGCATTTGCCTGGAGTAATTTGGGGAAAAAACCCAAATCTGGATGCCCGGACGGGGATTCGAACCGCCGTCCTCCCGAATGCGAGGCGAGAACGCTAACCATTACACCGCCCCGCTCGGTAGCCGCCAGTGAAATTGTTCTGTTCCTATAAAATTCATCATCTAATCCATTAACATGCAATGCCCTCTGAACCAAACGCACTTTAAATAAGGTAACTTAATATCTGGCAAAGTAACCAAATAAAAAACTTTGTTTGCTCATAGCTTAGAAACTACCATAGATGGGATAAATTAAGTATTTGTTGTTTAAAACATGATACGTTCTACATTAGAGACAATAGGTAATAAATGGAATTTATGAGATATACCTTGCAGCAAATAACCTAAAATTAACAACTATGGTGGCGCACACGACTTTATTTTCTAATTTAAAAATATAAACTAACTAAAAATATAAGAGTTTTCTACTAGACGAGCTCTACAATTATTGTCTTGACGTCTAAATTGTATTACAAACACTGAAAAATTATTTTACAAATATGTATATATAAAATTTCGTTTAGAGTTACCGAAATATAAAACGTGTAATAGTGTATCTGCAGCTTATTCCTTTCAAGAACTAAAGGCATTACTAAACAGACAGACAGACTGAAATATATACCGGTAGGAAGAAAATGACAAAAACGTGCAGTAAGTAGTTGTAAGAGAACAAAATTTATAAAGTAAACACTCTTCTTGTATAGATATGTTGATGAAGTCCTTTTTTGGATAGTTAAAACTTATTTTTTTTCTTTTGTAAATATAAAAATAAAAGTCAGTATTCAAAAGAAGCTTAAGTCATTTTAGTTTGTAAAAAAAGAAGTGGGATATTCAGGTATAAATATCGTTAGTAACATGTCGATAATTATCAGATCAATTGTATTAGGTGAGGTAATAACGAAACCAAAATTAAAGTACCATTAAGGAATTTATTTGGTGGAAAATGTTCCTGTGTAAAACTACGAAACAACTTTGTTGTCCAATAACAGCACTCGCAGGCACCAGTTTGGTTAACAACAGGCATTATGAACACTGGAAGTTTCAACTATCCCATGACCGGCCATAATGATTATAACACTTTGGTAAGTTTCATGCAATCTTGTAGGCGAATGTTAAGGCGGTCCCAAGTTTCCACCTAAAAAATTAGATATTTCGCAGATCAAAACTTAATATTTAAACTTTTTTTTAGACAATGTCAGAAAATTTTAATGCAAAAACCAAAAAAAAATATCCTTTTATAAGAAAGTTTTTTATGTTTGATTTTTATTTAGCTAGGCACCCTGGGCCCAAGGTACTTTTGCTCCGCTTACCCCCTCCCCCTTACCTCCCTAATGCCGGGCCCACATTCGGAGACAATTTGTGGCACATATAGGCTTACATGTCGCAATTCTAGGATTATACCTCAAGGAATTTAAAATTTATTGTTCAATGACAAGTCTCTTTATGTAACTTCATGCCCATTACGAAACAAAGAGCAGAAACGATGTGATTCATCACAGGGAGATTCTATCGAACAAAGGTCGTTGCTCCAGATACGGGGAACTAACTGAGCTTCCGCTTTTCGGTTTGCGGAAAGGCTAAAACCAGTGTGCCGAAGTTGGTGGTTCATAAATTACCTCAAGCAGCGGAGCGTAGAATTATTTTAATTAGATGAAAACCGGCTTTATTATGCTGCTACTTCAAGTTATTGTGAAAGTAATAATGGGCGGGCATTTGCTGGCCCTCTCACACCAAACCGTACAATCACGGTAGGTGTTAAGGTTAAAGAACTCGCCAAAACACAGGATGCTCATCTTTCTACCTGTATCAAAAACCAGTTTTTCTTAGAACATTTACAGGTGACTTACAAAGTCGAATGAACTGCTTCTCTATATATAAAAAAAGAATACTCCTTATCAATTTATGGTATTCTTAAAAAAATTCCCCCAGCACTTACTACGAAGTAATTGTGTGGCCTTCGGGCGCGTCTACTACGAGGTCATTAGCGACGAAGTAATTAACTCGTTGAACTTGTAGTGGGGGAATGTAGACTACGACCAGGTGCTACAAATCCACGATATTTATTATGATAGATAAATTTCTGAATGATTAAAGCTAAAATTACTAGCACAGCATTAGACTTAAAACATTCTTTTATTCACTAAAATTTAATAGTGTACTGATTGTAAAATCAACATGATAAACCGTAATTAGCTGAAGAAGGATTGTTTTTCTACTATGTTGTATGTTACCAAAGGCTAAAATAGTAAATTTGAACTTCCATTTTGGAAGAGCTAATAAAACTTGTTCCTATGAAGTTTACCAATTTGAAACAATTAGCCATCGTACTTCCATTAACTATGTTCAATTAGTAGTGAGAAATATTGTCTCTATGCTGACTGTTGACGAAATAAATGATTTTTTTTTTTAAGAAGTCTCAAAGTTTCATTTTGTATAGCATTGTCCATTTTTAAATAATTTATCTCATTTTTTTTATCTAAAATCCCGTTATGGTGCCCAGACTTCCGCTGTCGTTGTAGATGTTATCTTGGTTGTCTGGATGGAACTGCGTTAATTTATCGAAACCTAACATTTCAGCCTTCGTTTTGTGACTTTCTTCAGAGGAAAGCCACAAAATGATGGCTGAAATGTTAGGTTTCGATAAATTAATACGATTCCACCCGTATAAGCAAGATAATAAAATCCCGTTTGTCCGACATCTTACACAAGCACGAGTATAAGATAAATCCGATTATGACGACACAGACAGCACAAAAGCTTTTCTCATTAAATTGCGGGAGCATATATTTAAAACAATTAATTAAAACCACTCGTGCCCACAGCCTCTCACGAACCAGCAATCCTCAGTATGTAAGGCCAACATGCTGGCTGCTACGCTACCGGTGACAACTTGTCATAGATATTAAACCTGTTATACACATTTTAAATACATACATGACGACAAAATGATTCAGTATAAATTCTATAACAGCAGCCATGTAACCAATAAAAACTGTGACGTGATACCGGTAGCAAATTAGGATTTTGAATGAACTACCTGTAAAACACGCCGAGTATTAAATAAATAGCAAACTTGACTAGGGATAAATATATAAATTCACGAAAAATGAATGACAATTTCCAACAATTGATCATTCCTATTTCAGCCCGCAGAATTTACATATATTGCATTAGGTAGCACTAGCACTGAATTGTAGTAAACTCCTTATATTTTATCAGATATATTAAGATTTATAGCTCAGATCTTTTTTTAAAAAAAAAAAAGTCATGGAACCAGACTAACAAGTAAAAAATTCACATAAAAGTCTGATTATTACCATTCATCTGATCATGCACAAAACAATGTCCAATATGCTAACAGATTTCACATCTACGGTACGCATTAAAAAGGAAATAACAGCGAATATACTATACAATATGCAGAATATAAAACTACCGGATCACTTCCTAGACATAATAATGAAATGATATCCGTTCCAATGAAATCAGCATCGAAGAACAGCACAGAATGTAAAATGTAAGTCTAATATCACATGCTAGATTCTATACTTCGAAAGGGAAGTTGATATTATGCATATATTTGTGTGAATAACCAGGCATAGATACAAAGATCGAGTAAAAAAGATAATTCCATGTTTCTTACATATGGATAAGACATTTGAGGTCAGACAACTCGAATCAAACACAGTGGATCTGATGTACAGAATATTAAGAAAGGAACGATATGTGAATCAAAAAATACCGATTAGGATAAGAGAACAGAGTGGTCTGACGTGGGTAGAAAAATAAAAAAAAAGCAACAATGTTGTCTCTGAGAAACGGCGTTTAACATTTGTGTGAAACACACGATTCCTCAAATATCGAGGGGCAGCAACAAAATGTATGATACACACTGGAGGAAGAATAATCAATTGTATTAGATCTGTGAATGAAATTATTCATAAAAAAATTAAAGTTTAGAGAATGGAATGAAAGTGTAAGGAATGAAAATATACGTGAAGACAATGATAATAAATGTAGAAGAGGATATGAAGATCGCGATAACAGAATGGAGAATTGAACAATCATGGAGAGCATGTTGACAACGAAATTGGCAAGTAGCGCAAGACGCCAAGAACAAAAATAGCCAATGATCATTTCCTAAGATAGAACCATATCCCTAGTGGTTACAGTAGATGCAAAAGTTGAGAAGAGATAGCAAGCGAATAAAGTTAATGGAAAACGTATCAGTTGACCAAAGAAAGCACCTGGGCGAGAAATGGATAAAGACGACAGTGGTGTTAAGGATCTGCCAGTAGGCATCACAAATGATGATGAAATTTAGATTTGACTGTAACACAGCTCTCATCGTCATGAAACGTAACTCAGTGACGCGGACTATCCACGATACTGTTTCACAACTTTCTTTCTTGCCATCACCGCTACCGCAACTGTGTAGTCTTCATAACCTGTCATATCTCATAGAGTGAAGTCCCATATTTCATGGCCAGTTAAGGACGCGTCGGTGAAATGAGCGATGACGAGGCGACAGAAATTACAGCCACGCTATTCAATAAGGTGCCCAGATTGCATGTTGGGCGGCCATCACTCTCCATTGCCGCCTCATTAGATCGATCAACCACTACTGCTTCCCCCGCGATATTGCCTGCTAGATGCTTATCTCCCGGAGTGGGCTCACGAGCTCGCACCGTACAACTTCCAGGTTACAGCCACAGATGGATGGAAAGTATCACAGTCAAATCTAAAAAAAAAATTCTTCAGTAGATGCATTTTTTTTTTTTCGAAGAAAGCATCATAAATACTTTATTAGACACACTGAGGTGTTTTTTTTCTTCTGGTGTAAAATCAATTTTATTTATCAACATCATGTAATTGAGAGTCTTTTTATACGGTGTTCCAAAATCACAAATCCTATTCCATGTGAAAAATGCTATAATATCTAACCCGACCGCGAAAGTCTTATAACTTGCTGCTAGGTTCGATACGAATTTTCAACATGTAGAGGAACCTCAAAACGAAGTTCATACGTAGGTTATTGAAGAACGGTTGCAGTGGTTGCTTCCGGCTAGGAGGGTGACTTCATACAACCTACTACCACCGAAGAGGTCATCTTATCTGTTTCTGGCCGTATAAACCAAGAAAGCAACAGGCTATGAGAAAATCTCCTACGGCAGCTCCCCTCATAACTAGTCAATTTCCAGTCCAGTTTTAACGAAGTTTTCCGCATTTAAGATCACCCAGACACATTGAAGAAAGCGGAATTCTTCCTTTTTTTTTGTTTTTTGTTTTTTTTTTTTTTTGGTGTTGTCTTTAAGTCTCATCACCGTTGAGGTCATTAGCATTAGCGGCGGAAAAAGATGGAGGGCAAGGAACTGGAAGAAATACGACCTTTTTAAATGAAGCATCCCGGAATTAACCTGGAGTGATTTGGGGAAAGCCGAAATTTGGGTGCCGGGACGGAGGTTCGAACCTGCGTCCTCCCGAATGCGTGGACAGAACGTTACCGCTCACCCACCACACTTGGTAAGCGTAAATCGTCCAGATACCGAAATCTGGCAAGGCAAGATGTCACCACTATCCTACAGGCAACAGTGAAAGTGGTTCAGAGAGTCTACCTGAAGAGGTTCTGTCAGCATATTGTACAGGACGAACTGTTGCCAGATGAATAATTCGTCTTCACTCTCCATGGTTTCCCCAAATCACTCCAGGCAAATTCCGGGATGCTTCCTTCAAAAAGCCATGGCCGAATTCCTTCGCGTTCATTGTCCCCAGTCTCATCCCGCCTCTAATAACAGAGACGTCGAAGAAGCGTAAAGCCTTAAGTAACAACAACAAAAAATCGTATTCACTCAGTTCCTAAGCAACTGTTAAAGCTGGTGGGGAAGCCATGGAAGCATTTGATCGAAAGGAGTGCTTAGGCACACTGCTTCTAAATTTGTTGTGGGATTTCGATTCTGTTTATAACTGGGATCTTCCCAAACCTCCTTGAAAATGGACTGCCGTTGTCAAACGTCAGGCTGTTGCGTAACTGGCCGCGTGGAAATTCCGGACGGTGCGACATCAACCAGGCAGATAGCAGCTGGCGTACGGCAGGTATCTGTTATCAGCCCATTCTTAGACAGATTGTATCCCACCGACATCCCACTCATTGGCAATGTCCTTAATACTGCGCTATGAGGTGATGACACAACACTCATCACTCCCAACGTGAGAGCAACGCATGTGAGAACCAAGCTCCAACAGGCCTGTGCCAACATTGAGCAATTGTGAGAAACAAAGTGGCGCCAGGATTTAAATATTTTAATGGGTCTAAGAATCAGGCGATGATCAACACCAGAAAACCAGTGTGCCCTCTGCAACTGTTAATACTATTTGGCCAAGAAACACAGCCAACAAAACCTGGGTAGATACGAGACAAAAATGGCGAAGGCAAGGCAATGGGGAGAATGTACCTGCTGTACCAGCTTCACTATCCAAATAAAGCTCTGCGACCGGAACAAGCAACGACTTATTTTTGCATATAGTTTTAAACTTAGTCGACGTCGAGGCCATTAGAGGCGGGAGATGATCGGGGACAAGGAACGAGAAGGAATTCGTCCATTCGCCTGGAGTGATTTTCGGAAATCATGGAAAACTAAGATCTGGATGGCTGGATGCGGATTTGAGCCCGCATCCTCCGGAATACCGGGCCCGTGCGTTACCTCTCATCAACCGGGTTCGGTTCAAGAGATGATACTATACATATCGCTAGCCAGGCTTCTCCTTGAATATGTTACTCTAATGTGAGCCAATGCGGCTGCATCACACATCACAGCCTTGCAAGTAAATTCAGAACCGTGCCACTTGTCAGTGGAAACTGCCACCGTTATAATTCACCAGATAAGCGGATTACCACGGTAGATCTCTTCAGTAACACAGCTCAATAATTCTACTTTTAGTGCCTCAGTCTGATAATAGCGTAGCTATGTAAGTACTTCCAAGTACTCGGAAAATGAAAGTAATTTCCGATGATACGGTTTACCCATCAGCAAGAAAGTCCCTACACAAATCCACCAGGGTTTGCATCCCTGAAGGAGACATATTACCTCTGAGAAGCCAAAGGATAATACGACAGCGTGTTAGATCGCAAAGTTGTAGGTAATATTGACAATAAAAGTTGTACTCTGTTATATGTGCAGAAATTGTGGAAATTTCTAACTACAGTTTCGAAGATGAAACTATGATTTTCAAAGGCTTAGTTGTAACCATTAGCTATTCCGTCTATCAGATAATACCAAAAGAACTGAACTGATCAATGGTTTGCAGTTGGAAGTACCCCATTTGACTTGCAAAGTATAATTAAAAGAGAGATTACTGAAAAGAACTTTACGGAGTATTTACAACACTCAAGAAACGTAATCAACTCTATACTTTGCAGAACTTAAAAAGGTCTTTTATTGTACACTCTGTTGAAGGATTATAAAGATTATTATAAAAATGACAGAATCATAATTAACGTAAAAGAAGATACCAGTATTTCTACTAACTCTATATTGAAGTTAGCTAACATTAGGGTCTCAGTTACAGTGATTCACAGTTCTTTAATGGTCTTTTACAGTTCAGTAAGCTTATTTACTTTAATTAAATTGCGATAGAGTGCAAGATCCGGTTGCAATTTCCCAACATACCCATTTTCCCCTTTCTGTTTCCCACCTACTTTAATTTTAAATTCTTTCAGCGTTTTTGTTAAATTATTCATCATTTCTTTTGGTAACATATTCCAATCCCTGACCCCCTTACCTACTACAGAAAATCTTCCCACACCCTTTTGCCTGAAATCGAGAACCAGCTTGAGGTTATAGTCAACTTTTCCTTCCATGCACCTCTCCTAATTCTTCCACCAATATCTTTCCACGCCTTATCACCAATATGCGCCTTGTACGCTCCCACGGCTCTCTTCACCATCCTCATGTCTACGAATGGATCCCTTTCCTTTGTCATATCGATATCAGTTACTGATTATGCTCCGCGGCAATTTCCAGAGACAAATCTAACACCCCATCTTTGCTCTCGATACCCAAAATATGGGTCTCATACTGCGGCAACGTATTCAAGCAACGGTCTACCAAGGTTTTGTAACCCAATATCCTTACTTGTTTCGTACATTCTCTCATCATTCGTTTCAACAAGTCAAGGATTTTGAAACCTTTTCCTATTACCTGTCCAATAGGCCCGTTTACACGTACGCGCCAAACTGGCGGTTTGGAACGGCGCTCCGGACTGCCGCGCCGGAGCGTGAGGTTGGACTGTCGCTCCTGGAGCGTGCGACGAAAAATGGTCAACACTCCAGTTGCGTGTGCCAGGACTGCGGGTTGGAATGTACGCGCCAAAAATGACCGTTATCCCGTGGCGCGTGGACTTTCCGCCGGGTTGGAAAGTTTTGTAGACGGTCCAGCTTGCAACACTCGGTTTTCAGGTAGTTGTTGTTTTTGTCAGTTGTGCTTGTGTTTATAAGTGTATTTAAAATATCCTCCAAAAGAAATGACATAAACTGAGGAATATGAGAGCTGCTTTACTTTTTTTTGGGGGGGGGGGGGGACAGAAAGAATTAAATAAACATAGTGTATATGGGCGGAAAGATGGCACAAAACTAGAGATCTATATGGACACATGCCTCTTTAGTGAGAGCAACGGGAAAATAAATGAACCAGATGATTTAAAAAATTGTCTACGAAACGACAGTTCCATAATATATAACTACATTTTAATAATAATAATATTTCATTAAATTTCAATGGAGCGCACGCTCCTGTGGTAATTTCCCTACACAACTATCTCCCCCCTTTCCTGCACCCACCTACATTTGCCCTCTACAAATTTTAACTTTAAATTCTTTCAACGTTTTTGGTAAATTGTTCATCATTTCCCTTTGTAGCTTATTCCAATACCTGACACCTTTACCTAAAAAGATGAAGTTAAAATTATTATCTCCACAAATATCAAAACAAGACACAGTCATGAGGAAGAACATAACTGCAGAGTAATGTTAGCCTCCTACTCTTCGTTTTTTGGCAACTGGAATATCCCTCCAAGATTTGAAATTGCTTGCATATATTTTTCTCAGTTCTTTCGAATTGCCGCCGAGTTTCTTGAATACTTTCAGTGACGAAATCTTTGTTTTAACTTTCACATACATTTACCCTGCTGAATTCTACTAACTAATCATATATCCGATTTTTTTATTTTTGTAGTCATTTGATTTAACCTTCCACAAACATAGAATTTTTTTATAAAGTTCTATAAATCCTTCCAAATTATCTCTTGACCACATTTTTCAAGATATAGATTTTTATCTCTTAAAGCAGGGTAAAGTTAAATAAAGTCACCCAGAAATTCGAACCAACAACGAACTTGTACTGACGCATCAAGACTGCAGACCGACAATGCACGTGTAAACACAAGGCCCCGTTAGACCTGCGCGCCAGATGTGAGCATTCGGAGCGAGCGCCAGACCTCTCTGACCACCGAGCATTTACACGTAAAGGATTGATGCGAGCGCCTGGAGCGTACGCTCCAAAACCGTCGGAAAAACCGTGCGTGTAAACGGGCCTATTGTATCCAGCCAAGCTGAGTTTGTTATCAAATGTTATGCCAAGGTCTTCAATAAGCAATTCATTTCCTACTCTATAATCATAATCAATCTTTAATACAACATCTCCGGAGTTTCGCCACTGTGTTCAGATTTCTACTTTTATGAGGGGGTCGTAAATTGCCAGTTCGGCGTGGCCTCAAGGCTCCATAGTGTCTGACAATAAGGCATGACGGTATTGACGCAGCCATATGAACTGCCAAAATAGACTATACCAACAATCATATGACGAAAGTTGTACCTGGTGTGCATACTACTGGTAAAATACTAAACGAGTGGATTACAAAAATGAAATACGAGGAAAATGACTTCTGAAAGATTCGTAAAAGGAAAGAAGTCATTTAATGGTAGGCTAGATTATGATGAATACAATGTTAATTAATTCATTACGAAAATTTTCAGTGGAGCGGGAAAACTAGAAGCGGTAAGAATGATTGAATTATAAATCAAGTTACCGCACAGCAGATTCTAATACGTTATGTCTTAATAATTAGAATGCAGTAGCACAGAAAAAGATATTTCATCAAACCAAACAAGAGATGAATCGCACGTTAAAGAAAGTGAAAAAGGAAATTAGGAGCCAACTCTACTCGTCTGTGAGGAACAGTTTGCGAAGAAGATGGTCATCAGTATAACAGAGTCGCTCATGAGGATTAGTCCGTGTTACTGTTGACGGCGTCTGAACCTGTTGCCGGCTGCGCTCCATAAACCAGAACGCGGTCGAGCAGCCACGCTAGCCGGCTCACCATATTCGCCACGCGCGCCGTGGCCACGCCAGGACATTTGCATAATTCTGTTTGCGGCAATTCGAGACCTCGTCCTAAGTGATTCACCTGTTGTGTCGGTCGCCAGAGTGGGCAGGCAGATGCAAGATGTGTTCTGCTGAGTGCTACAGGCTTCGACTTCCAGGAAGAAATGTGTCAGCACCTTCACACCGACGACTGTTGATTTCATTAATAGTTGTTCCTTCACCTAAATATGTTCGACGCTGGGGCGGATCCAGGATTTCGGTTTGGGGGGGGGGGGCTAGAGCGGACTTTGGTTGGGGGGGGCTTGGCTTGAATGGATTTTGGGAGGGCTTGCCTTCAGTGGATTTTAGTTTTTTTTTGGGGGGGGGGGGGCTTGAGTTGGCCATGGAATAGTCTTTATAGCCTCCTCTCCTCGGGCCTCGAATCTGTAGAGCTAAAGAAAAAAAGTCTCCAAAATTACAGGGGGTGGCCTCAGATACTTTTGAGGGGGGCCTTGAGAGCCCCCTAGCGCCCCCCCCCCCTGGTTCGACGCCCCTGCCGACATACCAGAAGACGGGTGCAAATCATCGATTTCCACTATTCACTCAATGTTATACATCAACGTTCTGCATTTTCCTTTTCAATTGCCTCTATTAGTTTCATTCAAATCACCGAACATGTTCGTTGAGCGACAATGCTCTGCACCCGCATTTTGGACAACGCGGGTTCGAATTCCCGTCCGGCCATCTAGATTACGGTTTTCCATAGTTTCCAAAAACTTCATGAAAATTGTCATGTGCCCTTAGACGACCTTGGCAAGCCCGATCTGGTTCGTACCGCTGTTAAGTCTCCGAACAGTGTTGCAGAGCAGCAAAAAAATTCAACTTTCAGTAACGATTGCGAAAAAAAATTCTAAGAAAGAATACTTAACTTGCGAAACAAGGTGATGTACTTTTTAATTCGAAACATTTGCGTGTCTATTTTAAAAATTTTTTAAATAGAAACTAGTTTGGTCGTTTCGGCCGTGTAATGTAAAATGTTGTCAATGACTAGCTTCCGTTCTATTTGTTCAGGTAAAAACTTCCAGGCCACGATTTTGTAAGACCAGGTCGGGTTGTCTAAAGTGATTATGACGGCCCGGCAGTGACACAAAGGGAACAAGTATTGGCCGCAGATTTCACAGATTTTAGGTTAGCCGTAAATTTCACTGGTCGCAGTTTTCACATATCCGCTTTGTTTTCCGTCTTGACTGATGACATCCAGCATTGTTGCCGGTCTTGACTGATGTTTTTCCTCCTTGTGCGGAGCTAAAATAATTATTATTTTCTTTTTCTTTTCGAAAACATTTTACGCGGAGGTCTTTTAGAATCTACGGCAGTGATTTCTTTACGGAATTAATTGTGTTATATCATAGTTATCCCTGGATACGGCAAGTTAAAGTCAAATGGC
This sequence comes from Vandiemenella viatica, assembly GCA_031002005.1. NCBI lineage: Eukaryota > Metazoa > Arthropoda > Insecta > Orthoptera > Morabidae > Vandiemenella > Vandiemenella viatica. The sequence goes on along the minus strand of JARYHS010009186.1, from coordinate 75,766,893 downwards.
TACAGCGATCGGGACAAAAAAAATTAAGCACTTGCTTTGGTTGATAAATGTAAGCAAGTGTATCTTGGAGATACAAAGGAAGAAATAATCAATTCTTTTAGTTCAGTGTTTCTTAAATGTTTTCTAAAAGTTAAGCAATCGGCTTCTCTGTGGAATTTCGACCTTCTTTTATTCTTAAACTATAAAGATGCACCAAGAGAAACAATTATCAATACAGAGAATGATTCAGAAGTTGAAATAAGTTGTTGACCGCTGCAAATTAGCAGAACTGTACATATAAAAATAAAATAGGTTTATTTAATAGCTAGACAGTAGTAATGCGAAATATAAATGAAAGAAATTATTATTGTCTTCAAAATTATTTTATTTTATCCAATTCTCCTACAGCTGAGTGACACGCGACACACTCGCGCACGGTTTTTCCCCTTCCACTCCCCGACGTATGTTACCATGCCAACGAGAGGTCTGCGATTAATTACTATGCAGAACCTACCACCACGCAAGTACCTAAGTTGTACTTAAAGTAATAAAAATTGAAACGAATAATAAATTGATTTCCGTGAATATATTATACCGAAAATTGTTTATACGTTAGAGGTCCATCCTTCGGAGAAGATCGGAAGTCCCCAGCAGAACTCAGAGGGACGATCCTCCGGACGCCCCTCTGGTAGCTTACGCCCCGGACGATCGCCCCCTACGCCCTTAGGAGAATACGTCCCTGAACCAATTCATGTCTGAAACAAGTTGACTGTGTTACAAAGATGATTCTTTTTGTGGAAGGAATTTTGTAGTAAATGAATCAACATTTTTGACATGATTTTATGTTTGTATATAACGAACAATTTACAAAATTATTTTACATGCATAAATTTATCTATTCTAATCTCAGAAGCGCACATATATAATTAGTTTCAACCATATCTTAACAGTTTTGTTCAGATTACTTTTAACTAAACTTATTTACACTGCATCATTTGATTTCTATCAATGCCAAAAATAAAAGCTTACATTCAATAAAAACTTTCTACTCTTTACTTTCTCTTCTTACTAATAGATAATATAAACTCTTAAATTCCATCAAAAAAATACCCAACAACACAAAAACACTGACCAAAATACTAAACATCTGAATCAAATTAATGAGCAAATCATATAGATAAAACATGAAAGCACTAACCATCTAATAAATTCACATTTAATAAAGCAACCAAATTATGAATAAAAAACGAAGTCACATCAATCATAATCAACAGTGTTAACAATTCAACTTCCATATGGAAGAAAAAGATCAAATTAAACACCTATTTTACATGAAAATCTGATAAGTTCATAAATTTAATCCAATCTGATAAATAAGATATTTCACTTCCACCAGACAGATTTCACTTTCACTAGATAGATTTGACTTCCTTCAGACAGCAGAAACTTGTGTCTTCAAATTGTTAGCAACAATCCCATCTACCAAACAGTACACTCTTGTTAACAGATGACTGAAAACCAAAATTCTGATAAATCTAAATAAGTAAAGAACTAAAACAGATCTATGCCGATATGAACCTATAACAATAAGATCAGTAATTACTAGGGTAGCACTGTACAACACCATGTATGTAACATGCTTCTTAGAGTTCAATTAAGACTGCAAGTAACACACAGCTATCAGACAAGTGACATTCAGTATGGTAATTTAATGAAACAATATTGAAAATTTGCTTTTATGTTCCAGGTTTTGAAAACTGACAAAATAAATTCACGCGTGAGTAGTAAGAAAGTAAAAGAGATTGTACAGTTTTTTTTTTTTTTTTAGCCAAATTGAAGATCAGTTTGAATGTTTCCCATAAGGGTATGTGAGTATTGACAATACCTGTCTAAGTGAAAGATCTGTAACAGCATGCAACACAGAAAATATTGAAAAGGTAAGGTGTTCCTGGTCACTCATCACCATTTAAATATATTAATGATAGTTGAGGAATATGGAAATAATAATGAGCATGCCTCATGAGGAAACACGCTGGGAGAAGTACAGTATTTTACAATTTGGAACAAAAGCAAGTAAGGGTGGAAGCTTGTGAAGACTTCATCAGTGCGACAGATTAAAATTCAAGACGTCATGAAATGTATTTTTACAAGCAATGAGACTAGTGAAACCATGTTAGTTTACATTTATTAAGGATAATTTTGTTGAATTTATTACTATTTAGGAGATTCTTATTTTTCTGTAATAGCTTCATCAATTTTTATTTGATTTCTACGAGTATTTGAGTATCTAATGCAGTGTTTCCCAACCTTTTTTGGGTCATGTCCCACTTTCAACATTTTTTTTGCCCCCCATACATAATTTTTAATAAATAAATTATTTGTTATTAAAGAAACTGATATAGGATGGTTTTTGAAAGAAAACACTTTAATATTATCATAAAACACTGTAAGTAAAATTAAAAAACATATAATGAAATACTAAAATTGAAATTCAAAAGATTTATAATAATCATTTATTATGGCAATTTAGTGTGATCCTTTTAATAATTTGCTTTTTTGCTATATTTTGTAACCATATCTGGCATTGTGTTTAAATAACCCAAAGAGAAAGCGGTAAAGTCGCATCAAGTCAATTTCTAAATTGCCCCCCTGTGGGGCGTGGGCCCCACGTTGGGAAACACTGATCTAATGTGTTCATTAGACACACTTAAGAATAGAGCTGTAAAAGTAATGACAAATTCTGTACCCATATGTATTCGTTACTAAACCAATCAGTACCCGTCACTTTTGAATCGTTACTCATTAGTTTTGATACAATTGAACACTAGCATGATGGATTGCATCGAGTCATGTCGCGTACGGGAAAACTTTGTTACTATCGTATCATTTCGTTACTTTTAATACAATACAAACTAGCATGAAGCATCACATTCGCATCGAGTCAGGTCAAAAACGGGACAACTATGTTCGTACTTGGTAAAGTTTAACTAAGTTGTTTATATAGTAAAATAAGTTTAGGTAAGTTGTTCATTTGGATAAAACTTAAAGTCAAGAAATTAGCACATGGATCTTACGGAAAACCTCTGAATGTACACTAGATTTACTGTAATGAATATTATTTATGAAAGAATAATCTAATTTCAAAACAAACACCTGTTTCCATACAAAATAAAAGACCTGACCTTTCACCTGACTGTGACATATCTACTGACAATAACTAATGACGGTTATTTTTTTAAAGTAGCCTACTCAAAACCCTGCACAGAAGCCTGATATGATAATGGGACATGTATTCATACATATTATTTCTATAAGGTATTTTTTTGTCACAAGCCTGTATCTTCCTTCATACTTAACCGAAATCAATGAATGAGGTGTCATTTTAAAGCTGATGGTCTTCAGTTTGGTCACATCATATTTTAAGAAATGGGGTTTTTGGAATTCCACCCTTAAAGGTCGAAAATGTCAATATTTCTAAAATGCTGTTGTCTGTGTTACGATTGATTTATCTCCCTGGATACCTATCTGAAATCGTTTAATGAAAGTATCATTTTAAAGATTAAGATCTCCGCTTTAGTGACAGTCATATATTAAGCCAGAAATTTTTCGGAAATCAACCCTTTAATGGCAAAAGTATCAATATTTTTGCAATTCGTTTTTGTGTCACGAGCGATTTATCTCCCTTAATATCTAACCGATAAAGATAAACGAGGTATCATATTAAAGAATAAGGTCTCCGCCGTGGTAACATTATATTTTAAGAAAAGAATTTTTCGTAATCTGACCCTTAAAGGGGCAAAAACGTCAATTTTTCTAAAATACGTTTTTTTGTATCTCGAGCCATTTATCTTCCTGGATATCTAACCAAAATCGATAAATGAAGTAGGACTATGAGGAGGAATGTCTCAGCTTTGTGACATCATATTTTAAGAAAGAATGTTTTTGGAATTCAGTCCTTAAAGCGAAAAAGTATAAATTTTTCTATAACGCATTTTTGTGTCACGAGCTATTTATCTCCCTTGATATCTAACCAATATAGATAAATGAGATATCATATTAAAAACTAAGGTCTCCGCCGTGGTAACATTAAATTTTAAGAAAGTAACTTTTCGTAATTCGACCCTTAATGGGCAAAAATATTAATTTTTCTAAAATGGGTTTTTTGTGTCTTGAGCCACTTATCTCCCTCGATATCTATCTAAAATTGATTAATCAAGTAAGATTATGAGGAATAATGTCTCAGCTTTGGTGACATCATATTTTAAGAAAGAAGTTTTAGGTGTTCAACCCTTAAAGGGAAAAAGTGTAAATGGTTCTACAACGCAGTGTCACAAGCTATTTATCTCCCTTGATATCTAACCGATACTTGATAAATGAGATATTATATTAAATACTAAGGTTTCCGCCATGGTAACATTATATTCTAAGAAAGGAATTTTTCATAATTCAACCCTTAAAGGGCAAAAATGTCAATATTTCTCAAATCCGTTTTTTGTGTTTCGAGCCATTTATCTCCCTGGATTTCTAAGCAAAGTCGATAAATGAAGTAGGAGTATGAAGAGTAATGACTCAGCTTTGGTAACATCATATTCAACCTCACTATTCATCGCATTTTATTCGTGAAATTTTCGCACAGGTCGTCTAGTTTAACAAATATTATAATCTCATCAAAGTAGTTAGGTTTTAAAGAGGAGGTTTCAACAGTTTTCCTTTACTGTTTTCATTTGTTTTTGTAAATTTTCATCTTTTTGTGGCAGATTTGTTAAAATAAATGTGGACATATAGTAGAATTCCAATTATCTGAACTCCAACTATCCGAATCACTGAATATCATAATTGCTTTTTAGATATAGGAGAATGGGTGGTGTGTGATTCGTTGGACCCTGGGTATGAAATTCTAAATGATGATGAACTTATTGAAAGAGAGAAGAATTTGTCGAGGAAGAAGAAGACCTTAAGGTCGAAATTGAAGCAGTCAGCTAGTCAAGCATTTGCCGGCCTTGAAACTGCGTTGAATTGGATAGAACGTCAGCCCAAGGGTGACTATATGCAACTTCTCACTGTCAAGTGGATGAATACAGTCAAACAGCTTACTGTGACCGAGATGTTTAGCAAGCAATGACTATTGTTTACAGTACGGTACATACATACTGTACTAATGTACAGCACTTGTAAGTACGCTTAACATGTTAAGGTGTTGCCTTTTCATTTAATTAATTAACAGCTCTTTTTCTTTAAAATAGTTTTTTTTCTTCCATTTTCAACATAAATACAATAATTAATTAAAATAGACCATTTTTTGGAAAAAATTCAATTATCTGAATTTTTGATTATCCGAATGAGGTCCGGTCCCAATTGGAGATCTACTGCACCATCAAATTGGGCCTGCAGGCAGAGAGCTACTGATTCCCGCTTTAATTATTTCATTTTAAAAATATCAATATTCAAAACTTTTAAATCAATAACAAAGGTACAGGACAAGCATGCGATTAGAATCATAATTGTTGTTGCATCACAGTTACAACAAACATTCAACATCAAAGCCCGTACCACATTGATCACATGGATCCTGCGGTAATAATACAATAACTAACACCAGGCAAAAGGACTAAAGTCAATGTACCTTGTTCTTTGTTTATGGAATTCTGGAACTGCAAAAAAGGGCTGCTAAGTTTGTTTCTGGAAATTATCGCTGAACGCAATCAGTAACAAATATGATATAAGAGCTGGAATTGGAGTCATTGGAATACAGGAGGAGGGTGAAGAGGGTCATGGGAGTGTACAAGGTATATACTGATAATGAGGCTCAGAAAGATATTGATGTAAGAATTAAAATTAATGCTTGGAAGGAAAAAGATGATCATGACCACAAGCTGGCACTCGATTTGAGGCACAAGGGTGTAGGAAGATTCTCATTTTTAGGTAAGGGTATCAGGGACTGGAGTCAGTCAAGAGAAATTATTAATAATTTACCAAAAACAATGAAAGAATTTAAAGTTAAAATTTGTAGAGGGCACATGTAGGTCGATGCAGCGAAAGGGGGGATGATGAGTGCATAGGGAACTTGCCACCAGAGTGCTCCATTGCAATTTAATTAAATATTATTAGAACATAACAAGTGAAGAGGTGTTTATCACAAACTATTAGACAACTCTTTTATATTGCAAATTACACAATAAAATAGAAGGTATCAAATCTTAAAATAAACAAATTTCATAAATGTTTGAAATTAATAAACCTCACTAATGAACTATCAATGAAAAAACAGTAACTATCTCGAATTATAGATAAAAATTTTCTAATTACAAATTATGCACAGTAAATTTTAAAGTTACACAAAAAAAACTATAAAATTAGTTTTTGCATTGTAAAGATTAGTTACCTCATTAAAAATATCAAAACTTAACAGTAAATAATATTAATCACATTAAAATAATGTTTGCACAATGTGTTTGTTACGAAACGACTTCAAATCAAAAGTTTTGCCAATACGCTCATATGTATACAACGAATGATGTTCAAATTTCATCCTTTCATTCACATTCAAAATATGTTTTTTAATTGCGATAGAGCACATGCACCTGTGGTAATTTCTGATTAATGATTTTTCTTTTTTATTCTTAAAATTCATTGATCGCTATGTCTCATTACTTCTGATACAACTGAGCACTAGCATGAAGCATCGCATGAATGACTTCATTAGTACTTTGTAAAGTTCAAGTAAATTGTTCATTGAGTAAAGTAAATTTAGGTAAATTGAGCGTACATTTGATTTACAGAGCGGTCTGGTAGCTAAGTGGCTAAGGCGCTTCTTTTCAAAACGTTCGCTGCTACGGTCCGGGGTTCGAATCCCGGTAGGTGCAGGAATTTTGAGAGTTGTGTTTGATCATATGAGCTATGCCAGGACGCTCCGTGGTTTGGATTCCACGTTAAACTGTAGGTAGCAGAGGAAAGGAACTGGGTCGTCCTACCTCTCACATAATAGCTTAGTATGCCTCCATCGGGAGGATCCAACCAACCTTCGGGTTGTGGACTAAGTTTTATTTGATTTACTGCGCCTAATATCAGAATCGCAGCATATTTAAATCAACTAATTTCAAAATAAACATCTGCTCTTTCAATTGCTGGATGAACCATTCCAGCTCCCGCATGACACGTCGTGTTCATTCGTTTATTGAATCAAACTGACATCTATACGACAAGTGCAAGTAACAAAACATCGAGTAACGAAATTAATTTGTGAGTAACAATTCAGAATTTCCAGTCAGGCGACAAACCCATTACTCAGTAACGGATACATCGTTACTTTTACAGCTCTACTTACGAAACCAAGTGTACATAAACATATTTGTAGCTTTTGTGGTATGTTTAATAGCCAGAACACTGTTAACAGACTTATTCCTGAAAGACGTAATTTTTATTTGCAAGCAATCTCTTGAAGGTTTGATGCTGAATGGTTTATTCGTCCAATTGTAAGATGGTGCTATCAGTTTTTCCCTACATTGTAAACAATTGGTATGAGACAGTCAGCAATAACATAAAACTATTAGATAAAGCCAGTTATAGTCAGTACTTAAGTTGAGCCAATGCTATCCCCATTCTTTATATCAATTAGATTGTATCTGAAATGTTGATTGAGGACAAAGTGGATAATATAAAATATTTAAAGTGAACTTTGTCTAAATATTATTTGAATAGCAGCTGCTCATTACTAAAACAGCTAAATGATGAAACTATTTACACAATAATCTTATACAATATGATGTACAAATGCAAGAACCTTGGAATCTTAATAGAAAATTCCATCATGTACTAGCTTGAACATGTTTACTGGGTAGAAAAAAAATCACAGTGGGGGTATTAAACCTGAAAAAATAGGTAATTTTACCACTACAAATCTGAACGTTGAAACAAAAACTCCTAAAATGAGCCTTAGCATATTGCTGTTTTCTGTGCCATTGTAAGAATGAATGTAAACAAAGTTGTTATAAAGGAATGTATGACTTCCAATGAACAGGGAAGGATTTTGCCGTAATAACTTTAGAATGCTATTGAAGTATTAGCACAGTGAAAGGGGAAAACTCAGCAAAGGATTGCTGTTTAAATGCAAATAGTAATTTTCCTTTATACCGGTAAGAGAAACTAAATTAAGATTCTGTTTATCAACAGTACTCATTATAGTGAGTGTTTGTTTAGTGCATAGTGTGTGACTGTGGTAATATATCCCGTTTTGTAAGTAAAGTAATAAGAATGATTAATTAATGAAACAACATATAACTAATGATGTTCTCTGGTAAAGATTTACTTGTCATCATGTCCATTGTAATTATTTTGCTGTTTATTTTGGGAGTAGTACGATCCTATTGTGACGAACTGTGAACATTTCGTATATTTTGTAGGTTGGTAATGTGATATTAGATATGATTATAATGTCTTTGGCATTGGGCAGTCGACCAGTGTGGAGTGATATGTAAGGGGAGTCGAGTGGAGTACTTTACCGTGGATGGTAGCTAGCGTGTCGCAGCTGCGAGTGTTTGTTCCGTGTGTATGCTGTAATAACCCGCTATTGCGGTATCACCGATGTTCCAATGGGCGGAATATTATATGGACAGTGCAGAAGTATTTTGGAGACTGTGTATGTTGTTCTAAGTGATATGGTTTGGTATTGTCTGTTTATAGTGAACTGCAATGGTACAGTACCACGCCAATTGTTTAATAAGGAGGAATAAAGGTGCAATTAATGTATTTATTTCAATAAAGTGGCGAGCTGGAATAGTGCTTAGGCAATTCTACATATTCCTAAAACTTTATTGTCAGAATTAGCTGAAAATATTTGTTAGATGAGAAAATTCTAAAATTATCTTTGTCATTTTTTACTAAATTATGGCTAGTAGAAAAGCAAATAGATTTTTAGCATTTTAGCCAAAACCATAATGCCTAAAAAAGTCACATCAATAAATATAAAAACATATAAAATTCCATTTAAGAGAAAAGCTCCTGATGGAAACAACTATAAAATACATAAACATCGTGACACAAATAGATATAAATACCTTTCAAAAATATTATTAAAAATTGAAAATATTTATGAATAGCTTTATTAATACAAACAAAAATTACAATTTAAACAGTGTTTCATAATTACAGCCAAAATTTGGGATTTTAATACTTTATATAATAGAGTATTTATTACAGCTACAACTAATGAGATCAAAAAAACACTGGTTTCGATTATTGTATAATAAATATCACAGCAGGAGACTCCAAACAAAAGATATCACTTAAAATGTGAATTGTTCATACATGCCAGGTATTACACATCGTGTTTCATACCAATTCTTCTCATAAATGACTTTGCCCAAGCAGTACTTAATCTTACATCTCCCCCATTCTCTTCCAGACGTTCAGGTTCATATTGCAGCAAGATCTGCCTTGCTGTTTCTATCACAAGATATGAGATACACGCTCTCCACTTTTGGTGAATTCTTGTATACACTGCCGCACTTCCTCATCATATTTTCCAAGTTTCATTGGCCTTCCACGTTGAGCATAGTTTAATGAGATGACATCAGAACCATTATTCTTTCCTTTACACATTTTTTTACCTAATTTTAGTAAATATTTCTCCCTCAGACCTCTTATAGTGCTTGGAGCAATTTCAGTACCAAGAAGTGTTTCAAAATGAATACAGGCTTCTTGAACGCCATGCTCAACAGCATATTTAGCCATTTCTGCACGAATTTCTGGACTGAAAACAGTATAATGGCCCCTCTTACAACCTTTGGAAACCTGTGATTGTGAACTTTTATCATCATTTTTGCATTTTTTTCTTGGACACTTTTGTTCAGAAACTTTTACATTTGTGCAAACATTTTGCATGAATGTATCAGTTATCTCAGTGTCAGAAGCTGATACTGGAAGATGAAACACAACTGAATGATTTTCTGTGTTGTTTGTAGCAACTGATACATTTCTCAACCCTGAATGATTATCAAGTTTTTTAACACGTGAGTCTACAACTGATGGAGCACCTTCAAGAGCGTTGGATGCTAAGTGAAAGGACCTGATGTCTTTATTTACTGTGGAGCACTTAGAAGATGATGTTGCTACATTAACGCACCCTTGAATAGTTTCTGATTCTGGATGTTCCTTAGAAAGCAAACTACAGTGAGATAATGAATGAACTGATGATGAAGCAGTTGCTGCTGTGGAACAATTAGGCACTGTAACTGATGAAGTTTTAGCAGTAACATCCATTTCAGGAAGAATGTCTGGCTCACTTATTGCACTTTTTGTAAGTCCTAACCATTTCACAGTTTTTTCTGATGCAACTGTTTCTGAAGGTAGTGCAGTTAATGATAACTCACTTGACTTTACTATGTCTGAGAAGGAATTAGTATTTATTTCAAGCTCTTTGATAGCTTTTCCATCGAAACATTTGTTTATTTTTGGATTTGTAACTACAGCTTCTAATGGTTTAAGTTGAGTTACCTGGGACAAAGATGGTAGTCTCTGTTCTAGAGGCATCACTAAAGGATCAGTTACCCTGGTTTGCAAACTGATAGGACACAAATCATGCTTAAAACAGTGTGTTGAAAAATTAGATCCCTCAGGAATAAATAAGGGTGGGTGCTGAGATAAGGTTCCATGTTTGAGACACTGAGGATGTGTTCTAGACAATGTACATGTTTTTGAAGTTGCTGATGTGTATATTGGTGCTGTTTTATTTGTGAATTGCTGTGTTTTAGATATACCTGAAATGGATATTTGGCTGGAGTTTACCATCGATGTAGATTCCGTAGATGAATCAGCTGCTACTGTAGGAGATACTTCATTTAAAGAGCAATTTAGTTTTGAATGTGTATCTGGCAGATGAGTTCCTGAAATATTCTGAATGTTGGGTATCACAGATGTTGTGAATTCAGCAGATACTACTGGTACCTGTGGAGTGACAGATGCTGAGAGTTCCAATGAAATATTTTCTCTTGAAGTTGGACATTCTTCTACAGGTGGCTTCAGTTCATTTTTCTGTGGAGAGAGAGCAACTGTTTCTGGAATTGTTACTTTTTGATGGTCCAAATAAACAGAAGAAGTAACCTGTGACACAGGTACATTCTGTGCTAAAAGTATTTTTGGTTCACTTGACTTGGCCAAGTAAATGGAAGTTTGAATGCTTGTTTTTGATGAAGGACAAATTACAGCTGACTTAGGTTTGTTAAGTAATGGCAATATGTTACGATCTGTAGTAGATATGTCAGATGGTGAGCAGATTGAAGGTCTTAAGCATGCTGCAGAAAGAGATGATACAAGTAAAACAGGTATGCATTGTGCTAGTGATGCTGTTGTTTCTTTTTGTTGGGTGAAGGCTACTGAACATGGCATGCTTACTTTTGTTGTAAGATGATCTGTTGTTTGTGGATTTTGTTTACCAGCTGATGAAGATACTTCAGCTTCCCTACACACTTCTGTTGTTCTACGGTTTGAGAATACTGAGCAACTAGGTTGCTGAATGAGCAGAGAAACTTGTGTTGTTACATTTGTTGCCATCTCTTTTGAATGAACCAAGGGCAGTAAATGTGGAATGCCAGTTTTGAGAACGAACTAGCCATTATTGGCTGTTTCTCTTTGTCTGATTGTGAAGATACCTTACATTCTAAAGACACTGAAGAATTCACATATGTTAAAGGTACTGCACATGTATTAAATGAAGCTGGTACAGATACTATAACTTCCGTTTTCTTGGATGAACGTACCACTGGTGTCATCACCTTTTCTGATGTATGACCACTTGCTGTAGCTGCATTTAGCTCACTTGTTTTTGAAGTCACTTTATTTTTAACAGACATTCCAGACACTTCATTATTTGACAAAGCTGAAGAAACAGGTTTCTTACTTGATAAAAGTGCATGAGAAGCCACAGTTGTTATATTCTGTTTTTGTTGAAGCAAATATGGCACTGGTGCTCTTGAAGCAGAATAAATCATTTCTGACGGTTTTGATTTACTTAATATGGATAGCATTGAAGATGTATTGTTAGAGACAGATGAAAGAGAAGATTTCTGATGGAATAGTGATTTTATAGGTATTGGTGATGTTAAACATTTTGTTGGTTCTTTTTGCTGAACCTCAAGGGTTGAATTCAGCACTTTAAATTCTGCTGGACGAATAACTTTTGCTACTTTTGATTTTCTTGCAGGTGAATATATTGTTGCTCCTACAGATGTGGTTGATAAAACACTGGATGAAGAAGTTAAACAAAGAGATTGCTGAATTGGTGCAACTATTTGTGGTACCTCATATGGTAAAGTCTCTGTTTGGTTATCTGTTGGTACTGAAAGTGACAGGTTAATCTTTGGTACAGGACAAATTATTGCTGGTTGTATAGCCTTGTTTGCTTCAGTGGGTATTGTAGATACTGTTTCAAAAGAAAGAGTTGGACAATTGGTCAGTTGCTGAAATACAGTTGTTTGTGGTAGTCCAGATATTGCAGATTCTGTTGATTGAGCCAAAGATACTGGAAGTGAATCACTTGCTTTTGACATGTGATTAATTGCTGCTGGTGGTGTTTTTGATTTACATGTTTCTGAGGAAATTGCCCCTCCTACAGGCATTTCAGAGAATGTGTGGTATGTTAGTTCTGAACAAGGAGCTCCCAGATTTTGATGCGTGGACGGCAGTTCTGTTATCATGGAAACTTTGGGTTCTACTGAATGAACCAAGGATACCAAGTGTGGTAGTCTTGTTTTAGGACAAACTATTTCAGGTGCCTTTTGTTTATTTGTCTGAGCTCCCATAGTTACAGCAGAAATTACATAGTTTAAGGAGGATGAACAAGCTGTATGCTGTGGTAACACAGAATGTACCACTGAGGTTTTACTATCTATATATTTCCTGCATTCATGAGGAAAATAATTATCTTTCACAGATTGTGGAAATGTATTATTACTTTCCAAAAAAATTGTATTCTCAGGACATTCAGTATCTCTACTGATAGTGCTATTCATTGTACAGAAAGTAGTGGAATTAAGATTATCATTTGCAGCATCTTTTAAATTACTATTTGTGTATACAACTTCTTCTGCATTGGTGTGTGTTCTAGCACTCAAAAATTGGTTACTAGCAGGTGGAACTTCCATGTGAGAACTTTGCTCTATTAACTGTTGAACAAAAGCCACTTCTTCCTGTTGGCAAAGAAGATCAGTACTATGTGGAGCCAAACAATGAAACTGTTGCTGAGAAGACTCAATACCACTTCCATCTATTTGTTGTTGTTCATTTGTTTGTTGTGTATCAGATGTAGGAAGGGCTAAAGTAATGGTAGATGTTGGTATGTGAGATGATGAAACTGAATTATGTAAAATCTTTGGAAAACTTACACCTAAGGGAAATGCGGGAATACAGTCACTATCTAATATTGACATAAAACCTGACTGCAATTGCTCTTCATGTTCATTGAAACAGGAAAACAATTCAGTGTGTTGATAACCTTGTATAGGTATATTTTGGCTGATGAGAACGGAATTATTATTGGAGATTTGACCTTGTGGATAAGAAATTGGTAATGATGGTGAACCAACAGCATTACTGCAGTGATTTATTGGTTGAGAACTAAGTACAGACGCATTATTGTTTTCATTAAATTGCATGCTGCTGGAAGGTTGAACAGATGTTTCATAAGAAGGATTGAAGAAAGTTGCAGAAGCAATACTGAACTGGGGATCATTTAAAATATTCATAGAGCTCTGCAAGATGTTAATAGTCTGAAGTGATGTGTCTCTTTCAGTATTTTGAGTATTCCCTTCAATAAAATTTTGCTGCAGCAAACAATGTTCTGATTGTTGTATTTCCTGTTTTGGTTGATACCTAATTGCTTGTTTCTCCCGCAGCTGTTGCTGGAGTACCCTTTTCTGTTGCTCCCTTTGTTGCCTTTGTTGCTCAAACACCTTCTGCAAATAAAACTTTCGAAATCTCCTAACAACAGATTCTGTTATAGGACGAGGGAGCTTCTTTGAGTAGTGCTGTTTAGCTGCACCAATATTATATTTGAATGCATAATGACCTATCTCCTCTTTTAATGTATCATTATAATAATTTTTTGGTTTAAAAATATTTTTTCTCTTATTTATTTTCCTTTTGATTTCTTCACGTTCCTGGACAGGGAGTTGATTCAGATATGATCTCCTAAACTTATATACAACTCCAAGTCCTACTGGATAACCCAGTCTTTGAGTAAAATGTTCTGATGCAGCCTTAACACTATGAGTCACAGCATATCTCCCAATCTCCTTTCTGAGTTCTGGTGTGAAACTGCAATAAAGCTTGACAATATTACGCACAGTGCTGTCACTAACAGCTGTTCCTAGCTTCTCAGAAAAACATCGAACTGCTTCAACATAACCATACTTAATAGCATAATGGGCTATTTCTTCTCTGACTTCTTGAGGGTACTTTCGATACTTCCCACGTTTCCTACGTCGCTCTCTTGTTGACTCCAGCAATCCTTTCACAGAAGCAATAATTTTTGCTCGAATTTCTTTTGACTGAAGCTTTGTCACAGTTTTCTGATAAGCTTTTACTTTTTTCTGATGTAGAGCTGGAATTCTGCATGCTTTCTGAGATAAAATATCTGAAATTATGAAACAAAATAAGTTATCAAAAGCATTAGGAATATCAATATGAAATTAATTCACCAGCTAAACAGTTCCGTATACTCCTTTCTGAAATAATTATTGTCTGAATTTGCTACAGCTTTCTAATTTACAAGGGATTCTTCTGCTATATTAAACATTTATCAATAAATAAGTGAACACAATAAACAAATGCAAAAGAGTCACAAAAACATAAGATCTGTATGTTCCTTATTTATTGACACAGTCAACTCTATTCTTAGGGGTCTAACTATGTATGAGATGAAATATTCTGGTAATAATACCATAAAATCCATGGAAAATAGATATGGGAGTATGAAGTTTTTGGTGATCACTTGTTTGTATATAAATCCTTCATTTCATCTTTCAGCTGATATAAACTTCCATGCAGCTCTTAAATGTCTGAGCAAGAGGACTGAAACATCTAGTAGGGATACTACCAGCTTTCCAGAATGGATGATACAACTATTGTTCGACAAAATTTTTTCCATTTTCAAAATCCAACCAATAATAGTTTGTAGTATCCAATTTAACAAGGGTAACTGATAAGTAATCCATAGTTGCACATAAACAACAGAAGAAAATCACACACTTACACACTTAATTGAATATGTTGACATTTTGTAGCTACATTCTGGCACTACAAACAAGCCAAGTCTTTTCATATTTTTTTTTAATCTGCCAATGTTGCACAGTTATGTCAATGCGTTTAAAGATATGTTCAGTAATGGAAACTGTTACAGCCAAAAACATAATTATTTAAAAGCCATTTATATTGATCAAACTGTTGTGTGTGTGGCTTTAGGGTGTGTTGACAGCATAAAACTGTTGACTGAAGTCCTATGAATAGGGGTTCATGCATTGGAAGCTGTAAAATCAAATACTGATGATAAACTCCAGCAACGTGACTGATAAGAAATATAGAAAGGAGGCGAACTATATTATTCAAAATGTCTGTACATGAGACCCAAAACATTGCCTATCAGATGAAAATATTGAAAAAATTTGAAGGATGCAAATTAGACAATCACATTATCAGAAAATCAATTGCAGTGGGTATCATACAAACTTGCAATAGAGAATCGACTGCAATGCAAATAATGTTATTAGATGACAGTAACAATAAAACTGCCACTAAGCAATGAAAATAAGAAAGGATAGGGAAATAACCCATTACTTTCCACACATTAGGGTCATGACAAACACAAAAAACACACACACGGGAAAACTTTATAATATACCATTGAATGACCTAACTCATGATAGAGGTGAGACACATGGCAAGAGGAAAGATGTGTGTAAACATCCAAACCTACCTAATGAATGATTTATGTTTCATTTTCTTCCTTTTTTTCTTACTTTATTTTAAAACTGAATGAAAGAGTGAGAAAATATGATGTAATTTATAATCATATATCAATACATTAATGTGAATAATAAATCAGACAAGCAGCTTGGGATGAAATTGGAAATGAGCTAAATTTGTGAAGCAATTATAATTTCTTTTATTTTTTCGGTTGATCATATGCATTTCACTGTTCAGCTGATGCTAATATACTGTTAGGTAACAATGGAAGGAAAGAAATGCCGTGAGGCAATATTTGCATGGAAAGGACAGGTAAAATACACCGAACACTCAACAAAGTTGAAGGAAGGAGAGCGTTCGATGCAGCCACTCATAGGTTCTATGAGTGGCTGTGTCGAACGAAGTCTTGCGCAAGCCCAGCCACCTACCTCTGTTACTTGAAAGAGGGGTTTTCTCCCAAAATATTGTATTTTATTTCTTTGTGTTGTTTTGTGTTGCTGCTGCTGCCCTCCTCCCTTCAACTTTGGTGAGTGTTGGGTGTATTTTACCTGTCATTTCCATGTTAATATACTGTGAGGATATTTCTAGCATAGATAACGTAAATTTTGTCATTTTGAAGGTAACCAGGAAGTAACTAGAAAAAGAAAATATGCCATGATTTATTGTTACATATGTTCCTCTTTTTCAAAACATAACCAGTGTGTTGCTTGGTGAACACTGAAATATTTAAACAAATTAATTACCAAAAATTTCAAGTAATATACATTTAATCTAGAACATTATTGTTATACGTGTGCACCAGAATTACTTATATATCCTGCCCCTGCACCGTGTTAACTCTCCAGCTTACATTACCATCATCAAAACTTAAATATGTCATTACCAATTAGCATATGTAAGAAATCAAATTCTCACTTGCTCATTCGAAAATACTTATGAGTACTTCTCAAGTCATTTTGTAATTGTGGTGCCAATCTAAGAACTACTCCCTACTGTTCTCCTTTTTTATTTATGCCATCTATCCAAACATGATGAGGTTTCTTACTTTTCTCAGTGAGAGCCACAACACAAGTCACAGTTTCCAATTATTCTTCCCATTTCGAAGAACTAGATGAGTAAGCACTTACCATTTCTGAAAACTATACAAAACAGCAAACAGAAGCAACAGTCAAGAAAATTATAGATCCAATGACAGTACTGTAATTATAAAAATGATATCATGGCTCAAATATGATATGATATCACATGACGTGATTGAAGTATATTTCCACCTCACAGTGCTCAGAGACGGATCATATGTAACATTACAGAAAACAGCAAGTTGAAATCCAAGACAGATGATGTAAAGAATTTCCCAAAGGGAACTAACTAGCCAGTTGAGCACATTCAAAATTTCACATGTGCTAATCTATATATATAAAGATGAATGTTTGTTTGTTCTTCATACAAATCCACAGTTTTAATCTGATCTCAATGAAACTTTGCACAATTATCCTTTGAAGCAAGGGGAAAATACTTTCTACATTTCGTTGAAAAATTATCTGTAAAAAAAATACATGTTGTCTTATAATTTCAAAAAATTACTGATAGACAGACGCATTGGAAGTATAGGTCTCTGTACTGCCTTTCCATACAGTGGTCAGGTAGCTCAGTGGTTAAAGTGCTTACTTACTGATGTTTGGATCATGGTCTCCGGTTCAAATCTCCGTGGAAGCAAAGATTGTTGGGAAAAGCGAGCTTGGATTTAGTTTAATGAAAGTTGTAGTTTCTTGTTAAACTGGAATGCATAAGTTTATTTCTGATTGTACATAATCAACCACCAACTTCAACTGATATGACCTCTCACTAAAATACACACATCACTTAATTTGACCGTGGATAAGGCTAATACAGACTGGTCGCCAAAGATACAGATCCGACTACGATAAAGTAGACCCAGGCTTGAGCAATATGTTTTCCCAATCTAAGTCAGCGCTTCACTTAAACAGTTCAACTTCATGTATAGTTCTCCAAACTGCTTAAAACCTTCAATACTCATCAACTATAACAGTAAAGTTACTCTACTTGTCTTTCAGGAGCTTAAATTGCCGTCCCACGTGCATTACGCTACATACACACATTTGCATGCTTACTACATCACAGAGACAATACATCATGCGCCAATCAGTCTCCACTGACTCTATATGCTCACTGCCGGGCCTCCTTCTACCGAACCCTCTCATTGTCGCTAAACTAAGTCTTATTGTTACAATTACACTCTGGCAGTTTG
This sequence comes from Vandiemenella viatica, assembly GCA_031002005.1. Taxonomy (NCBI): domain Eukaryota; kingdom Metazoa; phylum Arthropoda; class Insecta; order Orthoptera; family Morabidae; genus Vandiemenella; species Vandiemenella viatica. Next base: position 75,748,691 of record JARYHS010009186.1, on the reverse strand, counting down.
ATGACCAATTAATTCTTATGCATTAGCCTTTCCACTCTACTCTTTTAGTACCAAATTACTGTCTCATCACAAGATTTTTAAAAATTGTTTTTGATTGTAAGTGACATGTCTGGACTGTCAGTTATTCGGATTGAATGTTAAACTGTAAATATCACAAATTTAGGGGTGCAATACGAGGCAAATCGTAGATAGTCTTGCAATGCTGTAGGTGTATACATTTTAACGTTATATTGATCCCTCAGGGGTGATTCACTGTCAGTGTCTGTGTGATCTGCAGTAATAATACTATAAATGCAGAAGTAAGTCTCTGTCTTTTTGTTACATTTTGACAACTAAATGCCTATACCGAAATTGACGGAATTTGACAAGAAAATCTGTAGGGAAGGCACAGTATTTTTTTTTTTTGGTATGATTAACAGTCATAGTCACGAAGTTTTGATAACTTGTCACATTACAGAGTGATAAGCTAATGAACTGTCAAAGTTCATCTATGTCGATAATCGATATCCATCATAAGTACGTCGTAGTAATAAACTCTTTGTAGGCAGCAATCAGTCGGTGTATGATTGTCGCTGGTGAAGGTAGCGCGCGGCAACGAGATTGTCGTGTAAGTGTGGAGTAGTAGTATTATCCCGAGTGTAAATGGATTTCAAATTCGCGCTACCGTGTCGGCACTGAATACTGGATGTTGTTTATGACTCGATCGGACAGACCAGGTGGCACTAACTGCATGAACATTCCTTCAGTGAGTGTATATTAAGTGGATAACATACAGTGATTGTTGTGTGAATAGTGGACACAATAGTAACTGAATTTACGCTAAGTAAAGGTACTTTTCACTCTCGTGAACCTGTAATTTCGGATTAATATTATTTTCAGTTGGAGGTCGGCATATATGTGTTCTTTGAAACTAAAACTGTGTGAATAAACTTACTACAGCTTTAAACAACTGTGTATGAGTTCAGTGGTATAATACCCTGTACAGTGCTAAATGTTTCAATTATTTCTGGGATTGATACACTGTTTGACATTACACTGGCTATCAGCTGTGGCGACCGCATTGTTAAAAAATAAATTTAAACGAAGTCTGAAACTTTCCATTAGGTTGGCCAAAACATCAGCATAAGTGACTACCATCACTATCATTTTCATGAATTAATCTAACCGCAGTTAAACGTGTAGTTTTACAAACTTATCGAATGGTGACAGAGAGACGGATGTGTGTGTTACTCTGTAATGTTACGTCGGTTGCTCAAAATCTGCTTCTAGTGCATAATTTGTTAGTAAATTTAGTTTAGAGAAAAAAATGTATTATTTAGTATAGATGTCGATTTTCTCTGTCCTATTACTTTGTGTCTGCTTAAATGTTTCTGGGTCCAGTTTATTTTGCCTTCTTTTTTGACATGCCTTGCGGGCGTAAACCGGCCTTAGGTGTAGCTCTAGCAGAGCATGAGCAGCTAAAGTCATTAGTACCCAAGAATCGGATGCTCATGCTGAAGAAAGAAGAAAAGACCAAGCTGAAACAAAGCTGCCCTTACTTAACACCCCCCTACCCCCTCCTCAAATCCACACACCTTCATTTGTTTTTCTGTTTTTAAATATGTTGGAAATTGACTGTCTTCAAGAGACAGGTTCGAAGGTCATATTATGCTGACTCGGTGTTGTTTGGGACCAATGCTTCGTTACCAACAACTTTCTATATTCAATTCTGGCAAAGAAATTCTTAATCCACACGTGCGAAGTAATATTATAAATATAAAAGTTTGGATGGATGGATATTACTCAATCAAACAATGATCACTCAAAACATTTGAATGAAAACTGGCATAGAATTGGAATATAGTCTGTATTAGAACATAGGATAGTTTTCATCCCAGAAGAATAAATAGTTCTGGAATAGAATATGAAAATTGTGTCTAAACCTTAAAAAAATTCAACAGAATATTTCCTTTCAGTCAATAATTTCACAGGGAGAGGTTATAGCATAATAAGGTTCATTTTGCCTCAAAATATTCAAGACTGCAGGCTCTTTTATATGGAGATGTTCTATAGAAACTTTGCTAACAGGTTCTGGACAAGCTTGTAAAGATTGAAGTATTGTGGGATATTTGATACCTAAGAATAAACAATAGAGAAAAGATATAATCATATTTTGAGATGAAAACAATTGAGAGGGTGGATAGTTCCATTGGTAGGGTTAAAGAATAAATTAATTTAAAGTATTTCATGACAAAGGAATAGAGTTAAAAAGAATGAAGTCAAGTTTCATTTAGCTTGTCCACCAAAGGGGAAAGTAATTGTCATTACAAAGTTCAAGTTAACTAATTGGGAAGGGAAGTTTTTAGAAAGATAGTAAAGCTTGAAAGACGTCCATAAATGTTAGTTTCATGCCACAGAACGCATGAGAAATAACTAGTATACGATAATAAAGATACGTATTTGTGGGGAAGGCACAATCAATAACATCTCCATACTTAAGAGGCTTCCACAAAGGAGACAACTAACACAATTTTGGGGAAGACATATGGAATAGAATTTTAACATAATTTGGCTAGTTAAGGGCTTAGAGTTTTGTAGGCATGATTAAACCATACAGAGGGGTGTATGCTTTGGATGGGGGAATAAAGGCATATTTTGTGATTCTCATAATAACCAAAAAACTATAGAATAATCAAGGTTATCTAGTGTAGAAATTTTGGAGAGATTGTAAGATTTTAGAGTTTGAAATGTATGAAAAATTAAAGTATTGACAGTCACGTGGGAGTTCTACATGATCAAACTGACTATTAAACAATAGAAAACACCATTCTTTTCAGCAAACATATAAATAGAAGTGGGAGGAGACAAAGTCATTCTTTATGGGTGCGGCATTTGTAATGTGTGGATGTGTTCAGTTGACATATTGTAGAATGCTGTAGCTGACAGAGTGAATGATTTAAATTTCCAAGATAACAGAACCAATGGTTATGAAGTGTTTATAAAATTAAGGGCTAGACATTGTGAAGAACAGACACTTTTGAATGCAGAAGGGAAATTTTGGTCTCGGTATGGAACCTTTGTAACCTAACCATTAAGGATAAACTTGGCTTTGATTAATGAACTGAAGTCTCCTTTTTAATTATTGTCGATGTGTAAATGAGGAGAAACATTGAAGTGGAACCTGCAAACTATTTTCTTGAATAACAAAGTTTTGATAACGGTCAACTATATATATGTAGGTACTGGTGCTCCGCAACTTCCGTTTATTGTTTGAATAAACTTCAGTGATTTGCTTTATTGTTCCATTAATAAGGGTGTGTGATTATCAGCAGACTATCTCGAGTAAACCTTGAAAGCGACCAGACTTTGGCACAGTATTTCATTGTGTTCATAAAATGTTTTGTCAAACACCAACTGCATTTAACTTAACCAACAACAGGCACAGCAGTAACAAGGTGTTTAGTAGTGGACAGTGGCAGATCCGGGAGGGGGGGGGGGGGGCTAGGGGATAGAAGCCCTCCCAAAAAGTAGTTCAGGTCCACTCCCGACATATGAAATTTTGACATTTTGAGACTTTTTTTTTTAGCTCTACTGATCTTTTAACGGTGGCATGGCTATAAAGCCTAACCCTTACCTGACTCAGGCCCCGACCCCAAACCAAAATCCTGGATCTGCCACGTAGTGGACATGGGAGTATTATGACACCCCATGTATCTCGCCGTAATGCTAGTTGTAGTAATGGGTCAGAATTTGTGAGAAATTGAAGCTTTTAAAAAAATTAAAATGCTGACTAGATGCCCAAAGAAAAACCACTAATGTAGCAGTGGCAAATAGGCTGCACAGTCTGAGTTAGTGTACCAGGAGCCACATTTTCGATCACCACTCAGTGCTATCAGCCTCCCTCCCCCTTGTGTGTTCTTTTTTGATACTATTCATTGTTTGCAACAATAAGATTTATTTTTATAAAAAATATATATTTATTTTTCATCAAAAGTTGGGGCAATTTTATCAGAACATAGTACATATAAGGGTTTGGGAGAGACTATACTAGCATTTTCCAACCAAATGTCAACCTCTCCTTCACGAAGTGCACCCTGTTTGCAAGGACGAGGCTTTGGCAACTGAAAGATTCCCGGTATAAGGAGTCACCCACTACTTCCCAACGGCCTCTGAAAGGAGGGCGGAAGAGCGGGGAGCAGTTCAGGGTACACTCTTATCCTTATGGTTGGAAACGGCCCCTAAAGGTGGAAGAATCAGAAATGATCAACAGCTTGGGGATGCAGAAGGCAATGGGAAACCACTGCATTAAAGACCCAAAGGGTATCCAGAGGACCTTTAATTCTCTCAAATTACATATATCATGATGGCTTCTTCCTGGGTAAAATATTCTGGAGGTAAAATAGTCCCCCAATTGGACCTCCGGGTGGGGACTGCTCAGGGAGGAGTCATCAGCATTGATAGAAAAATTCTACGAGTCGGAGCATGGAATGTTAGACGTCTGAATAGGGCAGGTAGGTTAGAAAACTTAAAAAGGGAGATGGAACAACTTAAGTTAGATGTCGTTGGGATTAGTGAGATTAAATGGAAGGACACACAGGATTTCTGGTCTAGGGAACACAGGATAATTAGCACACAAGCTGTCAATGGAGTCACTGGTGTAGGATTTGTAACGAACAAGAAAGTAGGGAAACGGGCGAGTTATTATGAACAGTTTAGTGACAGGATTATTTTGATGAGGTTAGAAACTAAGCTCGTCCCAACTACATTAGTGCAAGTGTATATGCCAATGTCACAGGAAGATGACGAAGAAATAGAAAAAATATATGCTGAAATTCAAGAATAAATCCAATATGTGAAGGGGGAGGAAAATCTAATAATCATGGGTGATTGGAATGCAGTAGTGGGAGAAGGAAAAGAGGGGAATACTGGAGGAAGTTTTGGTCTAGGAGAAAGAAATGAGCAAGGAAGCAGGTTGCTAGAATTTTGTGAAAGATATAAGCTACTAGTGGCAAACACACTGTTTAAGAACCATGCAAGAAGAATATACACCTGGAAACGTCCTGGGGATACAGGCAGATATCAGCTAGATTATATAATGGTCAAACACAGATTCAGGAATCAAGTTCTAGAATGTAAAGCGTACCCAGGAGCAGACATAGACTCTGACCATAATTTGATAATAATGAAGTGCCAGCTGAAATTTAAGCGAATAAGGAAGCAGTATAAGCAGAACACACTGGAAGTGAATAAACTCAAACAATATAGCAGGAGAGAAAAATTTTCAGAAATTGTAGACTTAGGTCTAAGAACTAACTCTGAAAGGAGCTCAACCGAGGACGAATGGAATGCATTAAAGACCGAAATAATGAAAGCTGGTAAAGAACCATTAGGCTTTAGGGAACAAGCTGCCCGAAAACCATGGATCACAAAAGAAATTTTGGAGCTGATGGATCAGAGGAGAAGGTACAAAAATGCTCAGGATGAAGTAGAAAGAGAGCAGTACAGGCAATTTAGAAATCAAATAAATAGGAAATACAAAATATCAAAAGAAAAATGGCTACAAGAAAAGTGTGAAGAAGTAGAAAAGGAAATGGCCGTAGGTAAAGTAGATGTTGCATATAGAAAGATCAAACAGAATTTTGCAGAAATGAAGAAGAGGTATGAACATTAAAGCTGCCAATGGGAAACCTCTTTTAAGCTCAGAAGATAGCGCTAACCGATGGAAAGAATACATTGAGAAACTGTATGTTGGGGACGACTTGAACAATAGTGTAATGGAAAAGGAAGGCGATGTCAACATTGATGACTTAGGAGATCCTGTTTTGAGGACAGAATTTAATATAACGCTGAATGACTTGAAAGTAAATAAGACAGTTGGAATAGATGAAATCCCTGCAGAACTTTTTAAATCCCTAGGAAAGGAATGAATCGAAAGATTATTCAAGCTGACATCAAAAAGTTATGAAACGAAAAAATTCCAACTGATTTTAATAAAAATATCATCTTCACACTTCCAAAGAAAGCACAAGCCAACAAATGTGAGAATTATCGCACTATTAGTCTAACAACATGTGCTTCAAAATTACTGACCAGAATAATATACAGAAGAATGGAAAGGGTAGTAGAAGAGATAGAAGGTGAAGATCAGTTTGGGTTTAGGAAAAATCGCAGTACAAGGGAAGCAATTCTGTCTTTAAGATTAATACTTCAAGGGTGAACCAAGAAAAACAAAGAATTTGTTGATTTGGAAAAAGCTTTTGATAGTGTTAGGTGGGACAAGATGTTCAAAATTTTAAATAAGACAGGTCTAAAGTATCGACATAGAAGAATACTCTATAAACTAATATGTCTATATTATCACGTGAGACATGCATCAGTTAAAAAGGGTGTGAGACAAGGTTGTAGTTTATCCCCGTTAATATTCAACTTGTATGTAGAAGATGCAATGAAGAAAGTCAAAGAAAAATTTCCATGTGGCATAAGTTTTCAGGGAGAAAAAAATCAGTATGCTACGATTTGCTGATGACATTGTCTTGTTAGCAGAGAGGGCTGAAGATATTGAGAAGTTACTGAATGGCATGAACAAAATACTGAAGGAAGATTTTGGACTGAATATAAATCAAAGCAAGACAAAAGTGATTAAATGTAGCAGAAATGATACCAATACTAGTAGATTAAATATAAAAATTGGATCGGATGTAATAGGAGAAGTAAGTGAATTCTGGTACTTAGGAAGTAAAATTACAATCGATGGCCAAAGCAGGAATGATGTTAAAAGCAGAATAGCACTAGCAAAAAGAGCATTCATGAAAAATAGAAACCTTTTAGTTTCAAATATTGATCTAGGGATTAGAAAGAACTCTTTGTTTGGAGCACAGCACTTTATGGTAGTGAAACAAGGACTTTAGGAATACCGGAAAGAAAGAAAATTGAAGTATTTGAAATGTGGTGCTACAGAAGAATGCTGAAAATTAAGTGGACAGACAAAGTAAGAAATGAATGAGTTTTGGAAATGAGGGGTGAGAAAAGAAGTTTATGGAAGAATATTACAGAAAGAAGAGTCAGGCTGGTAGGTCATATTTTGAGACATGCTGGATTGGTTAATTTGTTAGTGGAGGGAACAGTCGAAGATAAGAACTGTAGAGGAAGACAGAGATTAGAATATATGAAGCAGATAATTGAGGACGTGGGCTGTAAGGGGTATGTAGAAAAGAAGAGGTTATCACAGGATAGGAAGGGATGGAGGATTGCATCAAACCAGTCGAAAAACTGATGACAGCAAAAAAAAGCGCATATACTGCTCATTACATAATTGAAGATTATGTATATGTAAATCAAACCCTTTTTATCATCTTCTGGGGATGGTAAGTATGCATATTGTTACATTTGTGAAATGGTTTGCACTATTTTGATGAAACTCGGTACACATGTCTCTCACCACAGATTCTATAATAGTATGTAAGACGATATAAATTTTGTAATTTCATGGAAAAATTAGTTTACACAGCTTCAAGTTCAATCTAATAACATTACAGATCATGTCTAAAGCCAGTTGCTTAAGGAATTCAAGTGGTATGTTAAAGTAAACAGTCATACAACATAATGTAAACATAACTGGTATATGAGGTTCAGACTATTTGGCAAAAGAAAACATTACATTCATTTTCACAGCAACCTCAAACCATGTATAGTAAAATGAGATTTGTACCTTTGTAAGTAGGAAATTTTCCTGGTAAGATATCAGACTTTGAAAGTCCAAAGTAACACATTTTCTATATGGTAGATAGGTTAAAAAATTCCCAAGGCCATAGTTTGATAGATAGGAAAACGATTTAGAGCTAAAAAGAAGCATGATTTTTCATTACAGCTCTAAAATTTTGAGGGATATAAGTAAAATTTAAGGATTAGTTTTGGGAAGATTTTGGAAATTGGGTCTACCATGAGTTTAAACTTTCAAAGAGGGCAGTATGTTTAAATGAAAGAAGATTTTCTTCTGAGCGTAGAACATCAATTGGTTTTTGAATATATGAATTATTATGGCTGATATTTGAAAAAGTAAATAATTAAAAACACTTAGGTAAAACGATTTCCAGTAGAAGATTCATAAGAATTCAAAATATAAAAACAAGGAAGGTGAATTTGTAAAACGATGAAAAAGCTATTTAAGAACTATTATTACAGTTAGATAGTGATGATACCTTATTCATGTAGAATCGTTTAAAACAGTTTTCAGAGCCATAATTTCAATATGTTAGGAAGTATCTACGATTTGAATTTCACGATTTTCATTTTATCCTGTTAGAAAAGAATAACAAAGTGGATTTAGTTATTAAATGAAAGAGGAGCAAAAATAAATCATTTCAAAGGTTATTTCAACTTCATAGTTCTAAAACTTTGGGAGTTATAAACATTTTTGGAAAAGTTAGGAAAATAATTTTTTACAGAAGCTGATGATACATACAGAAATTTTCACTAGAATCTCAGCAAACTGCTGTAAAATTTGCAGATCGATAGGAATAAATTAGATCCACAAGATGCTGAGGCTCCTCATGGTCAGTTCATTAGAATCGTTTGAGCAAGAACCACATCGGATGGCCAAGGGTTTTGGCGCAAAGATGTAGGCAGTAGACCATGAGCGAGACTATGGCATAGTGTTTCCGGCAACCATCTTAGAAATTTTGGGACGCATCCGTACTATTTGCCAAATCCTCACATGACTGTAAGCAGTTAGGGGTTTATGAGGGTGATCTGGCGCAAATCATTTATCAGTACCTGCAATTAGTTAATTTGGAGAGGTTGTCTGATTCCAAAAGATTGTCCAACCACTTGTAAAATATTTCTGAAGAATATAGTGATGATTTAATTTATCAACAGCAGCAGTTACTTTGATTTGATCTTACCTTTCGTGATTGAGGTTATCCAATCTGTTGGCAACCGATTTTTATTTGAATGAACAATCCAATTATCCAAAGGCAACACACCACAGTTAAAGTTCAGACCAAGTGTTATGTACCAACCCCAGCAAGCATTTGTTCCTGACAAGTAAATATGCTATAACCAGCTGACCAATATTGGGTATTCTGCTAGTCTGTTTATAAATTACATGTTTACTTGTATGTATGCTTAAATATAAGATGCATACTTCTAACATACATTAAATAATGGAAATAATTTGCCTATAACTGCTCATGAGAAACAGAAAATTCTGTTCTGCATATAATTACGGTGGAAAACTAATGAAAATAAAAAAACAGTTACTTGTATGTATGCTTAGTTATGTGATGTTTATTTTTGGCACACATTAAACAATAAATAAATAATGAAATGACTGGCCTGTTACTGTAGATGATAAACATAAAATTCTGTTCTATATATAATTAATGGAAGTTCAGTGCGTAAGGCACTTGCTTTCAAAGCGGTTGCTACTCCGGTCCCAGGTTCGAATCCTGGTATGCACAGGTATTTTGAGAGTTCTGTGGTTCAGATTCCACGTTAAACTGTAGGTCCTCTCTAGGGCTAACAACCCTAGTTGTTAACATAATGTGTACACATCTACAGCAACATTCAAGTTGCACAAAGGCTTAACGTGGTCCTAGTTGGCCCAAACAAGCATACATACATAATGGGGGAAACTCAGAAATAAAAATGGTTAAAGAGTAAAACCACTTTAAAATAAAATTTTGGTACACATTCCCTGATACTGATAATTTCAACATCTCTGAATACAGCATAGAGAAAAAAAGTAAAAAAGAAAAAAAATACTAGATTTAAATACAGAAATCAGGGTAAAAGAATGTATAATGGTATGGCACATATGTATATTCATGACAAGTAACCCACAATAAACCCATTAGGAAATGATACTTGTGACATGTCTGAGAAATGTTAATGCACAAACCATACTTAATAAAAACATTAAGAACTTCCACCGTAACATCAACTAAGAAGGTAAATTAGATTGTAAAGTGTTTTTGATCAGCTAAAAATTTACTACTGGAAATATTGTAATGTTACATCTGGTTTGAGAATAAATAACAGCTGATGTTTGTCAACGTTAAACGAAACTGTATGTGTTATAGACCTGAGCAGTCACAGACAGGAGGGGGCGAGTTCAACAGACGCTCGCCACACACACACAAAAAAGTAGAACCCGGGGGAGCAGAGACCTTCGCTGGCCGGGCGGATAAATGTTGTTGTCCCAAGAGAGAAGGGAATGTTTGTTTAGCGCTCGGAAGATACGAGTGATTCAGACGTGTTGTGAATGGTATGTTGAAATTTATTGCTGGTCGTCTGATGGAGGACTGCGGTACTGGGGAGAATGTTTTTCAGGGTGATCTGAAGCGATGGAGCGAGGGATTCATGGCTGAGGGTTCGACGAGTCAGGTTGTTTGGGAGTCAGAACGTGGACCACGGCTGCAGGCTGTTCGGCGATCGAGTCTCGCCGGTGCTGATTACCTGACGTCGACGGAGCCGGGCTGTGCAGACGCCTTCCCTAACGACGCCACACAGAGCAGTGGGCGCTCGACCACAGCTGTTGCAGTCCACGACGGCATCTCTCCACAATGGTCAACAACCTTTGCGTCTCACCTCTTCCAACAACAACGTCCAACGCACGGTAAAGGAGCGCAGTTCACGCCTCAGTTGTCACCGGAATTCAGTTTAGCAAAACCCAGTAACACTTATGGGATAATTCATGCAATCCACTGAGCACCAATTTATGAATTGCTAAGAGTGTAGGTGATTTACTTTAAAATAAAGATAACGAATTTTATTTCGTAATTTGTGGGTTTTTCAATTAATAATATGGTTCATTTATCACCTTTCCTTATGATCCATTATTTGTCAAATCAAGATAGTTGATTGAACTCACTGGCGCCCAAAGTATGACCTATATCAACTTACATCAGCTTGGCAATCATATGACGAGGCAAACAAAATAAGTAATAATAAAAGTGATAACTTAAAACGAAGGGTATTGTACAATATTATTTCTCATATTTGTGGTTAGAGCATATATTCTCTCCCCTTTCCCATGATGTCACCATTGTGATTAATGATGACCTCCACTTTCAAAAAAGTTCATGCTTTTACAAAAGATTTAAGATCTGTAAAAAGATTGTAAACTACTCACTGGAATTTATGTTAACTGCACATTCCTGTTGCACATTTTCAGTGATTTCACTGTTATCATTATCTATTGAGGTTTGTATCTCCTCTCCCTCTAAAGCACCTTCAGCATGATCTCTCTGGTGTAAGTGAAATGAGATCCTTGATGTAAATATTTGACCACAATGTCGACACTGAAAATAATATGACATACAGAATAATTGCTACACAATATTATATCTAGTACAATTACAAAACTTAAATTGGGCTACCTCTATACATTGAAGATTGCTTAAAAAAATCATTGTGATATACTGTTTGGAGGTCACTGACACCAAAATATATTTTTATCTGTCTGTCAGCTTGTTCTAGCTTGGGTGAGTAATTGTATGATGATAAAATTAGGAGATATTACTGGCATACTGCAAGAGGGAATGACTCTCAGGAAAATAAAATCTATCAATAACATACTAGTTGTAAGGAAGAGAACCTCTGATATAAAATGGTTGGCAAATGTAGAAGTAAAAGGATTTCTGTAGGTAGGTACACTCAATGCAAACAGTCGTTGAGATAGTAATTAGCACCACATAACCATGCCACAATCTAGGAATGTGACATTGTTATAAGAGTAGGTCCATATGAAATTTAGATTATGGTAGGAGTTAAACAGGTCACTTTCCCAAATTGCCAGATCACAAAAAGTCATTAATGAGCTTAGGATTTCAGAGGAACATGAAAGAGGAAAGAACATTCAAGATGACCACAATGAAGAGGTTAGCATTGGATGGAGCCTTACAGGCAGTGAAAAACATTTGGTGGTATATTTTGACAAGAGCATATTTTTAAAATACAGTCATTTACTTTTTTTAATTTTTCTGTTTATCACAATTTGGATATATTCTCTTCAATTATTGATCACCAATTCATTTTCTGTTGATGTTCATGTACCTAGTGAACCAATCAACATCAAATCATTAATTCACACTGTGCACTAAAGTATCCACCATTCCACTGATGATTTTTGTGTCAATGTGTTTCTGCACTATTCATCAATCAACTTTGGTAAGTGATGGTTCTTTTCTATTTTGCATCTATTACTTTTGTGTTCCACTGAATTAAAAAAGAAAACCATGTGCATATTCTACATTTATACAATAAGTACAGAAGGTGGGTAGAAACATAATTTTCCAGGTAAAGGTTGTAATATTAAAGATTATTTGCTTTGATTAACATATTGAAAATATAGTATCTCTGGAAAAAGAAGTGAAGTGATTGTTGGTAGAGATGGTATGCAAATGAGACTTATTGTAACTGAGCAAAGAATTGAAAGGTTTTGGAATAATAGCTGCAGAGAAGAAAATTAACTGATAGATCTTGCACCGAAAGGGAACCTGCTAATCTTGTGCATCAAACTTTGTTCAAATATGTTCTACGCATGGTAAAAGTAGCAATTGGTATAAGAAGAACTGTGAGAAAAGCAAATAAAAAGGAAATAAATGGTAACACATAAAATCTTTTATTTACATTACAGCAAGCAACATTGTAACGTACTGTCTGGTTCTAATGCCAAGTACTCTTTAACTTGTATAGGAACTGCATTTCAGACACCATATTGATAACAATATCTTAAGAACTGGTCACATAATCTTTATTTAAATCATTTAAACCAGATTTAAAGGGTAAAATAATAAACAAATGTTATGATAGTTCAAAAAGCAAAACAAAAGAAAAAGAAAAGTGCTTGCAAGAAAAGAGCAAAGAAGTAGAAAAGGAAATAGTCATAGGTAAAGTAGATGTGGCTTACACGAAGATCAAACAAATTTTTGGAGAAATGAAGAAAAGATATATAAACATTAAAACTGCTGATGGAAAACCTCTTTTAAACTCAGAAGACAGAGCTAACTGATGGAAGGAACACATATACAAATTGTATGAAGGAGATGATTTAAACAACAGTGTACTGGAAAAAGAAGGCAATGTTGACATTGATGACTTAGGAGATCCTGTTTTAAGAACAGAATTTGACAGAGCTTTGAAAGATCTTAAATTAAATACGGCAGTTGGAATTAATGAGATTTCTGCAGAGCATCTAAAATCCCTAGAAGGAATCCAAAGATTATTCAAACTGATACGAAACAGGATAGATTCCAAATGATTTTAATAAAAATGTCATCTACAGAAAGCGAAAGCTGACAAATGCAAGAATTATCGCACCATAAGTCTAACATTACATGCTTCAAAATTGCTGACCATGATAACCTACAGAAGAATAAAAAGGGTAATAGAAGAGATAATAGGTGCAGATCAGTTTGGGTTTAGAAAAACAAGAGAAGCAATTCTAAATTTAATACTTGAAGGGTGGATCAAGAGGAACAAAGGTACTTTTATGGCATTTGTTGATTTAGAAAAAGCTTTGATGATGTTAAGTGGGACAAGTATTCCAAATTTTAAAAAAGTCTGGTGCAAAATATTGAGACAGAGAATACTTTATAATCTACCATAAGAATCAGATGGCTATAATAAAAGTAGGGAATCATGACAGACCTGCATCATTTAAAAAGGGTGTGAACCAAGGATGTAATCTATCTCCATTAATATTAAATTTGTATGTACAGGAAGCAATACAGGAAGTAAAAGTAAAATTTGAATATGCTCAAGGGAGTGGGAAAATTTACTATTGTGGGTAAGGGTGTCAGAGATTGGAACAAATTACCAAATGAAGTGATGAATAATTTATCAAAAATTCTAAAAGAATTTAAAATTATAATTTGTAAATCGCAAAACTAGATGAATGGAATTTAACAATGAAAGTTATAAGACAATTAAAAAAAATTAGTAAAGGGTAATTAGATGTCCAAGGAAATTGTTACTGGAGCATGTGCCCCATTGCAATTAACAACTAATTAAATAAAAGTGTTCAAGGAAAAAAATCAGTATGCTATGATTTGATGATGACACTGCCCTTTTAGCATAACAAGGTGAGGATATTGAGAGCAAGACAAAAGTGATGGAATGTAATACAAATGATAGCAGTAATATTGAATTAAATATGAAGATTCTCTTTTTTAGGTAAGGGTGTCAGGGATTGGAATGAGTTACCAAGAGAAACGATGAATAATTTACCGAAAACTTTGAAGGAATTTAAAGAAAAAATTTGTAGAGGGCAAATGTAGGTGGGTGCAGGATAGGGGGAAGATAGCTGTGTAGGGAAATTGCCACCGGAGCCTGTGCTCCATTGCAATTAAATTAAATTAAATTAAATAATACTATCGGATGTGATAGAAGAAGTAAATGAATTCTGCTACTTAGGAAGTAAAATTACAACTGATGTCCAAAGCAGGAATGATGTTAAAAGCCGAATAGCTCTAGCAAAAAGTCCTCAAGAAAAAGAGAAATCATTTAGTTTCAAATATTGATCTAAAATTCAGAAAGAAATTTTTACATGTAAAACAAACGGAAAATACACCCAACACTCTCCAAAGTTGAATGGAGGAGGGCAGCAGCAACACAAAACAACACTCAAACAAAGAAAAACAATATTTCGGTTGAAAAACAATTTTTCAAGTTAACAGAGGGAGATGGCTGGGATTGCGCAAGACTTGCATTCGACGCAGTCACTGATAGAACGCAATAGCCATTGGAGGTGGTGGGGGAAGCAGTGATAATATAACCGCGAGTATAAGGGAGATTAAATTGGTTGAAAAAACATAAATAAATAAACAAAAATATAACTGAAAAATTTTGAAAAATATATGAAAGTATTGTACTGGCCAGTGAAGGGTGTCCACCACAAATATTTGATAGCATGATCAAGTTCGTATTTAAGCCAGTTTGAGTCTAGCAACCATGATCTTTGAAACAATTAAATGATTGCTTTAGTCTGTGTTTAAAAATCTATACTTTAAGTTCTTCAAGTTCAAGAGATTTTTTTTCATATTTTGTGCAGTGAACTCTTACGGTGAATCACAAGTCAAGATCAGGTCAACATGTCATAACCTTTGACCCTAAAAATGGAAACTATTCTAGACCTGTGACCATATGCAAAAAAACAGTCTCTAGTTCTCAAAAAACTCCTATTACTAAGGACCACTTAGGCAGTACAAGTTACCCATATTAAATTCAGATGATCTATGACATGAGCAGACAGCAACTACTCTGTTAACATTCAGTAATCTATGCCTTAATGTCACTACACTAAATGCGTGTGGAAGCGGAAAAGGAGTATAATGAGTCATCACATAAATTCTCATGAAAGACAGAACATTTAAGTTCATGTTCTAGAAATGCTTTTCCTAAAAAAAAGGCTTAGGAACAATCTCCAATGGCATATATTAAAATCTTGTAATTCATGGTTCCAAGTGAAAAAAGACTACTGCTTATATGTCTCAGAATAAGAAAAGCTTACCTGCAATAAAAAATTATGCAACTTCTTGCGAGTAGATTTTACAGCATCAATACTGCTGGTAATTCCACCACCTGTTTTATTGCTCTTGTCCTCTTCCAAAAGAGTTGTTGATAGGCGTCCATACATTTTATAAAATGGAGACAACATATCACTTCCAACTGTTGTATGGTACGCATGTAAAAACAAGTATATTTTTTGATCCCAGTCTGAGGGGTTACGATTCACAAAATCATCCATTAACTTCATACTCCACCTACAATTATCTTTCCCCTCCTTGATAAATGGTTTATGAACTGTTAATTTTCTCCGTCTTTTACCTGATGCATACGGTATACTTTCAAGTCCATACAACCCTACTACACAATAGTCATTTATATCTTTTAACTCCTGGCTTGTAAAGCCAACAGCATAACATTCAGCAAAACCATATAGACACATCATCTTGATCATGAAAGATGCTATGATTTTGTTATCTTTAGTGCAAGTAATTGGCTTTCCACAGATCCATTTTGACACTGGGTCAATCAATGTAATAATATATTGATTTCCATTCACTGTCCTAGGATACGGGCCACAAATCTTCAATATTACCTGTAATGTAAATAAATATTCTGAATATATTATATAGGAAGCCATAAGGCAAAATATATATTATATGTACTACATAAACTATATATATTATATAATAATTTGTATTAAAAAATACAGTAACTATCATTTTGCGAAGTGGCATCAATGGAGAATTTATTATTTTTCAAGGAAATGCAATAATCATATAATGATAGGAAAAATATAGAAGTAAATGTAAACAGAAATTTTATGTTTTGGGAACGATAAACCTTGCTTAAAAAGTTAATAAATTATTGCTATCCTAATTTCCCAACCTTTAACTACTTCATGAGGCATATAAATTTTATAGCCAGAAAGGAATGGCTAATTGCCTGAATTTTATGAATTCTCATCAGATGAATTTAAAATGGAAGAAGGATGGATTCTAAAAGTGTGGCAGAAATATGTTACATATTACCACATTTATTTACATATTTCAATTATTATTAATTTAATTGTAATGGAGCATACGCTCCGATGACCTTTTTTTATCTTATCTTAAATTCTTCCCTTATCTACTTCTCGGAATAAAAAATTTTAATTTTAAATTTCTTCAGCTTTTTTGGTAAATTATTCATCACCTAACTTGGTAACTTGTTCCAGTCCCTTTCACTCTTACCCACAAAAGAAAATTTTCCAACCTCTTTATGCATGAAATTGAGTGCCAGCTTGAAGTCATGGTCATCTTTTACCCTCCAAGCACCATTCCTAATTCTTTGACCAATATCCTTCCAAGCCCTGTCATCAACAGAGGCCTTGAACATTCTCAGCACTCTTTTCACCCTCCTCCTGTCCTCCAATGACTCACAATCCAGTTCCTTTATCACATCAGTTACTGACTGGGCCCTGCAATAATTTACACAAACAAATCTAGCTGCTCTTCTTTGCATGCCCTCCAACTCCTGTATCTGATATTCAAAGTTTTGGCCCCAAACTACACCACCACATTCAACCAATGTTCTGACCAAGGTTTTGTAATGCAATTCCCTAACTTCTCTAGTACACCCTCTCACCACACTCTCCAGTAAATGAAGGATTTTGTAACCTCTTCCTACTACCTGTCCAATGTGCTCTGCCCAGTTGAAGTTTATTATTACAAAGCAGATTTGCTTACACACATAACAATCCACACTGTATTTACAGATGACTGACAATAACCCAAGGCCCAAACACTTCCAAAGTTTCCTACTTGCTTACTGCCCATCAATTAACTTTTAATGATTTGAACCTTTAGAAAACAAAAATGTTTAATTTAATCTCTTAGTTGGGAAGACATCATAGATAATTATTACATCCACAATCAACATCAAACATTTCTCCAGCAAAATCTCCAATTCTCACTGCTTCACAACAATAATCACTTATTTATGAATGAAAGATATACTTCACCCACCCACATATTTGGGTTGCAATGATAGGAGAGATTTTTATTAATTATTTCCTGCAATGTCAGGATTGGTTTTTATTATTTACTAGCTGTACCCGGCATGCTTTGCAATGTCTTTTTTTTTTCTTTCTTAAGTGAATACTCATATATTGACACATTACCATGTACAAAATAAATAAAAGACAATCACTTTTATGCATTAAATCAAAATTGAAAATGTTTATTCTAGTACATTGGGATATAAAATATTTTTGGTCTTTGGCTTCTGCAAAAGCAGAGTACCCAGCATTGATGGTGGGTGGATATAAAAGTTCTGCTGTTTTATCCCTTTTAATCGAATTGTAGTAAACATTCTCCATCATCATCCACTTTGGCAGGTTTCCCACTGACACACAAAAAAAGAAAATATATGAGAAGTTTCTTGTGTAAATTAGTCTTAAGAGGGGTGAAGGGATAAGTGGGTGCTGTTTGTAAACTAAATACGAACATCGTTTATCACTTATTTTAAACCAAATATGCGCAAAGTTCCTTCTGAATAGTTACAAGTGTAACTTAAAAAAAAAAAAAAAATACCGAATAATGTGTATAAAGCCGTGTGTCAGAGACAAGACGACCAGTTCCTTTCCTCTGGAACCTGTAGATCAATGTGAAATCAGAACCATGGACCTGGTAATGCTAATGTGATCAAACTTCATGCAAATTTCAACTTTGGAATGTATACTGAAACTTTTGAAAGTAAGTGTCTTTACCATTGCGCTACCAGACCAGTCTGTTTTATTACGTATATGTGTTATATGCCATCAAAATTGGATAAAAATGGTGGATTTTTTACAACAAACGTTGGCAAAAATTAAGTGGTGGGGGTAAAAGAGAAGAAGGGTTAGGTTTTTCAAAGCAAATGTAGTTTAAAGTATACTTGTGGAACGTTCCGTCGATATTGGATAAAAGCTGTTGGTTTATGTAAATAAAATTGCCATAAATGAAGGGAACAAGGATAAAGAGGCTGGGTTTTTACAAACCAAATAGGCAGTATTTTTCTCTTTGTTTTAATGTAAAATGATAACTTTGTCCACAGCCTGAAGTTTAATTGTATCCTCTTGAAGCAAATATAATATGCTTTGGGTCAGAAGCAGGATGGCAAGATCCTTTCCTCTGGGACCTACGGTTTAATGTGGAATCCAAACCCCACAGAGTCCCAGCATAGCTCAAATGATCAAATACAACTATTAAAAATTATTGCTTCTAATAGGATCTAAGCACATGACTGAAGACAGAATGGCCGGCAAGCAAGCACTTTAACTACTGAGCTATAGGTTGCTTCATTCTGTAACAACCGTGTGATAAATACTATCAAAATCAGATAAAAATTGTGGGTTTGTATGAAGAACACTGGCAAAAATTAAGGGGTTATTGTAAAAGTGGAGGTGGGTGCATTTTGCAAAACAAATGTAGAAGGTACTTTTTGTTTATTTTAAAGTACACGTGTGCAAAATTCCATCGAAATCGGTCAAAAACAGTGGGTTTGTACAAAGATCATTTGAAGAAATTGAGAGGTGTGTAGGGGAAGAGGGGATGGGTTTTCTGGACTCTTTTGGTCAGAAACCTTTCCAGTTACACATTCAATAACTCACCAAAGTTTCATCACAGTCGAAATAAATATACATTCATTTTTATATATTAAATTTCCTGAAATCACTCTTCAGATTTCATGAATTTGTGTCTAAAATTCTTTCACTGTTTCATGTAAATTGTTCAGCATCCCTTTGGTAATTTATACCAGTCTCCAACTCCCTTAATCACAGAAGAAAATTTTCCATCTCCATCATGTCTGAAATGAAGGGGTTATCTTCCAATGTCTCCTAACCTAGATCCTTTATCACATCAGTTACTGATTGTGTTATGCTCCAAAAATAACACCAGCAGCTAGTTTTTCATTTTGCCTCTCCTTTCCAACTCCTATATTTGATACCATACTCAAGCAATGGTGTCACCAAGTTTTTGTAACCCAATTCCCTCACATACCAGATACATACCCTCATCACCCTCTCCTATAAATGCAAAGTCTGGAAACCACCTATCGAATTCAATTTACTATCAAATTTTATGACAAGTTACTTATACTTTATGGCTTTAACAAGCAATCCTCCCCCACCTTACAATCATACAAAAACTTTATTATTCCATCTGTGTACCTAACAAGAAAGGTCTTCTTGGAATTTATTTCCATTCCATGTAGTTCTGCCCAACTAGATATCATGACAGATCACCCTGCAGTTGTTCACAGTTTTGTCCTGTTTTCATCATATCTTATACCATTATTTCGTCTGCAAACAATCTAAACCATTAACAATGTCATTCATTACAAGAAGAATGATCCCAATAAACTACATTAAGGCAATCCTATTTAAACCACTGTATTTTTCCATATTATATTTCCTATCCTACCTGTCTGCTTCCCTTTTAAGAATTCCATCATAGACCAGGTCAGATTTTCATCCACCACAATGGTTTTTAACTTATTTACCACTATTTAATTTAATTTAATTGCAATGGAGCACAGGCTCTGGTGGCAATATCCCTACACACCCATCTTCCCCCTATCCTGCACCTACCTACATTTGCCCTCTACAAATTTTATCTTTAAATTCCTTCAAAGTTTTCGGTAAATTATTCATCATTTCTCTTGGTAACTCATTCCAATCCCTGACACCCTTACCTAAAAAAGAGAATCTTCCCACACTCTTGTGCCTGAAATCGAGTGCCAGCTTGTGGTCATGGTCATCTTTTCCCTTCCATGCACTACTTTTCATACCTATTGCAATATCTTTCCATGCCTCATCACCAGTATATGCCCTGTACACTCCAATGATCCTCCTCCTTTCTTGCAATGAATCCCATTCCAGCTCCTTTATCATATTCGTCACTGATTGCATTCTGCGATAATTTCCAGAAACAAATCTAGCAGCCCTTCTTTGCACCCTCTCCAACTCCTGTATTTGATACGTAAAATGAGGGTCCCATACTACACTACCATATTCGAGCAATGGTCTGACCAAAGTTTTGTAACCCAATTCCTTGACTTCTCTCGTACATCCCCTCATCACTCTCTCCAACAAGTGCAGAACTTTGAAACCTTTTCCTGCCACCTGTCCTATGTGTCCTGCCCAGTTAAGTTTGTTATCAAAAGTAATTCCAAGATATTTGCATTTCAAGTCTTCAACAAGCAATTCTTTCCCCACCTTATATTCATAATTAACCTTTTGTTTTTTATTTGTGTATCTAATAAGCTGACTCACCCTGCAACTGTTTACAATCCTCTATCGTTTTGATTCTTTTATACAGCATTATGTCATCTGCAAACAATCTAATTTCAGATAGTAAACAATCAACACAATTATTCATTAGAATAATGAATAGCAATGGTCCCAATACGCTACCCTGTTGCACTCCCATTTTTACTTCCACTTCTTTTGATACTACATTTCCTACCCTAACTTTCTGTTTTCTACCTTTTAAAAATTCTTCTACCCAGCAAATGACTTTCTTATCCACTCCAATGGTTTTTACCTTATTTACTACCATTTTATGGCTTACTTGGTCAAACGCCTTAGACAGATCTAGTGCTACACTATCAATTTGGCCTCCCTTGTCCATTTCATCTGAAATATCTTGCATATATCCCACCAACTGAGATTCGCATGAATATCCTTGCCTGAAACCATGTTGCCTGCTCGAAAACCAATTACGTTCCTCACATATATTTCTGATGTGGTTGCATATCAATCTTTCCATTAATTTACCTACCACTGATGTCAAACTGATTGGCCTGTAATTCTCAACTCTATTTCTCACCCCTCCCTTATGTACCGGTACTACTATTGCACTTTTCCAGTCCTGTGGTAAGCAGCAAGTGTCTAGACTCAATTTAAATAATATTTCAAGATAAGGTACAATGTCACATCCGGCTATCTTTAAGATATCTGTAGTAATATTATCTTCACCAGCCCCTTTATTTATTTTTTTTCAGCTTTCTTATTTCCTTCATGATTTCCTCAGGATGGATATCAAATTTTTTACTATCGTCATTTCTAATTGTGTTGTTAAGCTCGTTCTCCGAATTAGACCCTCCTGTTTCTGATTCATTGTCCCTTTATGGCTCACCCTATTACATCTTTGAGAATTGACCTAACATTTTAAATATGATACTCCCTCTCCCTCCCCTCCCCAGGCCACAGTCACAGATAAAACTCATCTTCCTTACCCTGATATTCCCATCACTTACTAGTATCATTAATTTATGTATATTATTTCATTTCAATTTTTCATTAAGATTTACATTGCTTAGTAACTTTTTCCTCTTTTATAATATCTCCTTTTTAATTTTTCTCCATAATTAATAATTCCATTGATATTATTTCTTACACCCCCCACATCTCAACTACAATCATAACAATCGAAACAACTATTTGTGTGGTTGCGTTGACTGTGAGTTTCTATGCGAGCTTTGGTACATGTTTCTACTTTCATGAAAAAGGACATAATATTGTGTTGTTAATGAGTGTTTTTTGTCACTGATACCCCCCTCCTGGTGAATTGTGTGCATATTTTATCTTTCTTTGCCATGCTAAGTCATATGTTGAAAAAAATATAAAATATTCTATAGCAAGGCAAATTTAACAATTCTATTTTAACATTTAATGAAATTTATTTCTTTTTGCTTCTTAGCACCTTTCATTTAATTGTTTACCTTATTATTATTATTAGGCTTTTATGGCTTCGTTGGACTACGTTAGTCAATTATAATAGTCTTTATGGCATGTGCATGCTCCGTTCTTTCAGAACTGTCCAGTGGCATGTGCATGCTCTATTCTTTCTGAATTGCCCAGTATCCAGACGGCCATCATCGTGTAAATGTCTGGCTCCACCTGGTGTCTCACTTTTGCAAGAATAAGGCCACACGCTGAAATATTGTGCGTTTCTTGTGTTTGTTCTTTTCTGTGTTCATAATTCCCAGCCGCCTTCACCTGTGCTAAGTATTGGGTCACATTTCCCTATCCATCCAGGAAGGGATGGAGGCAAGGAATGGGAAGGAATTCGGTCATGGCCCTTTGAAGGAAGCATCCCGGCATTTGTCTGAAGTGATTTGGGGAAACCATGTAAAACCCAATCTGGATGGCCGGATGGGGATTCAAACTGCCGTCCTCCCGAATGCAAGGTCAGAACGCTAACTGTTACACCATGATGCTCGGTCGAAGTCAAAGGAAAGCCTTTGCAGGTTTCCTTACCACATTGGTTGTTTTAATGATTTTATCCAATGCTCCTTTGGAGTAGCCATCCCGCCTGAACGTTTGTCTGATTTCCACCTGTATGTTTCTGCATCGCAAATTTCTCTTGCCTTATTTATCAGAGTAACTAACACGACACTCTTCTCACCCGGCTGGTGGTAGCAGCTATCATCCAAATAGTGGTTCTATCCAGCCTTCCCCTTATAAGTATATCAAGAAAAGTAAGACTATTTTGTAGAGTTATTTTCCTCTACTCCATGGCGTAATAAATGTTTGGGTGAATTCCATTAAGATATTCCACGAATTCATATAATGCTCCACTACCATTGGCCCACACAACAAAGTATTACTCATCTAACTGAAAAAAACACTCAACTTTCAGTGCTGTGGCTTCGCAGAAGACATCAGTGTAAAAATTGGCCTCTATTAGGGACAGAGGTGACCACATCATCACACAGTTAATTTGTTCATAGAATCTCCCTTGCCCCCATATGTAAAATATGTGGAGCTTAGAACATGTTGAAAGATCACTACAGTATTAATTTCAAAATACTTATACAACAAATGCAGACACATTTTCAGAGGAACAATGGTGAACAATGATACAACACCAAACCTTATTAAGATGTCACTAACAGATAATGCAAGTCCTGCATCATCTTAGCAAACTGAGATGATTTCTTCAAATGTTTAGAGCAATGACCAACAAAAGAATTTAACATACCTGTAAGGTACTTGGCTATGCTGTATGTAGACACTCCTAGGGCACTCAGAATAGGCCATAGTGGTACATGTTCTTTGTGGATTTTTACTATTACTATTACTCTGCGATTCACTAAAAGTGTGTGGCAGAGGGTGCATTGCACCTATCCGAAAGGGTAATAGTTTTGAAGGGATATGGTAGGAGGCGCCCATGGGCTATTGTGAGGAACCATCCCAGCATTCGTGTGGAATGATCTGGGAAAACCATGGAAAACCCAGATCAGGATGGCCGGAGAGCTTTATCGAAAGCTACTCCAGTTAGATTTTAAGTTTACTTGCCCGGTAAATCCTTTCTATTCCATTCACTAATCGCTCGCGGAAAAAATGAATACAGAAAAGAATCGGTTCGGGCCCTGATTTCTCGTATCTTATTTTCACGGTCATTCCGAGATATGAATGTTGCTGGTAGCAATATTTCTTTGCTGTCATTCTGAAATATGTCAGTCGTGAATTTTTCAATTAGCTTCCGCCGAGAGCAACGCCTTCGGTGTCCCAGGTCTTCCCAACCTAACTCCATCAGCATCGCACTTACGCTTTCCCTCCAACTATATATACCTGTCACGAATCGGGCAGCCCTTCTCTGGACCCTCTCTAATGCCTCCAATAACCCCTTTTGATGGGGACCCCATACAGAACAACAATATTCCAAGTGAGGACGCACTAGTGACTTATATGCAATCGATTTAACTTCAGGAGTGCATTGTTTTAAATTATGACCTAGAAATCGGAGCATACGATTTGATTTCCCAATTACATTCTCGATATGTTGATTCCATGACAAATTATTATGAATTGTTACCCCTAGGTATTTAACGGAATCCACAGTTCTAACGACAGTACCATTAATTGTATATTCAGAGCTAAATGGTGTCACCTTTTTACTTATATGCATGACTTGGCACTTTTTAGCGTTTAACTCCAACTGCCAGTCTTTACACCACGCAATTATTTTCATAATATCGTCTTGTAACAAAGCGCAGTCTTCCTGGTGTAAGGAACCAGGCCGATACCGGGGTTATAGCATCGCCTAAGTGCCTTAACTTAAACACTTGATCGCACTTCACAGTTCTCTTTAAAACTCGCTAAATAATTTTGATTTGACCATGTAGCCAGGATGACTCAACTAAATGCCTAGGTCGCCACAATATTTGATACCCCCAAATAGAGAAAAGGGTTCAAGCAAACTACTGAAGCACACAAGTTCACTATTAGTAAAATCCAAAGTTTTATTCTTCAAAGTCAACAGTTCAAAATGGCATTTACAGTTGAGCAGGCATATCGAACACTCGATCCAAAAGTTACAGATTGTGGAGAGAAATCTAACCGACCGAAACCCCTTTAGTAAATTTACAAGTTCTTAACAGTCATTGAAGTTATGATTTAACACGACACGATCCTTCATGGTTGAACTAGCCAGCGTGGCGAGTTACAACCAGCGCGACGAAAGACAGACCGAAACCGACGCCAGGCAGGAACAGACAGACCGGAACAGACCACGGACAGCCACAGACCGGCTCTTTTATCGAAACCACGAGAACCAGTGACGTCAGCAACTGTATCACATCTTTTTCCTCCGCGTAGCTCAAAGAGTACGAAATTTATTTGACGATCCCGACTATTAAAAAATGTTCAAACTTCAACAGTATCCGGACTTATCCACTAGAAGTCCGACGGCAGTCTCTTGAGAAATTTAGAGTAATTAATTTTAGAGTTTTAGCTGTTTAAGACTCCGTGTAGTGATACATTCAAAATTTGGGTAAAATCCCTAAGTGTTCTAGAACTTTTTACGCGCGTGCACAACAATCCGCGACAATCTACTTTACAAAAACTTAATTTCCGGACAAATGCTTAAACTTTTGATGAAAACCCATATATGTCTGAAATCGTCTTAATTAGGGCTATCTGCTAATGTAAAATTTAAATTGATATCTCTTTTAATAAAAAAGCTTATTATTTTCTCTTAATTAAAATCACTAATTAAACTTTGCCAAATTATTTCATTTTACTACCAAAATATCGGGGATAGTGCTGACTACAGCTGGTGATAAAAGTTCGGTTGTAGCTTTACTGGATTTAAAGATACTGCGAATCTTAGAATTTCACTATTCTGATCGCGTGCTTCAAACTTGAACAAATGGGAATAACTCTTAAACTAAACGTTTCCCGATATGATAATTACACATTAAAATGATTATTATGACGAATTGCAACTGTGAGCAAGATTACAGGGAAATTACTTAAAGTTGAAAACTGTACTTCACAAAATTTCTAAGTCCCGCCTAAGCAAAACTAGAATTTGCCAAAATTCCAAGATCCTTACACTGGGTTTTGATTTCACGATAAATAATAGCATCATTGGCAAATAATCTTTTCATCCCCCTTATTATGTCACACAAATCATTAATGTATATGAGAAACAACAGAGGTTGCATGACAGGGTTACCAGAATTTTTTCTCCAAATCCATGGACACTTCAGAAATTTTCACCAAAATCCAGGGACACTTTTGGCATTTCCCTAATGATGCATTGCGCTTTTATAAGTTATATCATTAAAGGTTGGGTTAACTTAAAAGAAACATATTTATCATTTAAGATCAAAGTTTTTCACTGTGTTGTATATAAATAAACTCTTCTCAGGCTTCCAGCCGTGCTAATATGTCACACTTGTGGGACGTTTCGAAGGCATCTTTCTCAGCCCTCATTTTCAACAAAATGTCAATGGTAAAATAAGGAATAAACTTTTCTTCTTTCCTTGAAGTTAGCTTTTTCACTAAATTACTCAGGATCATGGAAGACTCAATTGCTGTGACATCAGTGCCTTCTAGCAGTATTATTATATCCTGAAAAAGCGGCAAAGTTGAGTTTGCAAAATTTATACACAAGAAGGTGCAGAGATCATCAAACTACTTCTTGAGCATTACTGGGCATTTATCTTCAGATCGGAAGTACGATTTGAGAGCAGGATAGATTTCACATATTCTTCTGATAAGAAGAGAAAGCCACATAATTTTACTGTAACATAGTAATTCTTTGTATTCATGCCAAAAAAAAATTCGGGGACAACAGTAAAAATCCGACGACATTGTGGGGATGAAATCTGTCTGGGGACAGAGAGCTAAATACGGGGACTGTCCCCAGCAAACGGGGGCATCTGGTAACCCTAGGCTATACAGTCTGGATGGTCTTGCATTACAATGTTGAAGGCTCTTGATGAAACCAGGGGAAAGTCCAACATTCTTTAATACTGGTAATCATATCAAAAGCTTGTAGCAGGGATCATCAAGCATGTTGCTAATCTTGACATACAAACCAGCTGGAAGAAGAACTGATGCATTCCCTTTGTCTGTTTGAAACATTATAGCCTCTTCATTCTTAATCAAGGCACAGAGTGCAAGACATTCCACTTCTGCAATGTTGGCATTCGTGAGCTAAGTTTTCTCATGGTTGGCCATTTTACAGCCAACCAGACAGTGTTTGTGTTTTCTTTATTTATGACCCGGTTACAGCCATTGATTTAGTATTTTACCTTTTATTTGCTGTTTGTATGGCCGGCCTCTTATTGTTGGCCATGCAGACAGCATTTTTGTCAGTATTTTAGTGTTTTATTTTGCCGTCTGTGTGGCCAACCCATTTACAGTCGGCCAAGCAGACAGTTGTCATACAAGGGTTAGTCAAGGCTCTAATAACCCGGACATTGACATTCCCTAAAACACTAATGATAACAACATCAACAATTGATTTCCTCAGAACCAAACAGGTTTCTCTGTGTACCTCTTCAGCTATCTCTGCAAGAAGTTTCTGGGCAACTTGATTGACATCAATGGTTGGGCCTGCACAGCTACTTTTATAAAAGATTCCCAAAAGTAAGGGGACTGGGGCAGCACATTCACATTTCCTAAATCATTTTATGTTAGCTTTGATGGTATTCCCTGTTTACCAGGGTTCTTCTAAAAAAAGTCTCTACAACTTTTGTTAAGAATAACGTGGTTTTATAGCATACTCTATGAATGTAGAAAATTCTACACTACGTATACCATCCACATTACTGAGATTAATTGCTCTGAACATAAGCACAACCTTCACATGTCAATAGAGAAGTCCGTCGTCACAGAACATGGGACACTGAAAGTGACTATAAATTAGACACTGGAAATGTGACAGTGCTGGCCTATTTTTTGGTCTCTATCAAAATAAGATTTAATGACAACACTATTAACAGTGATACAGGCCTTTATCTGAATGATACCAACACTTTCAATAATCAGAGAGGAGTGCAGCAATTTCAAGTCCAGTAGCAGTAATGAAACACGCGCAAACAGAGCTGAAACAAAAGAGTGGACACCATATGGAACCATGATGCCCATTTGGCAGCTGGTGTATGACAGCTGTGACACTGAGGAGAATAAATGAGCCCATCCACCCATTAATGACAATGTACTTCTGGATTTTTTGAACAACAGATTCCTGATGAAGAAATTTAAGAGTGTCAACAATATTTTGTATTTTTATGACACCATTTGGCTGCAAACTCACGAAGACTACATTGAATTAACAAGCTTGGAAAATCTTCTTTCACACATCACCATCTATCTATCTATATCTAAAAAACGAAAACCGGACATATTGGTCGTATAAAAACTCGGAAACTACGGGGCAGATTTCGATGGAGGTTTCACCATTTTAAAGCTTAGAATCTTAATTCACTTGTCTGGCATGTCTTATGGTTCAACGTTAAATAATGTAGGAGCATTAAATGAAATTCTGAACGTATGGTGAGAAATTCCACAGGAGCAATCACTACATGCCGCATACTCCGCGCTAACCACACAACACAATGTCTCTGACCATAGCCTTTAATTAAAGCAATCAGATAACTTATAGTAATAACTATTTTGCACACTAAACAAAACTTTAAATATTCTTTCTTTTAATTCGATATATTCAATTTTTAAAAGCCATAGCTTGAAGTATTCTTTCCTTTAATTCGGGATATCAACTTTTAAACGACATAGATAGTCATAAAAACAACAGAGATTTTCTTTATCACGAACTGTGGACAATATCTCTGGCCTTCAGCATTAGTCTTCTGTTTACGATAATATTATTCCGGATTCACTTTTGATATTTTATCTGCAGAGTTAAAGGATCTGGCGTTTCGAGCCACAAGTATATCCATTCACTTCGCAATTGAATCAAATGTGAGTTTTTAACATAATCTAGGTTTGTTCAGGAATGTAGTCATGAAATTTCTTAGCCAAATTATCGAAGCTTGATATACATGAATCTTTTCGGACAGATGAAAATAGTATTCGTGCAAATAAACTTCAGCTCACCAGTTTCTTGGTAGGGGGCGGGTGAATGTAAGTTTGCTTTAATTCCGAAAAAGTTGGCGCGTATTTTATGAAACTTTGTACAAATGTTTTGCGGGAATAAAAATAGGGTACGGTTAAATCTATGCCAACTATACTGGGCAACGCCGGGAACTCTGCTAATTTCTGATAAATGCCTCTTCTGTTTTCCTTGAGAGCTGCTCACAGTTGCTTCACATGATTAGGATAACAAATCTCTAAAATAATGGTTTCACCTACTCTGGCAAATCCTGTGAGTAGCACAGCTTCAAAATACCAATAAATGGATGCCATCATTTTTCCTGCAGAAGAAAGAGCGGTGGCCTCCTTTGGAGGGGAAGAACTGGCATACTTCAATTACACACTTTGTTGCTTTGGTTCTGGGTTAAAGTGATCGGGCAAGGTCTCATTCACGGTGCAGTAAAATCTACACGATTGAATTTAAACAATTCTATTTTTTTTTTTTTTTTTTTTTATATATATATATATATCTGCCTTTACATATGATGTCAAAGTTATGGCACCTAATGGGCACAAATCTTTCTCATGCCCCAGTACTCTGTCAGAATTTGATCTATTATAGCTTGTTCAATGCCTAATATTTCTTTACGATTTTGAATTTTTAACCTTCCATTATTACCATCTCACAAAACCTATCCACAATATCCTGAATGACTGTCTGCACTAACTTTACTGCATTGATATCATCTCCAATTGCCCCTAATGTTTCCACCATAACCTTATGAATGTCATTTGGCAACACTTCTTCCTTACAAAGATATTTAATCACAACACAAATTCCTTTCTTCTTCCTTTCAGATTACATGTTCACCTCATAAACTTTAAGCATCTGTAAGAAAATAAAATTTTGTTCCAGGATGTTGCAGTTTTAGGCAATTTTATATATGCAGTTATTACTAGGGGGCATAATATCACTTTGCTGATCGAATCAAAAACTTATGAAACAGCCCTTATAACAATAAGTCATAACCTAATAACAAGAATGAAATGGTTCACAATTTATTTTTATTTTTCCATCTCTCTCTTCTCCCTTTCTCCATCAAGCTACTACCTATAGTATGAAACAAACACACAAGAACAAATATGTCCTTAACTAATTCCCTGCCATGCCAACAAGATCAATATTTTCTCAATGGAAACTTCACTTGCAATTAAAATAGCAAATTCTTTTCACTCACCTTCTCCCAAACTCTAGCCCTAATCTGAGCATGAAGTTTTGTAATATTATAATAACTTTGTTCCTCAGTTCCTGTTGATGCATCCTTCACAGTAATTCCAGTTGAATCTGTGATAGCAGGCTCTGAGCATCCTTTGCAATTATTGACGTAATTGCCTACATCAACAAACAATCCTCGCCAAAAGTAGAGGCGACTGATTGCATCATAAAATCTTTTAGTATCCAGATGGGTTCCTGGTTGGCAATGGAGAAAAATAGTATGATGACTGGCATTTGAAACTTAAAAGATAAAACGATGCATCCACAATGCTACAAAAGATGAAGTCCATTCATTCCATAAAATTAAATACCAAAGAACAGGAGCATATAACTTACTTTGAAGGAGCTTCTTACTCCTTACACCCATCATTAAAATAAGTGATTAAAGTGGTACTGGAAGCAGAAAGAAATTTAACTAAAAAAAGATTAATTGCATGTGAATCCTGAATAAATTTTTGGCTACTCCACCTACCTAAAAAAAAAAAAAAATCCTTTGGGGAAAACCTTATACTATCTGACTGTGCATGATTTGATCATAAGCATAATAGCTGATTACTTCCAAATAAACAATGAACAGAATTCCATAACAGTTATTTTTAGATACAGTCCACAGGGACTAGATTCACTTTTTTAAACTATATGAAATCAGGGAATATGTAAACATCTGAAAGATACCAGATGGAAAAAATACCTGCTCTTACAGAGCCTCAGTGAGACAACAGTGAGTAACAAATTTTACATGTAATATCAATTTCTAGTTTCTCAAAAACTGTTCTATATACTTAGTTTGGTGTATAAAGATACAGTCTTTAAATCTCTATATTTGCATGACAATAAAATTAGTAAGAGGGCAAATTTTCAAATAAAAATTCTTTTGCAGGTCATTAATTACTTCATTCAATACAGTCTTATCTCTACAGATCAGAAGTCCATCATCAACATACAGACAAAGATAACATTTGATATCATTGATTTGTCCGGTATAAACACACTGATCTGTTTAGGTTTTAACAAAATCAAGTTTATTTAAAACTGAATTGAATTTTGTATTCCAGAATCTAGAAGCTTGTTTTAAGCCATATAAAGATTTGATGAGTGTATATACCATATTAGGCTTGCAGTCTAGTCTGTCTGGTGGTGTCATAAGTATATTCTCTTTCAATTCCCCATAAAGGAAGTTACATCAAATTGCATGATTTCTAAGTTATGTTGAGCTGCAATAGACAGTAACAGTCAAATAGATTTTTTTTTTTTTACTTACGGCTTTACGCCTCATCGATGGGTAAGGTCATTAGAGGCAGGATTGGACGGGGGACAAGGAACGGGAAGTAATTCAGCCATGGCCTTTTTGAAGGAATCATCCCGGCATCCACCTGGACTGATTTGGGGAAACCATGGAAAACCCAAATCTGGATGCCCAGACGGGGATTCGAACCAGTCGAATAGAGTCATACCTTACTGCTGGTGAGAAAGTCTCATAATAATCAATCTCTTCAGTCTGAGCAGATCTGTTTGCACATAGTCTGGATTTGTATCGTGGACCAGTTGGATCATCCTTAATGTGGAACACCCATTTACTTTTGCATCCTGAGGCTTTTCTACAAATGTTCATGCTCCATTTTGATGATGAGATTTTAATTCCTTGTTTATAGACATCTTCCACTTTTCTGAATCAGGTAATGTTATTGCTTCATTGCAGTTTTGTGGTACACGAATTATTGTACCTACACTGTAGCACAGGTAATCCTTTTCAACTTTAACTTTTCCTTTAGAGAGCACTAGTTTATTTCTAGGTCTCAGAGTAACATTTGAGGGTAAAGGTGTCTCAACAGTCACATAGGGGTTTTACTCACAGCTAGAAGCAGTATTGATACCAGAGAAGTAATCAGCAGTAGTAATTGTGGAATCTGATTTGTCACTGGAGCTCTCTGATGTATGATTGTCATTTAATTCAGGTGATGAATCACACATTGGTTCTGTCAAATCAACAGTCACATAATTTCTTTTGACAGTAGATTCCAGAAAAAAAAACAGCATCTCTACTTTTAATCCCTATTTTAGTAGAAGGGATTATAAAACTATAACTTTTTGAATTCTCAAAGTATGCAATAAATTAAGCTTTCTGTGCTTTAGGATCCCATTTCCTTCATTTTTTTTAGGGAGATGCATCACAGCCAAATATTCTTAAATTACTCACATCTGGTTTTCTTCTTGACCACATTCCTCTGGTGTTTTAAATGTCAGTGATCGAGTTGGAGCTCTGTTGATGAGGTAAGCAGCAGTATGTACAACTTCAGCCCAATATAGCTTAGAAATATTAGCATTGATTAACATACAGCTCCTTCCACTAATGTTCAGTTAATTCGTTCAGCAATACCATTTTGTTCTGGAGTATATGGCGTGGTTGTCTGATGGATTATTCCAGCATCTTGTAAGAACTGAGAAAAGTTGTTGCTAACATATGTAAGGCTATTGTCCAGGCATAAACATTTAATGTTGCATTCTAATTGTTCTTCAACTTGCATTTTAAAATGTTTGAATTTTTCCAAAGCTTCTGACTTTTTATGAAGAAAATAAAGAAATACCTTTTTGAATAATCATCAATGAATGTCATGAAAGATTTAGCACCTTCACATGTCAGAGCATACTAGCTCAATTTTTTTTTTTTATTTTTTTTTTTTTTTTTTAACAGTTTAACGTCCCATTTTAACTACGTGGTCTTTAGAGACGGGAAAGGATGGGGGCAAGGAATGGGAAGGAATTCGGCCATGGCCTTTTTTTGAAGGAAGCATCCCGGCATTCACCTGGAGTGATTTGGGGAAACCATGGAAAACCCAAATCTGGATGCCCGGATGGGGATTCGAACCGCCGTCCTCCCGAATGCGAGGCCAGAACGCTATCCGTTACACCACCACGCTCGGTAACTAGCTCAAGTACCTTTATAGCTTTTAATCCATTGTATTTTAAAGGTAACCTGTTTTCTTTTCCTTCTAAGAAAGTTGCACAAACTAATTTGTGTTCTTTCTTGGACAATTTTACACATTCTGCATTCTCCACTATTTTCTCCAGATCATTAAAGTTTAAATGACCCATTCGTTGATACTGTAGAAAAATGTCTTGCTGATCAACATCAAATATGTATTATTGATGATTATATACATTTAATCTGTACATATTGTTGATTAAACTAGCTGTCCCAACCATTTCATTATTACGGTTCCTTATTATACAGCCATTACTGTTGAACTTTACTTGACCACCATTTCTAATTATCAGGCTGACAGATAGTAGATTTATTGACAACTCTGGCATATATAGGACATTTTGAAACAAAATTTTCTTACATTGCCACGCATTCAAACTCAGCTTACCTGAGCTTTTTACTGATAAACATTCATTTGCTATCTTAACTGAGTTGATAAGTAATACTGTTTCTTCTTGTAATATATTTCTGTGCATGGTCTTGTGCATAGACACCAGGAATCACTGTTACTCACTGAAGCTATGAATGCAGCGGCATAGCTTGAGCTTTCCTGATTTTCAATTTTGTGTTTCTTTTTTGCTTTAGACTTGCACTGTGCACTCATGTGGCCATACTTATTACAAGTGCAGCAGTAAGGTCCCTTTTGAAATTGTTTCTTGAAGCATTTTTTATTCTTATAATTTATGACAAAAGCTGATGTGTCACCATCACTTGTTTTTACATCTTGTAAAGTTTCAACTTTTACGGAGTCAGCACTTATTTTCATACCGGAACATTCAGTGTCAATTATCATCAGTTTGTATGCATCTAGTAGATCAGAGAGAAGCAGAGCTCCAAGCCAATTGTCGCCTATTTTAAATCGAATATTTTGCAACTTGTGTGCTGTGGTCATTATATTGCTAACGTACTCTTCTACATTTTGACATCCGACTAGAGTTGTGCTCAGATCACGAAGTAATCCCACTTGACGTGTTAATCCAGAGTCACTGAAGGCATTTGCTAAGTTGTCCCAAGCTTCTTTCACTGTCTTGAATGTGGATGTAGTTGATGGAATCCACTAGCAGAATAACTTTTGATTTGGCTTTTAAATCGCATTTGGGATCGACGTGATAATCACTTGCATTTTCAATATAGTTCCATAATTCTTCATGTTCCAGATAGGTTTTTACAGCAACTCTCCTTGTTCAGTAGTTTTCTTAATGAGTGAGTTTATCAATCAAAACCCACTGATTGCTTGAACCCATATTTTCCGCACTCTGAAATGCCACATGTTGCCTAGGTTGTAATTTTTACTTTCATCATATATTCACCATTTTTACATATACCTGGCTACAATGTCCATAACCTGTTGGATTTTAAATATGCTGTGAACAATTATTTAACATGAAAAGTATTTATTTGTATGAAAAACACGTGTAATTAGATAACAGAAAAGTAACTGAGAGCAATTTACACAGAATAACAACAATCACTGTTTATACGTTGGTCAGAGTGCAAACTGTACAACAAAGCTATTAACTTATTAAATATAGAAGGCGGTAATTCTAATAAAATAAATACAAACAAATGATACTTTAACAATATTATTTTTATAAATCTGAAATATTTCTATTTGCACTGAACAAGAATAATAATTGTTATTTCTTTATCATATTCAGTTTCAACAACAGACCCGTTCACACAGACCATGTTATGAGCAAAATCTAGTGCTCTGCATCTGAATATCATGAGTGTTCTTATTTGATTAATTTATTTCACATTCAACACATCCTAGTGTGAAATGCCAATGCTTTGTTGACATTATTTGGTCTTCTTCTAGGACAGAAAAGTGCTGCAATGCATTCTGCACATTATACTAAATTGCAAATATGTATAATGTTTCCCCCTAAATGCCACATTTTGCTCATTCAATCTCCCATTATGATACACAGCCAAGAAATTTAACTTTTCCTTTTTATTCCATAAAATTCCAATACTAGTCATTCATGAATGATCATCTAAGAATAGCAACAATTTTTCAATGTCATTAATAACAACAATGAATACCTCTCAAACAACTCCTTCTTTAACTGGTACATTGTATAATTTTGGGGGAAACCTGTTTTTACATTTATGTTCTTAAGATCTTATGGTAAATGTTTTTGGATATATCTATTTGTATTTGACAGTATTGTTTCTTGCGAGAAAGAGATTAATTACCAACAATGTATGAATGGTAACCACAAGTAGTGGGTTGGAAATAATGACCAGTGTTATAAACATCAGCAATGGAAAATTTATCTAAAAGTGTAATATTAATTAGCAGTTAATTTTGGGGCTCTTCCCATCTTTATAAGTTGTTTTAATTTTGTTGTTGTTATAATTTTAAGCCAATAATAGAACTTATTGTATCACTTGGAAGACAATCACAGCTTTCCTTTTGTGTATGTGTGTGTGTTTTTTTAAGGGCTTTACAGCTCACAGATACCAAGGTCATTACAGATGGGAAAGAATGTGGAGTATGAAAAGGGCAGAAATTCTGCCAATGCCTTTTGAAGGAACCATCCAAGCATTCACCTGGACTTTAGGAAACTATGAAAAATTGAAATTTACAAGGACAGAATAATATTTGAACCCACGTCTCTTCAAACACCTGACCAAAATGTATTTCATGATATTCTGAAATGAGCTGCAATAGTTTCTGTATCTTCATATATTTCTCTGAAGAGTCATAATTTTGAACTAGTGAATGTAAGCAGAAGCAAAGATGGTACACAAAATAGATTTCCTGAAATATGGATTAATTTCTTCACTTAACAGAAGAATTTGTTTAACAGTAATTAATATTTGCTCAAAAAAATGAGTTAATGTTATTTAGTTTATCATAGATTTTTCTAAATGTTGGGCAAGATGAGCTTATATTTAAGGATAACTGAGGTAAAAAATGTCAAAGTGCTAACTTAAAATACACATATTTGTAGATAATAGTTTATCATATCAAATTATTTTTTAGATACATTACACCTAGATTCCTAAACAGTGGCTTGAAATACTCTAATCATCAATGATTTACCTGTGCTTTCTTCCAAATGAAATTTCTGTAAAAGATACTTCTGTTGTTCTTTACTAACTACAACTTTCCTTGGTTGTTTCCGATCATAGTACAATTTGCCATCAATCACCTACAACAACATTAATTCACTGTAATGTAAATAAGTTGTTAATTATCCTTTTGAATTATAAAAGATATCAAATTCATAAAAATCCTCACATTAAACTGCAGGAGTTCAATGTTTTGCACCATAAACAAACAAAAAATCTTTAAATATACTTACACAATAGTTTTGAGACCTTCTCTTCAATAATTTTTTATTATTCAAAGATAAACCATCTGGATAGATTTCACTCACAATGAAGTTGTAAATGCGAGTGTAATAAATATCATTTGCAACAGCACTCTGTTGTACGCTGACAGGATGAATTCTGCAGTTGTTACCGGATTGAAAAGAAACTTTTTTAAACGTAGTTTCTTCATTTTCATTACCACAAGAAACTGAAGCCTCTGAGTCAGGTATATCAGCCTGCAAACATTAAAAAAATTTACTACAAATTATGTTGTTATCTGAATTACTGAGAAGTCAGAAAATATGAAAAATATTCAAGCTATCCTCCAGTCAGTTAATAAAATAAAATAATCAGTCCTCAAAATCTGGTCCCAATTTGCAAAATATGAGTTGTGTTTACCAGCACAGGCAGCAATTGTGAAAGTGAGTAACCTAAGGTTGAACTCTGAATGTTATGTTAAATCTCTGCTGTTTCAATACTGAAGGCATCAATGCAGTCAGCAAGTGACTAGGGGTGCCACCTACAGAACACTGAGATTTATTCTATTAATTCACAGAGAAAATATCACAGAAATATTGGCTAGGTATATAAATGCAAATAAGCAGTCCAGTTTTTTTCATTTTCTCTGATATCCTCCTGTCTTGATTTTTTTTAAATACTAATTGTGACAGAGTGCATGCTTTGGTAGTAATTTCACTGCACACACACTACGAATTTTAATTCTAAATTCTTTCAGAGTTTTTGGTAAATTATTCATCACTACCCCTGGTAATTTATTCTAATACCTATAAAAGAAAATTTTCCCACATCATTATTTTTGAAATCCACTATCAGCTTGTGATCATGATCATTTTATCCCTTTCACCCACCGCTCTTAATTCTTCCACCAATATCTTTACACACCTCATCACCAATATATACCTTGTACACTTCCAACACTCTCTTTACACTCCTTCTGTTTTCCAATGATTCCCATGCTGGCTTTTTCATCATGTCAGTTACTGATTGCTTTCTGAACTAATTTCCAGAAACGAATCTAGCAGCTTGTCTTTACACCCACTCCAACTCCTGTATTTTATATCCTAAAAGTGATTCCCATACTGCATGGAATATGTTAATCATTTGTTTTTACCTCTCTTTGAAACTACAACTAATTTGATAAGGTTATATTTGATGATAACCCATAGGATAAAAAAATGCCGAGCAGCTCGCAGTCAGTGAAGGTCACGGTCGTGGTAAATGTTTCATCCATCTGAAACAAAAGCATTGTTAGTAATGAGTCAGCGCATGCCAAGGTAGACGCATGTGCCGCCATCCTCGCCGCTACCCTTGGTGCTCACCGCGATGTCGATGAGAGAACAAAGTATTTTGTTTTTACCTCGCCGCTTAGCGCACTACTGGAGGTATGCTTGGCTCTGATTGGTTGACCTATATCAAGGTCACGTGATCCAGCAGCTACACTTGATTACGCAAGTCGGCTATCATACAAAGTTGTGTTGTTTAATTTTATCTTGTTCTAAATATTGACTGATTTAATGGATGGCATTTCATTTTACACAACTGCAGATTTAAATTAACAATGTTCGACAACTAAGGAAAAGTTATTGTTTCAAACGATTAGACAGTCAGCGATAGATAATTACAACAAATTTTATACAGTTATTGAAATAATTATCGACTGTTAATGACTTATTCAGAAATTATTACACATTATATACTGACCGAAATGGAACATCAAATCGACAATTCAGTCCGACAGCAATCATTATAAATTTGAAGAAGGTAAAAAAAAAAAAAAAAAATCTTGTAATAATTATTATTTAAAATAAAATGTTGACTGAATTTGAAATGTAAAATTCTGATTTTGAAATGGAAATTCTGATTTTGGATTGAAAAATTCTAAATTTGAATTCAAAATTCTTTGCTAAACGGTATATTATTTTATTACCATTAATTTGTCATGACTAGTTTTTCCTCAGCAATACTGGATCGGTGTGGTCACTGTTATAAACATTTGACTTCTCCAGTTTGTGCAGGATTTTACTGTAAATGTATTGAAAAGTTTGTGGCGTCTTTCGTAAGAGAGCATAGAATTTTTCTGGGTGATTTTTCAGCTCTTGATGTAAATGGCGACATTCATCATGTGTTTGTCTACGCTTATTTATTGGATGTGAACTTAACTGTCTGTAACTAGCCATAGAAAGTAACCACCAGTTTGTGGCTACTGACAGACCATCATCATCCCTATCGTTATCACTTCCATGAATCATTGCAGGTTAAATATAGTAAATGATACGTTAAACACAAAATATAAACAATTTACAACGTGTGGCATCTAAAAGGGTTTTCAAAACACTGATGAACTCTAGCAGCTATACCTTGACATCGACCGTGACATCTACCTTCATCTTCACCACGAGCTGCAGGGCATCCATCGACCGCGACCTTCATCTTCACCGCTACCTTCACCTTAACCGTGACCAAATCACAAAGTCGAAAGCATCGTCACTACACATATAGCACTTATCATAGTAGACATTTCAACTGTGAGAAAGCCCTGCCACACAATATTATATGGACATACAAAAATTCCTAAATTCAAAGATTTGTCCCTGTCTTGTGGTGAAAATACGGTGCTAATCAGGACAAAAAAGTATCCTATATGTTAACTGATCATATAAGCTACGACTTTTGTTAAAACTTGTTCACTGTTTTTTGGGAGAAACATGTACAGACAGACAAAAATTTTAAAATTTACAGTTTTGATCCCTGTTTTATGCGAAAGTTTGTTCTAATCAGTGTAAAAAATATAAGATAGTGCTATGTGAAGTTTTGTTTGAATCCAATCGTTAATTTCTCTGTGATCTGTAGACAGTGAGGGAACAAAAATTCAAAATTTATGGTTTTGGACTCTATATTTGGTTAAAATTCATCCATTAATGTTTGCATGATGTGTAAACATACGAAAAGACAGACAGAATGAAAAAAAGGCAGACATGCAAACAGAAGTACTAAACTTCATGATTTTGGCAACTCTATGCTAGTAGTTTACATTGCAATTACTATTTTTGAAACAAATTTAATGTATGGAAACAACTTTTTTACAATTTTATCATATAGTTTCTCTAAAAATTTATCATACAGTATAGTTGATAAATAGAGGCACATAGGAACAAATGAATAAAAATATCTTTATAGAATCAAATTAGGATAGGGAAATGAGCCACCACTTACCTTTAGATGATGGATGTGGGGCGCGAACACACATAAAAGACACAAACACAAACAATAAAGAAATTGTGAGAACGAAGGCTTTCACGGCGTATTGATGAAATATAATCTTCGCGGGTTTTCCGCCGTATATTGTTGAAGAGAGACAACAACGAGCTTTCGGCGGCTGGCTCTGCCGCCATCTTCAGGTTAGATGTGTGCTGCAGGGAGTACCAGCTCTGCACTGACAGAGTCTGGCCTCCGCGCGCCCTAATAAGGCCTGGCCTCTCCCCTCCCCTCGCTCCGTCCCGCGGCTGCCGTCTTGCGCTCGTCGCTGACTGGCTGGTGGGGCGTCGGTCCCAGCCAACCCTGGCGGGCCGTAAACACTTCCCGTTGGCGCCCGCCTACCTCTCTGTTTGCAGGGTGAATGTTTCAGAAGGGACAGAGCCGGCTTCCACGCATCACTGAGCCATAAACCCGTGTCCCTGTTGACTGTGTTGTTGTTCAGCCGTATTTCTATCGCTTCCTTGATGACTGACTCCCAATATAAGGAACACTTGGCCAGCACCTTTACGTTGCCGAAGTCCATCTTGTGGCCGTTTTCAATAACATGCTGGGCGACCTCTTCGAACCCCACATCGTGGACCTATTCCAGCTGATCCTGACTTCCACCTACTTCACCTATGGTGGGAGTTTCTATGAACAGATAGAAGGCGTAGCAATGGGGTCACCATTGTCGCCGGTGGTCGCCGATCTATTCATGGAAGAATTCGAAGATAAGGCAATCGAAAGTTTCAGCCTTAAGCCGACTTGCTTCTATCGCTATGTTGACGACACTTTCGTTATCTGGCCACATGGCATTCACAGTCTTTACGAATTCCTAGAACATCTGAACGGAATCCATCCAAACATCCAGTTCACGATGGAGCTGGAGAAGGATGGCAGCCTGCCCTTCTTGGACATCTTGATTCGACGGAGGCCAGATGGTAGCCTTTCACATAGTGTGTACCGCAAACCTACACACACAGACCGCTATTTACATGCTACGAGCTTCCACCACCCAGCACAGAAGACCACAGTGCTGCAGACGTTGGTGCACAGGGCCAGGAAAATTTCCGACGCGGAATCCTTGCCGTCTGAGCTCGAACATCTTCGCACTACATTCAGGAGGAATGGTTATTCCGAACGTGCAATAGAGCGGTCGATTAGAAGAAAGGCACACAAACGCCCTGTTGACCCAGATGTTCAGCCCGAAGCCCTGGCTTTTATTCCATACTCAGGCAACATCTCGGGAAAAATAGGCAGGATTTTGGCTCGGTATGGAATCAAGAGCGTATTTCGTCCGCCTCCCAAGATTCGGGACTACCTCCGGCCTGTGAAGGATGACTTGGGTTTGACGACTCCAGGGGTTTATAGCATACCTTGCCAGTGCGGCAAGAATTACATTGGTCAGACGATCCGGACCATCAAGGCTCGGGTGGCAGAACATGAACGCAACATCCGCATGTTCCAGATAGATAAATCAGCGGTCGCCCAGCATGTTATTGAAAACGGCCACAAGATGGACTTCGGCAACGTAAAGGTGCTGGCCAAGTGTTCCTTATATTGGGAGTCAGTCATCAAGGAAGCGATAGAAATACGGCTGAACAACAACACAGTCAACAGGGACACGGGTTTATGGCTCAGTGATGCGTGGAAGCCGGCTCTGTCCCTTCTGAAACATTAACCCTGCAAACAGAGAGGTAGGCGGGCACCAACGGGAAGTGTTTACGGGCCGCCGGGGTTGGCTGGGACCGACCCCCCACCAGCCAGTCAGCGACGAGCGCAAGACGGCAGCCGCGGGACGGAGCGAGGGGAGGGGAGAGGCCAGGCCTTATTAGGGCGCGCGGAGGCCAGACACTGTCAGTGCAGCGCTGGTACTCCCTGCAGCACACATCTAACCTGAAGATGGCGGCAGAGCCAGCCGCCGAAAGCTCGTTGTTGTCTCTCTTCAACAATATACGGCGGAAAAACACGCGAAGATTATATTTCAATAAAGAAATTTTCGGGAAAAAAACCCTTCGTCAACAAGAGAACATTATGAGAGGTGGGTGCAGCCGGAGATTGGCTCTTTCTGTGAATGAGTGATGTGTTA
Organism: Vandiemenella viatica; assembly: GCA_031002005.1. Classification (NCBI taxonomy): domain Eukaryota; kingdom Metazoa; phylum Arthropoda; class Insecta; order Orthoptera; family Morabidae; genus Vandiemenella; species Vandiemenella viatica. Next base: position 75,706,921 of record JARYHS010009186.1, on the reverse strand, counting down.
TTCCTGAGATCAGTAATCCATTATAGATTCAAAGGAGAAGAATTCTGGGTAGAGCAAAGAAGAGATGAGAGTTTCTAAAGTCAGAAAAGATCAAAAGACCTAATACTTGTATGGAAAGAAGAACATTAATCAGCTTGGAACCACCTGCTATTGACTAATGGCATTGCACCAGTTAACCAAGCCCTACACTTGTTGGCTGAGTTTTTAAGAAATTTTTCTCTTCTTGCAAAGCTTCTTTTTGCCAAGGTCATCAATGTACAGCATTTTTTAAGAGCTAGACGGTGAAATGGCAACAATTACAACACTCCATAGAAGTGAGCATATTGTCGCTCAATCTAACAAAGAATCAAAACAAAAAAAATATTTAGAGTTTCTTTTTCCATCTTCTGATTGTCATTTCATATTTTAATAGCTTAGGATTTAGGATACTTTTTAACATGCTTAGAATATAGTTCCCCATGACATAGTTGCTAAAGCTGTAAATTCTCAAACTTTTGTCTACTGTACACAGAGATGCAAAAGTAAAATTTTATAAAGTGAAGACAGTTCCTATGTTTCTCCATGGAACTGAGTCACAGATAACAAAGACAAAAGCCACATATGAGTTGTGGATTTGAAGTTTCTAAGATCTGTTAAAGGTTGTACAAACAGATTAATCTTAATAGTCTTGATATTGACACTAACTCAAGGCCAAGATACTACATCACACACAGGAGCCTGCAGTGCCGGATCTAGGGAGCAAACTGGAGTGCTTGCCCCCGGTGGCAACTTGAGGGGGATTGCAAAATAATGTTTGAAGGACAGCCATTTAAGTTGTGGTGACTTTTTTTTTAGCTCTACTACTACCCTGGGCAATGACAACAACGTGGGTGGTGACAACTAGGACAGTGACACTCATGGTCAGGATGGCAACAATATGGGAGGCAAAATAATGTTCGAAGGGGCGGCATTCTCACAATTTTTCCCAAGCTCAGAAAATTTATAATCTGCTACTGGAGGCTTGGATGTGCTCACATCTTTCCCCCTGTCATATGTCTCACGTCCTACATTACTAAGGATATTAATCAAAATAATGTGAATTTTGTTAGTGTTGTGTTTTTTGTGTGTTTGTCTGGCCCTCCTCCTTTCATATGTGGTAGTGACAGGTTTATTTTCCCTATTCTATATTACTTACTGAATTTTCTAAGGAGAAGAACTCAAAAGTTTTAAGTCACAGAATACTCAGAACAAAATGTCCCACCAATTGTAACACCAGAATTTACTAATTGAAAGAAACGTAGGACCCGTTAGCATAAAACAGCTACCTTGAATTATGGAGGAATCAAATTACAATAACACTAAAGTGAATAAAACAAGCACAAATCACAGAATTTGCGGAGATATGCTGCAAGAGTGATAAAAGCTGTTGTCTCCAGTGTGTGACTATGTAACCCCAAATCAGACCATTTGTCACACAGTCATTGGAGTATGAAATCCAGACATCCCAAGAATTTTTTCTGGCAACTAAATCTGTGCAGTGGACTGAAAATCTACATGTTTAGTTGGAAAGAATGATCCTGGTCATTGAATATTTGTCAAGCAAACTTTTGTGAATAATTGGATGAGATTTTTTAATGAATTAATTATTCATATAATTAAAGCAAAAGTATAATAGTCATAAGCTGAATAATTAAAAAAGAAACTGGATTAGACTATATTTTAAGATATTGCTCTTGAAAACAGTTAATAAATAAATAAAGAAAAAGTGGAGTCATCTAGTGAAATTAAAAACAATACTGAATCATCTCACAAGAGCTTCCAGCAAAAGATTACAGTATCTCAAATATTCTGAGTTAGAAAAGAGAAGCTACTTAAAGTGTAGGATAAGTTTAGACTAAACAAGAGCTCAACATACCTTAGAAGTACCCCGGCAAATTTTTTGTTGGTTATCAGAAGCAAACGCTGGTTGTTCAAGCCGGAGTTGAGCCAAAGCCCTGAGAGTATGCTGGAGATCACCAGAATGCTCAGAAGTGGCTGCAACATTTCTGACTTCATCTTCTTCTTTATCTGCATCTGTGGTTGTAAAAGGAAAAAGGTAGTTGTGATTTTAAGAAAGCTCACTTTGTGTAACCCAAAAGGAACAACTGTTCTGATGTAATAAAAAAACATGAAGTTTTAAAGTTACTTAAAGGAGCCACATACAAAATAGGAAGTACTAATCTCGAAAAGAAAATACTGGGATACAAGGGATGGTGTGTTATATTGGTATTGATTCTTTTGTTTTGAACAGATGCACTCAACTCTGAAAAAAATTAAAACATGTTTCAAACAGAATACGATTGATGAATGACATGAAGTCTTCAATATTTCAACATAATATACAAATTTTATCTAAAATTGTTCAATGCTATGGACATCAACTTTTATTAAAAAGTAAGTAAAAAGGCACATACTTCACTGATACATCTAAAAAATACCACTCCATGCCAAAAATAATTGTACTAAGGTTAGTTCAATTAGAAGCAGCCAATCCTCAAATTATTGCTATCCATTACGTGCTTCAGGAGACCACCCAACTCAACATGATAAGACAAACAAATACCGACCTTCTGTTTCTTACAAACTACCATATGGAGTCTGCATCCGGCCACCACCATCTATTCCAGTCCAACTGTAGTGGAAACTTTCATTTAATTGATAATGCCAATTGCACTACTAAAAATCTTTTATAAACTTCCCCGATTTCACTCAACAGCTTCTTACACAGGTCTCGCCACTGATCACATATCCATCAGAAAGAACTGATGCAGGCAAACAGTTTATACTGACAAACTAGACCATCCAATGACAGCGCATGTAATTACTACAACTCTAACAAGTGCAACAACTGCTTTGCACTGGTAGGTGGTAACCAGCCTTATGTAAAATATTTTTTCTAAATATTAAAAATAGGACTATATATATAAATTATAAGATAATTATATAAAAAATTAATTATATAAATCCAATTAACTACATATCTACAAACATAATATAAATAATTTATATAATAGTAAATAATATTGTATATTAATCAGTTAACTACCTTAATACAAAATTCTTATAATAATGCAATAGTTTTTAATTGGTTGATTAATAATAATTATATATATATTTAAGCAGGAAGAAATGCAATGAGATGATATTTATATGGAAAGATAAATTACAGCCAACACTCACCAATGTTGAAGGGTAGAGGGCAGCAGAAATATATAGATTGTTAGGAAACAAAGGCGCTAAAAGTGGATATATTGAACATTAGGGTAAGCGGTGGTTTTTTATCCGATCTTAATGTTCAATATATATATATAATTCATAAACACAATGTTTGGGGCCAAGATGTTCTTTCAAGAAAATAGAAACAATGATTGTGGGCATTTTTGAGAGCTCAGTCATCCTCTTTTGATACTTAAGAGATTTAAACTATTTCCACAAGTATCAAAAACATACATGCATCATACATTTAAATATAAAATTCTGGTAGCTCAGTGGCTAAGGCACTTGCTTTCAAAACTTTCGCTACTCCTGCCCCGGGCACAAATCCCGGCAGGCGCAGGAATTTTGAGAGTTGTGTTTAATCATATGAGCTATGCCAGGACGCTCCATGGTTCAGATTCCACGTTAAACTGTAGGTCCCAGAGGAAAGGAACTGGCCGTCCTAGCTCTGACACAATGGCTTAGTATGCCTCCTTCGGGAGGATCCAACCAACCTTCGGGTTGTGGACTACGTTAAGTTTTTTTAAAGCTCACTTAAGATAATGGGTTCATATACCTTCCATATAGATATCAATTTTCTTCTTTTTAGTTCACAATAACACAGTAAAAATTTTATTCCCATCATTTTTACTGATAGGAAAGTTTAGAAGTAAGGGAATTGGGGTACAAAACTTTGGTCAGACCACTACTGGAATATGGTGGTGTAGTTTTGGACCCACATTTTGGGTATCCAATACAGGAGTTGGAGGGGGTGCAGAGGAGGGCTGCCAGATTTGTCTTTGGAAATTACCACTAAACACAATTGGTAAATAATATGATAAAGAAGCTGGAGTGGGATTCATTGGAAGATAGAAGGAGGGTGAAGAGAGTGTACAAAGCCTATACTGGAGATGAAGCATGGAAAGATATTGGTGGGAAAATTGAGAGAGGTGCTTGGAAGGGTAAGGTTGACCATGACCATAAACTGGCACTAGATTTCAGGCATAAGGGTGTGGGAAAATTTTCTTTCGTAGGAAATGGTGTAAGGGACTGGAATAAACTGCCAAGAGAAATGATGAATAATTTACCAGAAACACTGAAAGAAATTAAAGTAAAAATTAGTAAGAGGGCAAAAGTAGGTTGGAAGAGGAAAGGAGAAAGATGGGTGTGTTGAAAATTGCAACCGGAGCAGGCACTCTATTGCAATTTGATCAATTATTATTATTATTGTTTGTTTACAATTCTTGGATTTGAGTTTGTATAGAGCTAGAAATCAATATACTATCTGTTATAGTAATATTGTCAAGATATAAGGATTTAACTATGAATGAACCATGAAATAAATTTCATATTATTTTGAGAAAATAATATAATTATATGGCTGACAATAGTATCAAGACTAGTACAGTAAATTGGTTCACCTCCATTTCATATATGATCTTAAAGAAGTGATAGGAATTTATGCTATTACAAAAGCAACTATTACAATTATATTTAACCAAAATAAGCTATTTTTATTAAAGCAAATTATTGGATTTAATAATGAAACAAAAACTTCAAAATTTATAATCTAATTTTTATCTCCTTTTTAAGGATTTGTAGCTAAATTAATAATTATTCAGTCGAAGGTAAATACGAATCTAATGTTCTTAGTATCTGCCCAAATCATTTTAACCACAATTACAGTTTATTATCACACATGAGTATTTTCTTGTTTATTAATCCTATCTTATACAGAAAATACATGAAACATAATAATGATTAAATTAATTTGTTATTATTGAATAATAAGACTAATAGAAAGTACGCCACTATCATTTATAATTTAGGGACTTAAGTTAACCCTTTCCTACCGGCTATTGGAAAAAAAGAGAAATTTATAATTTCAGTTATATATTTATACTAGCTGATACCCGCGACTTCGTACGCGTGGATTAAGAATATCTTTTGCCAGAATTGAATATAGAAAGTTTTTGGTAACGAAGGATTGGTCCCAAACAACATCGAATCGGCATAATACGAAAGGAAGACATCACTATATCATTCTACCGTCGAACCTGTCTCTTGAAAAGAATCAATTTCCAATTATTTAAAAACAGAAAAACAAACGTTGGTGAGGGGATGTGCTTGTGGGGGAAAGGGGGGGGGGGGTATTGACTAAGGGCAACTTTATTTTAGCTTGGTCTTTTCTTCAGCATGGGCATCCGATTCTTGGGTTCCAATAACTTAAGCTGCTCTGCTAGAGCTACAACTTAGGCACCTTACGCCCACAAGGCATGTCAAAAAAGAAGGCAAAATAAACTTGTGCCAGAAACATTTAATCAGACACAAAGTAATAGGACAGAGAAAATCTACATCTACACTAAATAATAGTTTTTTCTCTAAAGGAAATTTATTAACAAATTATACACTAACTAAATTAGCAAGAAGCACAACTTGAGCAACCGACATAATATTACAGACCAACACACACCTCCGTCCCTCTGTCACCATTCGATAAGTTCTCAAAATTTCATGACGTCAACTGTTAATCATACCGAAAAAAAATTGTCCTGTGCCCTCCCTACAGATTTTCTTGTCAAATTCTGTCAATACCGGTATAGGCATTTAGTCGTCAAAACGTAACAAAAAAGACAGAGACTTACTTCCGCATTTATAGTATTGTAGTTCCGGCAGCAAAGTAAAATTTATGGATACACACAAGTCTTTGGATGAAATACGAAAATATTCATGATCGACCAATTTCAGACACCATATCTCACACACTCCCACAGTTACCAAATTTAGGCCAACGTTGTGATCGATGGGGGACTCTGTGTTACTACCACACACAAACGCCAGAGATCTGCGATTGATAGTTTTCACTTAAAAGTGATACACCGTGACAAATGCGTCTTTGGCAGAAATATGAAATTGCCGCAGGTCGACCATTTTCATCCCCCATATCTTCCACACCCCCATAGCTACAGACATCTAACAACCACAGTGCACGACAACAGACACGATTCTACTACCACACATAAACACCAATGCTCTATGCTAAGTAGTCGTGGCAGAAAAGTGAAATCTGCGGAGACACATGCCTTTCGTCGAAATACGAAAATATCCTTGGTCGGCCACTTACAACCACCATATCTCCCACACAACCACAGTTACTGAAATTCGGCCGCTGTTGTGATCGAAAGGTGGACTCTGTGTTACTACCACACACAAACGCCAGTTATCTGTGTTCTATAGTTTTCGTTGAAAAAGTGATACACCATGACACTTTTGTCTTTGGCAGAAGTATGAAATGGCAACAGGTCGACCACTTTCAACCCCCATTTCTCCCACACCCCCATAGCTACCGACATCTAACAACCATAGTGCACTACATGAGATACGATTCTACTACCAAACACAAACACCAATGCTCTATGCTATGTAGTTGTGGCAGAAAAGTGACATATGTGGAGACAGTCGAAATACGAACATATCCTTGGTCGGCCACTTACAACCACCATATCTACCACAGTACCACAGTTTCTGAAATTCGGCCGCTGTTGTGATCGAAAGGTGACTCTGTGCTACTACTACACACAAATGCCAGTTATCTGTGATCTATAGTTTTCTCTGAAAAGTGATACAGCATGGACACTTTTGTCTTTGGCAGAAGTATGAAAATGCCACAGGTCGATCACTTTCAACCCCCATATCTCCCACACCCCCATAGCTACCGACATCTAACAACCGTAGTGCACTACATGAGATACAATTCTACTACCAAACACAAACACCAATGCTCTATGCTATGTAGTTGTGGCAGAAAAGTGACATATGCGGGGACAGTCGAAATACGAAAATATCCTTGGTCGGCCACTTACAACCACCATATCTTCCACAGTACCACAGTTTCTGAAATTCGGCCGCTGTTGTGATCGGAAGGTGACTCTGTGCTACTACTACACACAAATGCCAGTTATCTGTGATCTATAGTTTTCTCTGAAAAGTGATACAGCATGACACTTTTGTCTTTGGCAGAAGTATGAAAATGCCACAGGTCGATCACTTTCAACCCCCATATCTCCCACACCCCATAGCTACCGACATCTAACAACCGTAGTGCACTACATGAGATACAATTCTACTACCAAACACAAACACCAATGCTCTATGCTATGTAGTTGTGGCAGAAAAGTGACATATGCGGGGACAGTCGAAATACGAAAATATCCTTGGTCGGCCACTTACAACCACCATATCTTCCACAGTACCACAGTTTCTGAAATTCGGCCGCTGTTGTGATCGGAAGGTGACTCTGTGCTACTACTACACACAAACGCCAGTTATCTGTGATCTATAGTTTTCGCTGAAAGTGATACACCATGACACTTTGTGTTTGGCAGTAGTATGAAATTGCCACAGGTCGACCACTTTCAACCCCCATATCTCCCACACCTCCATAGCTACCGACATCTAACAACCATAGTGCACGACAGGAAAGACGATTCTACTACCACACACAAACACCAAAGTCTATGTTATGTAGTTGTGGCAGGAAAGAGAAGTATACTGAGATACGAATTTTTGGTCGAAATATGAAATCGCCCTGCACTGACCAACTTTAATCATTATATCTCCCACATCCCCACAGCTATCGGCATTCGGCCAACGTTGTGCACGACAGGAAACTCCATGCTACTTCCACCCACAAACATCAGTGATATGTGCTAGGTAGTGGTGGCTGAAAAGTGAAATATAGGAAAAAACACGTCTATTTTTATATATATATAAGATGAAGGTACTTGAAATTAAACACACATATTTTTTTCAAATTTTTATTGGAACTAATTACTAATTACTAAGCTGGTACTTATAAGTATCGTCAGGGACTTTGTGTATCACAGGATGTACAGCAACAGCAATTGAAATCAATTATGTTCATATTGGTATGAAATGTTTGCTGCATGATATTAAAAAAAAAAAAAAAAAAAAAAAAAAAAAAAAAAAAAAAAAAAATTCTTTTTGCTCATTCAGACACAAAAGACATTGTAATGCAACATTGGAATGGTGTTTTGACTGTATTTTCTTCATTCTACATACTTTCACATCTTCATCTGATTTTTTACAATTTAGGGACAGTGTATACCTCTGTTTCCCAATCTTACATCTCTCATTGTGGAATTGTATGACTTGTGTTGTTTGAATGGATGAGGGCTTAGTGAAATATATATAGATGACCTTTTCTTCTTACCGATATCCTTCATAGTCATCATACCTTGTGCAAAGGATCTTCTAAAAAATTTTACAGACTTTTTTTCAAATATCGGACCATTTATGTTATAGGCATTGACAAATACAACATCCAGAATTCCCAAAAACAATCTTTACCATGATTTCGGTAATCTTCTGTCAACATTGCACAAAGTCAGCAGTATCAACCCCACACATGAAGGTATTGTAGTCCTTGACGACTCCTGAGCATGAAATTGTCGACTTCAATCCATCATTTTCTTTGCATATAACTAGTGGTGTAACAACAGGGTGGCAAGATGGGCAAAATGCTACGGTTCCTACTGACAGAGGTGGCCCCCGATGACCGGCCAGAGAGGCCCTCTGGTCCAAGATCCACCAGGTCACCAATCCAACCCGAGAGAGGGCCCATCTGTTGAAGTTGCCATTGAACCCCAACCAGTGTAGTGGAGTTTCACCGCTGCCATGAAAATTTGATACTAAATGTATGACCTTTTTATCCTTCCATTTCCAGTAGCAAATGCCTAGGTTTGTAAATTCATTGTCACAATCTCCTCTTTTTAGTTTTCCATCAGCAGATTGTTAGAAAGTCCCTTGCAGTAGGGTCTGATTCTCCCACAAACAAAAGATGTTTCAGTTTTTTAATAATGAAACTGATGAAAAATAATGATAATACTAGATAACATCGTCATTGCTCCATTTTTTTCAGTCAATTCTAAGACCACTCATTGACCTAATGAGTAATCTGAGAACAATCCAGTCATTTCTTCATTTTTGCCTTGATAAATTATAAACTTCTAAGAGAAGACCTGATAAATTATAAACTTCTAAGAGAAGAGCTTCAATCAGATCGTATTTCATAAAAATATCTATTTGAAAATATCTAAAACAATGATAAAACCAATTGTATACTTGCTAAATCTATTGACCAATAATCTGTATAAAACTACCCAGAACTCCCTGACGGTACTTATAAGTCCACGTTGGTTTTCTAGATTATTTAGTAAAGAAACTAGAAAATATATTTTACAGGTAAAAATATATGGTTAAATGTTCAAACTAAAAAAGTAAAAACAGAAATTGACACTTACCAAATAAATTATCATCTAAAAATTCATTGTAATGTACCACTTGTTACTTTGTTCAGTATGCTGTCAAGCCTCAACTTAGAAAATTAATTTCTCGGCAATTTCAAGCAGAATTTAAAAATAAATGTTGTTACTTTCTGACTTAATCATACAACAATACATCAACAGGCTTAACAATGCAGTGGACACTGGTATTGTCGAATTATATGGTGGTAAATACAGTGGTACTTATAAGTACCGCCAGGGAGGAAAGGGTTAAATAAACTGACAGCCTACAAAGTTATCCTTAACTTATAATTGAAGGGAGGACAGGATGAAAAGTTCATCTCCCTCTTGCAGGAGCAATCGCTCATGGAGGTGGATCATTAGATCTAGTCATTTTCTCTTTACATTAAGACACAGTATCATCCATTTTAGGAGCAGTAAATTTTATGACTGTAGCTATTAATATATGATTTTGAAATTTATCTTTAGACCAAACATCATTATTTGGTCCAGTCTATTCCAATTCACTATACTTATATCAGATGAGAACTTAAATACATCATTCTTAGATCCAACTGGAGGGGGGAGATCCAATTCTATATCAACATTTATTTTGATTCTTTGGAGATTCAGAAAAATATATTTTAATTCAACCAGAATTGGAAATAAAATCTTATATTGTCAACATGCAAACAGAGATGCTACTTGGAAAAGGTATTAGTTATGTTTTGGGGGTGTGCCTGTGAACACCATTTATAGGTGGGGTTTTACTAGGCATGGCCTACACCTATATATTCTGTATATTTGATGAAAATGGTAACTGGCATGTGTGCCAAAGTCAATCGCATGATGAAAATTATTCATGGAAGATTGAAACAATTTTTCATGAAATATGAAAAAGATTTAACCTCCACCTCTTCCCCCCCCCCCCCCCCAAATGGTAACTGACTGGAGCAGATTATCTTTATCTTGGAGGATATGGTGAATTAATAACATTTCAGTTGTAATAGGTAGTATATGTATTTAATAAGAAGCTCAGGAGCTGTCGTTGAATAAAAGAGTAATCGTCTTATTGTGAGTAGACGTGCAGGTAAATATGGCAAAATCATACTACATTATTCAGTAACATAATCTATTGTTTACAATGTGTGAAAAAGGTAAATAAAGTTTAAAGATGTTTTAAAATAAATGGAAGATTGTACAATTGCTTCCAGGTTGTATAAAGGAATAATAATTTGTAAGATTCATTTTTAGTAAAGATATAAATGGATAAGTGGACTAAAGCTGTGGCTTGAGATGTAATTAAGATGTAGGAGGAAATGAGTAATATTTGAATTGTATTGTGTAACTGCAGAAGTTTGCAGTAATATAGAGGAAGTAATATGAAGGAAGTAAGCTAATATCAGTTTAATTTGGCATTCAAACTGGGTTAGATGGCATAGAATAAGATTGTAACATTCAACAATGTGATTTGGCCAGAATTTTGCTTAACTGTAACAGAAGCCATTGCAGAGATAAATTGTTAAAAGATTTTCGAGTAGGCTGCTTAAAGAGAAGTGATTTTAAAGTCATCAGAAAAAGCAATTTAGCATCCAATCTTAGTGTAAAGAAATGAAATCTTTAACCTGAAAAGCTGTTTCAGATTAAATTAATGAACATATCAGAATACCTAGCACAATTTTGTAGTAGATCAGAACAGTGTGTGGAACAAAAGAAAAAGTGTATTACAGACACTATTAACAGACAGCTCTTATGTTCAAATCTGAAAATTTTAACAGTTTTTATGAATGTCAATCAAATGTGCGAGGGCAGTCCAGTAAGTACTTAGCATACAAAAGAAATTTTTTTGGAAAAGTGACAATTTATTTCTCAACATAGTCTCCTTTTATAGCTGTGGACAGAAGAATTGGCGGGTCAGTGTTAACGCGCTGTTGCCGTACTTGGGGACAAACTCGCGATGCGCTCTCTTTCTATCACCTGAAAATTGCAACGCTGTGCGGCCTGTGTTGCCTAGTCCAAGCGGCAGCCCACCCCAAACCTTCCACCTCCCTTTCAACACACAAAAAATGTGTGAACCTGTGAATCGGAGTTTGTGTCAGTGTGAGGGTGAGCTTGCTCGAGAGAGAATATTTTGATTTTAGCGTTTTGCGATTTAAATAATTCGTTTTAGTTATTTATTAATTACAGTAATTTAGTGTCCTAATTTTACCGAACAAAAAGTGCAGTAAATTGTAATAACGGTAATTTAGCAAGAGAATCGTGCTACTAAAAATGGATACTCAGGAAGAGACTTATTCTCCTACTCCAGGTGTTTCCGGACTAACGACTCCAACAAGACGCACGTCATCGACAGCAGAACCACCGCGGCTGAAGAAGACAACAGAGTTTCGCCGGCAGAGTAAATCTATCATTCACAGTGTATATAAATATTTCAAACTCCTTGTGGACAATGATGGTGAAATTTTGTCTTCTACATGTACGCTGGTAAGAAAAGACTTGAAAAATATGGACGTACTTGATGTTAATGAAATAAAAAACTGTAGTGATTTGTTACCGCAAAAAACAACCATATTGCGAAGAAATTTAGGGAATGTACAGGCTATTTGCGCTGAAGCTTGTGGTGTTAGTTTGAGAACTGTCCAGCGAGTGTGTCGTGAGGGAAAATCGCCTACGTTTGTTTCTCCAAAGAAAAATGTGAAACAATACAGCACTATAACAAAGCTTAACGACTTTGACAGGGACATTGTCAGGAGAACAGTACACGAATTTTACGACCGTGGTGAGTACCCTACCTCAGAAAAATTAAGAAAAATATTAAAAGAGAAGATAAATTTTACAGGATCTGCACGATCTGTAAGACGCATATTGAACAATATAGGGTTTAAATACAGGCGTCAGAATGATGGTAGGCGATTTTTGCTTGAGCGAAACGACTTAGTGTCCTCAAGAGTCAAATTTTTGATGAAAATGAGCTCCCTTCGTAGCTCAGGTGACACGCGACCCATTTTTTACTTAGATGAAACTTGGGTAACTCAGAACCATTCTTTAAAAAATATCTGGCAGAATTCAAATCAAAGTGGGGGCTTAAAGGTACCTGTCGGAAAAGGGGCAAGGCTAATTGTTTTGCATGCGGGTTCAGCAAAGACAGGCTTTCTCCAGGAAAGTAAGTTGGTCTACAGATGCAGCAAAACCAACAAATCTGAAGATTATCACTCAGAAATTAATACAACGACGTTTAAAGATTGGTTTCTCAACAGATTTTTGAATTTTTTGGAGGAAGGTTCTATCATCGTCATGGACAACGCCAAATATCATTCGGCAGTGATAAACCGAGCTCCAACAACCAAATCGCCGAAAGCTGATATAGCTGCTTGGCTAACAGAAAAGAAAATTTCGTTTTTGCCTACGGAGACTAGAGCTGAGATGCTGGAGAAGGTTCGCATGAATAAAGAAGAACCGGTGTATGAGTTGGATGTACTTGCAAACGAAAGAGGACATGAAGTAGTCCGATTACCCCCTTATCATTGCCAGTACAATCCGATAGAGCTCATTTGGGCCCAAGTCAAAAGAGAAGTGGCGGAGAAAAACAACACTTTCAAAATCGCCGATGTCGAACGTTTGTTGCATAAAGCCTTGGAAAACGTCACCGTCGAACAGTGGCAGAAATGTGTTTACCATACCGAAAAACTGCAAACAGAAGATTTCGAAAAGGAAGTGGTCCGAGATAATGTAATCGAGCCTCTTATAATATACCTCAACGAAGATTCAACGACAGAGAACGAGAGCAGCGAAGAAGTGGAAGATGATGATGAAGAAGAAGGCGTTGATGGAGATGAATAATGACAAGTAAGGTATTAAAGAACATTTAACATATTACGCAATAAACTTATCAATTACTGAGCAACTTTAATAGCTTGTACTTAACAGTTTAAGATACTATAAACATTTGCTGTGTTAATGTTATTTAAAACCCCAAACTCATATTTAACTTGTTTTATTGTTGGTAGTAAGTTACGATATTACTGTTGGATATTATTAATTTTGCTTAAAAACATTTGGCTTTCTAATAATATTCATGATGACAATATAACATTTTTGCTTACTTTTATTATGGTTGATTTTTATAAAAAGAACTGCAGTGGCCATACTTCTTTTCTACATATACATTTTTGGTATACAGCAATTTTAATTCTATAGTCTATATATATATAATTTTGTCGTCAATTTTGCAAGTTTTTCAGTGCAGAGGATAAGAAAGTATAATTTTGATTTTAGTTGTAAATAAAATTTAATACGTGCTTAGCCACAAATAAAATAAAGAAGAGTAATTCAATACGTTTTCTTAATTTCTCGAGAAAGTATTCTTCAGTTATATCAAATGCATTTACACGAACATAACTTTCTTAACGAAATGACATAAATCAATATTTTATCACAAAATTTCGATTATAAATTATTTAAAATACAGTATAAACTATTACTTCAAGTAAAAAGGTGAATACAACTGTTAAGCGCGTGGTTTGGCAACGGCGCATTCTAGGAGACCCGCCAATTGTTCTGGCCAGCACTATAGCTCGATACACTTGACGCAGTGATGCTCCAATTTCTGTAACCCGTCCGAAAATACATTTTTTGGAGATCTGCAAAGTAGGCCTCCATGGCAGTGATAACCTCTTCATTAAACTCAAATTTCTGCCCGGCAAGTGTCTTCTCCAAGTTGCACGGGACCAAATCTGGAGAATATGGTGTATGGGGCAACAGTTCGTAGCCAAATTCGACCAATTTGGCCGTGGTGATGGCGGAGGTTTGAGCTGGTGTGTTGTCATGGTTTAAGAGCACTTTTTCTTCACCAAATGGGGCCTTTTTTCTGCAATTCAGCATCAAATTGGCCCAATAATTCGGCATAGTAAAGCTCTGTGATCGTTTTGCCCTTCTCCAGGTAGTCGTTGTAGATCACACCTTGTGAATCTCAGAAAATGGTGAACATCACCTTTCCGGCCGATGGGACAGTCTTTGCCTTTTTCGGAGCATGTTTGCCAGGTAAAGTCCACTGTTTTGACTGTTCCTTGGTCTCTGGTGTGTACTAGCGGATCCATGTTTCGTTGATGGTAACGTAACGATGCAGAAACTCCTTCAGATTGCGCTTAAAAAACATCATCAAACAGTGCTGTTAAGTGGTCTCACAGTCGCGCTTGTTATCGGGAGTGAGCAAACGTGGCACCCAACGTGCTGACAGCTTTCTCATGCTCAAAATTTCATGCAAGATATGACACAAGCGGTCTTTTGAGATGCCTACTGTCCCAGCAATCTCGCGCACCTTCAATCGGCGGTCTGCCAATACAAGATCATGGATTTTTGTCACGTTATTCTCATTGGTAACCGTTTTCGGGGCACCTGGGCGTGGCTCATCAAAAACCGATGTGTGACCTTGTCGAAACTCGTTAAACCAATTTTTGACAGTCACCATTGAAGGAGAAGAGTCACCGTACACAGCATCCAAGTGCTCTTTGATTTTGCTGCACGATTTTCCTTTCAAAAACAAGAATCGAATCACCGACCAATATTGCTCTTCTTCCATTGATCTAAAATCCATGGACACGCCCACTTTTGCACGCAATCAAAACAAAACTATGAGTTCGATTTGGCTGAAATTTTAACAATAGCCATCTGAGATAATGTACTGAATGATAATAAATTTCTCTGGTGACAGTGGCGCCATCGGGAAGAGAGGCTAAGTGCTTATCGGACGTATCTCATAAAATAAGAAAAATAAATACTGTTACCCAGTGGTTAAAACAGTGAAAATACCAGAAAGATGAATTAGAGTACATTTATAATTAGTACAGATATTAGTTGAACCAGGTAATATAATCTTTGCTGATTACCACAAAATGGTGTGTTTGTAATATCATACCCTTTTGTAATGGTTTTGTAAAGACTTTGATTTTTTTAAGTTTCATTGTATAGCATGAGTTGTTTAGTTTTAATATTTCTTGGTATGTGTGTTATTTTGTTTAAGACAAATCACAAAGCTCCTTAATAGATAATGTAAATGAGGGAACAAATGGTTTACTGTGAACTGGGAAAGCATTTTTTGTTTCACCAACCTTTCTTATTGGAGAAGGTACAAAATATTTTGGAGTTATATTAAGGAATTTAGTTTTAAAATTACCATGCTGACTTAAAGTCATAGACTATTCTCCAATGGTATTTTTTTTTAGTTATTCAGCTAAAATAACAGTTACTGGGTTTTTTTTATAATGAATTATGAAATAATTATAAGTACCATTGTTTCATTTATGTAACACCATAGTATGTAAGTATCAAAAGTTAACTGAATAGCATTTTGTACTTCTATACATGTTGGCTTATGTTTTAAAAAATATTCATGTCAGTAAGATGTGTGTCTTTTGTAATTAACACATACTGATCTGAGATGTCACGAGAAATTGTCATGACCTGGATAGAGTGCTTGTATCCATTTACATGAAAATAAAATGTGTTTGTAGTGAAAATGAGACACCTGGGTGAAGGGCAGCTGCAGAGAAATCTGGCGAGCTAAAAGGAGCAGATAGTAAGGGGATATCGCCTCCCCCCACTCCTCCTACTTCTCTCATCAGTGGTAGATCAGTCACCTCCCCACCATCAGTGACCCTCCGACTACTGCAACTGACAGGCATCCACCCCACAACAAGTGAAATCGTCAACATGGAATGTGCTGTGATGGTGATGTGTTGCACAGTGGTTGTCAACAGTGTTTTAATTCATGCTAATGAAGTGTAGCACATTTAGTGGGTACAGGTTTTTGTGGTGCAATGAGACAAATAGATTTAATAAAAGTACTAATAATTATAATTAGGGACTGTAAGGTGTAGTATTAAATAAGTAAAAAGAAAGTAATTAAGAATCCAAATTTTGCAGTAGCAAGAGTGAGTCATGATAAATATTTATTATGAATTTAAGGATGTTGCTGTGGCAGCCATTATGTCAGGAAGGAGATGTTTAGAAATCATTCACCCCCCCCCACCCTTTTTTCATCCCAATGGTTTTGGCATGAAGAGCCCAGTCCTACTACAACAACCTCACGGATGTGAAAGTCAGCTGGAGTGAGGTGTATTATCTGTGGAATCCTATATACTCCGCCATAAAGCAGAGAGGTTGAAAAAACCAGTAGGAATTTGTGAAATCAATGTTGGTAGTTCCCTCTCAGAAAGACACAAGACAATCTTAGTTACTGTTATATGAGTGGTATTTAAGCCCATCAGAAGCTAATAAGGCTCTCAGTTTTGATCCATAGCTGTTACTGCACATACTAAAACCCTGCTCTGCATAAAGATTTAAGTTGATTAATTTCCTTCTCTCTCTATGCCTCTGTACAGATGCTTACTCTCGCTACGTGTGCTAATGTGAAGGAAAATAGTTATACCAAGATAAATTGTTTATATGTAGAACTGTTGGTTTGGAAGATTCATAATACTTTAACAGATTTTGTGTGGTTATTATGCTAAGATAAATGGATGATATTTAGAACTGCTAGTTTCTGGATAGGCCCTATGTATTTTTTAGATACAATCATGCCAGAGTTTAACAATTTCTAGTGCCGATCTATGTATAAAATTGGTTTAAAAATAGAATAGAATGCAATTTGAATTTTGAGTGCTTAATCCATCCAATTATTATTTCATTGTAATTGTTCCTGCCTCTTAACCTTGTGACCAATAAGTAAACATTCTCCAATTAATGCAGTCAATCTCCAGAAAGAAGACCAATTTGTATAAATTAATAAGAATTATTAGAAGTGGAGGTAGGGGGGGTTACAATAGCAAAAATTACCTATCACTTGCTATAGATGAAGGCAGGAGAGCCAGGCAAACACAAACACAAGTCACAAATTTTCAGTCAATAACATTACTCATGTAGGTGACACGAGATATAAGGCAGGGGAAAAGATGTGTTCATATGTAGACCTACCACACTCATGTGTTAGGTCTGTATCTGTACACATCTTTACCATTATTATTATTATATTACTAATCACAATATTTCAAGAATAAAATCAAAGAACATTAAAATGAGCAGAATAAGGTTTATAGTTTAATAAAAAATTTGGACTGCATTCAATAACTAATGCAAAAATCTTTTAACATGAGATAAGAAGCAATTGCCACATTCAGTTTTGAACTGATAAATTGTTCACTTCGGCCTCATTTAGGCTTAATTGAAGCCAAATAGAGGTGTATTACTGTTAACATTTTAATAAATATTTATAGCTCCAATCTTGAAAAATTGTAATGAACAAACAAAGGAGATAGCATACAAATCTCTTGTGCATCCACATTTGGACTACTGTTGTGCCATATAGGATCCATTTCATAAGGGATCGATCGACAGTATAGAGAAATTATAGAGAAGAGCCGCTCGAGTCGTGACCGCTTGCTACAGTCCTTATGAAAGTGTCACAGAACTGATTAGTAGACTAGGCTGGGAGTCTGGTAGATAGACGACGCACGTTTCATTTAAACTTATTGGTAAACATGTGTACTCCCACTTTCACTTACGAGTGTAGTGAAATACTTCGTCCACCAACCTATTTGAGTTGGAATAAGAGGAAATATAAAATTAGAGAATTAAGGTGCCACACTGATTCTTAAATGAATTCTTTTTTCCTTCCTGCCATTAGGGATTGGAATGCACAACAAAGAGATTAGCTATAGTGCTGAGCACCCTCTGCCACCCACAATTTTGTGAATTGCAGAGTATATATGTAGATATAGATGAATATAATAGCCAATGACCCCTGCGAATTTTCACTTTTTACTACTATCCTCCATCCCCATATCTCTTCATGAACCACTCCTCATCAGAGATGATATTTAATTTAATAACATAAGAACGAAGTTTTTCTCAGCGTTGAGAACTGATATAGTCTTCTCGGGAGACTAGCCAAGTAATCAAGGTGTTTTCACATGATATTTCGGCAGTCTGAAACTCCATTGCCATTATCTGGTGTTTTATATGGAAAGGAAACATAAACAAAAGCAATCATTCACCAAAGTTGAAGGGAGGGGCGCAGTATCAAAAGCACTCCACAAACACAATGCACTTTTTCAAGAAAACAGAAACATGGGTGCTTCAGTGAGCATTCTCATTTCTTTTTTCTTGAAAAAGGACATAACCACATATACTGTATTTCTTGTTGCATCCTCTGTTTCATTTTGACGGTTGGTGGGTATATTTTATTTTTCCTTTCTATGTATCGTCTCAATGAGAATATCATTTTTTTTTATATAATATTTGCTATAAACCTCTTTTGTCTGCCTGTGATGGAACATCCATAAACTATATGGTTTGGTCGGGGGGGGGGGCAAGGGGTTGAGTAGAAAGCTAGGGGTTTCCAAGCCAAGCGACATAGCTTTTCATTATTATTATTTTTCACAGTTAAAATAAGGTACAGAACACACAACAGCCATACCTAGTTTACGATAGTCTGGAGAAAATAGTACAAAATGTCTTCTGGAATCTATAGGGGGAAAAAAGGGGTAAAGGTTCACAGGAGGCAAAAATGGAGCTATGTAATTTAAAGCTGCTCCCTGATGTGGTGCTATGATGTAGTTATCAGTTTTGCTAAGCCTTGTTAATTCTCTTCAACCTATCACCTTCACTCCATGTCTCCTCTTTTCCACTTTAAAAATTCCCTATATCATGTCTCTGCTCAATGGTTACCTAACGCAACAGTTGACCCCCAACCCGCAGCATGTGCCTACTTGGTCTACACAGATGAAGGCTTCTACAGTAGAGTCCCGCTAATCCAAACTAATTGGGACCGGGCCTTGTTCGGATTACCAATTCGTTTGGATTAGCTTGAATTACAGTGACCAGTTTCTAGAATGAAGTATACCAGGTATATAAGTAGGTACATCACAGTAACAATGGGGAACAAGTGGGGGCACAATAACTAACTCTCTCCCTTTGTTGTTGAGACGTTTTAACTGTTCAAGGTCAGTGCACTGTCAGCCGGCTAGCAAACTGCTCAGTTAACATTAGCTATTGATCGCTGGCACGCTTGACAGTTGTATTGTATGCATTCGGGTGTAGTGGTGTATTGTCGTCATGAGTAAACAGAAATATACAACGTTAACTCTCAAAGAACAATTGGATGCTTTGAAGCGGTTAGACAATGGTGAGAATGTATCTAAACTGGCGACAGAACTGGGTGTTAGTAAGGCAACCATTTGTGATTGGAAGAAGAACCAAGTGAAGCTTCAACAGTCCTGTGTAAGTCT
>JARYHS010009186.1:75571364-75686120 GCA_031002005.1 Vandiemenella viatica | reverse complement strand
CTGTGGTTCAGACTCCACGTTAAACTGTAGGTCCTCTCTAGGGCTAACAACCCTAGTTGTTAACATAATGTGTACACATCTACAGCAACATTCAAGTTGCACAAAGGCTTAACGTGGTCCTAGTTGGCCCAAACAAGCATACATACATAATGGGGAAAACTCAGAAATAAAAATCGTTAAAGAGTAAAACCACGTTAAAATACAATTTTGGTACACATTCCCTGATACTGATCATTTCAACATCTCTGAATACAGCATAGAAAAAATTGTGAATTGCTAAGAGTGTAGGTGATTTACTTTAAAATAAAGATAACGAATTTTATTTCGTAATTTGTGGGTTTTTCAATTAATAATATGGTTCATTTATCACGTTTCCTTATGATCCATTATTTGTCAAATCAAGATAGTTGATTGAACTCACTGGCGCCCAAAGTATGACCTATATCAACTTACATCAGCTTGGCAATCATATGACGAGGCAAACAAAATAAGTAATAATAAAAGTGATTACTTAAAACGAAGGGTATTGTACAATATTATTTCTCGTATTTGTGGTTAGAGCATATATTCTCTCCCCTTTCCCATGATGTCACCATTGTGATTAATGATGACCTCCACTTTCAAACAAGTTCATGCTTTTACAAAAGATTTAAGATCTGTAAAAAGATTGTAAACTACTCACTGGAATTTATGTTAACTGTACATTCCTGTTGCACATTTTCAGTGATTTCACTGTTATCATTATCTATTGAGGTTTGTATCTCCTCTCCCTCTAAAGCACCTTCAGCATGATCTCTCTGGTGTAAGTGAAATGAGATCCTTGATGTAAATATTTGACCACAATGTCGACACTGAAAATAATATGACATACAGAATAATTGCTACACAATATTATATCTAGTACAATTACAAAACTTAAATTGGGCTACCTCTATACATTGAAGATCGCTTAAAAAATCATTGTGATATACTGTTTGGAGGTCACTGAAACCAAAATATATTTTTATGTCTGTCAGCTTGTTCTAGCTTGGGTGAGTAATTGTATGATGATAAAATTAGGAGATATTACTGGCATACTGCAAGAGGGAATGACTCTCAGGAAAATAAAATCTATCAATAACATACTAGTTGTAAGGAAGAGAACCTCTGATATAAAATGGTTGGCAAATGTAGAAGTAAAAGGATTTCTGTAGGTAGGTACACTCAATGCAAACAGTCGTTGAGATAGTCATTAGCACCACATAACCATGCCACAATCTAGGAATGTGACATTGTTATAAGAGTAGGTCCATATGAAATTTAGATTATGGTAGGAGTTAAACAGGTCACTTTCCCAAATTGCCAGATCACAAAAAGTCATTAATGAGCTTAGGATTTCAGAGGAACATGAAAGAGGAAAGAACATTCAAGATGACCACAATGAAGAGGTTAGCATTGGATGGAGCCTTACAGGCAGTGAAAAACATTTGGTGGTATATTTTGACAAGAGCATATTTTTAAAATACAGTCATTTACTTTTTTTAATTTTTCTGTTTATCACAATTTGGATATATTCTCTTCAATTATTGATCACCAATTCATTTTCTGTTGATGTTCATGGTATGAACCATTCAACATGTACCTAGTGAACCAATCAACATCAAATCATTAATTCACACTGTGCACTAAAGTATCCACCATTCCACTGATGATTTTTGTGTCAATGTGTTTCTGCACTATTCATCAATCAACTTTGGTAAGTGATGGTTCTTTTCTATTTTGCATCTATTACTTTTGTGTTCCACTGAATTAAAAAAGAAAACCATGTGCATATTCTACATTTATACAATAAGTACAGAAGGTGGGTGGAAACATAATTTTCCAGGTAAAGGTTGTAATATTAAAGATTATTTGCTTTGATTAACAAATTGAAAATATAGTATCTCTGGAAAAAGAAGTGAAGTGATTGTTGGTAGAGATGGTATGCAAATGAGACTTATTGTAATTGAGCAAAGAATTGAAAGGTTTTGGAATAATAGCTGCAGAGAAGAAAATTAATTGATAGATCTTGCAACGAAAGGGAACCTGCTAATCTTGTGCATCAAACTTTGTTCAAATATGTTCTACGCATGGTAAAAGTAGCAATTGGTATAAGAGAAACTGTGAGAAAAGCAAATAAAAAGGAAATAAATGGTAACACATATAAGGTTTATTCTTATATAAAATCTTTTATTTACATTACAGCAAGCAACATTGTAACGTAGTGTCTGGTTCTAATGCCAAGTACTCTTTAACTTGTATAGGAACTGCATTTCAGACACCATATTGATAACAATATCTTAAGAACTGGTCACATAATCTTTATTTAAATCATTTAAACCAGATTTAAAGGGTAAAATAATAAACAAATGTTATGATAGTTCAAAAAGAAAAACAAAAGAAAAAGAAAAGTGCTTGCAAGAAAAGAGCAAAGAAGTAGAAAAGGAAATAGTCATAGGTAAAGTAGATGTGGCTTACAGGAAGATCAAACAAATTTTTGGAGAAATGAAGAAAAGATATATAAACATTAAAACTGCTGATGGAAAACCTCTTTTAAACTCAGAAGACAGAGCTAACTGATGGAAGGAACACATATACAAATTGTATGAAGGAGATGATTTAAACAACAGTGTACTGGAAAAAGAAGGCAATGTTGACATTGATGACTTAGGAGATCCTGTTTTAAGAACAGAATTTGACAGAGCTTTGAAAGATCTTAAATTAAATACGGCAGTTGGAATTAATGAGATTTCTGCAGAGCATCTAAAATCCCTAGAAGGAATCCAAAGATTATTCAAACTGATACGAAACAGGATAGATTCCAAATGATTTTAATAAAAATGTCATCTGCAGAAAGCGAAAGCTGACAAATGCAAGAATTATCGCACCATAAGTCTACATGCTTCAAAATTGCTGACCATGATAACCTACAGAAGAATAAAAAGGGTAATAGAAGAGATAATAGGTGCAGATCAGTTTGGGTTTAGAAAAACAAGAGAAGCAATTCTAAATTTAATACTTGAAGGGTGGATCAAGAGGAACAAAGGTACTTTTATGGCATTTGTTGATTTAGAAAAAGCTTTGATGATGTTAAGTGGGACAAGTATTCCAAATTTTAAAAAAGTCTGGTGCAAAATATTGAGACAGAGAATACTTTATAATCTACCATAAGAATCAGATGGCTATAATAAAAGTAGGGAATCATGACAGACCTGCATCATTTAAAAAGGGTGTGAACCAAGGATGTAATCTATCTCCATTAATATTAAATTTGTATGTACAGGAAGCAATACAGGAAGTAAAAGTAAAATTTGAATATGCTCAAGGGAGTGGGAAAATTTACTATTGTGGGTAAGGGTGTCAGAGATTGGAACAAATTACCAAATGAAGTGATGAATAATTTACCAAAAATTCTAAAAGAATTTAAAATTATAATTTGTAAATCGCAAAACTAGATGAATGGAATTTAACAATGAAAGTTATAAGACAATTAAAAAAAAATTAGTAAAGGGTAATTAGATGTCCAAGGAAATTGTTACTGGAGCATGTGCCCCATTGCAATTAACAACTAATTAAATAAAAGTGTTCAAGGAAAAAAATCAGTATGCTATGATTTGATGATGACACTGCACTTTTAGCATAACAAGGTGAGGATATTGAGAGCAAGACAAAAGTGATGGAATGTAATACAAATGATAGCAGTAATATTGAATTAAATATAATAATACTATCGGATGTGATAGAAGAAGTAAATGAATTCTGCTACTTAGGAAGTAAAATTACAACTGATGTCCAAAGCAGGAATGATGTTAAAAGCCGAATAGCTCTAGCAAAAAGTCCTCAAGAAAAAGAGAAATCATTTAGTTTCAAATATTGATCTAAAATTCAGAAAGAAATTTTTACATGGAAAACAAACGGAAAATACACCCAACACTCTCCAAAGTTGAAGGGAGGAGGACAGCAGCAACACAAAACAACACTCAAACAAAGAAAAAACAATATTTCGGTTGAAAAACAATTTTTCAAGTTAACAGAGGGAGATGGCTGGGATTGCGCAAGACTTGCATTCGACGCAGTCACTGATAGAACGCAATAGCCATTGGAGGTGGTGGGGGAAGCAGTGATAATATAACCGCGAGTATAAGGGAGATTAAATTGGTTGAAAAAACATAAATAAATAAACAAAAATATAACTGAAAAATTTTGAAAAATATATGAAAGTATTGTACTGGCCAGTGAAGGGTGTCCACCACAAATAATTGATAGCATGATCAAGTTCGTATTTAAGCCAGTTTGAGTCTAGCAACCATGATCTTTGAAACAATTAAATGATTGCTTTAGTCTGTGTTTAAAAATCTATACTTTAAGTTCTTCAAGTTCAAGAGATTTTTTTCATATTTTGTGCAGTGAACTCTTACGGTGAATCACAAGTCAAGATCATATTTGGCCTGATCAGTTCAACATGTCATAACCTTTGACCCTAAAAATGGAAACTATTCTAGACCTGTGACTATATGCAAAAAAAAGTCTCTAGTTCTCAAAAAAAAACTCCTATTACTAAGGACCACTTAGGCAGTACAAGTTACCCATATTAAATTCAGATGATCTATGACATGAGCAGACAGCAACTACTCTGTTAACATTCAGTAATCTATGCCTTAATGTCACTACACTAAATGCGTGTGGAAGCGGAAAAGGAGTATAATGAGTCATCACATAAATTCTCATGAAAGACAGAACATTTAAGTTCATGTTCTAGAAATGCTTTTCCTAAAAAAAGGCTTAGGAACAATCTCCAATGGCATATATTAAAATCTTGTAATTCATGGTTCCAAGTGAAAAAAGACTACTGCTTATATGTCTCAGAATAAGAAAAGCTTACCTGCAATAAAAAATTATGCAACTTCTTGCGAGTAGATTTTACAGCATCAATACTGCTGGTAATTCCACCACCTGTTTTATTGCTCTTGTCCTCTTCCAAAAGAGTTGTTGATAGGCGTCCATACATTTTATAAAATGGAGACAACATATCACTTCCAACTGTTGTATGGTACGCATGTAAAAACAAGTATATTTTTTGATCCCAGTCTGAGGGGTTACGATTCACAAAATCATCCATTGACTTCATACTCCACCTACAATTATCTTTCCCCTCCTTGATAAATGGTTTATGAACTGTTAATTTTCTCCGTCTTTTACCTGATGCATACGGTATACTTTCAAGTCCATACAACCCTACTACACAATAGTCATTTATATCTTTTAACTCCTGGCTTGTAAAGCCAACAGCATAACATTCAGCAAAACCATATAGACACATCATCTTGATCATGAAAGATGCTATGATTTTGTTATCTTTAGTGCAAGTAATTGGCTTTCCACAGATCCATTTTGACACTGGGTCAATCAATGTAATAATATATTGATTTCCATTCACTGTCCTAGGATACGGGCCACAAATCTTCAATATTACCTGTAATGTAAATAAATATTCTGAATATATTATATAGGAAGCCATAAGGCAAAATATATATTATATGTACTACATAAACTATATATATTATATAATAATTTGTATTAAAAAATACAGTAACTATCATTTTGCGAAGTGGCATCAATGGAGAATTTATTATTTTTCAAGGAAATGCAATAATCATATAATGATAGGAAAAATATAGAAGTAAATGTAAACAGAAATTTTATGTTTTGGGAACGATAAACCTTGCTTAAAAAGTTAATAAATTATTGCTAACCTAATTTCCCAACCTTTAACTACTTCATGAGGCATATAAATTTTATAGCCAGAAAGGAATGGCTAATTGCCTGAATTTTATGAATTCTCATCAGATGAATTTAAAATGGAAGAAGGATGGATTCTAAAAGTGTGGCAGAAATATGTTACATATTACCACATTTATTTACATATTTCAATTAATATTAATTTAATTGTAATGGAGCATACGCTCCGATGACCTTTTTTTATCTTATCTTACATTCTTCCCTTATCTACTTCTCGGAATAAAAAATTTTAATTTTAAATTTCTTCAGCTTTTTTGGTAAATTATTCATCACCTAACTTGGTAACTTGTTCCAGTCCCTTTCACTCTTACCCACAAAAGAAAATTTTCCAACCTCTTTATGCATGAAATTGAGTGCCAGCTTGAAGTCATGGTCATCTTTTACCCTCCAAGCACCATTCCTAATTCTTTGACCAATATCCTTCCAAGCCCTGTCATCAACAGAGGCCTTGAACATTATCAGCACTCTTTTCACCCTCCTCCTGTCCTCCAATGACTCACAATCCAGTTCCTTTATCACATCAGTTACTGACTGGGCCCTGCAATAATTTACACAAACAAATCTAGCTGCTCTTCTTTGCATGCCCTCCAACTCCTGTATCTGATATTCAAAGTTTTGGCCCCAAACTACACCACCACATTCAACCAATGTTCTGACCAAAGTTTTGTAATGCAATTCCCTAATTTCTCTAGTACACCCTCTCACCACACTCTCCAGTAAATGAAGGATTTTGTAACCTCTTCCTACTACCTGTCCAATGTGCTCTGCCCAGTTGAAGTTTATTATTACAAAGCAGATTTGCTTACACACATAACAATCCACAATGTATTTACAGATGACTGACAATAACCCAAGGCCCAAACACTTCCAAAGTTTCCTACTTGCTTACTGCCCATCAATTAACTTTTAATGATTTGAACCTTTAGAAAACAAAAATGTTTAATTTAATCTCTTAGTTGGGAAGACATCATAGATAATTATTACATCCACAATCAACATCAAACATTTCTCCAGCAAAATCTCCAATTCTCACTGCTTCACAAAAATAATCACTTTTGTAGTCAGCAAATCAACAGCCAAGTAAATTAAAATTCAACATTAATTTGTAATTAACTAGATTTCGACAGAATTTATTAGCAAATGTGCAAACATACCCCCCCCACACACACACACACACAATTTATGAATGAAAGATATACTTCACCCACCCACATATTTGGGTTGCAATGATAGGAGAG
This sequence comes from Vandiemenella viatica, assembly GCA_031002005.1. Lineage (NCBI taxonomy): Eukaryota > Metazoa > Arthropoda > Insecta > Orthoptera > Morabidae > Vandiemenella > Vandiemenella viatica. The sequence goes on along the minus strand of JARYHS010009186.1, from coordinate 75,679,065 downwards.
ATTTTTATTAATTATTTCCTGCAATGACAGCATTGGTTTTTATTATTTACTAGCTGTACCCGGCATGCTTTGCAATGTCTTTTTTTCTTTCTTAAGTGAATACTCATATATAGACACATTACCATGTACAAAATAAATAAAAGACAATCACTTTTATGCATTAAATCAAAATTGAAAATGTTTATTCTAGTACATTGGGATATAAAATATTTTTGGTCTTTTGGCTTCTGCAAAAGCAGAGTACCCAGCATTGATGGTGGGTGGATATAAAAGTTCTGCTAGTTTTATCCCTTTTAATCGAATTGTAGTAAACATTCTCCATCATCATCCACTTTGGCAGGTTTCCCACTGAGACACAGAAAAAGAAAATATATGAGAAGTTTCTTGTGTAAATTAGTCTTAAGAGGGGTGAAGGGATAAGTGGGTGCTGTTTGTAAACTAAATACGAACATCGTTTATCACTTATTTTAAACCAAATATGCGCAAAGTTCCTTCTGAATAGTTACAAGTGTAACTTTAAAAAAAAAAAAAAAAAAAAACTACCGAAGAATGTGTATAAAGCCGTGTGTCAGAGACAAGACGACCAGTTCCTTTCCTCTGGAACCTGTAGATCAATGTGAAATCAGAACCATGGACCTGGTAATGCTAATGTGATCAAACTTCAAGCAAATTTCAACTTTGGAATGTATACTGAAACTTTTGAAAGTAAGTGTCTTTACCATTGCGCTACCAGACCAGTCTGTTTTATTACGTATATGTGTTATATGCCATCAAAATTGGATAAAAATGGTGGATTTTTTACAACAAACGTTAGCAAAAATTAAGTGGTGGGGGTAAAAGAGAAGAAGGGTTAGGTTTTTCAAAGCAAATGTAGTTTAAAGTATACTTGTGGAACGTTCCGTCGATATTGGATAAAAGCTGTTGGTTTATGTAAATAAAATTGCCATAAATGAAGGGAACAAGGATAAAGAGGCTGGGTTTTTACAAACCAAATAGGCAGTATTTTTCTCTTTGTTTTAATGTAAAATGATAACTTTGTCCACAGCCTGAAGTTTAATTGTATCCTCTTGAAGCAAATATAATATGCTTTGGGTCAGAAGCAGGATGGCAAGATCCTTTCCTCTGGGACCTACGGTTTAATGTGGAATCCAAACCCCACAGAGTCCCAGCATAGCTCAAATGATCAAATACAACTATTAAAAATTATTGCTTCTAATAGGATCTAAACACATGACTGAAGACAGAATGGCCGGCAAGCAAGCACTTTAACTACTGAGCTATAGGTTGCTTCATTCTGTAACAACCGTGTGATAAATACTATCAAAATCAGATAAAAATTGTGGGTTTGTATGAAGAACACTGGCAAAAATTGTAAGGAACAAGACCGATACCGGGGTTGTAGTATCGCTTATGTGCCTTAACTTACTCTCTTGTCGACTAACAGTTCTCTTTAAAACTCGTTAAATAATTTGGATTTGACCATGTAGCCAAAGTAACTCAACTGAATGCTCAGGTCGCCACTATATTCGTTACCCCCGAATATAGAAAAGGGTTCTATGCTAACAACTGAAGCACACAAAGTCACTTTTAGAAAACTTCAAGGTTTTATTCTTCAAAATCAAAAGTTCAAAATTGCATTTACAGTTGAGCAGGCATATCGAACACTCGTTCCACAAGTTTGCAGATTGTGAAGAGAAACCACCGACCGACCCCTTTGCAATGTTTACAAGTTCATGGTGAGTAAACAGAGCCACGCCCCAATCATGATGGCCGAACCCGGTAGTGCCAACTGAAGACCTGAGCTACCAACATAAGTCGGAGTTGCCAACCTACCAACGCACACACGCCTATAACATTTTATTAGCACGACTTCAAACCCGGAAAAGACACCGTCACCACCGCGTCCTGTGATTTATACCTTCGCTGACGTCAGAGCCAAAACACAACTTTCTGCTAACACTTCTACGATTTAGATCTGAAATATCTCAGTAACTAAGCGGTTATCCAAAACTTTAAGTGTGACAGTGTTTCGACATATTTAATTGTGAAATAATGGATATTTAGTGAATAATTTTAAGCATCTGGTTTAAAAGTTGTAAGGGTAGGAGTGAACTATTTCTCTACCTTGGGGAAGTACTATTGTTCTCGAAACTTCTACATTTCGTCATTTTATTAATGCCACAATTTATGCAAATATTATTATTATCACCGTTTTCTACTAAAATTCCTGAGTTTATTGGTGTAACTTTTATTAAAATTGGTGCAGGGAAAGTTTAACTACGACGTAACCAAAGTGCAATTTCAGTTTTAATTTTATAACTTTATTTCTATTAATTTTATCGCAAATATAAAATTACTACGGGATTCACCGAATTAAACTACGTATTCTGAAAGTTATCTCATCTCTGTATCTACTTTAGATCGGCTGGAAAATATTTCTAAGTCGACCTCATGGTCGTGATGAAAAATAAATTTTAAGGTCTCTATAAAATCGGTTCTATTGACTGGAATTACTTGAAATTATTATTTGTGATACTAGATTTTTATTTCTTTCCGGAAATCTACTTTTTATTTCGAATGTTCTCTAGGATTTTGAGATAAAAAATTATTAAAAGTGCAGAGTATCTGACGAAGTATAAAAATTGATTTAAGTTATTTAAACGTTCAGAAACTACGAAATTTTAGTGAATTTATATTTTATTGCATGATTACTTCCCTACAATTACTTTATTTTGTTCAAAAGTGTGTGGAAACAGTGAAATGCCAAATATTAGAAATTACTTGTGCACTGAACTGGATTATTATGGATTATCATATTAAAGGTTAGTAAAAGGTGTTTCTATCATTACAGAAAATTGATTTAGTTGGTTTATTTACTATTAAGTTACTTTCTTGCTCGTTAATCGGTTTAACAATGGCAAAATACTTCCAAAGTAGAAATTCCTAAGTCCAAGGTAATATTATTACTGATTATTTAATTTTCAGTTGATTAAAAGTTTATTTATTATCATTCAAAGTTTATATTCGGCGTTTAGCAACTACTGAAGGTCTTTACTGCATTCAAATTGGTTTAGAAACTACAAAGTTAACCTATATCAAAATCTATTATTTGAAATTGAACTTGTTGGATTTAATCTATTTCCTCCCAAACTGATGTCTTCTTTTTGTTATCAAAGGTTTATTTAGAGCATTTATTTAATTTTGAATACTTTTATTATCCCTAAAGGGTTTTATTTAGTGGTTTTGGTTACTGTGTCTCTATGCTACATAAAGCTTTACTCCCATAACCTGTACATGAACTGAAAACTGCCTTTTACTACAGAATAAGCTTTACCCCTGATGCCTAGAGGTGAGAGGCTAGAATTTACTAAAATTCTAAGATGCTTACATGCCCCCCGAAGATTGAAGTTATTTTCCCAAGAAAACTAACTGAATATCTTGAAAAATAAAAGAAAAATTTAAAATCCCAAAAGAAAATGAACTATACTCCCAAAATCTAACTATCGCATGTCGGTTCGGTTCTCTCTCCACCATTCATACCCAAAAGCAAAAATATTATTGTTATTACAATCTCAAAAATTTAACCTTCACTCACGCCATTATTACAAAAATTCTCAAAAACTCATTCATTCTTAAAAGGATCAATATTGATGAAAAATTATGATCAAATAGCGAAAAAAAAATGTAAAATATGAAATATTAAATGATCACAAAATTATAAACATATGTGTTCTCACAAACTTATAAAAATATCAAACCAATTGTTAGAATACAAAACATAAGTGGTATAAATGCACATTACACAAATTACATTGAAATATATTTACACAAAAGATATCAAATTTGTTTTAAAAAAAACCAATAATGTGTATAATTTTACAAACATTGAAATGAAATCTGTGGTATCTTATAAACAATTGTATTATGCAATTCCATGTAGGAAAGTCCTTCGTTTTACAAACGTCTCTGTTTTTTCAACATTGTATTGATTTTGTTTAGGCCTCAAAACTACCACTTTCCCTTTTCACACTTTAACCCTTCATTACCAAACTCCCTAAATGGGTGAAAACCCAAGTCCTGTAACGGTTGCAGACTTTAAGGCTCGCAAAATTATATAAACCAATAGCCTTATGGCTAGAACTGCCGAGTAACGTCCATCATCCCCGGTTCCTGACGCAGCAGGAGAAGCCTGGGGAACTCGGTCAGCTAGCTGGTCTGTGAAAGATACAAAACAGAAAACCATAGGGAATGAGTGGTGGCCAAATTATTCGTAATCACTAACCTATGCATATACAAGAAAAATATAAAAGGAAAATACAAAAGAATACAAAAAACATAGCAATTACAACAATGTTCCCACAGGTTATTGGGAAATGGAACAAGAAATACTAATCTTCCTTAGCAAAAATAATTAGACATAGTAAATGAAATGTAAGAAAAATTACAAGTTATAAATATACCCATAGTAAACAATGTTACAATAAATAATCCCAAGGAAAAAATATAAAGAAAGGGATACAAGAAAAATACAAACACATACATATCATAAGAACGTGAACATGGTCCATGCCAAGTTATAGTATAATTTAATTTAACTAAGTTGATTACCATCATAATAAGGATTATTAATTAAAGTAGTCATTTACAAAATATAGTTCCCAAAATGAATCTAAAACATCCTAAGAATGTATAGGGGTAAATCATAAGTTATAAGGAAACGTAGTTTCCAAGCAGCAGTACACTGCTGTGTAAAATGAGTGTATTTATGTCGTGTATGTATGTATGAATCGTTACAAAAGATCTCTTATGTTAAAGTATCACAACACTAGTTGTGTTCACCAGTACACTGGTGCAAAAAAATCACATATCCTTTATAAATATTATAACAACTTATTCTGCAAAGAGGTAGGTCCTGGTTATGTGTGCTGATAATGGGGCGTGTGTCCCCTGGACCAAATATCTCAGAATAATGTCACAAGAAAAGTTGTATACTCAAATCAGTTATAGTTTATGAAAGTTAGTTCAAGTGTTATAGTTTATTGATAATAAAGAACATTACTCTCAAAATTCTGTTATCATCATAGTATGTATAGTCATTATTAATAAAGGAAATCTCCATAATAAGAGTATTAGACGAGTGTATAGGGTAATATCTTGTAAGGAAACGTATGTTCCTAGCAGCAGTCCACTGCTGTGTAGAATGAAAGTATAAAAGTAGTATAATCGCAACATAGTTGCGTGGAACCAGTATAGTGGTTTATAAGTCCAAACAGTGTAACGAATCAGTATGTCAATAGAGTTCACCCCAGTGTTGGAGGTGGTGGATAACCAACTAAGGTATCAATGTATAACGTATCAATGTATGTATGGAAGAAGGGTAGAGTAGAAGAAGAAGTGAAGAAGGAAAGAAATAGATGAGGACATTAGCTGATTAAAAAAAAATTCCAAACATTACTGCTACTGGTATCCCCAAAAAATCACGACCATTGCATAGGAAAAACGCAATGTCGGTATATCCGGCGGAAATATGCTCACAGGTCGTATTTCAACCCCTAGAAAACATAAGTTCTCTTCATGGATTTTTGGCAATCAAGCAAGAGCGGGTAAAACAGAAGGGTCCAGCGCAGTCTATTGCAGAGGATAAGGATAAATGTAACTGTTCAGTAAGGATACCGCACCCCCCAGCTTGTAAGGCCCGAAGGAGTGGGTTTAGGTAATGCCTGCCCATGGTATGTGATGCCCCCCCGAAAATCCACTGAGGCCCCAACCCAATGGGGAGAGCTGAAGCTCAACTGTCCTCGAGGTTAGAAAAACAGAAACTTGCTGGCCAGCCAAGCTTTGTTGAAAGAAGAAGAGTTGGCTGAGAGTAGCCGATAGGAAAGAGAGAAAGATGAGACTGCCCCAAAGATTAGAAGAAGCAAAGACAGTCACAGCTGGGGACCTCGTGGGCGCCAACCACGCATGAAAGGTGCATGTCCCTGAAGGAATTAACCTTGGGTATTGTCATTTGTACCGCCAATCTGGGCGTAAAAAGGTTTAAGTGCTGATACATGATACCTCCCTTTTAGCTTATTAGTATCTGGGTGAACTAAAGTATATGTATTGACATTCTGTACATTTGTAATTTTGAAAGGTCCCTCATAAAGAGGAAAAAATTTCTTTGTTTCTTCATTTATAGCAGAAGATTTAACGTGTTTTTGGACCAATACTAAGTCGCCCATATTGTAAGATGTGTGTGAAATCGTTTTGTCATGACGTATTTTCCGTTCCTCTGCTTTCTTTTGTAGTTGATGTAAAGCTATCTCTAAAGACTTTTCATATGAATATGCTTGTGGCGATGGGAATGTAATAAGCTCATTTATAATATGTGGTGGGCTTTGCCAAACATAATTTCAAAAGGAGATAAAGAAGTTGATGAATGTGGTAGTGAGTTTAAAACATCTTCAATGTAAGGAATTTGGATCGCCCAACTCTTATGATTCTCATGAAAATATGTACGAAACCATCTCCCTAGCTCGCGCATAACGCGCTCAACAGGGTTAGCCTGGGGATGGTAATATGCAGTCTTAATTGTTTGTATCTGTAATGATTGTAAATACTCATTCCACTTAGTGCTAGCAAACTGAGGGCCATTATCGGTAAGTACCGCCTGAGAGTGTCCTACCTGGGGTATAAAATGTTGTGAGATTTTAGAAAAAAGTACCTCCGTGTAGGGTCTCTTGATGGGGTATAGTTTAATGAATTTGGAAAAGACATCCATAATAACGCAAATGTATATCACTCCTCCCCTGGATCTAGGGAGTGGCCCAAATAAATCTAGTGATAACAACTGCAATGGTTTAGTAGGTATTATGGGTTGTAGCTCTCCTGCTCTTTGAACGGTATCAATTTTATTTAATTGGCACACTTTGCATGGTAATAAAATTCTTTTAATCCACTTTAACAAATTAGGATAATAAATATACTGGTTTAAAATCTGAAAACATTTTTGTGGTCCACTGTGACCATGGCTTAAATGTTGATATTTAATTAAAGGTTCCAGCAAGTGTTCTGGAATACATAATTTCCAGGCATCTGTGTAAACATTCGTACGCTGAAAAAGTACTCCATTTTTTATACAATAGTAGGAGTGTAGTTTATCAGTATTCTTTACCTGTAGTAACTTCTCTTTTATCATTTTAAGGGTTGGATCTTTATCCTGCTCTTGTTGCATGGTCTTTAATGCATTCCTAATCTCTTTCTCAAAAGGAACCTGTCGAAGGTAACAAATGTGTGGACCATCACTACCAAGTTTGGTATCTTGTGCAGTATCCAAGCCTTCTGGCAGGCGAGATAGGGCGTCAGCTAAAATATTTTGTGGGCCAGGTATGTACCTGATCTCATATGAGAATTCCTGCAACAACAAAGTCCATCTAGTCAGTCTGCCAGGTAGTAGTGTGCACTTGTGAAGAAAAGATAAAGCTTTGTGGTCAGTGTATATAATAACTTTTCTCCCTAACAACAAGTATCGAAACGTTGGAAAGTCCAAACTGCAGCTAGAGCTTCTTTCTGAGTAATGGAATAATTACGTTCCGCTTTGTTTAAGAGTCTGCTGGCAAACGCAATGGTCTGTTTCTGGGGACCTTCTTCTGTTTCAACTTCTTGAAAAATTTCGACACCCAGGCCATAGTCCGAAGAATCTGTGGCAATGCAAATGGGCAAATCCCAGTTAGGTGAGTGTAAAGTAATATTTTGTAATAAAGCTTCTTTGATTTTGCAAAAGTCTTGTTCGCAATCTTGCGTCCATTTCCATGTAGAGTTCTGTTTGCATAAGATTTGAAAATGTTGACTGTTGAGTGCCTGATTTGGGACAAATTTCCTATAATAGCCACATAATCCTAAAAAGCTTTTAAGTTGTGTCCTGTTCTGAGGTCTAGGAAATTTTTTTATTGCTGCCAGCTTATCTGGTGAAGGTTGTATCCCTTGTGGGGTGATGACATGTCCTAAGAATTCAATTTGTGATGTAAGAAAAATACACTTCTTTAATTTCACTGTCATCCCTCCCTTCCTGAGAGCAGTTAGTACTTCTTTTAACGTATCCCAGTGTTCCTGAATCGACTCACTTGCAATTAAAATGTCATCGACATAGACATGTACTTTTCTTAACAATTCAGGGCCTAGAACCTTGTCTAGGGCACGTATAAAGTTAGCCACGGCGTTATTTAAACCAAATGGTAGCACCTTAAAGTGGTATGATCTACCAGTGGCGTAGCTAGGTCAACAAGGGCCCCGGTGCAAAAAATTTATTTTGGGTCCTCAGGCCAGATGGGCGACCTTTTTTTTTTGCTTTATGTGCTGGTAGGGGCCCCCTGAACTGAGGATGGGGGCCCTTGAATTGTTCTTTTGGGGCCCCGCGAGCAGTGGTTGGGGCCCCCCCTGAGCAGCGAGGGCCCTTAGTGAGGGGCTCCTGTGTTCTCAGGGGCCCCTTAGACGACGGTAGAGCTAAAAAAAAAAAAAAAAAAAAAAAAAAAAAAGGTCGCCGTGAAGGCTCGTGGGCCCTCTAAACTGCGCTTAGGGGCCCCTTGAGGTATGCTTGGGGGCCCCCTGAGCGTGAGGGCCCCGGTGCACTGCACCGCCTAGCCCCATAGTAGCTACGCCCCTGTGATCTACCCTGATATAGAAAAGCTGTGTACTCCCTTGAATTTGGTGCAATGGGCACTTGCCAGTAAGAGCATGTTAAATCAAGGCTTGTTAAAAACTTTTTCCCATGAAAATTGTGGAGTATTTCATCGATAGGCAATGGATGGTCCCTTTCAGTCTGAAGATGTTTATTTAAAGTTCTAGCATCCAAGACCAGTCTAACTGTCTGATCAGCCTTGATGACAACTACAAGTGGATTGTTGTAAGGGCTATGTGACCTTTCTATTATTCCCCGTTGGAGCATACGGTTGATTTCTTCTTCTACCATCTGTCGTTTCGCGATGGGAATAGGGTATGGCTTTACAAAGAATGGCTGTGTACAGGAGACCTGAAAATGGTATTGGTAGTTTTGTATTAAACCAGGTTGATCGTTGAAGACATCTGAAAACTCATCAATTAACTGCACTAACTTTTGTTTATGTTGCGAGTCTACACCCTTCGTAACTTTTTCAAGAATATCTTCTCCTTCCTTAATACTCAATTTGTCAACCCAAAAGTTTACTACCTTGCTATGAAATGAAGGCTCCGTATCCATGTTAACTGCTACATTCTTGTATAAAATCTTCACTGAAGGTGAATGTATTTGTTTCCATCCCTTTACCAACTGAACTGTTAACCGTGTGTTGTCCAATGAAAAGACTAATGTATTCTTGGTGCAGTCTAGAGTAGCTGCAGTGTGGCAGAGCCAATCAATGCCAAAAATACACTGAGGCTGAAGGCCTGGTATCACATAAACTCTTAAATCAAATGGGACATTCATAATAGTGCCTTCGAGTAAAGCTTGAATTTTAATTGTTTTGCTTTTCTTACCAGTTGCCGTAATGGCTGTCATTTGGGGTACTTCATAATAAGGTACAGGTTTAATTGCATTTAAAGTATTAAAAAGCTCTTCAGAAATACAGGAAAGTTCAGCTCCAGTATCGAGGAGTACCTCTAGGTTTAACCCTAGAACTGAAATTGGCAATATGGGTACCTGCACGAGATCATCATCATTCAAATTATCTTCCTGAAGCAAATCCTCCCTAGGATTGTTATGGAACATAGTGAAAACTCCAGGTGTGTGATGTGGTCCTAAAAATACTTTCGCCTCTGTTTGGACCAAGACATTGGCAGGATTCAGTTTTTTGGCTGCCCATTGTCTTCTTCGCAGTGAACTATCGCTTCGGTAGTGTCAAATTGTGGTGAATCACTACGCCTTTGTGTTCTGTTGCTGTTGTTGTGATTACCTCTCCCACGGCCTCTACCTCTAAAGAAACCACGAATGTAAGTTTTTCCTCTATTGAAAGATGGAGAAGTTTTAGGTTGTCCTCCATTTGGAGGTTGCTCACTATGATTATCTGGGGAAGGTTTGTTCTCAAAACGTTTGTTGCCATCATGTTGAGAAGGCCTATTATCATTATTATTATTATTTGTAAATGTTTGAGAGTTTGGGTTTCTTTCCCTATAGTCATTCTGATTATTCCAATAACGGCGTTGGTTCGCAGGGTGGTAATTGCGAGTCGCCTGCTGCATATCTAGATTATGTAATGTCCTTTCTGCTGCATCAATCGTATTGATACCTAATAATGCAAAAGAGTTTTGTACTTCCATAGGTAATCTACCCAAAATATGCTTGACCAATTCGTCTTCTGGTATAGGTATTGTTAAATGACAGGCTTTGGCTACTTCAGTGAGAAAGAAATCTGTCATTGTGATGTTACTATCTGATCGGTAAAAGGACCTGTTGAAATATTTTTTCTTAATGGCGAACTGTATGTGAGTGGACCAAAATCTATCCAAAAAGCATTTCTTAAATAGTGCAAAGGTTTCACAAGACTCTTTATGCCTGACGGCCCAAATTCTACTTGTTCCTGTTAAGTGTTGGAATACAATTTCAATTTTCTCTTTATCTGACAGCAAATCAAAAATCCTGAAAGCTTCAAAACTTTGCAAAAAATCTACAGGGTGAACAGAACCATTTTCAGTAAAGGGCTTGACCTCAATTTTATTGTTTCCAAGTAATGTTCTCAGATCAACAGCTGATATCCCCTGCTTAACTAATTGTTCCACCTTGCTTTGGCATCCTGAATATCAGTTTGTGTCTTTTGCACCTGCAAATCCAAAGCGGAAACATGTTGCAGTGTATGTTGTTGTTTCTGATCAATGTGCATAACCTGTTCATTTAAAGAAGTCAATTTAACTTTCTTATTTACAACGTCCTGCGTAAGTGAGGTAACATCCTCATCAATTCTAGAAACATTTTGTTGTACTTCTGAAAGTTGTTGAGTATTTGTTTCAGTAGCAGTATCTAAAATTTGAACCTTATTATGTATTTGAACTACATTTTCACTTACTGCAGAAACAGTATTGTGAATTGACTTAATGGAGTCAGCTGATGTGGAAACAAACTGTTGTAGGTCAGCTGATATTTTAGCAATTGTGGAATTTTGTGTGTCAATTCTGGGTACAATTTCCTTTTGAAAACTATTCAATTGATTACTTAGAATGGTTGAATTGTTATAGCATGAGTCCCTAACTGAATAAAGTTGGATATTAAAATCTTCCAGTTGTGTTTCAACCTTATCTGCATGGCTGTTAAATGTCTGTAACATTTCAGTACGGTGTTCTTGTAATTGGTTTGTGAGTTCTTTCTTATTTGCTTCACACCTCTTTTCAGAATTTTCTAAACTCTTTTCAAGACTTGATATTTTGCCCCCCAATTGTTGGTTAATGCAGGTTTCGATAGAAGTAGTTTGGGCTGTGAAAGTTTGTGTGAGTTTCTGTTCCAAAGATATGTATGAATTGTTGAGGGTGGTTCTGAAATTTGATTCTAGTTGTTTCAAATCTTTATTATGTTGTTCCAACCTAACATTGAATTCATCCTTGTGTTTATCAAGTTTATCATCAAGACGTTTGAAATCTTGTTTGAAATCTTGTTTTTGTTCAGCCAATTGATTATTAAGAAGTTTGAAGTCTTGTTTGAATTGTTGGGAATCTTGTTTTTGTTCATCTAACTTATTATTAATACTTTGGTTTTGTTCCTGGAAAAGTTCAAACATCCACTGAAATTGTGGTGGTACATTCATTCTCTGTGTGGGAGATTCTACCGCTCTAGCTTGAGTATTTATCCCTATGGGTGTATGTATTGTTTGTAAATTACCAGTAATGGTTGCAGGTGGTGGTCGGGTGATATTTTGTGCTTCAGATGTGTTGCTATCCCCAACATTTTTCTCAGGGAATCCTGGAAAATCGCTTTCAGAAGTAGTGTGTGAGGTAGCACTATTGTAATTTAGATCCAAATTGTTTATTGAGTTCTGCTGTTGCAATACTGTAGTGTCTTCTAAATCAGACTCATCTGAATTCAATGGAGGAAGATCAGTACCCGAATTAGGTGTCAAATTTGCAATCTTTTCTGCTAAATGTGCCACTTGTAGAGAATGGGGTTGCTGAGTATTTTCTACAAGTTCTTCCTGAACAGGGATAGTATCAGTGGTAGACTGAAGTGAATTGTCAGAGGTATGATCAATCTCATTAACATTAAGTTGCATTTGATTACTAAAATGTTCAGCAGTCTGTGAAGCAGGCTGTGAACATGGAACATCAGGTTGTTGTGTCATATTTATTAAGCTCCTAGATCTGGTTCGCATAGAATGAGTTCTCATATCACCCCCCTCCCCCATATAAGATACTAAACTTCTAATAGGTGTTTCATCATTTGATGCCATGTTGACAATAACAATAATGGAATACTACCAAAGAAAACAATATTAAAGGAATTGAATGGAATAACCCCCCCAAAAAAAATTATCACAATTCGGTATAACAGAATATCAGCAAACAGCTGATCTCAAAATTTCAAAGTTCGACGCTTAAATGTAAACAAGAACACAAATAAAATAAAAATAGAAATTCCCAAAACACAAGAAAGAAATAAAAATAATGAATACACAAGAATAGTATTAACTCCCACTGAAAACAAAACACAGTAAAAATCGAAGTATCCACATGTAAACACAACAAAGACAATCACTGAAGCAGATGGTAAACACAGGTATAGAAAAGAAAAGAAAAAAAAATCTCTTTGCTATGCAGTATGTCTCAGCAAATCGCCGGCAAAGATGTACAATCTCTGTAGTAGTAAACTCTTTGAGTTGCATACAACAACAGCTAATCGGAGGTATACAGAAAAACAGCTGATCGAAGTCACATACCAACATAGAGTTGCCAAAACACTGTTAATTCACTCGTAGACACGAAAAAAATGAAAAGCCAGGTAAAATTAGGCTGATAGGTAACATAGATTACCCCAAAGTCGTGTCACTCAGTAAAATCGAGCACAAGTTTGCCACCGTAATGGCATAAATAATAGTAAAAATGCGGTTACTGTGCTTGTAACCTTTGAACAATATCATAAGATATTTTGGTCAACTATTGATGGAAGTTTGATGATTCTATGCAGCACGAAAAAGAAGGAAGAAACTGCATAGATGATAGGAGAGAGTGCTCCCGGCAGGCCTAAACTGTCGCCAAAGTTTAGGATGGAGCGGCCCAATTTCAAATGAAGAACAATTTTACTTAACTTGCGCAGGCTTGCAGTCCGTAGTCGGTGTGATGAACGGAGCGAAGTGGTGTGGCGAAAACCGCGTCGTCCGAGCCCCTGGACCCACTGGTCAGCACTTCGGCGTAGTCTGCTGCGAAGTCTGCTCACAGCTACTCGAAGCTGTAGTCGTGTGGCGTCAGTGATGTGGTCAGGTCGGCTGCTCTCGGTCCGCCAAGGTCGATGTAGGTCTTCCCGAAGAAGGTGTTATCCACAGTTAGGGCTCACTTGTAACACGTTGGTCGGCTAATTCTCTCCACAGTTTGAAATTCACAAACACTAGCCTTAAAGTCCCATGTAAGGAACAAGACCGATACCGGGGTTGTAGTATCGCTTATGTGCCTTAACTTACTCTCTTGTCGACTAACAGTTCTCTTTAAAACTCGTTAAATAATTTGGATTTGACCATGTAGCCAAAGTAACTCAACTGAATGCTCAGGTCGCCACTATATTCGTTACCCCCGAATATAGAAAAGGGTTCTATGCTAACAACTGAAGCACACAAAGTCACTTTTAGAAAACTTCAAGGTTTTATTCTTCAAAATCAAAAGTTCAAAATTGCATTTACAGTTGAGCAGGCATATCGAACACTCGTTCCACAAGTTTGCAGATTGTGAAGAGAAACCACCGACCGACCCCTTTGCAATGTTTACAAGTTCATGGTGAGTAAACAGAGCCACGCCCCAATCATGATGGCCGAACCCGGTAGTGCCAACTGAAGACCTGAGCTACCAACATAAGTCGGAGTTGCCAACCTACCAACGCACACACGCCTATAACATTTTATTAGCACGACTTCAAACCCGGAAAAGACACAATGGCGTCACCACCGCGTCCTGTGATTTATACCTTCGCTGACGTTAGAGCCAAAACACAAGTTTCTGCTAACACTTCTACGATTTAGATCTGAAATATCTCAGTAACTAAGCGGTTATCCAAAACTTTAAGTGTGACAGTGTTTCGACATATTTAATTGTGAAATAATGGATATTTAGTGAATAATTTTAAGCATCTGGTTTAAAAGTTGTAAGGGTAGGAGTGAACTATTTCTCTACCTTGGGGAAGTACTATTGTTCTCGAAACTTCTACATTTCGTCATTTTATTAATGCCACAATTTATGCAAATATTATTATTATCACCGTTTTCTACTAAAATTCCTGAGTTTATTGGTGTAACTTTTATTAAAATTGGTGCAGGGAAAGTTTAACTACGACGTAACCAAAGTGCAATTTCAGTTTTAATTTTATAACTTTATTTCTATTAATTTTATCGCAAATATAAAATTACTACGGGATTCACCGAATTAAACTACGTATTCTGAAAGTTATCTCATCTCTGTATCTACTTTAGATCGGCTGGAAAATATTTCTAAGTCGACCTCATGGTCGTGATGAAAAATAAATTTTAAGGTCTCTATAAAATCGGTTCTATTACTTGGAATTACTTGAAATTATTATTTGTGATACTAGATTTTTATTTCTTTCCGGAAATCTACTTTTATTTCGAATGTTCTCTAGGATTTTGAGATAAAAAATTATTAAAAGTGCAGAGTATCTGACGAAGTATAAAAATTGATTTAAGTTATTTAAACGTTCAGAAACTACGAAATTTTAGTGAATTTATATTTTAATTGCATGATTACTTCCCTACAATTACTTTATTTTGTTCAAAAGTGTGTGGAAACAGTGAAATGCCAAATATTAGAAATTACTTGTGCACTGAACTGGATTATTATGGATTATCATATTAAAGGTTAGTAAAAGGTGTTTCTATCATTACAGAAAATTGGTTTAGTTGGTTTATTTACTATTAAGTTACTTTCTTGCTCGTTAATCGGTTTAACAATGGCAAAATACTTCCAAAGTAGAAATTCCTAAGTCCAAGGTAATATTATTACTGATTATTTAATTTTCAGTTGATTAAAAGTTTATTTATTATCATTCAAAGTTTATATTCGGCGTTTAGCAACTACTGAAGGTCTTTACTGCATTCAAATTGGTTTAGAAACTACAAAGTTAACCTATATCAAAATCTATTATTTGAAATTGAACTTGTTGGATTTAATCTATTTCCTCCCAAACTGATGTCTTCTTTTTGTTATCAAAGGTTTATTTAGAGCATTTATTTAATTTTGAATACTTTTATTATCCCTAAAGGGTTTTATTTAGTGAGTTTTGTTACTGAGTCTCTCATGCTACATAAAGCTTTACTCCCATAACCTGTACATGAACTGAAAACTGCCTTTTACTATAGAATAAGCTTTACCCCTGATGCCTAGAGGTGAGAGGCTAGAATTTACTAAAATTCTAAGATGCTTACAAAATTAAGGGGTTATTGTAAAAGTGGAGATGGGTGCATTTTGCAAAACAAATGTAGAAGGTACTTTTTGTTTATTTTAAAGTACACGGGTGCAAAATTCCATCGAAATCGGTCAAAAACAGTGGGTTTGTACATTTGAAGAAATTGAGAGGTGTGTAGGGGAAGAGGGGATGGGTTTTCTGGACTCTTTTGGTCAGAAACCTTTCCAGTTACACATTCAATAACTCACCAAAGTTTCATCACAGTCGAAATAAACATACATTCATTTATATATATTAAATTTCCTGAAATCACTCTTCAGATTTCATGAATTTGTGTCTAAAATTCTTTCACTGTTTCATGTAAATTGTTCAGCATCCCTTTGGTAATTTATACCAGTCTCCAACTCCCTTAATCACAGAAGAAAATTTTCCCTCTCCATCATGTCTGAAATGAAGGGGTTATCTTCCAATGTCTCCTAACCTAGATCCTTTATCACATCAGTTACTGATTGTGTTATGCTCCAAAAATAACACCAGCAGCTAGTTTTTCATTTTGCCTCTCCTTTCCAACTCCTATATTTGATACCATACTCAAGCAATGGTGTCACCAAGTTTTTGTAACCCAATTCCCTCACATACCAGATACATACCCTCATCACCCTCTCCTATAAATGCAAAGTCTGGAAACCACCTATCGAATTCAATTTACTATCAAATTTTATGACAAGTTACTTATACTTTATGGCTTTAACAAGCAATCCTCCCCCACCTTACAATCATACAAAAACTTTATTATTCCATCTGTGTACCTAACAAGAAAGGTCTTCTTGGAATTTATTTCCATTCCATGTAGTTCTGCCCAACTAGATATCATGACAGATCACCCTGCAGTTGTTCACAGTTCTGTCCTGTTTTCATCATATCTTATACCATTATTTCGTCTGCAAACAATCTAAACCATTAACAATGTCATTCATTAGAAGAAGAATGATCCCAATAAACTACATTAAGGCAATCCTATTTAAACCACTGTATTTTTCCATATTATATTTCCTATCCTACCTGTCTGCTTCCCTTTTAAGAATTCCATCATAGACCATGTCAGATTTTCATCCACCACAATGGTTTTTAACTTATTTACCACTATTTAATTTAATTTAATTGCAATGGAGCACAGGCTCTGGTGGCAATATCCCTACACACCCATCTTCCCCCTATCCTGCACCTACCTACATTTGCCCTCTACAAATTTTATCTTTAAATTCCTTCAAAGTTTTCGGTAAATTATTCATCATTTCTCTTGGTAACTCATTCCAATCCCTGACACCCTTACCTAAAAAAGAGAATCTTCCCACACTCTTGTGCCTGAAATCGAGTGCCAGCTTGTGGTCATGGTCATCTTTTCCCTTCCATGCACTACTTTTCATACCTATTGCAATATCTTTCCATGCCTCATCACCAGTATATGCCCTGTACACTCCAATGACCCTCCTCATCTTCCTCCTTTCTTGCAATGAATCCCATTCCAGCTCCTTTATCATATCCGTCACTGATTGCATTCTGCGATAATTTCCAGAAACAAATCTAGCAGCCCTTCTTTGCACCCTCTCCAACTCCTGTATTTGATACGTAAAATGAGGGTCCCATACTACACTACCATATTCGAGCAATGGTCTGACCAAAGTTTTGTAACCCAATTCCTTGACTTCTCTCGTACATCCCCTCATCACTCTCTCCAACAAGTGCAGAACTTTGAAACCTTTTCCTACCACCTGTCCTATGTGTCCTGCCCAGTTAAGTTTGTTATCAAAAGTAATTCCAAGATATTTGCATTTCAAGTCTTCAGCAAGCGAAACTTTCCCCACCTTATATTCATAATTAACCTTTTGTTTTTTTATTTGTGTATCTAATAAGCTGACTCTTCTTTGCATTTATCTTCATTCCATGTTTACCAACCCAATTAGATATCCTTTTCAGATCACCCTGCATCTTGCCTTATTTATCAGAGTAACTAACACGACACTCTTCTCACCAGGCTGGTGGTAGCAGCTATCATCCAAATAGTGGTTCCATCCAGCCTTCCCCTTATAAGTATATCAAGAAAAGTAAGACTATTTTGTAGAGTTATTTTCCTCTACTCCATGGCGTAACAAATGTTTGGGTGAATTCCATTAAGATGTTCCAGGAATTCATATAATGCTCCACTACCATTGGGCCACACAACAAAGTATTACTCATCTAACTGAAAAAAACACTTAACTTTCAGTGCTGTGGCTTCGCAGAAGACATCAGTGTAAAAATTGGCCTCTATTAGGGACAGAGGTGACCACATCAACATACAGTCAATTTGTTCATAGAATCTCCCTTGCCCCAATATGTAAAATATGTGGAGCTTAGAACATGTTGAAAGATCACTACAGTATTAATTTCAAAATACTTATGCAACAAATGCAGACACATTTTCAGAGGAACAATGGTGAACAATGATACAACACCAAACCTTATTAAGATGTTACTAACAGATAATGCAAGTCCTGCATCATCTTAGCAAACTGAGATGATTTCTTCAAATGTTTAGAGCAATGACCAACAAAAGAATTTAACATACCTGTAAGGTACTTGGCTATGCTGTATGTAGACACTCCTAGGGCACTCAGAATAGGCCATAGTGGTACATGTTCTTTGGATTTTTAGTATTACTATTACTCTGCGATTCACTAAAAGTGTGTGGCAGAGGGTGCATTGCACCTATCCGAAAGGGTAATAGTTTGGAAGGGATATGGTAGGAGGCGCCCATGGGCTATTGTGAGGAACCATCCCAGCATTTGCCTGGAGCAATCTAGGGAAACCTTGGAAAACCCAGATCAGGATGGCCGGAGTGCTTTATCGGAAGCTACTCCTGTCCGATTTTGTGTTTACTCACCCGGTAAATCCATTCTATTCCATTCCCTAATCGCTCGTGGAAAAAATGTGTAGAGAAATGAATCGGTTCTGGCCCTGATTTCTCTTATCTTATTTTCGCGGTCATTCCGAGATATGAATGTTGCTGGTAGCAATATTTCTTTGCTGTCATTCTGAAATATGTCAGTCGTGAATTTTTCAATTAGCTTCCGCCGAGAGCAACGCCTTCGGTGTCCCAGGTCTTCCCAACCTAACTCCATCAGCATCGCACTTACGCTTTCCCTCCAACTATATATACCTGTCACGAATAGGGCAGCCCTTCTCTGGACCCTCTCTAATGCCTCCAATAACCCCTTTTGATGGGGACCCCATACAGAACAACAATATTCCAAGTGAGGACGCACTAGTGACTTATATGCAATCGATTTAACTTCAGGAGTGCATTGTTTTAAATTACGACCTAGAAATCGGAGCATACGATTTGATTTCCCAATTACATTCTCGATATGTTGATTCCATGACAAATTATTATGAATTATTACCCCTAGGTATTTAGCAGAATCCACAGTTCTAACGAAAGTACCATTAATTGTATATTCAGAGCTAAATGGTGTCACCTTTTTACTTATATGCATGACTTGGCACTTTTTAGCGTTTAACTCCAACTGCCAGTCTTTACACCACGCAATTATTTTCATAATATCGTCTTGTAACAAAGCGCAGTCTTCCTGGGTTTTGATTTCACAATAAATAATAGCATCATCGGCAATAATCTTTTCATCCCCCTTATTATGTCACACAAATCATTAATGTATATGATAAACAACAGAGGTTGCTTGACAGGGTTACCAGAATTTTTTCTCCAAATCCGTGGACGCTTCAGAAATTTTCACCAAAATCCGGGGACACTTTTGGCATTTCCCTAATGATGCATTGCGCTTTTATAAGTTATATCATTAAAGGTTGGGTTAACTTAAAAGAAACATATTTATCATTTAAGATCAAAGTTATTCACTGTGTTGTATATAAATAAACTCTTCTCAGGCTTCCAGCCGTGCTAATATGTCACACTTGTGGGACGTTTCGAAGGCGTCTATCTCCGCCCTCATTTTCAACAAAATGTCAATGGTAAAATAAGGAATAAACTTTTCTTCTTTCCTTGAAGTTAGCTTTTTCACTAAATTACTCAGGATCATGGAATTGCTGTGACATCAGTGCCTTCTAGCAGTATTATTGTATCCTGAAAAAGCGGCAAAGTTGAGTTTGCAAAATTTATATACAAGAAGGTGCAGAGATCATCAAACTACTTCTTGAGCATTACTGGGCATTTATCTTCAGATCGGAAGTACGATTTTAGAGCAGGATAGATTTCACATATTCTTCTGATAAGACGAGAAAGCCACATAATTTTACTGTAACATAGTAATTCTTTGTATTCATGCCAAAAAAAAAAAAAAAATTCGGGGAAAACAGTAAAAATCCGACGACATTGCGGGGATGAAATCTGTCTGGGGACAGAGAGCTAAATACGGGGACTGTCCCCAGCAAACGGGGGCATCTGGTAACCCTAGGCTATACAGTCTGGATGGTCTTGCATTACAATGTTGAAGGCTTTTGATGAAACCAGGGGAAAGTCCAACATTCTTTAAAACTGGTAATCATATCAAAAGCTTGTAGCAGGGATCATCAAGCATGTTCCTAATCTTGACATACAAACCAGCTGGATGAAGAACTGATGCATTCCCTTTGTCTGTTTGAAACATTCTGTAATGTTGGCGTTCGTGAGCTAAGTTTTCTCATGGTTGGCCATTTTACAGCCAACCAGACAGTGTTTGTGTTTTCTTTATTTATGACCCGGTTACAGCCATTGATTTAGTATTTTACCTTTTATTTTCTGCAGACAGCATTTTTTTCAGTATTTTAGTGTTTTATTTTGCCGTCTGTGTGGCCAACCCATTTACAGTCGGCCAAGCAGACAGTTGTCATACAAGGGTTAGTCAAGGCTCTAATAACCCGGACATTGACATTCCCTAAAACACTAATGATAACAACATCAACAATTGATTTCCTCAGAACCAAACAGGTTTCTCTGTGTACCTCTTCAGCTATCTCTGCAAGAAGTTTCTGGGCAACTTGATTGACATCAATGGTTGGGCCTGCACAGCTACTTTTATAAAAGATTCCCAAAAGTAAGGGGACTGGGGCAGCACATTCACATTTCCTAAATCATTTTATGTTAGCTTTGATGGTATTCCCTGTTCACCAGGGTTCTTCTAAAAAAAGTCTCTACAACTTTTGTTAAGAATAACGTGGTTTTATAGCATACTCTATGAATGTAGAAAATTCTACACTATGTATACCATCCACATTACTGAGATTAATTGCTCTGAACATAAGCACAACCTTCACGTGTCAATAGAGAAGTCTGTCGTCACAGAACATGGGACACTGACAGTGACTATAAATTAGACACTGGAAATGTGACAGTGCTGGCCTATTTTTTGGTCTCTATCAAAATAAGATTTAATGACAACACTATTAACAGTGATACAGGCCTTTATCTGAATGATACCAACACTTTCAATAATCAGACAGGAGTGCAGCAATTTCAAGTCCAGTAGCAGTAATGAAACGCGCGCAAACAGGCTGAAACAAAAGAGTGGACACCATATGGAACCATGATGCCCATTTGGCAGCTGGTGTATGACAGCTGTGACACTGAGGAGAATAAATGAGCCCATCCACCCATTGATGACAATGTACTTCTGGATTTTTTGAACAACAGATTCCTGATGAAGAAATTTAAGAGTGTCAACAATATTTTGTATATTTATGACACCATTTGGCTGCAAACCCACGAAGACTACATTGAATTAACAAGCTTGGAAAATCTTCTTTCACACATCACCATCTATCAATCTATCTATCTATATCTAAAAAACGAAAACCGGACATATTGGTCGTATAAAAACTCGGAAACTACGGGGCAGATTTCGATGGAGGTTTCACCGTTTTAAAGCTTTGAATCTTAATTCACTTGTCTGGCATGTCTTATGGTTCAACGTTAAATAATGTAGGAGCATTAAATGAAATTCTGAACGTATGGTGAGAAATTCCACAGGAGCAATCACTACATGCCACATACTCCGCGCTAACCACACAACACAATGTCTCTGACCATAGCCTTTAATTAAAGCAATAAGATAACTTATAGTAATAACTATTTTGCACACTAAACAAAACTTTAAATATTCTTTCTTTTAATTCGATATATTCAATTTTTAAAAGCCATAGCTTGAAGTATTCTTTCCTTTAATTCGGGATATCAACTTTTAAACGACATAGATAGTCATAAAAACAACAGAGATTTTCTTTATCACGATCTCTGGACAATATCTCTGGTCTTCAGCATTAGTCTTCTGTTTACGATAATATTATTCCGGATTCACTTTTGATATTTTATCTGCAGAGTTAAAGGATCTGGCGTTTCGAGCCACAAGTATTCACTTCGCAATTGAATCAAATGTGAGTTTTTAACATAATCTAGGTTTGTTCAGGAATGTAGTCATGAAATTTCTTAGCCAAATTATCGAAGCTTGATATACATGAATCTTTTCGGACGGATGAAAATAGTATACGTGCAAATAAACTTCAGCTCACCAGTTTCTTGGTAGGGGGCGGGTGAATGTAAGTTTGCTTTAATTCCGAAAAAGTTGGCACGTATTTTATGAAACTTTGTACAAATGTTTTGCGGGAATCAAAATAGGGTACGGTTAAATCTACGCCAACTATACTGGGCAACGCCGGGAACTCTGCTAGTTTCTGATAAATGCCTCTTCTGTTTTCCTTGAGAGCTGCTCTCAGTTACTTCACATGATTAGGATAACAAATCTCTAAAATAATGATTTCACCTACTCTGACAAATCCTGTGAGTAGCACAGCTTCAAAATACCAATAAATGGATGTCATCATTTTTCCTGCAAAAGAAAGAGCGGTGGCCTCCTTTGGAGGGGAAGAACTGGCATACTTCAATTATACACTTTGTTGCTTTGGTTCTGGGTTAAAGTGATCGGGCAAGGTCTCATTCACGGTGCAGTAAAATCTACATGATTGAATTTAAACAGTTCTTTTTTTTTTTTGTATATATCTGCCTTTACATATGATGTCAAAGTTATGGCACCTAATGGGCACAAATCTTTCTCATGCCCCAGTACTCTGTCAGAATTTGATCTATTATAGCTTGTTCAATGCCTAATATTTCTTTACGATTTTGAATTTTTAACCTTCCATTATTACCATCTCACAAAACCTATCCACAATATCCTGAATGACTGTCTGCACTAAACTTACTGCATTGATATCATCTCCAATTGCCACTAATGTTTCCACCATAACCTTATGAACGTCATTTGGCAACACTTCTTCCTTACAAAGATATTTAATCACAACACAAATTCCTTTCTTCTTCCTTTCAGATTACATGTTCACCTCATAAACTTTAAGCATCTGTAAGAAAATAAAATTTTGTTCCAGGATGTTGCAGTTTTAGGCAATTTTGTATATGCAGTTATTACTAGAGGGCATAATATCACTTTGCTGATCGAATCAAAAACTTATGAAACAGCCCTTATAACAATAAGTCATAACCTAATAACAAGAATGAATTGGTTCACAATTTATTTTTATTTTTCCATCTCTCTCTTCTCCCTTTCTCCATCAAGCTACTACCTATAGTATGAAACAAACACACAAGAACAAATATGTCCTTAACTAATTCCCTGCCATGCCAACAAGATCAATATTTTCTCAATGGAAACTTCACTTGCAATTAAAATAGCAAATTCTTTTCACTCACCTTCTCCCAAACTCTAGCCCTAATCTGAGCATGAAGTTTTGTAATATTATCATAACTTTGTTCCTCAGTTCCTGTTGATGCATCCTTCACAGTAATTCCAGTTGAATCTGTGATAGCAGGCTCTGAGCATCCTTTGCAATTATTGACATAATTGCCTACATCAACAAACAATCCTCGCCAAAAGTAGAGGCGACTGATTGCATCATAAAATCTTTTAGTATCCAGATGGGTTCCTGGTTGGCAATGGAGAAAAATAGTATGATGACTGGCATTTGAAACTTAAAAGATAAAACGATGCATCCACAATGCTACAAAAGATGAAGTCCATTCATTCCATAAAATTAAATACCAAAGAACAGGAGCATATAACTTACTTTGAAGGAGCTTCTTACTCCTTACACCCATCATTAAAATAAGTGATTAAAGTGGTACTGGAAGCAGAAAGAAATTTAACTAAAAAAAGATTAATTGCATGTGAATCCTGAATAAATTTTTGGCTACTCCACCTACCTAAAAAAAAAAAAAAAAAATCCTTTGGGGAAAACCTTATACTATCTGACTGTGCATGATTTGATCATAAGCATAATAGCTGATTACTTCCAAATAAACAATGAACATAATTCCATAACAGTTATTTTTAGATACAGTCCACAGGGACTAGATTCACTTTTTTAAACTATATGAAATCAGGGAATATGTAAACATCTGAAAGATACCAGATGGAAAAAATACCTGCTCTTACAGAGCCTCAGTGAGACAACAGTGAGTAACAAATTTTACATGTAATATCAATTTCTAGTTTCTCAAAAACTGTTCTATATACTTAGTTTGGCGTATAAAAATACAGTCTTTAAATCTCTATATTTGCATGACAATAAAATTAGTAAGAGGGCAAATTTTCAAATAAAAATTCTTTTGCAGGTCATTAATTACTTCATTCAATACAGTCTTATCTCTACAGATCAGAAGTCCATCATCAACATACAGACAAAGATAACATCTGACATAATTGATTTGTCCGGTATAAACACACTGATCTGTTTTGGTTTTCACAAAATCAAGTTTATTTAAAACTGAATTGAATTTTGTATTCCAGAATCTAGAAGCTTGTTTTAAGCCATATAAAGATTTGATGAGTGTATATACCATATTAGGCTTGCAGTCTAGTCTGTCTGGTGGTGTCATAAGTATATTCTCTTTCAATTCCCCATAAAGGAAGTTACATCAAATTGCATGATATCTAAGTTATGTTGAGCTGCAATAGACAGTAACAGTCAAATAGATTTTTTTTTTTTTACTTACGGCTTTACGCCTCATCGATGGGTAAGGTCATTAGAGGCAGGATTGGACGGGGGACAAGGAACGGGAAGTAATTCAGCCATGGCCTTTTTGAAGGAATCATCCCGGCATCCACCTGGACTGATTTGGGGAAACCATGGAAAACCCAAATCTGGATGCCCAGACGGGGATTCGAACCAGTCGAATAGAGCCATACCTTACTGCTGGTGAGAAAGTCTCGTAATAATCAATCTCTTCAGTCTGAGCAGATCTGTTTGCACATAGTCTGGATTTGTATCGTGGACCAGTTGGATCATCCTTAATGTGGAACACCCATTTACTTTTGCATCCTGAGGCTTTTCTACAAATGTTCATGCTCCATTTTGATGATGAGATTTTAATTCCTTGTTTATAGACATCTTCCACTTTTCTGAATCAGGTAATGTTATTGCTTCATTGCAGTTTTGTAGAACACGAATTATTGTACCTACACTGTAGCACAGGTAATCCTTTTCAACTTTAACTTTTCATTTAGAGAGCACTAGTTTATTTCTAGGTCTCAGAATAATATTTGAGGGTAAAGGTGTCTCAACAGTCATATCTGGGTTTTACTCACAGCTAGAAGCAGTATTGATACCAGAGAAGTAATCAGCAGTAGTAATTGTGGAATCTGATTTGTCACTGGAGCTCTCTGATGTATGATTGTTATTTAATTCAGGTGATGAATCACACATTGGTTCTGTCAAATCTACACTCACATAATTTCTTTTGACAGTAGATTCCAGAAAAAAAACAGCATCTCTACTTTTAATCCCTATTTTAGTAGAAGGGATTATAAAACTATAACTTTTTGAATTCTCAAAGTATGCAATAAATTAAGCTTTCTGTGCTTTAGGATCCCATTTCCTTCATTTTTTTTTTAGGGAGATGCATCACAGCCAAATATTCTTAAATTACTCACATCTGGTTTGCTTCTTGACCACATTCCTCTGGTGTTTTAAATGTCAGTGATCGAGTTGGAGCTCTGTTGATGAGGTAAGCAGCAGTATGTACAACTTCAGCCCAATATAGCTTAGAAATATTAGCATTGATTAACATACAGCTCCTTCCACTAATGTTCAGTTAATTCGTTCAGCAATACCATTTTGTTCTGGAGTATTTGGTGTGGTTGTCTGATGGATTATTCCAGCATCTTGTAAGAACTGAGAAAAGTTGTTGCTAACATATGTAAGGCTATTGTCCAGGCATAAACATTTAATGTTGCATTCTAATTGTTCTTCAACTTGCATTTTAAAATGTTTGAATTTTTCCAAAGCTTCTGACTTTTTATGAAGAAAATAAAGAAATACCTTTTTGAATAATCATCAATGAATGTCATGAAAGGTTTAGCACCTTCACATGTCAGAGCATACTAGCTCAAGTACCTTTATAGCTTTTAATCCATTGTATTTTAAAGGTAACCTGTTTTCTTTTCCTTCTAAGAAAGTTGCACAAACTAATTTGTCTTCTTTCTTGGACAATTTTACACATTCTGCATTCTCCACTATTTTCTCCAGATCATTAAAGTTTAAATGACCCATTCGTTGGTACTGTAGAAAAATGTCTTGCTGATCAACATCAAATATGTATTATTGATGATTATATACATTTAATCTGTACATATTGTTGATTAAACTAGCTGTCCCAACCATTTCATTATTACGGTTCCTTATTATACAGCCATTACTGTTGAACTTTACTTGACCACCATTTCTAATTATCTGGCTGACAGATAGTAGATTTATTGACAACTCTGGCATATATAGGACATTTTGAAACAAAATTTTCTTACATTGCCACGCACTCAAACTCAGCTTACCTGAGCTTTTTACTGATAAACTTTCATTTGCTATCTTAACTGAGTTGATAAGTAATACTGTTTCTTCTTGTAATATATTTCTGTGCATGGTCTTGTGCATAGACACCTGGAATCACTGTTACTCACTGAAGCTATGAATGCAGTGGCATAGCTTGAGCTTTCCTGATTTTCAATTTTGTGTTTCTTTTTTGCTTTAGACTTGCACTGTGCACTCATGTGGCCATACTTATTACAAGTGCAGCAGTAAGGTCCCTTTTGAAATTGTTTCTTGAAGCATTTTTTATTCTTATAATTTATGACAAAAGCTGATGTGTCACCATCACTTGTTTTTACATCTTGTAAAGTTTCAACTTTTACGGAGTCAGCACTTATTTTCATACCGGAACATTCAGTGTCAATTATCATCAGTTTGTATGCATCTAGTAGATCAGAGAGAAGCAGAGCTCCAAGCCAATTGTCGCCTATTTTAAATCGAATATTTTGCAACTTTGTGCTGTGGTCATTATATTGCTAACGTACTCTTCTACATTTTGACATCCGACTAGAGTTGTGCTCAGATCACGAAGTAATCCCACTTGACGTGTTAATCCAGAGTCACTGAAGGCATTTGCTAAGTTGTCCCAAGCTTCTTTCACTGTCTTGAATGTGGATGTAGTTGATGGAATCCACTAGCAGAATAAGTTTTGATTTGGCTTTTAAATCGCATTTGGGATCGACGTGATAGTCACTTGCATTTTCAATATAGTTCCATAATTCTTCATGTTCCAGATAGGTTTTTACAGCAACTCTCCTTGTTCAGTAGTTTTCTTAATGAGTGATTTTATCAATCAAAACCCACTGATTGCTTGAACCCATATTTTCCGCACTCTGAAATGCCACATGTTGCCTAGGTTGTAATTTTTACTTTCATCATATCCCTTAAATGCATGATTTTTTTTTTTTTTACTTAAAAAAATAATTTGGGTTCCATGAGTTGTACAAAGAAAGGGAAAAATAGTGAAAAAATTCCTACGTTGCTAATTTTCCAATAAAATCACTTTTTTGTGATGTTGCATATATGCAACATCGCGTATAATATGTATGGTAGACAGGCTGTAAGCAAAACCTTACAAAATAAAAAGACGTCGGTATTATACGTACATTTGTTTCTTATTTATTTATTAAAAATCAACTTACATACATATCCAAGCATTATTCTATGTATTTTAGACAATATATTTAACACTTTTGGAACCATAACATATTGAGTGAATCATAATCAATTTTCTTGATCAACTGAGGTTATGATTCAATTTCCCTACTACTGGTGGAAATTAGTAAAACAGTTCTTATCCTTGTTGAAACAAAGGTATGCATTACATTTACTGCAGGTAACGAATGTATATCCTGTGCATCCTGGATACTTGCATCGATTTCTTTTTGCATTCCACATAGGTCAATGAACAATGGAGTCACTTCGGACATCCTGTGGTGGGATAATAGCTCTGGAACACTTCTTTCTTGCTTCAAGTTGGTTCTGGATGACATTGCTTGGTCTACCTCTCTTTGCTCCAGATCTTCCTAGCCTACAAAGACATTGCTCAACCTCAAGCCTGAAATGCTTCTGATTCAACGGTTTCTCAGATCGTCTTTTCATTAGTAACACTTCCTTATAAAGGATCCAGGCATTTATAATTGCAAGATCAAGCAAGTGATAAAACAGTCTGAAATACCACTTCTTGGATTTTACTCTAGTCGAATGACGTCCCAGATGACCGTCCATCAGATCTACTCCTCCCATGTGTTTGTTATACACTGTTACAATTTCAGGACAATCAACTTCTTTGTGAGTTTTTGAACTTCGTTCATATCGTCTTACTTTAATTTCTGGCAATTTTCCCGTAAACGTTGACAGAAGGATCACACATTTGTTGTCCTTCCATATCACAGACGAGATGTCCAAACCATCCACACTGGCTACAAATTCTTCTGACGTACCTCTGGGAAGCTTAGTTAGTTCCTTTTCTGTTGGTAATTTACAGTCAGGAATTCGGTTTCTTCGAACTGTACCTAGAGACAATATGCCTTGTTTGTGCAAGTACACCATAAGAGGTACTGATGTGTAATAGTTATCAAAATAAATTTTATGACTGGCATGTTTCGGAATGTACCTCGCAAGCCTGACAATAACATTTGAGCTTGCTCCCAAATCCGGTTCTGTTGGTAATCTAAAAGTAGGATCATTCTCTTGTCCAGTGTAGATCTCAAACCTGTAGGCAAATCCTGTGGTTGAACAAAGAACAAACAACTTGTAACCCCATTTGTGAGGTTTGTTTTGAATATACTGTCTTAGATGGTGTCTCACTTTTGTTGCACACATTTGTTCGTCAAGTGACAAACTCTCATCCATTCGAACTGATGAAAAGCTTTCTTGAAGGTATTCAATTACTGGCCTGATTTTATACAGTTTATCGTAGCCTTGCTCTCCTTTAGGAATTTGTTTACTATTGTCATTAAAATGTAGATTTGAACGAATTTTCTCAAATGTATTCAAAGACATAGTTTCCTTCACCAAATCATTTCCAATTATATAATTCCAAAAATCTCTAACATTGCTGCTGTTGCTGACAGACGTCAATAAGCAGATTCCAACACACTTTTCCATATCAGACGTTGTTATTTGGAAGACTTTTGTTGGATCTTTCTGTGAAATATAAAGCATACATTCATCTTTTATTTTTTCGAATTGTTCGTCCTTGAAAAAATAGTTGAAAAACTGATATGGTGTCTCCAGACCTTTTATTTCTTCAGAATAATCTAAGTTTCCCCTAAATTTCTTTTGTTCCTCAGTCAATGAAAGATTCTTTTTCTTCCATGTACAGTGGATGCGTTTTGTATTTGTTTTTATGCTTTTAGGTGTACCATTCATCCGAGATTGCTTTTGTGAAAAATCAATGGATTTGTCATAATTATGATCATTTAGTGGTGCAATAACGTGAGAAACATATTTGCTGTCCACCCTTTGTGAAGTACTTGGTGATGAATGGGTTAAGTCAACACTTTCTGTTCTATCTTCCTTGAGGAATCATTATCGGAACTGGTATAATCAAATAGTTCTTTCGGATTTACTGTAGGATCTTCATCACTGCAACTACTAAAGCCACTAAGTTATCATCATCACTGCCAGAAGGTAAATCTAGTAGCTGTCCGAGTTCTTCTGCAGAAATATCTTTCTTCAACATACCGCTGTGATTGAACAATCGACGCATTATCTAAAAGTAAGGACCAACAATTAGCTGCCATAGTAACAATAATACCCTATAAAATAATGTTAAACAGTCCTAAAAGTCCATTGAATGTAAATAGTCATGCAAAAGTAACGAGAATGCAAAATGGCCACAATGACACAGTTTGTCAGTATTCACGCAATGTTGCACATATGCAACATACATAAATTGTTATATAATATTCATAGCTGGATAGTATAAGTGATTTTTTGTGATTATTATGGTTCTGCATACCTGTCTTAGTTGGTGTGATTTTTTTCTCCTTCCAAAACTGGCTCTTTATATGGAAAACACAACGTCAAACTACGCAAAATTTTTACACCACCATTTTGTCCAAACAGAAGCAAAGATGTTAGCAGAATATTACACTGCAGCCAACCTCGACATAACTGATACCAAAGATAGTTTCTACAAACTCTGCTGCAACTACTAAACACATAGTAGTTCACAAAACTCCCAATAGAAGCGCAGAAAACTATTTTAAAGTCGATGTTGCAGATATGCAACACCATGCATTTAAGGGTTAAATTCACCATTTTTACATATACCTGGCTACAATGTCCATAACCTGTTGGATTTTAAATGTGCTGTGAACAATTATTTAACATGAAAAGTATTTATTTGTATGAAAAACACGTGTAATTAGATAACAGAAAAGTAACTGAGAGCAATTTACACAGAATAACAACAATCACTGTTTATACGTTGGTCAGAGTGCAAACTGTACAACAAAGCTATTAACTTATTAAATATAGAAGGCGGTAATTCTAATAAAATAAATACAAACAAATGATACTTTAACAATATTATTTTTATAAATCTGAAATATTTCTATTTGCACTTAACAAGAATAATAATTGTTATTTCTTTGTCATATTCAGTTTCAACAACAGACCCGTTCACACAGACCATGTTATGAGCAAAATCTAGTGCTCTGCATCTGAATATCATGAGTGTTCTTATTTGATTAATTTATTTCACATTCAACACATCCTAGTGTGAAATGCCAATGCTTTGTTGACATTATTTGGTCTTCTTCTAGGACAGAAAAGTGCTGCAATGCATTCTGCACATTATACTAAATTGCAAATATGTATAATGTTTCCCCCTAAATGCCACATTTTGCTCATTCAATCTCCCATTATGATACACAGCCAAGAAATTTAACTTTACTTTTTATTCCATAAAATTCCAATACTAGTCATTCATGAATGATCATCTAAGAATAGCAACAATTTTTCAACGTCATTAATAACAAGAATGAATACCTCTCAAACAACTCCTTCTTTAACTGGTACATTGTATAATTTTGGGGGAAACCTGTTTTTACATTTATGTTCTTAAGATCTTATGGTAAATGTTTTTGGATATATCTATTTGTATTTGACAGTATTGTTTCTTGTGAGAAAGAGATTAATTACCAACAATGTATGAATGGTAACCACAAGTAGTGGGTTGGAAATAATGACCTGTGTTATAAACATCAGCAATGGAAAATTTATCTAAAAGTGTAATATTAATTAGCAGTTAATTTTGGGGCTCTTCCCATCTTTATAAGTTGTTTTAATTTTGTTGTTGTTATAATTTTAAGCCAATAATAGAACTTATTGTATCACTTGGAAGACAATCACAGCTTTCCTTTTGTGTATGTGTGTGTTTTTTTTTTTTTTTTTAAAGGCTTTACAGCTCACAGATATCAAGGTCATTACAGATGGGAAAGAATGTGGAGTATGAAAAGGGCAGAAATTCTGCCAATGCCTTTTGAAGGAACCATCCAAGCATTCACCTGGACTTTAGGAAACTATGAAAAATTGAAATTTACAAGGACAGAATAATATTTGAACCCACGTCTCTTCAAACACCTGACCAAAATGTATTTCATGATATTCTGAAATGAGCTGCAATAGTTTCTGTATCTTCATATATTTCTCTGAAGAGTCATAATTTTGAACTAGTGAATGTAAGCAGAAGCAAAGATAGTACACAAAATAGATTTCCTGAAATATGGATTAATTTCTTCACTTAACAGAAGAATTTGTTTAACAGTAATTAATATTTGCTCAAAAAAATGAGTTAATGTTATTTGGTTTATCATAGATTTTTCTAAATGTTGGGCAAGATGAGCTTATATTTAAGGATAACTGAGGTAAAAATGTCAAAGTGCTAACTTAAAATACACATATTTGTAGATAATAGTTTTTCATATCAAATAATTTTTCGATACATTACACCTAGATTCCTAAATAGTGGCTTGAAATACTCTAATCATCAATAATTTACCTGTGCTTTCTTCCAAATGAAATTTCTGTAAAAGATACTTCTGTTGTTCTTTACTAACTACAACTTTCCTTGGTTGTTTCCGATCATAGTACAATTTGCCATCAATCACCTACAACAACATTAATTCACTGTAATGTAAATAAGTTGTTAATTATCCTTTTGAATTATAAAAGATATCAAATTCATAAAAATCCTCACATTAAACTGCAGGAGTTCAATGTTTTGCACCATGAACAAACAAAAAATCTTTAAATATACTTACACAATAGTTTTGAGACCTTCTCTTCAATAATTTTTTATTATTCAAAGATAAACCATCTGGATAGATTTCACTCACAATGAAGTTGTAAATGCGAGTGTAATAAATATCATTTGCAACAGCACTCTGTTGTACGCTGACAGGATGAATTCTGCAGTTGTTATCGGATGCAAAAGAAACTTTTTTAAACGTAGTTTCTTCATTTTCATTACCACAAGAAACCGAAGCCTCTGAGTCAGGTATATCAGCCTGCAAACATTAAAAAAATTTACTACAAATTATGTTGTTATCTGAATTACTGAGAAGTCAGAAAATATGAAAAATATTCAAGCTATCCTCCAGTCAGTTAAGAAAATAAAATAATCAGTCCTCAAAATCTGGTCCCAATTTGCAAAACATGAGTTGTGTTTACCAGCACAGGCAGCAATTGTGAAAGTGAGTAACCTAAGGTTGAACTCTGAATGTTATGTTAAATCTCTGCTGTTTCAATACTGAAGGCATCAATCCAGTCAGCAAGTGACTAGGGGTGCCACCTACAGAACACTGAGATTTATTCTATTAATTCACAGAGAAAATATCACAGAAATATTGCCTAGGTATATAAATGCAAATAAGCAGTCCAGTTTTTTTCATTTTCTCTGATATCCTCCTGTCTTGATTTTTTTTTAAATACTAATTGTGACAGAGTGCATGCTTTGGTAGTAATTTCACTACACACACACTACAAATTTTAATTCTAAATTCTTTCAGAGTTTTTGGTAAATTATTCATCACTACCCCTGGTAATTTATTCTAATCACTGACTTCCTTACCTATAAAAGAAAATTTTCCCACATCATTATTTTTGAAATCCACTATCAGCTTGTGATCATGATCATTTTTTCCATTTCACCCACCGCTCTTAATTCTTCCACCAATATCTTTACACACCTCATCACCAATATATACCTTGTACACTTCCAGCACTCTCTTTACACTCCTTCTGTTTTCCAATGATTCCCATGCTGGCTTTTTCATCATGTCAGTTACTGATTGCTTTCTGAACTAATTTCCAGAAACAAATCTAGCAGCTTGTCTTTACACCCCCTCCAACTCCTGTATTTTATATCCTAAAAGTGATTCCCATACTGCATGGAATATGTTAATCATTTGTTTTTACCTCTCTTTGAAACTACCACTAATTTGATAAGGTTATATTTGATGATAACCCATACGATAAAAAAATGCCGAGCAGCTCGCAGTCAGTGAAGGTCACGGTCGTGGTAAATGTTTCATCCATCTGAAACAAAAGCATTGTTAGTAATGAGTCAGCGCATGCCAAGGTAGACGCATGTGCTGCCATCCTCGCCGCTACCCTTGATGCTCACCGCGATGTCGATGAGAGAACAAAGTATTTTGTTTTTACCTCGCCGCTTAGCGCACTACTGGAGGTATGCTTGGCTCTGATTGGTTGACCTATGTCAAGGTCACGTGATCCAGCAGCTACACTTGATTACGCAAGTCGGCTATCGTACAAAGTTGTGTTGTTTAATTTTATCTTGTTCTAAATATTGACTGATTTAATGGATGACATTTCATTTTACACAACTGCAGATTTAAATTAACAATGTTCGACAACTAAGGAAAAGTTATTGCTTCAAACGATTAGACAGTCAGCGATAGATAATTACAACAAATTTTATACAGTTATTGAAATAATTATCGACTGTTAATGACTTGATTGACTATTCAGAAATTATTACACATTATATACTGACCGAAATGGAACATCAGACAATTCAGTCTGACAGCAATCATTATAAATTTGAAGAAGGTAAAAAAAAAAAAATCTTGTAATAATTATTATTTAAAATAAAATGTTGACTGAATTTGAAATGTAAAATTCTGATTTTGAAATGGAAATTCTGATTTTGGATTGAAAAATTCTAAATTTGAATTCAAAATTCTTTGCTAAACGGTATATTATTTTACTATCATTAATTTGTCATGACTAGTTTTTCCTCAGCAATACTGGATCGGTGTGGTCACTGTTATAAACATTTGACTTCTCCAGTTTGTGCAGGATTTTACTGTAAATGTATTGAAAAGTTTGTGGCGTCTTTCGTAAGAGAGCATAGAATTTTTCTGGGTGATTTTTCAGCTCTTGATGTAAATGGCGACATTCATCATGTGTTTGTCTACGCTTATTTATTGAATGTGAACTTAACTGTCTGTAACTAGCCATAGAAAGTAACCACCAGTTTGTGGCTACTGACAGACCATCATCATCCCTATCGTTATCACTTCCACGAATCATTGCAGGTTAAATAAAGTAAATGATACGTTAAACACAAAATATAAACAATTTACAACGTGTGGCATCTAAAAGGGTTTTCAAAACACTGATGAACTCTAGCAGCTATACCTCGACATCGACCGTGACATCTACCTTCATCTTCACCACGAGCTGCAGGGCATCCATCGACCGCGACCTTCATCTTCACCGCTACCTTCACCTTAACCGTGACCAAATCACAAAGTCAAAAGCATCGTCACTACACATATAGCACTTATCATAGTAGACATTTCAACTGTGAGAAAGCCCTGCCACACAATATTATATGGACATACAAAAATTCCTAAATTCAAAGATTTGTCCCTGTCTTGTGGTGAAAATACGGTGCTAATCAGGACAAAGAAGTATCCGGTATGTTAACTGATCATATAAGCTACGACTTTTGTTAAAACTTGTTCACTGTTTTTTGGGAGAAACATGTACAGACAGACAAAAATTTTAAAATTTACAGTTTTGATCCCTGTTTTATGCGAAAGTTTGTTCTAATCAGTGTAAAAAATATAAGATAGTACTATGTGAAGTTTTGTTTGAATCCAATCGTTAATTTCTCTGTGATCTGTAGACAGTGAGGGAACAAAAATTCAAAATTTATGGTTTTGGACTCTATATTTGGTTAAAATTAATCCATTAATGTTTGCATGATGTGTAAACATACAAAAAGGCAGACAGACTGAAAAAAAAGGCAGACATGCAAACAGAAGTACTAAACTTCATGATTTTGGCAACTCTATGCTAGTAGTTTACATTGCAATTACTATTCTTGAAACAAATTTAATGTATGGAAACAACTTTTTTACAATTTTATCATATAGTTTCTCTAAAATTTTATCATACAGTATTGTTGATAAATAGAGGCACATAGGAACAAATGAATAAAAATATCTTTATAGAATCAAATTAGGATAGGGAAATGAGCCACCACTTACCTTTAGATGATGGATGTGGGGCGCGAACACACATAAAAGACACAAACACAAACAATAAAGAAATTTTCGGGAAAAAAACCCTTTGTCAACAAGAGAACATTATGAGAGGTGGGTGCAGCCGGAGATTGCCTCTTTCTGTGAATGAGTGATGTGTTATTCCTGAGATCAGTAATCCATTATAGATTCAAAGGAGAAGAATTCTGGGTAGAGCAAAGAAGAGATGAGAGTTTCTAAAGTCAGAAAAGATCAAAAGACCTAATACTTGTATGGAAAGAAGAACATTAATCAGCGTGGAACCACCTGCTATTGACTAATGGCATTGCACCAGTCAACCAAGCCCTACACTTGTTGGCTGAGTTTTTAAGAAATTTTTCTCTTCTTGCAAAGCTTCTTTTTGCCAAGGTCATCAATGTACAGCATTTTTTAAGAGCTAGACGGTGAAATGGCAACAATTACAACACTCCATAGAAGTGAGCATATTGTCGCTGAATCTAACAAAGAATCAAAACAAAAAAATTATTTAGAGTTTCTTTTTCCATCTTCTGATTGTCATTTCATATTTTAATAGCTTAGGATTTAGGATACTTTTTAACATGCTTAGAATATAGTTCCCCATGACATAGTTGCTAAAGCTGTAAATTCTCAAACTTTTGTCTACTGTACACAGAGATGCAAAAGTAAAATTTTATAAAGTGATGACAGTTCCTATGTTTCTCCATGGAACTGAGTCACAGATAACAAAGACAAAAGCCACATATGAGTTGTGGATTTGAAGTTTCTAAGATCTGTTAAAGGTTGTACAAACAGATTAATCTTAATAGTCTTGATATTGACACTAACTCAAGGCCAAGATACTACATCACACACAGGAGCCTGCAGTGCCGGATCTATGGAGCAAACTGGAGTGCTTGCCCCCGGTGGCAACTTGAGGGGGATTGCAAAATAATGTTTGAAGGACAGCCATTTAAGTTGTGGTGACTTTTTTTTTAGCTCTACTACTACCCTGGGCAATGACAACAACGTGGGTGGTGACAACTAGGACAGTGACACTCATGGTCAGGATGGCAACAATATGGGAGGCAAAATAATGTTCGAAGGGGCGGCATTCTCACAATTTTTCCCAAGCTCAGAAAATTTATAATCTGCTACTGGAGGCCTGGATGTGCTCACATCTTTCCCCCTGCCATATGTCTCACGTCCTACATGACTAAGGATATTAATCAAAATAATGTGAATTTTGTTAGTGTTGTGTTTTTTATGTGTTTGTCTGGCCCTCCTCCTTTCATATGTGGTAGTGACAGGTTTATTTTCCCTATTCTATATTACTTACTGAATTTTCTAAGGAGAAGAACTCAAAAGTTTTAAGTCACAGAATACTCAGAACAAAATGTCCCACCAATTGTAACACCAGAATTTACTAATTGAAAGAAACGTAGGACCCGTTAGCATAAAACAGCTACCTTGAATTATGGAGGAATCAAATTACAATAACACTAAAGTGAATAAAACAAGCACAAATCACAGAATTTGCGGAGATATGCTGCAAGAGTGATAAAAGCTGTTGTCTCCAGTGTGTGACTATGTAACCCCAAATCAGACCATTTGTCACACAGTCATTGGAGTATGAAATCCAGACATCCCAAGAATTTTTTCTGGCAACTAAATCTGTGCAGTGGACTGAAAATCTACATGTTTAGTTGGAAAGAATGATCCTGGTCACTGAATATTTGTCAAGCAAACTTTTGTGAATAATTGTATGAGATTTTTTAATGAATTAATTATTCATATAATTAAAGCAAAAGTATAATAGTCATAAGCTGAATAATTAAAAAAGAAACTGGATTAGACTATATTTTAAGATATTGCTCTTGAAAACAGTTAATAAATAAATAAAGAAAAAGTGGAGTCATCTAGTGAAATTAAAAACAATACTGAATCATCTCACAAGAGCTTCCAGCAAAAGATTACAGTATCTCAAATATTCTGAGTTAGAAAAGAGAAGCTACTGAAAGTGTAGGATAAGTTTAGACTAAACAAGAGCTCAACATACCTTAGAAGTACCCCGGCAAATTTTTTGTTGGTTATCAGAAGCAAACGCTGGTTGTTCAAGCCGGAGTTGAGCCAAAGCCCTGAGAGTATGCTGGAGATCACCAGAATGCTCAGAAGTGGCTGCAACATTTCTGACTTCATCTTCTTCTTTATCTGCATCTGTGGTTGTAAAAGGAAAAAGATAGTTGTGATTTTAAGAAAGCTCACTTTGTGTAACCCAAAAGGAACAACTGTTCTGATGTAATAAAAAACATGAAGTTTTAAAGTTACTTAAAGGAGCCACATACAAAATAGGAAGTACTAATCTCGAAAAGAAAATACTGGGATACAAGGGATGGTGTGTTATATTGGTATTGATTCTTTTGTTTTGAACAGATGCACTCAACTCTGAAAAAAATTAAAACATGTTTCAAACAGAATATGATTGATGAATGACATGAAGTCTTCAATATTTCAACATAATATACAAATTTTATCTAAAATTGTTCAATGCTATGGACATCAACTTTTATTAGAAAGTAAGTAAAAAGGCACATACTTCACTGATACATCTAAAAAATACCACTCCATGCCAAAAATAATTGTACTAAGGTTAGTTCAATTAGAAGCAGCCAATCCTCAAATTATTGCTATCCATTACGTGCTTCAGGAGACCACCCAACTCAACATGATAAGACAAACAAATACCGACCTTCTGTTTCTTACAAACTACCATATGGAGTCTGCATCCGGCCACCACCATCTATTCCAGTCCAACTGTAGTGGAAACTTTTCATTTAATTGATAATGCCAATTGCACTACTAAAAATCTCATTTATAAACTTCCCCGATTTCACTCAACAGCTTCTTACACAGGTCTCGCCACTGATCACATATCCATCAGAAAGAACTGATGCAGGCAAACAGTTTATACTGACAAACTAGACCATCCAATGACAGCGCATGTAATTACTACAACTCTAACAAGTGCAACAACTGCTTTGCACTGGTAGGTGGTAACCAGCCTTATGTAAAATATTTTTTCTAAATATTAAAAATAGGACTATATATATAAATTATAAGATAATTATATAAAAAATTAATTATATAAATCCAATTAACTACATATCTACAAACATAATATAAATAATTTATATAATAGTAAATAATATTGTATATTAATCAGTTAACTACCTTAATACAAAATTCTTATAATAATGCAATAGTTTTTAATTGGTTGATTAATAATAATTATATATATATATATATATATATAAGCAGGAAGAAATGCAATGAGATGATATTTATATGGAAAGATAAATTACAGCCAACACTCACCAATGTTGAAGGGTAGAGGGCAGCAGAAATATATAGATTGTTAGGAAACAAAGGCGCTAAAAGTGTATATATTGAACATTAGGGTAAGCGGTGGTTTTTTATCCAATCCTAATGTTCAAAATATATATATATATAATTCATAAACACAATGTTTGGGGCCAAGATGTTCTTTCAAGAAAATAGAAACAATGATTGTGGGCATTTTTGAGAGCTCAGTCACCCTCTTTTGATACTTAAGAGATTTAAACTATTTCCACAAGTATCAAAAACATACATGCATCATAGATTTAAATATAAAATTCTGGTAGCTCAGTGGCTAAGGCACTTGCTTTCAAAACTTTCGCTACTCCTGCCCCGGGCACAAATCCCGGCAGGCGCAGGAATTTTGAGAGTTGTGTTTAATCATATGAGCTATGCCAGGACGCTCCATGGTTCAGATTCCACGTTAAACTGTAGGTCCCAGAGGAAATGAACTGGCCGTCCTAGCTCTGACACAATGGCTTAGTATGCCTCCTTCGGGAGGATCCAACCAACCTTCGGGTTGTGGACTACGTTAAGTTTTTTTAAAGCTCACTTAAGATAATGGGTTCATATACCTTCCATATAGATATCAATTTTCTTCTTTTTAGTTCACAATAACACAGTAAAAATTTTATTCCCATCATTTTTACTGATAGGAAAGTTTTGAAGTAAGGGAATTGGGGTACAAAACTTTGGTCAGACCACTACTGGAATATGGTGGTGTAGTTTTGGACCCACATTTTGGGTATCCAATACAGGAGTTGGAGGGGGTGCAGAGGAGGGCTGCCAGATTTGTCTTTGGAAATTACCACTAAACACAATTGGTAAATAATATGATAAAGAAGCTGGAGTGGGATTCATTGGAAGATAGAAGGAGGGTGAAGAGAGTGTACAAAGCCTATACTGGAGATGAAGCATGGAAAGATATTGGTGGGAAAATTGAGAGAGGTGCTAGGAAGGGTAAGGTTGACCATGACCATAAACTGGCACTAGATTTCAGGCATAAGGGTGTGGGAAAATTTTCTTTCGTAGGAAATGGTGTAAGGGACTGGAATAAACTGCCAAGAGAAATGATGAATAATTTACCAGAAACACTGAAAGAAATTAAAGTAAAAATTAGTAAGAGGGCAAAAGTAGGTTGGAAGAGGAAAGGAGAAAGACGGGTGTGTTGAAAATTGCAACCGGAGCAGGCACTCTATTGCAATTTGATCAATTATTATTATTATTGTTTGTTTACAATTCTTGGATTTGAGTTTGTATAGAGCTAGAAATCAATATACTATCTGTTATAGTAATATTGTCAAGATATAAGGATTTAACTATGAATGAACCATGAAATAAATTTCATATTATTTTGAGAAAATAATATAATTATATGGCTGACAATAGTATCAAGACTAGTACAGTATATTGGTTCACCTCCATTTCATATATGATCTTAAAGAAGTGATAGGAATTTATGCTATTACAAAAGCAACTATTACAATTATATTTAACCAAAATAAGCTATTTTTATTAAAGCAAATTATTGGATTTAATAATGAAACAAAAACTTCAAAATTTATAATCTAATTTTTTTAAGGATTTGTAGCTAAATTAATAATTATTCAGTCGAAGGTAAATACGAATCTAATGTTCTTAGTATCTGCCCAAATCATTTTAACCACAATTACAGTTTATTATCACACATGAGTATTTTCTTGTTTATTAATCCTATCTTATACAGAAAATACATGAAACATAATAATGATTAAATTAATTTGTTATTATTGAATAATAAGACTAATAGAAAGTACGCCACTATCATTTATAATTTAGGGACTTAAGTTAACCCTTTCCTACCGGCTACTGGAAAAAAAGAGAAATTTATAATTTCAGTTATATATTTATATGAAGGTACTTGAAATTAAACACACATATTTTTTCAAATTTTTATTGGAACTCTAACTGCTAATTACTAAGCTGGTACTTATAAGTACCGTCAGGGACTTTGTGTATCACAGGATGTACAGCAATTGAAATCAATTATGTTCATATTGGTATGAAATGTTTGCTGCATGATATTTTAAAAAATTCTTTTTGCTCATTCAGACACAAAAGACATTGTAATGCAACATTTGGAATGGTGTTTTGACCGTATTTTCTTCATTCTACATACTTCACATCTTCATCTGATTTTTACAATTTAGGGACAGTGTATACCTCTGTTTCCCAATCTTACATCTCTCATTGTGGAATTGTATGACTTGTGTTGTTTGAATGGATGAGGGCTTAGTGAAATATATATAGATGACCTTTTCTTCTTACCGATATCCTTCATAGTCATCATACCTTGTGCAAAGGATCTTCTAAAAAATTTTACAGACTTTTTTTTCAAATATCGGACCATTTATGTTATAGGCATTGACAAATACAACATCCAGAATTCCCAAAAACAATCTTTACCATGATTTCGGTAATCTTCTGTCAACATTGCACAAAGTCAGCAGTATCAACCCCACACATTAAGGTATTGTAGTCCTTGACGACTCCTGAGCATGAAATTGTCGACTTCAATCCATCATTTTCTTTGCATATAACTAGTGGTGTAACAACAGGGTGGCAAGATGGGCAAAATGCTACGGGACCTACTGCCAGAGGTGGCCCCCGATGACCGGCCAGAGAGGCCCTCTGGTCCAAGATCCACCAGGTCACCAATCCAACCCGAGAGAGGGCCCATCTGTTGAAATTGCCATTGACCCCCAACCAGTGTAGTGGAGTTTCACCGCTGCCATGAAAATTTGATACTAAATGTATGACCTTTTTATCCTTCCATTTCCAGTAGCAAATACCTAGGTTTGTAAATTCATTGTCACAATCTCCTCTTTTTAGTTTTCCATCAGCAGATTGTTAGAAAGTCCCTTGCAGTAGGTCTGATTCTCCCACAAACAAAAGATGTTTCAGTTTTTTAATAATGAAACTGATGAAAAATAATGATAATACTAGATAACATCGTCATTGCTCCATTTTTTTCAGTCAATTCTAAGACCACTCATTGACCTAATGAGTAATCTGAGAACAATCCAGTCATTTCTTCATTTTTGCCTTGATAAATTATAAACTTCTAAGAGAAGAGCTGATAAATTATAAACTTCTAAGAGAAGAGCTTCAATCAGAGCGTATTTCATAAAAATATCTATTTGAAAATATCTAAAACAATGATAAAACCAATTGTATACTTGCTAAATCTATTGACCAATAATCTGTATAAAACTACCCAGAACTCCCTGACGGTACTTATAAGTCCACGTTGGTTTTTCTAGATTATTTAGTAAAGAAACTAGAAAATATATTTTACAGGTAAAAAATATATGGTTAAATGTTCAAACTAAAAAAGTAAAAACAGAAATTGACACTTACCAAATAAATTATCATCTAAAAATTCATTGTAATGTACCACTTGTTACTTTGTTCAGTATGCTGTCAAGCCCCAACTTAGAAAATAAATTTCTCGGCAATTTCAAGCAGAATTTAAAAATAAATGTTGTTACTTTCTGACTTAATCATACAACAATACATCAACAGGCTTAACAATGCAGTGGACACTGATATTGTCGAATTATATGGTGGTAAATACAGTGGTACTTATAAGTACCGCCAGGGAGGAAAGGGTTACATAAACTGACAGCCTACAAAGTTATCCTTAACTTATAATTGAAGGGAGGACAGGATGAAAAGTTTATCTCCCTCTTGCTGGAGCAATCGCTCATGGAGGTGGATCATTAGATCTAGTCATTTTCTCTTTACATTAAGACACAGTATCATCCATTTTAGGAGCAGTAAATTTTATTACTGTAGCTATTAATATATGATTTTGAAATTTATCTTTAGACCAAACATCATTATTTGGTCCAATCTATTC
Organism: Vandiemenella viatica; assembly: GCA_031002005.1. Classification (NCBI taxonomy): domain Eukaryota; kingdom Metazoa; phylum Arthropoda; class Insecta; order Orthoptera; family Morabidae; genus Vandiemenella; species Vandiemenella viatica. Next base: position 75,636,263 of record JARYHS010009186.1, on the reverse strand, counting down.
CAATTTACTATACTTATATCAGATGAGAACTTAAATACATCATTCTTAGATCCAACTGGAGGGGGAGATCCAATTCTATATCAACATTTATTTTGATTCTTTGGAGATTCAGAAAAATATATTTTAATTCAACCAGAATTGGAAATAAAATCTTATATTGTCAACATGCAAACAGAGATGCTACTTGGAAAAGGTATTAGTTATGTTTTGGGGGTGTGCCTGTGAACACCATTTATAGGTGGGGTTTTACTAGGCATGGCCTACACCTATATATTCTGTATATTTGATGAAAATGGTAACTGGCATGTGTGCCAAAGTCAATCGCGTGATGAAAATTATTCATGGAAGATTGAAACAATTTTTCATGAAATATGAAAAAGATTTAACCTCCACCTCTTCCCCCCCCCCCCCCCAAAAATGGTAACTGACTGGAGCAGATTATCTTGATCTTGGAGGATATGGTGAATTAATAACATTTCAGTTGTAATAGGTAGTATATGTATTTAATAAGAAGCTCAGGAGCTGTCGTTGAATAAAAGAGTAATCGTCTTATTGTGAGTAGACGTGCAGGTAAATATGGCAAAATCATACTACATTATTCAGTAACATAATCTATTGTTTACAATGTGTGAAAAAGGTAAATAAAGTTTAAAGATGTTTTGAAATAAATGGAAGATTGTACAATTGCTTCCAGGTTGTATAAAGGAATAATAATTTGTAAGATTCATTTTTAGTAAAGATATAAATGGATAAGTGGACTAAAGCTGTGGCTTGAGATGTAATTAAGATGTAGGAGGAAATGAGTAATATTTGAATTGTATTGTGTAGCTGCAGAAGTTTGCAGTAATATAGAGGAAGTAATATGAAGGAAGTAAGCTAATATCAGTTTAATTTGGCATTCAAACTGGGTTAGATGGCATAGAATAAGATTGTAACATTCAACAATGTGATTTGGCCAGAATTTTGCTTAACTGTAACAGAAGCCACTGCAGAGATAAATTGTTAAAAGATTTTCGAGTAGGCTGCTTAAAGAGAAGTGATTTTAAAGTCATCAGAAAAAGCAATTTAGCATCGAATCTTAGTGTAAAGAAATGAAATCTTTAACCTGAAAAGCTGTTTCAGATTAAAGTAATGAACATATCAGAATACCTAGCACAATTTTGTAGTAGATCAGAACAGTGTGTGGAACAAAAGAAAAAGTGTATTACAAACAGACACTATTAACAGACAGCTCTTATGTTCAAATCTGAAAATTTTAACAGTTTTTATGAATGTCAATAAAATGTGCGAGGGCGGTCCAGTAAGTACTTAGCCTACAAAAGAATTTTTTTTGGAAAAGTGACAATTTATTTCTCAACATAGTCTCCTTTTAGCTCGATACACTTGACGCAGTGATGCTCCAATTTCTGTAACCCGTCCGAAAAATACATTTTTTGGAGATCTGCAAAGTAGGCCTCCATGGCAGTGATAACCTCTTCATTAAACTCAAATTTCTGCCCGGCAAGTGTCTTCTCCAAGTTGCACGGGACCAAATCTGGAGAATATGGTGTATGGGGCAACAGTTCGTAGTCAAATTCGACCAATTTGGCCGTGGTGATGGCGGAGGTTTGAGCTGGTGTGTTGTCATGGTTTAAGAGCACTTTTTCTTCACCAAATGGGGCCTTTTTTCTGCAATTCAGCATCAAATTGGCCCAATAATTCGGCATAGTAAAGCTCTGTGATCATTTTGCCCTTCTCCAGGTAGTCGTTGTAGATCACACCTTGTGAATCTCAGAAAATGGTGAACATCACCTTTCCGGCCGATGGGACAGTCTTTGCCTTTTTCGGAGCATGTTTGCCAGGTAAAGTCCAGACTGTTCCTTGGTCTCTGGTGTGTACCAGTGGATCCATGTTTCGTTGATGGTAACGTAATGATGCAGAAACTCCTTCAGATTGCGCTTAAACATCATCAAACAGTGCTGTTAAGTGGTCTCACAGTTGCGCTTGTTATCGGGAGTGAGCAAACGTGGCACCCATCGTGCTGACAGCTTTCTCATGCTCAAAATTTCATGCAAGATATGACACAAGCGGTCTTTTGAGATGCCTACTGTCCCAGCAATCTCGCGCACCTTCAATCGGCGGTCTGCCAATACGAGATCATGGATTTTTGTCACGTTATCCTCATTGGTAACCGTTTTCGGGGCACCTGGGCGTGGCTCATCAAAAACCGACGTGTGACGTTGTCGAAACTCGTTAAACCAATTTTTGACAGTCACCATTGAAGGAGAAGAGTCACCGTACACAGCATCCAAGTGCTCTTTGATTTCGCTGCGCGATTTTCCTTTCAAAAACAAGAATCGAATCACCGACCAATATTGCTCTTCTTCCATTGATCTAAAATCCGTGGACACGCCCACTTTTGCACGCGATCAAAACAAAACTATGAGTTTGATTTGGCTGAAATTTTAACAATAGCCATCTGAGATAATGTACTGAATGATAATAAATTTCTCTGGTGACAGTGGCGCCATCGGGAAGAGAGGCTAAGTGCTTATCGGACCTATCTCATAAAATAAGAAAAATAAATACTGTTACCCAGTGGTTAAAACAGTGAAAATACCAGAAAGATGAATTAGAGTACATTTATAATTAGTACAGATATTAGTTGAACCGGTAATATAATCTTTGCTAATTACCACAAAATGATGTGTTTGTAATATCATACCCTTTTGTAATGGTTTTGTAAAGACTTTGATTTTTTTAAGTTGCATTGTATAGCATGAGTTGTTTAGTTTTAATATTTCTTGGTATGTGTGTTATTTTGTTTAAGACAAATCACAAAGCTCCTTAATAGATAATGTAAATGAGGGAACAAATGGTTTACTGTGAACTGGGAAAGCATTTTTTGTTTCACCAACCTTTCTTATTGGAGAAGGTACAAAATATTTTGGAGTTATATTAAGGAATTTAGTTTTAAAATTACCATGCTGACTTAAAGACATAGACTATTCTCCAATGGTATTTTTTTTTAGTTATTCAGCTAAAATAACAGTTACTGGTTTTTTTTTTTAATGAATTATGAAATAATTATAAGTACCATTGTTTCATTTATGTAACACCATAGTATGTAAGTATCAAAAGTTAACTGAATAGCATTTTGTACTTCTATACATGTTGGCTTATGTTTTAAAAAATATTCATGTCAGTAAGATGTGTGTCTTTTGTAATTAACACATACTGATCTGAGATGTCACGAGAAATTGTCATGACCTGGATAGAGTGCTTGTATCCATTTACATGAAAATAAAATGTGTTTGTAGAGAAAATGAGACACCTGGGTGAAGGGCAGCTGCAGAGAAATCTGGCGAGCTAAAAGGAGCAGATAGTAAGGGGATATCGCCTCCCCCCCACTCCTCCTACTTCTCTCATCAGTGGTAGATCAGTCACCTCCCCAACATCAGCGCCCCTCCGACTACTGCAACTGACAGGCATCCACCCCACAACAAGTGAAATCGTCAACATGGAATGTGCTGTGATGGTGATGTGTTGCACAGTGGTTGTCAACAGTGTTTTAATTCATGCTAATAAAGTGTAGCACATTTAGTGGGTACAGGTTTTTGTGGTGCAATGAGACAAATAGATTTAATAAAAGTACTAATAATTATAATTAGGGACTGTAAGGTGTAGTATTAAATAAGTAAAAAGAAAGTAATTAAGAATCCCAATTTTGCAGTAGCAAGAGTGAGTCATGATAAATATTTATTATGAATTTAAGGATGTTGCTGTGGCAGCCATTATGTCAGGAAGGAGATGTTTAGAAATCATTCACCCCCCCCCCCCACCCTTTTTCATCCCAATGGTTTTGGCATGAAGAGCCCAGTCCTACTACAACAACCTCACGGATGTGAAAGTCAGCTGGAGTGAGGTGTATTATCTGTGGAATCCTATATACTCCGCCATAAAGCAGAGAGGTTGAAAAAACCAGTAGGAATTTGTGAAATCAATGTTGGTAGTTCCCTCTCAGAAAGACACAAGACAATCTTAGTTACTGTTATATGAGTGGTATTTAAGCCCATCAGAAGCTAATAAGGCTCTCAGTTTTGATCCATAGCTGTTACTGCACATACTAAAACCCTGCTCTGCATAAAGATTTAAGTTGATTAATTTCCTTCTCTCTCTATGCCTCTGTACAGATGCTTACTCTCGCTACGTGTGCTAATGTGAAGGAAAATAGTTATACCAAGATAAATTGTTTATATGTAGAACTGTTGGTTTGGAAGATTCATAATACTTTAACAGATTTTGTGTGGTTATTATGCTAAGATAAATGGATGATATTTAGAACTGCTAGTTTCTGGATAGGCCCTATGTATTTTTTAGATACAATCATGCCAGAGTTTAACAATTTCTAGTGCCGATCTATGTATAAAATTGGTTTAAAAATAGAATAGAATGCAATTTGAATTTTGAGTGCTTAATCCATCCAATTATTATTTCATTGTAATTGTTCCTGCCTCTTAACCTTGTGACCAATAAGTAAACATTCTCCAATTAATGCAGTCAATCTCCAGAAAGAAGACCAATTTGTATAAATTAATAAGAATTATTAGAAGTGGAGGTAGGGGGGTTACAATAGCAAAAATTACCTATCACTTGCTATAGATGAAGGCAGGAGAGCCAGGCAAACACAAACACAAGTCACAAATTTTCAGTCAATAACATTACTCATGTAGGTGACACGAGATATAAGGCAGGGGAAAAGATGTGTTCATATGTAGACCTACCACATCAGTGTGTTAGGTCTGCATGTGTACACATCTTTACCATTATTATTATTATATTACTAATCACAATATTTCAAGAATAAAATCAAAGAACATTAAAATGAGCAGAATAAGGTTTATAGTTTAATAAAAAATTTGGACTGCATTCAATAACTAATGCAAAAATCTTTTAACAAGAGATAAGAAGCAATTGCCTCATTCAGTTTTGAACTGATAAATTGTTCACTTCGGCCTCATTTAGGCTTAATTGAAGCCAAATAGAGGTGTATTACTGTTAACATTTTAATAAATATTTATAGCTCCAATCTTGAAAAATTGTAATGAACAAACAAAGGAGATAGCATACAAATCTCTTGTGCATCCACATTTGGACTACTGTTGTGCCATATAGGATCCATTTCATAAGGGATCGATCGACAGTATAGAGAAAGTACAGAGAAGAGCCGCTCGAGTCGTGACCGCTTGCTACAGTCCTTATGAAAGTGTCACAGAACTGATTAGTAGACTAGGCTGGGAGTCAGGTAGATAGACGACACACGTTTCATTTAAACTTATTGGTAAACATGTGTACTCCCACTTTCACTTACGAGTGTAGTGAAATACTTCGTCCACCAACCTATTTGAGTTGGAATAAGAGGAAATATAAAATTAGAGAATTAAGGTGCCACACTGATTCTTAAATGAATTCTTTTTTCCTTCCTGCCATTAGGGATTGGAATGCACAACAAAGAGATTAGCTATAGTGCTGAGCACCCTCTGCCACCCACAATTTTGTGAATTGCAGAGTATATATGTAGATATAGATGAATATAATAGCCAATGACCCCTGCGAATTTTCACTTTTTACTACTATCGTCCATCCCCATATCTCTTCATGAACCACTCCTCATCAGAGATGATATTTAATTTAATAACATAAGAACGAAGTTTTTCTCAGCGTTGAGAACTGATATAGTCTTCTCGGGAGACTAGCCAAGTAATCAAGGTGTTTTCACATGATATTTCGGCAGTCTGAAACTCCATTGCCATTATCTGGTGTTTTATATGGAAACATAAACAAAAGCAATCATTCACCAAAGTTGAAGGGAGGGGCGCAGTATCAAAAGCACTCCACAAACACAATGCACTTTTTCAAGAAAACAGAAACATGGGTGCTTCAGTGAGCATTCTCATTTCTTTTTTCTTGAAAAAGGACATAACCACATATACTCTATTTCTTGTTGCATCCTCTGTTTCATTTTGATGGTTGGTGGGTATATTTTATTTTTCCTTTCTATGTAAGTATCGTCTCAATGAGAATATCATTTTTTTTATATAATATTTGCTATAAACCTCTTTTGTCTGCCTGTGATGGAACATCCATAAACTATATGGTTTGGTCGGGGGGGGGGGGGGAGGCAAGGGGTTGAGTAGAAAGCTACACTGGGCTACATGGGAGGAGGGGTTTCCAAGCCAAGCGACATAGCTTTTCATTATTATTATTTTTCACAGTTAAAATAAGGTACAGAACACACAACAGCCATACCTAGTTTACGATAGTCTGGAGAAAATAGTACAAAATGTCTTCTGGAATCTATAGGGGAAAAAAGGGGTAAGGGTTCACAGGAGGCAAAAATGGAGCTATGTAGTTTAAAGCTGCTCCCTGATGTGGTGCTATGATGTAGTCATCAGTTTTGCTAAGCCTTGTTAATTCTCTTCAACCTATCACCTTCACTCCATGTCTCCTCTTTTCCACTTTAAAAATTCCCTATATCATGTCTCTGCTCAATGGTTACCTAACGCAACAGTTGACCCCCAACCCGCAGCATGTGCCTACTTTGGTCTACACAGATGAAGGCTTCTACAGTAGAGTCCCGCTAATCCAAACTAATTGGGACCGGGCCTTGTTCGGATTACCAATTCGTTTGGATTAGCTGGAATTACAGTGACCAGTTTCTAGAATGAAGTATACCAGGTATATAAGTAGGTACACCATAGTAACAATGGGGAACAAGTGGGGGCACAATAACTCACTCTCTCCCTTTGTTGTTGAGACGTTTGAACTGTTCAAGGTCAGTGCACTGTCAGCCGGTTAGCAAACTGCTCAGTTAACATTAGCTATTGATCGCTGGCACGCTTGACAGTTGTATTGTATGCATTCGGGTGTAGTGGTGTATTGTCGTCATGAGTAAACAGAAATATACAACGTTAACTCTCAAAGAACAATTAAATGCTTTGAAGCGGTTAGACCAGTGTTTCCCAACGTGGGGCCCACGCCCCACAGGGGGGCAATTTGGTTTTTTTAGGGGGGCAATTTAGAAATTGACTTGATACGACTTTACCGCTTTCTCTTTGGGTTATTTAAACACAATGCCAGATATGGTTACAAAATATAGCAAAAAAGCAAATTCTTAAAAGGATCACACTAAATTGCCATAATAAATGTTTATTATAAATCTTTTGAATTTGAATTTTAGTATTTCATTATATGTTTTTTTAATTTTACTTACTGTGTTTTATGATAATATTAAAGTGTTTTCTTTCAAAAACCATCCTATATCAATTTCTTTAATAACAAATAATTTTTTTATTAAAAATTATGTATGGGGGGCAAAAAAATGTTGAAAGTGGGACATGGCCCAAAAAAGGTTGGGTAACACTGGGTTAGACAATGGTGAGAATGTATCTAAACTGGCGACAGAACTGGGTGTTAGTAAGGCAACCATTTGTGATTGGAAGAAGAACCAAGTGAAGCTTCAACAGTCCTGTGTAAGTCTTCGGGAAAAATATTTGAAATTTGGCAGACTTTGAAACAGTCCCAATGACCGGGTATTTGTCTTCTAAAATGGGCGCTAGTAAGCATTGTAACTATTATCGTAAGTTAGACAGTTCTCTTTCATTGTTATGCACTGTTTAAACTTAATGTTTTCTTGCTAACTTTTCTAATACATGTGTACTGTACTGTGTAATTTAAAATTGTGTGTATGCACAGCAGTTAACCGCGCAATTAAATACAGTATGAACTGTATTTTCATGAACTGTGTTTTAATTCTTTTCAATTTTTCATACTTTACTAATTTTTAGATTACTGGGGTTCGAATTAGTGGGACAATGCTGTACTTGCAAGTAGCATTGTAACAGAAATCATCTTTGTGGATGCGGAAGATATGTGATTGACATCCATGGATGCAGATGGAGGATGAAAAATAAATTTGTAATTATTTCAAATTCAATATTTCATCAAAAAATGATCTCTAAATCTACATGATAATATTTTTCATCACAAATTCTACATTTTGTGTAAGCATCATTTCTTTCCATATAAAACTCATAAAGTGAATTTTTTCCCCTCTCCTTACAACAACAAATGTACGTTTCACAAAGGGATTAAATTAGAAACCTAAGAAAACAATCTTTTGCAAATGAACTTCTCGGATCTACCAATTCAAGAAAGTATGAGGTCAGGTAACCACACCTCTATTATTATACGTTTTGTAAATCGTACCTTAGGTATCATAACTCAATTCATAGTTATTTTTCTATTTATTAAATCGTATACTGACATTCCAGAGCTAACATCTCGGTTTGATATGTGACTGAAAACTCTCAAAGCTTGTTAAGTTAATAAAAAATGAGACATTCCTATTTACAGCCTTCTTCATAAGACCGCCATTTCTCAACTTTATTATATTTTTCAAATTTCCCACAACATTTTTGGATGCTAGGAAATAGAAACACAAAAACGGAATGCTTTTTCAAATGTCTCATTTTTTCTGATAATAACTTTGAATAGGTGAACAATTAGTATCAATTTAACAAGTAAATATTGTTTGGGTGAGTTATTATACTAAGCCATTCCTTAGATCTGTTTGTGTCGGAAGTCCCTTACTGTCTTTTGAGTTCACAGGTAGAAAGGAAAAAGTCCTTCAAAATTGCTTAACTAGACTTTGAAATTTTTGTCATATTGTGATTGTGTAAAAGTTGTTGTTTATCTGAAAGTCTGAAATTCAGTTCACTGTTGATTCTTAAAAAGGTAGCCTGACATCATCTTTAATATTATTTTGATAAATTGATTATTAAAAACTTTACCTTTTTTAACAAGAAGAGATTTAGCAAAAGGTGAGAAATTCACGCCTGGTGAATACTTTTACAGTAATGACCAAAACTAAATTTTACACAGCTCTGGCATTATTTACTCTAATGTATGACAGCTTTGAGCAGTGAAAATCTAGAGTGAAGTTATAAAGCTTGTTCTATCAGAAAACAAATATTTTAAGGAAGGATAAATTCAACATTGTAATTTCCTTAATAAAAAATAGTACAAGATCAGGTTTTGAGTACTGTAAGATCACAGTGCTGTTGGCCATTAGAAACTACAAAAAGTTATGTAATTAGATGAAATTTTCTAGGGTATCTAACCGAGAGAGACCGTTTGCATGACACAATCTGCAGCCATTGCCAAGTGCAGCAGTGTGATGGATGGCATTTATAAGTGGTTATTTGCTATGGGTTTTCAAATGATTGTTCTCTACATTGCCCTACAACGTGAGTAGACTATTGTCTGTTCTTGATCTCTTCTTTTCTTGACTTCTTATGTACTTGAATCGGACTACTGAATTAATGTGAGCATCATGGATACATGTAGCAGAGAAAGCAGACAATTATAGGTTATTTTCAATCAAAGAAGCAACCACAGAAACCTCATTTAATCTGCAGCAAAAAAACTGTATCTTAATTACAGTTGATGACGTATACCAAAGTCGAGGAATCTCGAGACCGTTCCAACTAAACAGATGGATGATTATAGGCCCTACTGAATACAACTACAGAAAATGGCAGGGATGGTGTAGCGAATAACTAGCCCAAGGCCCTGATTTGTTACCCGTATGTGAAGAAGTGAAATTGATCCACGTATTCTGGCTTGCTGGTAGACTATTGAATTGTGTCATCAGCAATGCACGTGTTAATTGGTCTTTGAACTATCGATTGGCAGATTCTATGTTGAACAAACAAGTCATGCTGGCCCAATATCCATGTGACACTGTAAAACCTAAATAAAATAAAATTAAGGTATTTTGGTGCTAAAAATTAATCTAAATGATGTCTCATTGTAGCAAAGAATACACTAAGCCAATGCCATATTACACAAATGGACTGACTAAGCTAATTACTGGAGAAAATTTTGTCTGTATACAATGCCGAGAAAGACTCCAGTCTTATATAGTTATGAAGTTGTTAGAAACAACAAATTTCATAGCTAGTACCTTAGTGAAAATATTTTCGTAACAATAAACACTTTTGCTATTGGCAGAGCAGTGTTAAAATACTATGGTCAATAATCAATATGATATGACAGCATGCTATTAGAGAAAAATGCCCTCTCTCATTCTCTCATGTCACAATAAAAATACCACTTTCACAAAAAAATTAATAACAGTGCTAGGTTGCTGAAAAGATACTATGAACATTCAAGTAAATTATAGTATTTTTTAGAATACATTATACTTCTGCAATATTTATTAATATAAAATCCAAATATACAGTACAAGATTGGTATATAAATAACAAATTGTAATATTTATTAAAAAAATAAATAAATAAACAGTACGAGATTGGTATATAAATATAAAACAGAGATAAATTGCACATTACGTGCATATGATAAAAATATCAAAAAAGGTAACAAAAAGTTCAACAATTTTATATAAATAAGGAATACGATTCAATTACAGATGGCGATGCGGTAAATTTTTTTCAACCAATAATATTAACGAAGATTGTGGTCAGCCTGGACCAGAATAACAAGTTAATTACATTGTAAAACATAAAAGACACGAGGATTTGGGGATTCTACAATAACAGCGCCGCCGAAATTTGATGATGGATTATTCTCAACGAGGCAAATCGAAAGTAAAGAATAAATTCTTTTGATATCTCGCTTAGTTCTCAAGATATCGTATCTCAAAATTTAGGTGGGTAGGTTGATATGCGGCCTGGACCAGAAAAAAAATATCACCAAAGCCACAAGGAACTATACGCTGGGTATGCATGACTGGTGTTTGGTTTTCTTCCTACCGGTTGCGGGTAGGTTGAAATAGGGCCTAAACACGAAAAACGTCACGGAACTATACCTATAAATGATTTTTTACATTCCATATCTCGAATACTAAACGAGACATGAAACAAAAAAATTATATTTTCTTTCGATTTGTCTCGTCTATTTAAATAAGAATTCACCATCAAATTGCGGTGCCACATTTGTGATAGCACTGCTGATAGGTTTGCTTTCGTGAGCGTAGTGTTCCTGACATTGATATACTTCACGAGAATGAATGTTGTTAGAAAGGTATCGCGATTTATGCTCTATGGGACCGAATTACAACTAATAACCCGCAAATCAGCACAAGGTACGAGGATTTCAGAAACAATTTTCAATTTACGTGGATTTCATGGGAGCCATTACCGACATCGTTATTTAAGCTGCAAGGAAGTATCTACAATTATAACGCAACCTGTAATTGTATCGTTAAACTCTCAGTAATACTGCAGAACAAAACCGATTTACAATAAGATGTCTTCTATCACAACATAAATTAAACGACGATGTTTAAAAAACAAACACACGATTCGTTGCATGTATCTCATGAATCAAGTTCAAGAATTTTCCAATTCTTGTAGTCCCAAGACTTACTATAGTGTGAATAGTCTCTTCCGAGCAAAATTATTCCATGTCAAAGCTGTAATACAGATTATCTCACTCTTCGCTGTCATCACCCATGTATGCTTTCGACGACATGTAGACACCAACAATAAGGCCGAAAAGTCCAATTGCACTAGCAAATATTTCTATTATTAGTATTTGCACAAAGACATCGGGCATAGCAGCGTTGGCCAAAACGGCGCCAGAACCGACGTTTCCAACAGCCATTCCGCAGAACAAGTTGACCAAGCCTACACTCAGGCCTGATCCGAAAATAATATAGGCAGAAAACCAATTTCTTTCGCCTATCATAGGGAATAAAGCAACAGTTTCCCAACTAAATTTTTCCAATGTACTAACCAGCACAATTCCGTGAATGAGTCCATAAACAGCTACTGCTTCACATAAGATTACTGATATCAAATCTTTCGTTTGAATATTAGGTGCCTTGATACCAGCACCAATCAACTAGTTCCAGTTGTGTAAATACCCAACGCTGCTCCAGCAACAGATCCTCCGATTGAAATCACGATCCCAATAATGGCCCACAAGTATGGGCTGATTTGTGTTAACAAACTGCCAATGCTTAAAGAGGTTCCAACACCGGAAAATATAAAGAACCATGGTACAGTAATCGCAACTGCAAGCACTGTGAAAAGCGCTATAAACCCAACAATTTTCCTTATTTGCATTGTTTAATGCTAACTCACGTCAATTGCGACACGAAAGAAACCTAAAACTTACCAGAATGTCTGCTTAGCGCCAAAGATTACAATAATGTAAGTGCTGAATCATTTTAAAAAAACCTCAGTATGCGTAATATTTCAACCGGGACATAGCTACATAATCGACTGTAATGATACCTATCTTACTTTTATCAGCATTTTAATAATTCGGAATTCAAGTTTAAGTGAGTTCAGGCTGAAATGAATTAATTTAAATCTGAGTCTTTTTATGTTGTTTCATAGATTACATGCAAAACAACTATCAATACTTTTACAACATCCTATTCAGGATATAACGAATGAAATTGGTAAGGTATAACTGAATATTTGAGGCACAAATACATAACAAATTTTCTATTTACGACAGTGCTGAAATAGAACCGTCACAATATCGTTTGATGTTACTTTTTTTGGTAATACGATATGTCCTTTGTAAACGAACTTCTTTGAGGAAGCGCTACTTCCAAGAAAACAATGCTCTGGCGCAGTAATAGGATAGCATTTTTACATTTCTGTTTCATATTCTTTCATAAGTGCTCAGAAGATGATATTGAGATTGGGTGATCAGCATATCTACTGAAATAAACTCAAGGCTTCTGGGAGAGTATTAACTTTTTTATCTAAGTAAATATGTGATTTAATTTGTGACTTTAATTTGAGTAAATATAATTCAGTTAAATCTTCTTTATAATGTATTTAATTTAATTAAAGGTTTCCCCATCTATGTAATGAATTCAGAAGTCATGCCAGTCATTGGCATATCCAGCGAGGGACAAGGGGGGGGGCAGCCCCCCCCCCTAGAAAAAATCAAGTTGCCTTCAGTACGCTTTGGCAAGTGCAGGAGCACTTTGTGAGAGGAAAGATTGACTGGATTATGCCTGATGAGCGTGCATTGAAATTTCGTGAAAAGAAATCACCATTTTTCAGTCCCACACCCTACTTCTTCGAAACCAATATGAGTTGCCCCCCCCCCCTAGATCAGATCTTGCCCCCCCTCTAGTTCTGATCCTGGATACGCCCTTGATGCTGGTCATGTAATTATTTTTGTGTCATCTGTAACAATGAAACCTTCCTGATATCATTTTTGACTATTTGAGTTAATAGAAAAGTCTCAAATATCACTGTATGGAAAATATGCCACTGTATTTTATAGAATGTGTTACAATCCCTAGAATTATTAATACAGAAGACACAAAGAAATTATTGTACTTTGCATCATGGGGAAAACTATCAGGCAACAGAGGTCTGGCAAATGTCTAAACAGCCAATGTGGTGGATGTATATATATATATATTTTAAATGAGATTAGGAAAAGGCATATTACATTATATATATATTAATTTCATCTGTTCTCAATGGAGGCAATTTTAAGAGTATCACAAATGTTACAGAAACAGCTGAAGACAAACGTAGCCTCCAAATATTTCATGCAGAACGCTGATTACTCCACAGCGAGGACTATGACAGTAAACAGTGTTGAAGTGCAGTAATCATTTTCTGAACATTGCCAGTATTAAATTTTAATCCAGCATACTACGTTTCTGGGGATTCTACGATATCTGAGCCACTGAAATTTGATACATTTTATGGTCGATTCGTGTATACCTTGAAAAGAAATAGAAAGTAAAAAATACTATTTTTTTTATGCCTCTCTCAGTTCTCGAGATATCAAATCTCAAAATTGGTTAGGTCGACATGCTACCTGGACCAGACAAAAATTCACCAAAGTCACTAGGAACTACATGGTAAACAAGCACAATAGGTGTTTTGTTTTCTTCCAAGCTGTGGTGGTTAGGTTGAAATACAGCCTGGACAGAGGAAAAACATCACCAAAAGCACAAGGAACTATACCTATAAATGATATTTAACATTTGATATTTCGAGAACTAAGCAAGATACCAAAAAAATATTATTTGTCTTGTCGAGATATATAAGAGTCAGCCATTAAATTAATCCAATTTCAGTGGCTCGGATATTGTACTATTGCCTAGTTTCTTTATTCATAACATCACTGTCTTCTTTAGCTTTACAATGACACCCTATTTCTACTAATTTGGTACATCCAGAAACTATCCCCCCATTTCCATCTCAAATTGCTGGATTTCTAAGCCCTAAAATAGACATTTTCAACACCCATTATGGCGTACAGAGAAGCCAGAATTGGTGATTAATAATAACTTTAAAAACTGCAAAATGTTTTCAGTGGTATGGTTTGTTAATGAATAATGGAATCATAAATGTGACAATATATTTTAGTCCTTAAAACAAAATTCACTATTTTCTTTTGTTAAATAACACTCAGGGCTGGCATTAGGGGGGGTAAGCAGGTCAAATGTACCAGGGCCCACCTGTCTGATGGGGGAGCCCAGTCACCGGCTATAGGTGCCCTCCGCTCAAAAAATTGTAGAGCTAAAAAAAATAGGTCGCCGATTTTCGCCTGAGGCAGGGCCCTAACCGATGAATTGGCCGAGGGCCCCCTACTGGTTACGTCACTGCTAAGAATGCTTACCCCTGGCTTCAAAATCCTAGCGCCGGCCCTGGGTACACTAACTTTGGTACCAGATTTTAATTTCATTCTGGATTAGCAATACAGCTGGTGTCTAGAACTGAGAAATGGGAAAACTCTAACAATTTACACTAGGTTTTTTCCATTTTTGTGACTCAATGTTCATGCCTCTAATTAGAACCAGTATACATACAACTATATACATGTTAAACAACAGCTTACCAAAGATGATGGTTGGATGTCATCGACATAAAAGAAAACCAGATGAACACACATGAAATATTATAATTATTGGGCTGCAGAACATGGCAGGCACAAGGTGGGTATTAACTAATATATAAAAACTAATGTTTGTTTGTTGGTCTTTACATCTTTTATGCATTCCTATATCATTCATCCGACTGCGATGAAACTCTGGTGAGTTTTTTTGTGCATGCCTGCAAACGTTTCTGAACAAAAGAATTCCAAAAACCCACTCCCTCTCCTCCTACACACACCTCAATTTTTTTCAAATGTTCTTTATACAAACCCACAGTTTTTATCGATAAAACTTCGCACACATAAACTTGAAAACAAACAGAAAATTTTGTCTATATTTGATGTGCAAAAGCCCACCCCTTTTCACCTTTACCCCCACCCCCTTAATATTTGTCAATGTTCTTCATACAAACACACAGTTTTTATTAAATTTTGATGGAACTTTTCATATGTATCCTTTAGAACAAATAGAAAAATCTGTTTATGTTTCATTTACAAAACCTAACCCCTCTTGTCCTTTCCCCCCTACCCATAATTTTTGTCAACATTGTTTTCATCCAATTTTGATACTACTTAGCACATGTATGATAACAAATAGAACAGTCAGGTAGCTTAGTGGTTAAGGCACTAAGTTCCAAAAGTTTCTTTCTGCAGTCACAAGTTCAAATCCCGGTGGGATCATGAACTTTTATGAGTTTTATATGATCATTTGAGCTACTACGGAATGTTCGGATTCCATGTTAAACTGAAGTTCCCAGAGGAAAGGAACTGTCCATCATACCTCTGACACAATGGCTTAGTATGCCTTCTTTGGAAGGATCCAACTAACCTGCAGATTGCAGACAAAGTTAGTTTCTTTACTTTAAAACAAAGAGAAAAATATTGTCTATTTTTGGTTTGCAACAACCCAACCCCTTTCCCCCTCCTCAATTTTTTCAATGTTCTTTACACAAACCTACTGTTTTTATCTGATATCGGCGAAACTTTGTACATGTATACTTGAAAACAAACAGAAATACACTGTCTACTTTTATTTTTCAAAATTCAACTCCTCATCTCCTTTACCCCAGCCTCTTAATTTTTGGCAACGTTCTTCATATAGTCACATTGTTTTTATCTGATTTTCATGGAACCTGCATACGTATACTATAAAAACAAATTATCAAAAATACCACCTGCATCTGGTTTACAAAAACCTAACACCTCCCCTCCTTTATCCTCCTCAATTTTTGCCAATGTTGTTCACACAACCCCACAGATTTTACACGATTTTTGTAGTACTTAACACATGTATGCTTTAAAACAGAACGGTCTGGTAGATCTGTGGTGAAAGCTCTTACTTTCAAGAGTTTCTTGATGCAGTCCAGCTTTCAAATTCTGCTGGGAGCAGGAATTATTAAGAGTTGTATATGATCAGTGGCTTAGTATGTCCCGTTCGGTAGGATCCAACCAATCTTCAGGTTATGGGCTAATTTCGTTTACCTTAAATCGAGGAGAAAAATACTGTCTAAATTAGGTTAGCATAACCCAACCCTTCTGCCCCTCTATGCCCTTAATTTTTGTCAATGTTGTTTTCATAAAGCCACCTTTTTTCCCATTTTGGTGGAACTTTAAATAAAAAAAGAGAAAAATATCGTCTACATTTGTTTTACAAAAACCCACCACTCTCCATTAACCAAAATTTAAATTTAAAATATTTCAGCATATTTTTTTTTTTTTTTTTTTTTTTTTTTTTTTTGTAAATATTTTGAAAATGGTAGGGAAAGTGGATAGTGATATTCATGATATTCTGAGAGCCCATAACATTTCCTGTCAAACGGCGTTGGACTGATTCTGGTCGGACAATGCTGATCATGAAATTATAAATTGAAATTTAAAAATCTACAGTTAATCGAAGGAACTTTGTGCACACATGCTTTAAATATTTGAAAAATATTACATTTACAAAACTGCACCCACTCTTCCCATGGCCCCTCTTAAGACTAATTTACACAAGTATCTTTTCTGTTTTTTGCATCGATAGGGAAATTTGCCAAAGTGCTTGGTGATCAAGAAAGTTTACTACAATCTGATCAAAAGGTATAAAACATCAGAACTTTCATATCTACCTGCTGAGCAATGCTGGTAACTCTGCTTTTGCAGAAGACGAAAGACCAAACATATTGTATATCCCAAAGCACTAGAATAAACTTTTTCAGTTTTATTTAATGCATAAAAATCATTGGCTTTCGTTTATTTTCTAATTGAAAATGTGTCTCTTTTGTACCCACTTAAGAAATAAAAAAAGGCATTGCAACGCATGCTAGGCATTGCTAGTAGGACACAAGATCAGCTTGTCTCTGCCCTGTTCATCTGCTGAGGAAGAGTTATACAGCTGATAATTATAATGTTTAATGTGTGTTCATGTCTTTTTTTATGTGTCAGTGCTGTACACTTATCATTTATGGTAAGCGTGGTAGACTATCGGGTGGTATTCCTCTCAGTCTCTGATAATCTTTTGGACTCCACTGCAACACAGTTTTGTCCATCTTCTGTCTTTCATCTGAGCAACATGGCCAGACAAATGCCACTTTTTTTTTACTTATGGCTTTATGTCATTAGAGACAGGAAAGGACTGGGGACAAGGAACAGAAAAGATTTGGCCATAGCCTTTTGAAGAAAGCATCCCGGCATTCACCTGGAGTGATTTGGGGAACCATGGAAAACCCAAATCTGGATGCCCAGACCAGCATCCTTCTGAATGTGAGACCAGAGCGTTAGCGGCTCACCCACCACGCTTGGTGCCTGCCAACTGCCACTTCAAGGTGATTGTCTCCT
Source organism: Vandiemenella viatica (assembly GCA_031002005.1). Classification (NCBI taxonomy): domain Eukaryota; kingdom Metazoa; phylum Arthropoda; class Insecta; order Orthoptera; family Morabidae; genus Vandiemenella; species Vandiemenella viatica. Next base: position 75,618,515 of record JARYHS010009186.1, on the reverse strand, counting down.
CTACGATGTCTGTGGCCCCTGTGATTGATCTAATGTTGTTTACTCTCTTCTTGTCTTTTTAAACCCAGCATTGACCTTTCCACAGCTCACTGTGCTGTTCTAAACTTTTCTTTTACAAATTTGTTTAGTATCTAGGTCTCACAGCACAGAAAGAATGCACTGGTCAGAAACTGTTTGCTTTAAATTTGTGGGGATATTAGATTTGAGGATAGTGGAATGCCTTCCAAAAGCTTGCCATCCCAGTTTGATGTGACAGAAAATTTGAGATCTCCTCTCATATTTACAATCTAAATGTATTCATAAACATTTTCTAAAGAGGAATTGTTTAGCTGTACATTCCCCTCAGTTACCAATTTGTTAGATATAACTTTGTTTTTGAACGTTTCATGTTCAGGCTAACTGCTTTGCACTCAGAGACAAGATATGTAACGAAGGTTGTGAATTCTTCAATGTCATTAGTCATAAGTGCAATATCATTGGTGAGTCTTAAGAGTTCAGTCTTCTGCCATTGATTCTAATTCATTTTTCTACCCATTCTAGCTTTGATATTGCCATCTGCAAGACAGCTGCAAATAATTTATCACCTCTTTCGATGTAATTCGTTCCATAATACTGACAAAGGAGGAGGTGCCATAGATGTTATGGAGCACCCTGATATACACAGACGGAAAAAAAAATCCCAACACCAAGAAAAAATTATTGTAGAGTAATGAAATTTGGACAATGCATTTGTCAAGTTAACATGTTTAATTGATTAAATTTTCAAGATCACAGGTTAATTTAAGCTCAAGAAAATGCATTTCAAATGTGAAATACTGTTAAATTAATAGCCGGTGTAACCTCCAGAATTTTGAATGCAAGCCTGCAAACGTGAATGCATTGTGTCATACAGGTTTCGAATGTCACTTTGTGGTATGGAGTTCCATGCTTGTTGTACTTGTGCTGTCAATACTGGGACGGTCAGTGCTGGCTGTGGATGATGCTGGAGTTGTCGTCCAATGATATCCCATACGTGTTCAATTGGAGACAGATCTGGTGATCTCGCAGGCCAAGGTAACATGTCGACACTCTGTAGAGCACGTTGCGAGACAACAGCGGTATGAGGGCGAGCGTTATCCTGTTGAAAAACTCCCCCTTGAATGCTGTTCATGAATGGCAGCACTACAGGTTGAATTACCAGACTGACGTACAAATTTGCAGTCAGTGTGTTTGGTATAACCACAAGAGTGCTCCTGCTGTCATAGGAAATTGCTCCCCAGACCATGACTCCAGGTGTAGGTCCAGTGTGTCTAGGCCGCAGACAGTTTGGTTGCAGGCGTTCCCCTGGCCTCCTTCTGACCAACACTGGAGATCTGTTGTGTTTTCTGATGAAAGCAGGTTCTGCCTTGGTGCCAGTGATGGCCGAGTGTTGGTCAGAAGGAGGCCAGGGGAACGCCTGCAACCAAACTGTCTGCGGCCTAGACACACTGGACCTACACCTGGAGTCATGGTCTGGGGAGCAATTTCCTATGACAGCAGGAGCACTCTTGTGGTTATACCAAACACACTGACTGCAAATTTGTACGTCAGTCTGGTAATTCAACCTGTAGTGCTGCCATTCATGAACAGCATTCAAGGGGGAGTTTTTCAACAGGATAACGCTCGCCCTCATACCGCTGTTGTCTCGCAACGTGCTCTACAGAGTGTCGACATGTTACCTTGGCCTGCGAGATCACCAGATCTGTCTCCAATTGAACACGTATGGGATATCATTGGACGACAACTCCAGCATCATCCACAGCCAGCACTGACCGTCCCAGTATTGACAGCACAAGTACAACAAGCATGGAACTCCATACCACAAAGTGACATTCGAAACCTGTATGACACAATGCATTCACGTTTGCAGGCTTGCATTCAAAATTCTGGAGGTTACACCGGCTATTAATTTAACAGTATTTCACATTTGAAATGCATTTTCTTGAGCTTAAATTAACCTGTGATCTTGAAAATTTAATCAATTAAACATGTTAACTTGACAAATGCATTGTCCAAATTTCATTACTCTACAATAATTTTTTCTTGGTGTTGGGATTTTTTTTTCCGTCTGTGTAAGTTGTGTCCATGCCACATTCTGAGAATATTTGCAGAACAGCCTTGTGACCTACTAAATCAAATGCCTTTTTGAAATCTACAAAGGCTATCAGAGAAAAGAAGCCCACAACAAGAACATGAAGGAAATATGGGCACAAAGGAAAGCAAACAAACACTTCTAAGTATTCTGAGTAGTCCTAATGGGTTTATCAACAAATAATAAAATAATTATTGATAGCTATGGTAAAGCAAGAACACTGGCCATGGCAGAACACAAATATTCACACTGCCCAGCTATCATCTAAGGAAAGCAATGTTTCATACCTGTATCCTAATTTGGATAATGGAAACAAAGAAACTGCCATCAGGCACTGAAAATATGATAGGATAGGGGGAAAAAAACAGATACCCGTCACTTACCATAGATGAAGTCAGGAGGGCGAGACGAACACGTAAAAACACAAAAAAAAAATTGGACAATATTTTGACAAAAGCCTCAATTATGTGGTCACATCCCAACCCACCACATGAATGAAACACAGGCGGAAAACGCGTGGTAGTGGAAGAATTGCCGGGAGTGGGAGGGGGGGGGGGGGGAGGGAATAAGCTTGACCAGCGATAAAAGTGAAACAAAATAATCTTTGTGTAGCATAATTCAAAAAGTTATAATTTGATTTAGATTGGTTATAGACGAAAATAAAAGGATATAGAAATATATATAAAATGAATAAATTAAATATACACATATAAGTAACTGACTGTAAAATGAAATGAGAGATAGCATGTGGCAGGTTTAGGCCAGGGGTGTGTCTGGTGTCAAGGATATGTTGGTAGGCTAGTTCCCATCTGCGGAGTTCTGAAGGGGTGGTGGTATTTGGAAAAACTCTAATAGCTCTAACTGTGGAACAGGTGATGAGGTTGTTCGAATTATGTAAGTTCGCATGTATTGCCACTGGACGGTCTGGGTTAGAAGTATAAACTGTTTGCCTGTTGCCATTCATCCTCTAGGATAGTTGTTGAGTAGTGAGACCAATGTAAGAGGTAGTGCAATGGAGACAGGTGAGTTGGTAAATAAGGTGAGTGGTAGCACACATAGCATGTCCAATTATAGGGAAAGATTTGCCTGTGACAGGATTAGAGTAAGTAGTGGTGGCAGGGTGCATGCTGCAAGTTTTACAGCAGGGTCTGTTACAAGGGAAAGATCCCTGTGGAGGTCTAGGAGAGTCGGCAGGTAAATACTTGTGGACCAAGATGTTATTCAGATTGGGTGGTCTGCTGAAGTAAGTGCAGAGAGCAGTGGGTAGGACTTTGGGAAGGATGAGACACATTTCAGGGAAGGACCGTAGGAAATCATGCCCATGGCGGATTATCTGGTTGACAGATTCCAGGCCAGGAAAGAACTGGGTGACAAATGTTGGTCCACGGTCAGTTTTAGGAGGTGTGGAATGAGGGTTGTGGATGATGGCACAGGAAATTTGTTTTTCCACGAGATCATGGGGTATCGGCGGGACACATGGGCTTGGGATAGTTTTTGAGAGTAACTGGAGATTGATTCATGACCAGAACAGATGTGTCTGCCACAGATTGCAAGGCTGTATGGGAGGGAACGTTTGATATGATGACCAGGTGAAATTGATGGAGTGATTGTTATTGAGTGAGTTGAGGAGGTCTAGGAGGTGGTCCTCCCCATGGGTCCAGATCATAAATATATCATATGTGTATCTGAACCACACAATGGGACTGAGGGGGACAGTTCTTCAGAAAAATTTTCTCCAGACGGCCCAGGATGAGGTTGGCATAGAACGGGGCCATGCGGGTACCCATGGCAGTGCTGCATATCTGGTGATAAATCTGGGAGTTGAAGGAGAAATAGTTTTGTAATTCTTTTTCACTACTAGATGTCCATTATTTCATTGTTACTATATATACAGGCTGTTAAAAAAGTGTCAGATATTTTAGCAAGTGATAGTATGTATCAAAATAAGAAAAAACTCTGGCAGATAAGCTAAAGACTTTGACTAAATCTACTTTTACAATTCAGAATTCTTATGATTCTATAAATAGGATCAAGGACAGACGTCTGGAAGACAACGTCATACTGGTAAGCTTCGAGGTCACATCAATGTTTACAAATGTTCCAATTGACGAAACCATCATCATCAGCAAACGACTAGAAAATCTCAGCCTGCCAGAAGAATGGGCGTCACTAACTCAATTCTGCCTTAGGACTACTTTCTTTCAATACAAGAATGACATCTACCAACAGAATGAGAGAGCAGCGATGGTTTGCCCACTGTCTCCAATCGTGGACAATGTGTATACGAGGTGTGTACAATAAGAAACTGAACTTATGCTGTAATTGCTTTATTGCTCATCATACTAACTTTTACACACTGTCCCCTTCAAAGTACTGTCCTTCACTATCAATACACCATTCCCATCGTTTTTTCAAGTTTTGGAATGCCTCCTGGAATGCAATTTCTCCGATGGCACGCAGTTCTCTTGTCGCATTGTCTTGAATTTCTTCTATGGTCTGGAAACGATGTCCTTTCAAAGTTTTTTTCAGTTTTGGGAAGAGAAAAAAGTCTGCCGGAGCCAAGTCTGGAGAATAGGGTGGCTCAGGCACAACGAGAGTGCGATGTTTTGACAGATAATTCGTGACAAACAACGAAGCGTGAGCAGGTGCGTTGTCATGGTTCAACATCCACGACTGATTCTCCCACAGTTCAGGCCTTTTCCTACGCACAGCATCTCTCAATCATGTCAGAATTTTCTGGTAGGCTTCCTTGTTTACCGTTTGACCACATGGTACAAATTCATGGTGCACAACTCCTTTGCAATCAAAAAACATGACCATCATCACCTTGATGTTTAACCGACTCATCCGCACTTTCTTTGGTCGAGAAGATCCTTTCCCCACACATTCTGAAGACTGCCTCTTCGTTTCCACATCATACTCATAAACCCATATTTCATCTCTGTAATGATGTTCTTGAGGAAGTTTTCGTCCTCATTTGCTTTTTCAAGCAATTCCTTAGAGATCCTAGCTCGATTCTCCTTCTGCTCGTTCATCAACAAGTGCAGCACCAGTTTACACTGACATGATGCATTCCAAGTTTTTCTCTCGGATGTGATTGCAACAGCCTACACTTATGCCAACTTCTTCAGCAACCTCACAGACAGTCAAACGGCGATTTCCACGAATCACAGTGCGAACCCTCTCAACATGGTGGTCGTCTGTTGATGTGGAGGGTCGACCAGATTTTGGATCGTCGGTTACTGAACTCCTGCCCTCCTTAAAGCACTTAAACCATTCATAGCACTGTGTTTGGCTCATGCAGTCATCCCCGTATGCTTGTTTAAGCATTTGAAGTGTCTCAGTAAAAGTTTTCCCAAGTTTAACACAAAATTTCACACAGACGCTTTGCTCTTCCAATTTCTTCATTCTCGCTTTCTCACAAATCTGACTAGCACTCTGCACATGGCCTCACTCAACCGGCTGTCACTCGTAAACTAATGCAGCGACCGTAGTACGACAAGAGGCAATCTCTTGCCGAGAAATGTCACTAGTGTGCACGGAAGTCAGAGAATTTTATCTGCAGCCATTGGCTGCACTATTTAATTGGTTCGATTTCTTTTTGTACGCACCTCGTATGTAGGCATTTGAGGCTGAAGTGGTCAATAATCACAATCCAAAACCTTTATGGCTGCATTACATGGACGACACATTTGTTATCTGGCCTCATGGGCGAGAATTCCTCCAGGCCTTCTTCCAACACTTAAACAGTGCTCACAACAAAATTAAGTTCACCATGGAAGTTGAGGTGGACAAACAACTTCCCTTTACGGATGTGATCATGAGGTGGAACGAAGATGCTCCCTGGGCCACGGAGTTTATCGCAAGCCCACGCACATGAATCGTTATTTGCATGCAGCCTCTCACCACCGTCCAGCAGTGAAATGCAGAATTTTAAAAACTTTAACCATTCGTGCTTCCATAGTCAGTGACATAGCGAGCATAGCTGCTGAAAAAAAGAAGCTTGAAGGAGACGTTTCTGGCCAACGGCTAAAGCCTTAACGTTACTAACAAGGCCTCCACAAGGCTTGAACCTCAAACACTACCTTGTGCATCAGCACCGGAAGTCGAAGCCAGAAGACAAACAGATGAACCCATGGCAGTATTACACTATGTTCAGGGGGTGACGGATAAAATAGGCCGTCTCCTAAAGAAGAAAAATATCCGTCCAATATACAGAGTACCTAGGAAGATTTCTGATGTGCTCATAAAGGTTAAAGACAGGAGGGAGAAACTGCAGACAACGGGTGTATACCAGATACCCTGTAGCTCACTGTGTATATCAGTGAGATTGGACGGACGGTCAAGGAAATGCTGTGTGAAAACATACCTTAAAAAAAATGAAATCAGCTGTAGCACAACATTCGGCTGGCAGTGGGCACGCAATTTTATTTAGTGACACTAGTGTACTGGTTCATGAAAGCTGATGGTGGCTCAGGCGTATCAGAGAAGTGCTAGAAATTAAAAAGAGACCAGATAATATGAATGCGGACGGCGGGCTACAACTTGACCAAATATGGTCATTCAATAAAAGTTTCTCGGGAGTCCAGCCGGATGGTGTCATAAAACGACGACGTTTCGACAACCTGCTCGGTTGTCTTCATCAGGTCTATTTTGGATATTTCTTCTCAAAATCACAAAAACAGACTGGCTTCGCTGCCTCCGAAATTCGAATGTCGTGTACAGAGGGTTGCTAGGACGCCCAATCAGCGTGCTGGAACTGAGGGTATCAGTGTTGCGGACTGCGTATGGAGCCAAAATGGTCACCCATCCAAGTGCTGACCACGCTCACCGTTGCTTAACCGGTCTACCGCAAGCCGAGGGTATCAGTGTTGCGGACTGCGTATTGAGCCATACGCAGTCACCCATCCAAGCACCCGCCACGTTCAACGTTGCTTAACCTGTAGACGTAAGGGCTGGCAAACTATGTCCATGGCGTCAGTTTGCTTCTATTTGGCCTTGATGTGAAGATTTCTGTTTTTTAAGACATAGATCTTTAATAATTGGTCTCCAGGCTTCACTTAAATACAGTCCACTGTCCCTATTGATGTTATTATCGTTAAGTTTAATTTCTAATGCTTCCCGAATTACCGAGTCCCAGAACGAAGAGACTCTGGCCAGCACCACCGTTTCATCAAACACTATTTTATGTTGTTCATCGAACGCATGTTCGGCTATCGCAGACTTTTCTACTTGCACCAGTCTCAAGTGTCGTTTGTGCTCGGTGATACGCTCGGCGATGGTTCTGATCGTCTGTCCAATATAAACTTTGCCGAATTCGCAAGGTATTGAATAAATTCCAGGAATTCTTAGGCCCAAATCATCTTTAACCGAGCGAAGCACATCACGTATCTTGGTGGGCGGCCGAAAAATGCTCTTTATACCAGAACGCGCCAAGAGCCTTCCAATCTTTCCGGACGTGTTGCCGGCATATGGCAGAAAGGCAAGAGATTTTGGTGGTTCAATCTGTTCATTCGGTGGTCTTGGTGGCTTCTGGATAAAAGCACGCTCTATCTGTCGCCGAGAGTACCCGTTCTGATCAAAGACAGTCCTTAGATGTTTCAACTCCAGCGATAAGCTCTCACGATCGGAAATGGCTCTCGCTCTGCGCACCAATGTGGTCAATACGGACTGGCGTTGTGCTGGGTGGTGGTAACTGGTTGCACCCAAGTAACGTTCAGTGTGGGTGGGTTTACGGTACACACTATGTGCCAAAGATCCATCAAGTTTGCGTTTGATTAAAATGTCCAAGAACAGGATGCACCCGTCCTTCTCAACTTCCATCGTAAACCGTATGTTGGGATGGATCCCATTAAGATGGTCTAGAAATTCATCCAGCGCTTCCATACCATGTGGCCACAGGGCAAAGGTGTCATCAACATAGCGATAGAAACTTTTATTGAATCAATACGCCGGGAAAGTCTCCATTTACATATCAAATATGGTCATGTTTGATTAGGAAAGCGTGGGATGCAAGTCCCCATCAGACCGGCCACGTTGGCAGTGGTAACTTGAGTGACATTACTCCAAACGGTTAGTGTGCTTTTCGGGAGTTATATATAGGCGACAGCGACTCCAGCCTTGACAGTCCGCTGAAGGAGGCCACAAAATGATGGTCAAAACGTTAGATTTTCATATATTGATGTGGTTCAACCCGGACAACCAAGACAACAAGAAAAAAAATGCTTAATAAACGTTGGGCTGCAAACACTTTCGGAGTTAATAGCAGGTGTGCAATGTGGATTCTGGAGTGTCTACTCATTGTTAATTTGAGTGGTGTGAACAACTGCACTACAGTACTGTAGGAGTTTGAAGTCAGTTGTGTATGTAGTTCAGGCTGCATAAAGTTCGTAGTGGCAGTTGTGTTAGTGTATTTTTGTGTAGCTACTCCTAACTCTGGGTACATAATGAGATGTGTTTAATTTAATTGCAATGGAGCACAGGCTCCGGTGGCAATTTCCCTACACACTCATCTTCCTACTATACTGCACCCACCTACATTTGCCCTCTACAAATTTTATATTTAAATTCTTTCAAAGTTTTCGGTAAATTATTCATCATTTCTCTTGGTAACTCATTCCAAACCCTGACACCCTTACCTAAAAAAGAGAATCTTCCTACACCCTTGTGCCTGAAATCGAGTGCCAGCTTGTGGTCATGGTCATCTTTTCCCTTCCATGCACTACTTTTCATACCTATTGCAATATCTTTCCATGCCTCATCACAAGTATATGCCCTGTACACTCCCATGACCTTCCTCAACCTACTCCTGTCTTGCAATGAATCCCATTTCAGCTCCTTTATCATATCCGTCACTGATTGCATTCTGCGATAATTTCCAGAAACAAATTTAGCAGCCCTTCTTTGCACCCTTTCCAACTCCTGTATTTGATACGTAAAATGAGGGTCCCCTACTACACTACCATATTCGAGCAATGGTCTCACCAAAGTTTTGTAACCCAGTTCCTTTACTTCTCCTGTACATCCCCTCATCCAACAAGTGCAGAACTTTGAAACCTTTTCCTACCAACTGTCCAATGTGTCCTGCCCAGTAAAGCTTGTTATCAAAAGTAGTGCCAAGATATTTACATTTCAAGTCTTCAGCAAGCAATTCTTTCCCCACTTTATATTCATAATTAACCTTTTGTTATTTATTTGCGTATCTAATAAGCTGACCCTTCTTTGCATTTATCTTCATCCCATGTTTACCAACCCAACTAGATATCCTGTCCAGATCACCCTGCAACTGTTTACAAGGTGATCTGGACAGGATATCTAGTTGGGTTGGTAAACATGGGATGAAGATAAATGCAAAGAAGAGTCAGCTTATTAGATACACAAATAAAAACAAAAGGTTGGTTATGAATATAAGGTAGGGAAAGAATTGCTTGCTGAAGACTTGAAATGTAAATATCTTGGCATTACTTTTGACAACAAGCTTTACTGGGCAGGACACATTGGACAGGTGGTAGGAAAAGGTTTCAAAGTTCTGCACTTGTTGGATGAGGGTATGTACGGGAGAAGTAAAGGAACTGGGTTACAAAACTTTGGTGAGACCATTGCTCGAATATTACACAGTGTATTAAAGTTTGTGTTTACGTACATGTTACTGTGTTTTTCATGGTACAAAATAGTATTTTGTATCCATTGCAGTTGTAGGACCCACTTAGCAATGAACGTCTACCAGACAACAATGGAGATGGCAGGTAACGTATTTTGCTATAGTGTGGGCAAATGGAATAGGCTTGCTAGCACATGCCCTCAGTCAACTTTTCCATCATCTTGGGGAAACAGGTTCCCTAGCACCCCACAAGGTTGAAAGTGGACATCATCACTCAGTCCATACACCAAATCTGGAGGAGTGTGTGATACGTTCAGTGGAAGACACTCCTGGAACCAGTGTCTGACGAATAGCAATAATGAAAGGCATTGAAAAATTGCACTTAGTTGTCTTTTTTCGGGTTTGCACTGCGTTTTTTTGCTGATGTCGCCAACTTTTCGGTACCAACCTGGAACCTTCATCAGGGCTTCTGTCTATCTCACTGTCTGGTGCTTTTTTTAATAAACTAGAACACTTAATTCACTGTTTATTTTCACCAGCAAAGATGATTTTGTTTATCTGCCAAAGAATATTTACTGTTCCAAAATTTCTATGGATTCCCTTATTTTTTGTTCTAAAGGCATTAGTCATCCTCTTGCTTGGGCAGTAGTGCAGCAATGATCACTGTACTCATACCATGTCCAGTGCATTCAGGACCCTAGCCCATCAAACTTTTTTTTTTTTTTTTTGTAACTGCTTTACGTCTCTCAACAGTGAGGTCTTTAGAGACGGGAAAGGATGGGGGCAAGGAATGGGAAGGATTTCGGCCATGGCCTTTTGAAGGAAGCATCCCGGCATTTGCCTGGAGTGATTTGGGAAACCATGGAAAACCCAAATCTGGATGCCCGGACGGGGATTCGAACCACCGTCCTCCCGAATGCGAGGCCAGAACGCTATCCGTTACACCACCACGCTCGGTCCCATCAAACTATCTGGCCAGATTGCAGTTCTGCCAATGGCTGTTGTAAAGTTGTGGAGCAGATCCACTGTTTACTTCAAATATTATGTCTACCAACAAGGTGGGGTTTACAAGGATAGTGTTGTAAATTTCCTTAATCAGCATGTGTGGGCTGCTGGCAATCTTTATGCCATTCAAGAAAGAAGTTACTAGCACTACTTCGCAGTCAATGTATGTTCAAGTGTTCTTGGTAATAGGATAAAAAGGCCACACTGTTCGAACTGAAATTAAATGGAGCTTGTTTTCTAGACTTTATTCCACACTGACCATCCTGCTCGAGAATGTGCCTATACAGCAATGACAAAAGATGTGGTTCTTGCACAGTGATGCATCCACTCACACCTGTCACTGACATTTCCAAAAAATTTACATTTTGTTTTGTGATATATTGTGTTTCTGCATTTGTCATCCTGTCATCTAATAATTCATATTAACAATTTCCATCCTTGTTTCCAATTTACATAATTACATTAAACTAATATTTGTGCAAATATTTTACCAAACCTATACAAAAGACAATTATCAATGAAAACAATTTTGAAGAAAAAGAGATTTTGTATTAGAATTGTTACCTTTTAGTCCAGGATAGCAAGTAGTATTAAAAACAAGTTCTGCAGAATCTCCGCGAATAGCCATTTCTTCAAGTTTGCTATGAGTTTATCAAGGCATGCTCTGAAAAAAGTAATGAATTGGAAATGCAGATTATATTTTAGGAGTCTTACAAAATTCTTTATGTGTAGCAACTACTTAGTATGTGTTTTTAATTCCCCCCCTCCCCCCTTGGTTTTGATGGATAGAAACTGGTGCATGATTTTCTGCATTTACTGAAAATATTTCTTACAGATTAATATTATTCAGCCTAGACATTTAACTGAAGATAGAAAACAATAACTAACTGTATATTACTTTTATGATATTAAGGGAAATGGAGGGGGAAGATGGTTGTACTGATTAAATTAGAAGAAGTATCACACCATACATTTGCTGCAACTTCACAACATTTAATGGAACGAGTAGTTGCTAGTTGCAAGAAATTTCATAAAAATAATCCAATATACACTTTTCTACAAAAAGGATTAGTTAATATAGATAATTCAAAGAGATAGAGCCACACCACCACATAAGACTCTCTTCCACAATTTTAATAAGTAATAATGGCACAGAAAAAAAGTATCTATAACAAGTCAGGCTACATTAAATATTGAAAAGATTCTATAGAATGAAATATAACTGGAAGACTTGTTGAAGTAGGCCACGATTGGTGAACAACTACTAGTTTCACATAATGCAGCACTATTAATTCATACGGATTGTAGGATAAATTAAAATAATCAGTTTTCTGAAACAGTCTTGTACAAATTTAGATTCCTGCACATATTTAATCAGTGCTGTAGTGCAACACAAGTACCAGTAATAATTTATAATAAAATAATATAGAATACAGTCCCATTAGAACTATTTAGAAAAGTTTATTTAATTATTATTAATTTATTTATAAAGTTTTTCATATTTTGTCAATCGTTGGCAACAATGTGCTATACATTGCTTATTGTTGCAATATGTGGTTCATTTTCTAAATTAATTAACACTCAGTTCATAATTCTAATATTGATCAAAAAGATAGATCTAATATTATGGCTACAACATTGCTCAGAAATTTTAAGTGAAAAGAATCACTCCTATGCACATCAAAATAGTTCCATCCACCGTTATTCACACTTTATAGGCATAGCCGTTCACAAGACACTATCACTTCTAAAAGCTCACACTGTCATCAGTTGATCCGAGCTAATGTCTCATTTAATTTAATTGCAATGGAACACATGCTCCGGTGCCAATTTCCCTAAACACCCATCTTCCCCTTTTAATGTACCCACCTACATTTGCCCTCTACAAATTTTAACTTAAATTCTTTCAACGTTTTTGATAAATTATTCATCATTTACCTTGGTAATTTATTCCAATCCCTGACACCCTTACCTAAAAAAGAGAATATTCCCACACCCTTGTGCTTGAAATCCAGTGCCAGCTTGTGGTCATGGTCATTTTTCCCTTCCATTCACTACTTTTCATACCTACACCAATAACTTTCCATGCCTCATCACCAGTATACATACACCTTGTACACTCCCATGACCTTCTTCACCCTCCTCCTGTCTTGCAATGAATCCCATTCCAGCTCGTTTATCGTATCTGTTACTCATTGCATTCTGCAATTATTTCCAGAAACAAATCTAGCAGCCCTTTTTTGCACCCTCTCCTACTCCTCAATTTGATACTCAAAATGTGGGTCCCATACTACACTACCATATTCAAGCAATGGTCTGACCAAAGTTTTGTAACCCAATTCCTTTACTTCCCTCGTACTTCCGCACATCACTCTCTCCAACAAGTGCAGAATTTTGAAACCTTTTCCTACCACCTGTCCAATGTGTCCTGCCCAGTTAAGCTTGTTATCAAATGTAATGCCAAGATATTTACATTTCAAATCTTCAGCAAGCGAAACTTTCCCCACCTTACAATCATTATCAACATTTTGTTTTATTATTTGTGTATCTAATAAGCTGACTCTTCTTTGCATTTATCATAATCCCTGTTTACCAACGCAACTATATATTCTGTCCAGATCACCCTGCAACTGTTTACAGTCCACTACCATTTTGATCCTTTTATATAGCATTATGTCATCTGTAAACAATCTAATTTCTGATAGTAAACAATCAACACAATTATTCATTAGAATAATGAATAGCAATGGTCCCAATATGCTACCCTGCGGCACTCCCATTTTTACTTCCACTTCTTTTAGCACTGCATTTCCTACGCTAACTTTCTGTTTTCTACCTTTTTAAAAATTCTTCTACCCAGAAAATCACTTTCTCATCCACTCCAATAGTTTTTTACCTTATTTAGCACCATTTTATGGCTCACTCTGGCAATAGCCTTTGACAGATCTAGTGCTACACTATCAATTTTTGGCCTCCCTTGTCCATTTCATCTGAAATATCTTGCATATATTCCACCAACTGAGATTTGCATGAATATCCTTGCCTAAAGCCATGTTGCCTACTTGAAAACCACTTATGTTCCTAACATATATATCTGATGTGGTTGCATATCAATCTTTCCATTAATTTACCTACCACTGATGTAAAACTGATTGGCCTATAATTTTCTACTCTATTTCTCACCCCTCCTTTATGTACTGGCACTACTATCACACTTTTCCAGTCCTCTGGTAAACATCAAGTATCCAGACTCGATTTAAATAATATTTCAAGATAAGGTACAATGTCACATCCAGCTATCTTTAAGATATATATAGTGATATTATTGTTTGGTATCATCATTTTCTAATTGTTTTGTTAAGCTCATTCTCAGAATTAGACTGTCCCATTTCTGATTCATTGTCCCTAATGCTCTCACTAAACCAGTTACTTAAAATCTTCAGTAACTTCTTCTCCATCCTTATCTGAAGTGTCTCAACATCCTCCCTTACCCTCACTTTTCTAACATAGGAATTTCTAGATTCATCAGTCAATGGTCCTCCTGCACTGACAATACTCTTCATAAATCCATCTTTAGACACTTTTTTTTGCTATTATTAAGTCCTTGTTTTTAAATATTGCCTACTACCCTGCTGTCCCGTAACTCTTATTTTCTCTTCTTACCAACCATTTTAACCTCCTCACTTCCCTGTTATAGTACACAGGTTCTCTACTTCTCTTTATTTTCTGCTTTGGAATAAATTTATTTTCCCCTTCCCACCTTGACTCTACTGTACTTGTGCCTTCCTTCCATTTCTCTGAAATATTTCTTCAAATTTGAGATCTGTGCTTTTTATGATTGTGCCTATTCCACCTCCCACCCCCTTTTCAATTTTGGCTGCTGGTTCACTGAATCCTCTAATATCCATCAGAACTGCTTCATGATCACTTATTCCTTCCATTACTTGACACACCACAAGGTTATCAACGGGCTTTATTAGGAATATATCCAAAATATTTTTACCCCTAGTGTTTTGCTCTACCACTTGTGTAAATCCTCCTCCTCTTATAAAGGTATTTTCAAATCTCTATTGTGTTATTAATCTTATTTCCTACCCAGTTTACACCTGGTAAATTTAAATCCCCACCAATAATGAGCATTCTATTCTCACCTCTGCATCTGAGTATGAATGTAATTTTTTCCCAAGAGCCTCATCTTCATCTTTCATTCTTCCACTGTGGTAAGCAGTCAATACCCTGATTTTTTATTACCCCAGAAAATCTACCCCAAGTAACTCACTGTCTTGATCTATGAACACCAGTGAACTATGTTAGTTTTTGCTAACTTGTATGAAAACTCCTCCACCAATTGCTCCTCTATCTCTGTGGTACACTCTGTAACCACCAGGAAAAACCTCACTATCTAGTATTTCATCTTTTAATCAACTCTCTACCAAATTATTACTTGTGGTTCTTGTATCTCTATTAAGTTTGCAAATTCGATTACTTTGTTCATTATACTTCTACAGTTCACCATTAACACCCTTGTTATTGGCTTTATATTTTCAGCATTAACCTCTTCTTTCCCAGTTTTACCTGAGTCAGTAATTGTTTCAGCAACTTCATCTATTTCTTTAACATCTGTGATTTTACCCATCGTGGATCTGAAATCAGTATCACTTTGATCATCTATTTCCATCCCTTCACCAGCAGCCCCTAACCTAAAAAAAAGGCACTGTCCTGACCCCATCATCACTGGAAATGGGCTCCCTTACTGTTTTAGCTACTTTTACCCTATAAGGGTCAAAATAATAATAATTTTAAAAAAAAAATCCTTTCTGGAGGATGTGACCAAAGAAGAGATCTTAATCTTTAAAATGATACCTTATTTATCTATATTGGTTAGATATCAAGGGAGACCTAAATCTCTATAGATATTGTGGGAGATAAATGGCTTGTGACAACAAAAACCCTTATAACAATATATATGATTATGTCATCTGCAACCATCTAACTTCTGACTGAAAATTACAAACACAGTCATTCTTTAGAATAATACACATCAACAATCCTAATACATCATCCAGTGGTACTCTCCTTCCATTTCTTTTGATAATGTATTTCTTACCCTCTTTGCCTCATATCTCTTAAGAATTCCCACACCCAAAATTTTACTTTTTAACCTATCCCAATAGCTTTTACCTTTTTGAACACTATTTTATGCTCACTCTCATAAATGCCTTGGAGAGATACAGTATTAAAATATCAAATCAATCTCCACTGTCCCTTAGATATGCAATATCTTGCAGCACACTAACTGATATTTTCATGAGTAACCTCTCCTAAACCCATTTTGCTGATTTTCACACCATTTTCTATCTCCAAATAAATTTCTGATATTGTTATATGGCACACAGATAGAAAATAAAGATTTTTTTTTATGATTATACATTGGAAGGACATAATGTAAATATGATGGCATTTCATTTGATAGTAAAATTGGTTAGACAGGACATGAGTGATTAGGATCTGTTCTAGACAAGTAAGGGGGATACGAAACCATTGTTAAATGTTAATTGAGTGAGGTGGAATAGAAAGGGACCCACTTTATGGGTATTAAATACAGAAGTTGTAGAGGTTTGAAAGAGGACAACTATATTTATTTGGAACATTACCACATAATGCACTGTCAGTAACGGATACAATAAAGGAGATAGGCTGAGAGCCATTTGGGGAGGGGGGGAGGGACACTTAATCTGTAAGACAAATGGCAAGGAAAAAGATGTCTACCCATCCAGACCTGCACTTAGTTACGTTTAGCTTCATTTTAATATGAATAAGCATTTAGTAACACTTAATTGGTGGGAAGTTTTGGCTTGAAAAAATAATAGATTTCAGATAAAAATGACATGAAACCAGATGTTACAATTGTGAAGTAGTGGTTGGAACTAGTTGTACAAAATTCATTTCTACTGAATCAAAATATGCCATACAAAAATAACAAGCTATGTTCCAAAGTCTATAAATAATTATTGCTCTTTCGTACATTTAAGTCTTAAATAATAATTTCCTCATCAGCACTACACAACAAAAGAGTATATAAGAGATTAATTATGAATGGGAGCTGGTAATATTGTTAGAAGAAATGTATATATATTAATGTTCTGATTCAGCTACTTCAGTTCAGCATATACAGGCTACAATTTATCAGGAAAGGTCACCTCTTCAGACAAGCATTTCAGAGTATCACATTATTTGTAGTTTATCAAGAATTTGGACATGAGTTGAAGTTTTGATTTAATTCTAGATCGCAATAACGTTACAAACAATTTTTCGCCACACATGAAAAAGGCAGGTATGGATTTTACTAAAAAAAATCTGGTCCAGTTCACAATTCAACCTAACCACAAACGCTAAGAAGGAAAACAAACGGTTTATATTGATATGATTACTGTAACGACAGCAAAGTTATTGTGCCGGTATCGCGATCTGGAATTAAGCTGAATACTTTGTGATACTCAAATATGATGCGGTACTATGTGTTGCATGAAACACAAAGAATACAATCTATGACAAAAATAGATTCTATTTTGAAGTGAATGGTGAAAGTTTCCTTTTATTGTGTTTCTCTCCAACGCAATATACTTCCAGTAAAACTAAAATTCCACAGGTAAATTGGATTCCAATTATTTTTATAACTTACTGTTAACTAGAAGCTGATATCGTTTAAACAGTTAATCCATCAATTAACAGTAAATGAACGAAAATCAAATTACAGTTTTGTTTCATCTCATAAGAACAATATTGAATTATACTAAATTCTTGCATTTCCTCCTTCAACACAAGATCCCAATAACAACTGTCAACAACTTGTAACTGAGATGTAAACAAAAACACTTCAAAGATGAAAGCAATGAAGACGTATCATTGGTGTCGATCACCTATCGACTAATCAGACAACTATAATTTAGTTGAAAGGATGATGAAAAATAAGTGGCTTATGTCATGGAGGAAGGAAATATATGGAGGAGAAGTGACGTTAAATCTGTGAAGCAGGCTCTAAACTCTCCCGCATGGTGGCAGCAGCGGTATTGTAACCCAAACAAATGCCGAGTTCACACTGTGTCTGATGTTCTGATTATTTCATTTTGTAATGTGCATAAGTGTTTTATAATGCCATCTTGTGTTGCATACGGTTGCACAAATAGGCAAGAGAGGAAAGAACCTGGAATATCATTTCATAGGTTAGTTGTATTCTAATAATTGTTGTTGAAGTGGTCAATGGAAATTGTAAACTTTGGCGCATGTCTATACATATTTAGTCATAGCTCTCAATGGGATGACTTTGTTCTCAAATTTTTGTTGGTGTAGTGTAGAAAATCAGCATACCTTGCTATTTTGCACATAATAGACTAGCATTACCTTTTTAACGAGTGTTGAAAAAGAGATTTAAAGGGGGTGTGTTTTACATCGCGGTTCAGTTAATTTAGTATTGCGCTTTCCTTCGTCACGTTGTAGTTTATACTCTTTGATGAAATTAAATGTGTTAATTATGCTATGCAATCTAGGAATCTTGAGGAAGCAAACGATGTTACCGCAAATACAGTTTGCGATTCAAATACGCTTGTGTGGGTATGTCTACATAGTTTGATTCTGTAACGGTAATTTAATGGAGATTATCGTTAGGTCTAAATGCAGTCTGTACCAGAATGGTTTTGTTGTTCCATAAGGGACAAAGAATTTATCTATTACTGTTAGTAATTTCATGAGAACCAAGTTAGTGACAAAACGTGTATAGCGATGGAAACTACTTCCACTTCCAGCTATTCCCAATTTAGCTTACGATGTATGATAACAAAATATGTAATTATTTTTATTCTGGTCTAGGCCTCATTTCAACCTAACCACAAGTGGTAGTAAAAACAACTGAAATATCTATTCTGCATGTCCACCATGTAATTCATTGTGGCTTTGGCAGAATTAATTTTTAGTACAGGTTGCATATCAACCCAATCCCAGTATATCCCGAAAACTAAGCAAGATATCGGAAATTTTTATTCTTTATTTTCGATTTCTCTCGTCGTGTTATATAAGAATCAATCATTAAATTTGACTTTTGCAAAAATTTTCTTCTGCATTTCAACCCAAGACACCTCACTTTTGATACAGTATATCTCGAGAACTAGGATAGATATCGAAAATGTTTATTCTTTATTTTTTATTTCTCTCGTCTTTTTAAATAAGAATCCGTCATCAAATCTGACTTTCACCAATTTTTTCTTCTGAATTTCAACCAAAACCATTTCACATTTGAGACAGAATATCTCGAAAACTAATCACGATATCAAAAAAATTTATTCCTGATTTTTTATTTGTCTCATCGAGTTACATAATAATCCATCTCCAGATTGCGACGTTACGTTAATCCTAGAGTCCCCTTGAGGTTTTTGTACATATACGCCGTGTCTGTATGGGTTAGGCCATGCCTCCCCATTCCCCCTACTCCTCCTCCGCCCGGCTTCACTTCATTGCGTGGTGAAGGTCGCTTGCGTCGTCTCCATATATTTCCTTCCTCCATGGCTTATGTAGAACTCAAGATTAAAATAACTTGTGATCACTGGAATTCCAGTGATCGCAGGGAAGCTGTTACTCTACACCAAGAAAGATTAAGATTACAAATACAAAGGTAACCATTACATACGAAAAAGTTCTTAAACTTGTTACAAATGATGAGGTTCCTGATTGATATTGATGCTGTATGAGTTAGGTCGTCGCCTCTTACGTAAAAAAAAAAAAAAAAAAAAAAAAAAAAAAAAAAAAAAAAAAAAAAAAAAAAAAAAAAAAAAAAAAAACCATTTATTTAATGTATAGGAACAAAACATACACTTATAGATTAAAATCGGGTTGACCGTCGAAGATTTAAGAGTGGTTATGAAGGTATTACCTAAAGGGAAAAGATGACCATGACCACAGTCTGGCACTGGATTTCACGCACAAGGGAGTGAGAAGAGCCCTTTTTTATTTAAGGGTGTCAGAGATTGGAATAAGTTACCAAGCGAAATGATGAATAATTTACCAAAACCGTTGAAAGAATTTAGCGTGTGCTCCATTGCAATTTATCTTAATTAAATATGTATTTAATGATTTGGGATATAACTAACAATGATCAGAGAAACGGAACGAACCTATAATTACAAGTACAATTTTTAATTGCCTAAGTGAAAAGGAGAATTCCAGCTGGCATTAATAAAAAAAAATTGGAAAACCATATTATTGAAGTAGCTAAAGTTTAACAGCGACAAGAAATGAGAATTTCAATATAAAAATGTAACAACATTTCTTGCATGTGAGTCAAACATATAAAGTCAAGTAAGAATTTAAAAAAAGAACAGTTATGGCGAGTGAACAACTTTGGAAGAGCAAAGAGCACCGAAGGTGATAGAAGCTTTCAATGTTTACTGAAATAGGAGGCATTGTCAAAAATACTCATAAAGTGGAATTTTGAAAACAAGATCTTACATGACTTCCCCATTGATAAAAAAAAGACTGATCTCTCCACATTTGGATGAAGTTCTTCATTGTAATGTGTTCTTTCTACAACCGCGAAAATCAGCTCTAAAAAAGTTACAAGTCGTGAAATATGAGGCACTTTAGTAAATTTATTTATGTTTATGGTCCATGGATCATATCGGCATAAATTGCTTGTTAGTACCAAATGTTGCCTTAATAATAGTTGTTAGATTGAAATACGGCTTGCAGTGGAAGAAAAAATTATGTTGAAGCCAATCCTCATTTTTATTCTGCGACGTCCAGCTTAAATTATGCTTTTAGTGCACAATCGAAGGAACAAAAGTATCGATGAGTAATTCCTGCTTACGTCAACGAAATTTGTCCATCGGTAGCGTATATTGATTTATTTCTAAAGATGCTGATACGTAAAACGTGCCGATCTTAGTATTCCTTGACTTTACGTCGATAGAAATCCAGTGTCAATTCTGTGTATATTAAGGTGGCCTGAATTGAGATGTGGAATAGGCCATCCAGGATCCACTGAGTGGGTGAGTTGCATCCAACAAATAATTGGGTCGCAAATCGGAATCAATGATGCTTGCCGCCATGAGTAAAAGGTGTAGGATAACAGATATAATTTCCTGGAATGATATTGCATTTTTTCGTATTTAAACTCACAACTTCACAGGGAAACAGGACACCAAACTATTAAAACCTACACTATGAATTCTTCAGAAAGTCTTTATAAATAGCTTAGAAGCATCTCCTGGAGCACAGTACTACAATCTAGGCCGCAACCTATCGCCTACCACAAGATATCTTAAGCTACGACGGGCAGGATGCCTTCTGACTCTCCCTCAACACTGTATAAAGTTATAATACCCCTTTCCCTTTGTGAGTCCTACTACTATTAATAAATTTTAAACTATATTACCATAATTATCTCATACTTTTTTTTTTGAACCTCCAAATTGTATTTTATAAATAACCTAAGTGAATAATGACTATTGAAACTTCAAATTTTAAAGCAAAAGCATTTCAGAATCTCTCACTTTAAATTTATTCTAACCAGCTCTAAAACTATGTCAAATATCTTATACAGGGTGTTTCAAAAAGGACTTTACAACTTTGAAAATTCATATAAATTTTATGAAACAAGGTACAGAGCTGGTTTTGGTGTTGTTTTAAAGGAAAACACTTCAAGTTTTGACTCGCGTAGTCCGCTAGTGCCTAATCGCGCCGCACAAGCGCTAGCGGCAGTTACGTTAAAGATGGCTGCCTTCACTGGACCCGAGCGTGCTAGCTGTGTGTTTTGATTTGAAGAATCGAAGTCTGCAACAACAGTTCAGCGTAATTTTCGTACCAAGTACGCTAAAGATCCTCCTAGTAGACCTACAATTTATGAGTGGCATAGATGTTTTGTAGAAACAGAGTGCTCAGTAAAACATAAAAAATCCTCAGGTCGTCCAAGCACATCTGACGAGGTCGTTGAGCAAGTGAGAAAAAGTTTTGTCAACAGCCCTACGAAATCGACCCGGCGTGCATCTCGTGAGCTGCAAGTGTTTAGAAAACGTTTGCATTTGAAACCATACCGATATTCGCTTTTACAAGCAATTAAAGACACTGATAAGATTGCACGTAGGAACTTCTGTGTGGATATGTTAAATCGAGTGGCTGATGATGAACATTTCTTGGACAACATAATCTTTTCTGACGAGTCAACTTTTCACTTAAGTGGCAAGGTTAACACACATAACTGTAGGATTTGGGGCAGTGAAAATCCACATGAAACATTGAAACACGTTCGTGATAGCCCTAAAGTAAACGTTTTTTGTGCGTTGAGCAAGAGGAAAATGTACGGCCCCCTTTTTTCCAAGAGAGAACCATCAACAGGATAGTGTACCTTGATATGTTGCAACAATTTTTGATACCACAGATCGATGAGGATGACCGAGAACGAAATATTTTCTATGTGCACTGTGGTGATATATTCTTGGTTACTTATGTGTGTAGTTACCACTTTTAACCTTTATCTTATATAGCTAGCATCTACATATGAACCGATGCGTAAGACATTTAATTCTTCTGATAAAACTTTTATTCAGTTATTGGTTGAACAACTTCCACCAATACCAGTTGTAATTACGACCGTTAAACTTTTAAATCGGAATTCTCATATTAATATTTCTCAATCAACATATCCAACTTGCGAACTTAATATGTCGCCTCTACCATATAGGCTTTCAACATGTCGCTCCTGGCAACCAACATCTCAAAACAAAAGGAACACGAATGTAACCCAATCTCAAAGAGTAAGCATATTAATATACTTGCATACTACATAATCGTCCATAATATAACCATATGATCATCACAGCACCACCACACTATCTGACTGACGTCTGGGATTTTCTCAATGACCACTTTCCAGAACAATGGATTGGCCGTGATGTGCCAATTGCATGGCCCCCGCGTTCCCCCACCGCTAGATTTTTTCTTCTGGGATTTCATAAAAGATATGGTGTACGTACCTCCTTTGCCGGCCACTCTACATGAACTTAGAGCAAGAATTTACGCTGCTGCTGAGCAAGTTATACCTGAAATGCTAGTGCGAGTCTGGGAAGAAATCGACTACCGATGGGATATCTGCAGAATAACCAACGGAAGCCACATAGAAAATCTTTAGTTTAAGGTAAAAACACGTGAAGTGCTTTCATTTAAAACAACACCAAAACCAGCTCTGTACCTTGTTTCATAAAATTTATATGGATTTTCAAAGTTGTAAAGTCCTTTTGAAACACACTGTATATCTTGTAAATGTCTCTACATGTCATATGTTATATAGTAATATAATTCAGATACGGAGGAATCTAATTGGATTGACCTCAGGCCAGGCGATGTAAACAGTCACTTTTTAAGATAAAAAAACTATAGCATAAATGTAATTGCTGGACGTTTTACAATAAACCACAGTTATCAACAACAACAAAAAGGTATTCTTGAATTTGAGCGTCCTTGGCTAAGGCAAGTTTGTTTAGGGAGAATGATGAGTTTCCATAGCAGCGGGTATTTACGAGTGGTCTGAATAGTAAGCTGTTAATAATGCTGGTGAATATACTCACTAAATTATATTCGCGACCACAAATGAATATTGATAAGGAGTTATATGATTGTGTAGTAAATGAAGAAATACTTGAATGTATACAGAAATGAAGTATATATGCAAATCCTTTCAGCAAGCATAGTTAAGGAGAGCTTGTATAAGTCTCAATTGTCCAATTTGTGATTGATGTAGATTTGTGTTGGCAATGGACATTGTAGTGTACCCGGGAGTAAGGATTGCCACCAGTTATTATTACTCTCTATCATTAAAATTTTGCATATATATATATACCCGGGCGCCATGGAAGGAGTCCTTCCAGAATTTTCAATAAACATTTAGATATGTAATTATTTGTTTAATACAAGGAAAATTATATTAATTTTATCTACTGACACTTTCATTTATTGTTATCAATATAAGAAAAGATGATTTGCATTGACTAACACATAATAAACAATTGATTAAATAAACAACGAAATGACAGATCATTAACAAAGTCCGACTAACTCAAAATAAAATTAGAGAGCACAATTCTCTACAGGTTTTCGTTTTCGGGTACAATGCGCCACACTTTGACTCGGTTTGTCCTGGCGGAATAAAAAATTGTGTAATTACCATCTAGTTGATGTTATTGTTGTAGTCAGCGCTGTCCGTTCTTCTTGAATTTCTGTGCACTACACACACAAAAAAACTTCAATCGTCGCACTGTGATTACACTGGACGAGCACTTGCTTTGGAACACATTCGATGATTATCCTTTCGAACGGCGTCTCCCTGGCCAGCAGCAATCTTCTCCTCAAAACGAGGGTTTTAGCGTGAAACAAGAAAAACAAGACTTGTCTGAATTATTATCAAATAATAGTATATCCTTCCATGCATACACGCACACACACGCTCTATACTTCTCGCACCGCTGGCACGGGTCTGACTGTCCACACTGAAGGAATGCGGTCAGCTTATCTCCTTTCCCATCTTCAAACACCTGCACTCAAAGGGTGCTGCGATGGTTGCACTACGAAATAGTCTCTCCTGCTCACATCGACAAACGCTTCCTTGAAATATATGAAGCTTCCGCGAGCGGACCACTTCAACATCTATAAGTGTTTTTGATGGTATAAAGTATCCAACTTTAATTATACTTGGGCTACGATGAAATTTATTAAATCATACGAAAAATTAAACAAGAAGAAACACGGAAAATCCTACAGACTCTTCTTTCCGGCGGATGGCTCAAAAGATGAACATTGTGGTCAGTGACTGCAAGATATCGGCAGAGCTATATGTCTGCAGCAGGATTAATTATGGACCTCTGGTTCATAGCAGTGTTGAGAGGTTGTATTAGACGCTATGGTGCTTCTGTGGTGATCTTCGCTACGGATTCCTCATCTTCGTCCTAGGGTTGGGTCGTATAGGGCTCCCTTGAATAGGTCAGGTGTACACTGCACAAGTGAACTGGCTACACAAGTGATAGTGGCCGTGTGGATTGCATTGGGAGGTTTTTTAGCCTGTGGTAGAAAGATATGAGATTTCCAATACAGTTACGGACAACCCAATTAAATTAAACATTGCATGTTAGGCGTAACTCCAGATAATCTCAACAGTTAAAGGTTCTCGTACTTAACTGTAGAAGTGTTGTAACAAACAACCAGAAAGCAATCTTGAAAAGCACCTATAGATAAATCACCATTTTATGACGTACAATGCTCCAAGGTCACCAAAATTTAGATTTTTGTGTATATCGCTCGCCAGTTTCAGTCCAAATAATGTATACTTTTTATATCTATATCAGGACATAAAAGTAGTTTAGGTGATTAATATAAGCTCCATTAAACTATCGCAATGCCAGCACAACTATTTACAGTTTATTTGACAATAAGTGTTGAAAGTATGATCAAAAGATGCTTAGAAAACTGATTTTCACTTGATTTTTACAGCTAATTGTTAAAGTGCCCGAATAAAATCTAAAACATCCTCTGTTCGATATCCGATGACAGTTGGAATTTTTTCAAATCATTAACATTACCTTTTTCTGGCAAATGTAGTTTGTCTACATGAAATACTCTATCACCATTCCATGGTCCTAGAGAAAAGGAAATGGCCATCCCGCTCCTGACACTTTGAGTGCCTTCTTCTGATCGATCCTACCGACTTTTGGATTGTATATTTGATTAAGTTCTTATCATAACAACATTTAAAATGTATGATTTTACAGTGCTGTGCCCTGGTGCAACGGCTATTATTTGTATAATGTCCTCACATCAAAGAACCCGGAAGCTTTTGTGACCGCCAGAGTTGCTAAGCGATTACGGGAAGTTGCCATAGCTGTTCCTGGATCGTGAATAAATGTAGGTGATTCCAACATAAAAGAAATTGTAGTTACAATAGGAAAGTGTAGAAATGCAAGCCCAGGCTAGTCTCGTGTGGTTTGTAATTCTATGTTCATAATCAACAGAATGACTTGAGATCGCTTACTGTTGTGGGATTTAGGAGAGGAAAATCCTTTAACTCTTTCTTGGTGCGCCGAGCCTACGATTAAATAAGTGTGTTTATTATCACCCACTTTGCTTCTTAGATACATTAAAAGGGCGAACGCTATATAAAATAAGTATTTTTTAAAAACAAACTACTTCACGTTAAGTAACTCATCACACGTTTTCCACTGTTTAACAGTTATTTTTAGAGATTGCATGAATAATTTACAGCTATTTTTCTTCACGCATTAAATTAAAACATTCTTCCCTTCTAAAAACTCCTTGTTAAGGCTATAACCTCGCAACACTACAATTTGCTAAGGTCAACTATGGTCATCATATCCAATCCAGCTTAGAGGTAAGCCAACTTAATTATTGATACCCTTATACTGAGGCCGTCTATCCTGTGTATTAACATATTATCTAACACTAGTGTAAGTCCGTGACTGATTTTTGCGTACCGTCACTTAGAATAGATCCAGTTTTTAGGTTGAAAGATTATGACTGGTTGACCTGATGTGACCAAATATAAACTTGACCTGTGTTTCAAGGTGAATAAAATCTTTTCAGCACTCAGAAGCATTATAGTGGAAGGTATTAAACACGAACAGGGACGATAGTGCAGTCGTATAATTACTTAAATAAAAACTTGTATTTGATCAATAAAGTTCACTATGCAAAATTTAAAAAAATTCCTGTTTGCTTCGAAAGATTCACGTTTTTTATTGAGACTGGTCGAACACTAATAATGTAATCATTGGTTATAGAATTTGTATCGGCCAGAGTACCGTACTTAATATACATTGTATATTATTAAACAGTTGAGCAACTCCAAAGAAATAAACTGCCAAATAGTTGATTCGGTAACATATTTGGTTTGATGTCCATTTAAAATCTATTAGTATAATAGAAAAGGTGTAGCGGTGTCACACCTACGTCATGTCACGCGGTGACGTCAAGCTATGACGTTGCGCTATGACGTCACGCTTTACGATATTATTTGTGGGAGTGCGCGTTATTTAATATCATTTCCAAGCAACAGTGAATAAATTAACTCACAGAACACTGAAATAAAAGTATATATTGCGTTAAAATCGACATATTAATCATTAGATGCTTTTATTTACGTAACATTCTTTTGATATGTAGAAGTATTCCTTAAATTCTTTGTCCATAGATATTGTAAGATAAAAGCTTTGTATTTCGAGCATCAGTGCTGCTAAATGTTTGGCTAGAGCATAACTAGCATGGATTAGAATTACAAGTTTCATTTGACGTTAACGCAGAGGGCATGAATAATTTAGTTTTTTTTAATAATTTAAACTGTGTCCTATTGAAATTATTAATGTGTTTAAATTGGCATACTAATTATCAGGGTTTTTTTACTGAAATCATTACATGGTTCAAATGAAAGAAGTTGCAAATGTTCGTGATATATACGGCCTAAACCACAATGAAATATTACATGGCATAGCTTAAGTTGTTATAGCATCCTTCGTTCTTGCTGGAGTCATTATTTCAGCAGATGTAAGCTTTCTTAGCCGTTAAAATATCGATCTATTAAGAAGAAATGTGTCAGAACCTGTGAAGATTTGGGATCAAGTTTATATCGCGATGCATGGAATGTATTAAATTGTGCGTGATTGAAGCTTTGCTTTTCTATCAGAAATTTTAGCGGATATTATGGTTAAGCTGAAATGCAACCTGGACCAAGATGACAACTGAAGCTTTTTGCTACAGCACAATGAACGATAAATTACAATGAGCTTTATTTTGTAACAATTCTGATTAGTTAAGCAACTGCAGAGAAATATCCACGTTATTTAATAACATTTCTAGGCATCCACGAATAAATTAACTGACTGAACATACTTATTAGTTGCTTAGATTTATTTAATATTAGTTTATGTAGAAGTATTCGTTGATATCACATATATGTAAGTTAATTTTCGCAATGTTAGCGGCAGTTTTGATAGATTGTTATTAGAATTGGCACTTGAAGTTACAGCAGAGGGCATGCGTTTTTTTTTTTTTTTAGTAATTTTTTTTCTGTTACTTAATTCATTACTTCGTTCTAACGAAAGTGTTGCTAACATTTTTCGGTTGCGGAGCGTCTTACGTTTCAGATTTTTTAATTTAATTCATGGCGACGTTTCAGAAAAAAGGAGGGTGCAAATGTGAAGAAGATGCCATTATAACGAAGCAATTGATACAAATTTCAACAGGGCAGTACCAGTTTCCGGCCGGTGGAAAATATCACCTTCCACCCATTAAAACTAATATTACGTTGGAATGACGTAAGCTGTTAACATTTATTTTTAATTTACTTTGGTTTTACTGATGCCTTATTTCAGCCGCATGTAACTGTGTCAGCTATTCAAATGTGTTAGTATAATTCTGAATAACGAATATAAAAATTAAGATTGAAGAACCCTTATTGATTTTTTATTTGGTTTATTTCGCGATGCAATGTGACGATTGAAATGTGATAAGTATATGTATTAATATGCGTGTAAAGTAAGTATTGTTTCTCTGGCGGCATGTTTAGCACATGGAGGAAGGAAATATTTCCTCCATTGTTTAGCGTAGTACTGTACGTGGTTATGGGATTCTACGATAACCGTGAAGCCGCAATTTGTTGATGGTTTCTTATGTAACTCGACGAAAAAAACTGAAAGGAGAGAATAAAATGTTTTGATATCTTACTTAATTCTCGAGATATTGTATCTCAAAATTGACGTGGTTAGGTTGAAATGCGGCCTGGAACAGAAGAAAAATTTCGACATTGCCAAATTTGATGATGATATCGTATGTAACTCGAAGAGACAAATCGAAAACAAATAATACATTTTCTTTCCATATCTCGCTTAGTTCTCGAGATATTGTATCTCAAAATTTAGGTGGTTTGGGTGAAATCTGGCCTGGACCAGAAAAAACAAATTACCAAAACCACTATATCTACACGGTGGAAATGCACTATATGTGTTTTATTTTCCTGGTGGTTGTTGTTAGGTTGAAATACGTCCTGGACCAGAGGAAACTTCACCAAAATCACAGTTATAATTGATTTTCAACATTATATATCTCGAAAGCCAAGAAAGATATCAAAATTTTTTATTCTTTATTTTCGATTTATTTCGTCGAGTTCTACAAGAATGCATCATCAGATTGTGGCAACACGGTAATGATTAAACTGTCTGTTGTTAGATTGAAATGCAACCTGGACCAGGATAGCAACAGAAACATTTTGTTATTGCGCAAGGCAATAGGAATTATACTATGATTTATTTTTGTGTTTATTTAAACGATTGCTAAGAAATGATTTGCCAGAATACTGAAGTTGTTATGATTTAATTTAGTATCCTTCGTTTTCGACTGTGGTCATTATTTCAACTGTAGGCTATGTAATTTATGTCATCCGTTAACACATCGATCTTCATCGCATTATTAGCGAAGATTGTGGTTTGACTGAAATGCGACCTGCATCAAGTTGACAACTGAAACGTTTTGCTACATCACAAGGGATGAGAAATTACAGCACATTGAGCTTTATTTTAAAACAATTCTGTTTAGGCAAGCAACTAAAAAGAAATTAATTGCCAGAATACTCCAAACCCATCAATTTTGACGGGCTTTGTGGCTAGTAACCTAATAACTCACTTACAGCGAACATGAACAAAGACCGTTAACGAAAGTGGTCAGTAAAATATCTAAAAAGCAAAAAAATCGCAATGCATAAACTTTGGTCAAGCATTGTCATTGGTGAAAGTTTTAATTAAATTGAAATTTATCCTAAGCCGGAATGACAATTGGCATTAGTGGTACAGCAGAGACCATGAGTAATTTAATTTTTTTTTAAGTTTTTTAAGTTGCTTTATTAGCAACATGTTACTGAAAAGCTGATCCACGTTTTTTCAGTAGCAAAATTTATCAATATCTTCTTACACTATGAAACACTACGAAAAGCAAACTTAATGAATATATTATGGCAATTAATTTGGTAGCAGTTGCTTAGCTATTAAATTGTGGACATAACCTAAACCACAAATTTCGACTAATGGTATCTCTGGTTGCTGTTTTACGAGCGGAGGCTGACACATGACGCCGTTCTTGTGACTAGAAACCAATATATAAATAAAAAAATGAGTGAGCTTAGGAAATTATATAGTAGGTATATAATTTCATGTTTATTATTTCTCTGGTAGTTACCGCACAAGTTGCAGTTTCTAGCACGCAGCAGTTGAGAAGGAGTAAACAATCCTGTCCTATCACAGGGCTGCTATGGAGTGAAATCATATTGTGTCTTATTCCTCTCTTTTCAAATTCTGAAACAATGTTGATTTCCCACGAAGATATGGCGGAGTAATGTTTCAAAGCGCCGGCAGCCAGGAAATAAGGTTTGACCGAATGATACCTCTCACTTTTCACTTAACGGTGTTGAGCTAGATGGCAACTTTGGAATCATGAACACTACCAAGCTAGATGAAGCGATAGTATACTGCTTCAGAAAATGGCAGACCAAGGACTGCCGCACGAGAAACTTGCGCACCTGCGCCCCGTGATGAACCGGCATGTTTTTATATCAGATTCACATGGGTATTCACTTTTTCTGCAGTGTGCACAAATACTGTAGAAAGGTGACGCCTCGATACAGGGTAACTTCCAAAAATTTTTGGTGGGCTTTATACTCGACTTTTTAAGGGGGTCCGAATTTTCATCTTATTCTGACATTGCAAGCTTGTTTGAGAGTCGAGAGCAGCAATATTCTGTCTTTGTCAAGTAAGAATTCAGCCTTCGCTTAGACAAGAATGTGTAGAGCTATGTAAAATTTCAGGAGAGTCTGTCTTTGCAGTTCTGGAAGTTTCTACACTTGTATATAATAGCCATATCGTCAGCCTACTGGAATTTCCAGCAGATCATTTGAGGTGTGTCTAGCATTGAACCTTGGGGTAGGCCGTTTTTAAAGACTTTACAGTCACGCTTTTAAAATGAACAAAAATTTACAAAACTAACATTAAGAAAAGATGAAGAAAATGCCAAGTCGGCAAAAACTTCATAGAAGAATTTCTGAGCTAAAGGGTTGAGAAAGAAAAGAGAGGAAATAAGTTGGTTTCAAGTATTCTGGTGCATTCCCTTCATTATCTATTTTCAGGACAGCAATGACCTTAGGTTTTTTAAAGGCCAGCTGTGAAGTCTGCAATATTTCATTGAAGAGTCCGAGCAACGATTTTCTGATGATGGGGCCTGTATTGGTATGGAATTCTACTGAGTACCTCAAAGACTGCTGGCAATAGAGAAATCACTTGATGTGTGAAAAGTGGATTCCAGGATGTCAAGACATCCATTCAATCGAATCGATAGTGTCTCGAAAAGACCCTACAATAATTCGCTGACCGAGGAAATTCCAGATAACTGGATAAATGCACTGCACCTGGACGCCCGTAGAAATGTACCAGATACCGAGCAAATTCATAGTTTTGTTTAGCTAGCATGGTGCACAACCAGCCAGATTCGCCGTAGCCGAGAAGGTTCGTATATCCTAATATTTCGGTTCAGTATGTTATGTCGCACCTTCGCTGTCTGGAGCCAGGAGATTAAGAGGATGGCAAAAAATTAGTTATGCCTGGTGGAACACTAGATACAATGGAATGAAGAAGACTGGGGGTGTATCGTGTTGTTAAAGTTCACTAAATAGTCAAGATTGTTTCTTTTATACAGAGACGCAGGAAAATACAACGCTACCATTGGTTCGAGAACATGGTGTGTTTTATAGGGCTAATCATGGATCAACTTTTGTCAAGAAAAGTGAAGTGGGAAGACCCTAAAAGTAGTGATGACAAGCCACTGACTTGAAGTGTGTAGTTCTCGACATTCATTATTCGAATTACTGTTCACGAACATAACTTAGCATTTCTCTTGTTATTACACATGCTATGGGCAGTAAACATCGCTGTTCGTGGACTTTGGTTGACCTTCCTGATGTGGATTCATATTGAATGCTCGACAAGATTCTCTTGTGGACTTTCATTTTAATTCTCAGTCAAATTTAGCTTCTGTTCACACATCTTCGAGATGTCATGATATACAAATCTGATATAAATAACTGGTCATTGAGTGGATCAACGGCTCAGCCCTACCTGCAGTAACCACCGAAATAAGAACGCCTTAAATTTATCATTGAACCATCCTGTCACGACGACAGTTGATTGTCAGGAAGAACTACTTTATATCGCTGTAACACTAAGTAGGTCCATTTCGATGCGTTTCCGACGTAAATGGCACTCATTTTCTCCCTTACGTTGACTATTTCTTCTGCTGCAACCCCAGAATCAAGACCCCGCGCTGGGTAATAACTGCTTTGGCGGACTGTCTGAACAGCAGCTGATAAGAGTTCTACCCGTAATTATCTATCGCACATAAATGGTCCAGCCCGTAATGAATTACCATACAGATTTTTTACACCCTGTAATTAATAATTATACACCCTGTATTAAATCTGAAGAAAGAATTCTTGTAACTATATATTTAGCTGGAACAAATTAGTTAATTTGGTCAATTATAGTTTGATAAAAAAAATTGTAATCTATTGTATGAAGTATCAGATGATAGTAAAGGTTCTTACTCCAATTTTCATGCCAGTTCTTGAAACAATATAAGAAATCATTTACCTCAGTTATCACCACCATTAATAATAACAATTTATCAATGACTATAACAATCATCATTAAAAAGTGAGATGAATAAGAAAATACCTGTAACATGTATTCGAATTCTAAGATCTTTTTTGTCAGCAATTCGAGTCGACAGCAGTCAGGAACTTGGGGCAAATTTTAAGATAAGTGGTAATTTTGGGTAAGAGGTAGGTAAGCTAGGTGGAAGTTCAATCCGATGTAACAATGGCTGCAGTTAGAAGTGTTTGGAGTACTTAAAATTTGACTTTTACCATCCCGTAAATAGCGAATAAAGTTTCCTCCACACTCTTCGTCAGTTGTGAAGGACCCTTGAAGGGTCGCAATTTTTTTTGCCATATCATATTATTTTCCAGTGTGCAAAAAGCAATATTGGCAGTTGGATGCAATCTTTTTGAAAATGTGTACGTCTGGTTACGTCGGGAAGTTTGAGCTTTCTGAGTTAGGTGCTGCTTCAGTAAAAAATCAAAAGACCTTTGAACTTCATTGCATTTCTCTCATAAGCTAGATTTATTTAGTCAAAAGTTAATTATTTATGTCAATGTGAAATGAATACATAGTAAACTAAAGAACAAAATTGATGTATGTTACTATTCAATGAAATAGCTATCATTAATACTTCAACACTGAGTAGATACCTCAACAATTACATTATTTGTATGATTTTTATTTATTGAAAGAATTTTAAAAAAAATAATTTCAAATTAGACCCCACATTACAGGTTTTCTTTGTTTTAAATTAAACACTGTAAACTGCTGGACGTCAAAGCTGGATTACAGATTAATTCACTACTTGTTACCCATTTGTATCTTTGACGTCAAGTAGACTCCAACAATAAGACCAAAGAGTCCAATAGCACTGGCAAATATTTCAATTATAAGTATTTTCACGAAGACAATGGGCAAAGTAGCGTCTGCCAGAGCGGCGCCAGATCCAACCATTCCCACGGCCATACCGCAGAAGAGATTGACGAATCCAACAATAATGCCAGATGCGTAAATAAGATACCCAGAAAACCAGTTTCTTCCTTTCACCTCAGGGTTTCGTTCCGCAAGTTCCCAACTAAAGTGGTCTAGTGAACCACCCAAAACAATTGCATTGATGAGTCCATATATAGCCACAGCTTCACAAAAGATTATTGATATCAAATTTTTAGTTTGGATTCTAGGAGCATGGACACCGCCACCTATTATACTTGAACCTGTTGTGTAAATACCTAGAGCTGCTCCTGAGACTGATAATCCTACACACAGCCCGATTCCAATATTAGCCCAGAAGTAAGGACTAATATCTTCCAATAAACCACCGATGTTTATACAATGTATTTCATTTCTTAATACATATATCAGTGGTACAACTATCGCTACTGCAGTCAGCGAGAATATCGTTACATAAGCAAGCATGTAACTAATCTTCATTGTATCGTTTCTCGTTAAATGTCACTCGAAGCAAATAAACAACTTTCAGCGATCATAACGTGTTTTCCAGAGATCACAGAAAACAAATGAATGAAGAATAATAGTGACTGATTAATTTGACATTTTTATTTTTCTGAAAACTATGCAGTCACTCGCAAAATGTAAAATTTTCACTGCTTAACGACACTGATTAATTTGTATAAAAGTTGAAGAAAACTTTAACCTGTTCACAGTTATGGGCCAGGGGCGAGCCGTTGGAGGGCATAACAATTGCCCTTTTCGGCTTTTGATACCTTATGCTCCCAAGTGTTTTTATTAATTAAAATGGTAGCAATTATAACAGACAGTAAATTTTTTTTTTTAGAAGTAACAGTATTTACATATTTTTATATTATAAAATAAAAAAAGGACACGTTTAACAGCTTTAGAAAAGTAGCAGCAATTAGCAATTTAACATCAAGCAGAGCTTTTGATTATGAAGGTGTTTTAAAACTTAATAATTGAAACAACTTTCAGCAGTCATTGATACAGAATTTTTAGTGATTTTAATAATAGAATTTTTGTGATAGTTAACAATTTACTATGAATAATACCAATGACTATAATCATTAGGATTTTAATGACGATGAGATGAAAAGATGGGTGAGAATTGATTTTGGGACTGTACTTGTTCTTTGTATATATCAAAATATATACAGTAACCCTTGCTGCATTGTTAATGGTTTTAGACTATTAATGCTAAGAAGTATTCGGTATAAATGGACTGCAATGTTTGGGCAGTGACTGCGATATTAGATGTGAGAAATGTTTTCTGGTGTCTTCATCACTGCATTCTTCTAAAATTGAGAGGAGGAGATATATATATACTTTTGCTTGGGGTGTTTGTGGTTTATAAGTTTCGCAGAGAGTAACGTAAGGAGATCGGGGCGGTTTGCAAGAAGGCGCTGACCATATTTCTGTCTGAGCAAAAATAGTCTATTACGAAGTGGTTCTAATTTGGATATTGAGTAAACCAAAGCAGATGGACTGGTGTGATCGAGGCGAAGGATGTTACGAAGAATACGGCGCTCACGAGATTCGAGATGCTCAATTTTGGAGGGGGAAGGAGATAGGAAATAGGGGCGGAATACTCCAAGATGGGGCGGACAAACATTTTGTAGGTGAAAAGTAAAGTGGGTTGGGAGTTGAAAGAAAGTTTCGGACGGATGCATTTAATAAGGTTAGTGCGGGAAAATAGCTTCTGTGTTAGGGATCTGAAATGTTGATTAAAGTTGAGGGTTTTGTCCAGATATATGCCTAAATATTTTATAAAAGGGGATATAGTGATTTTTGTATTCCATATTTTAACTTTTAAATTTGATTCGGACTGGTAGAGCGTGGAAGTCTTATGTCTATGTTGGAATAATACTGATTGAGTTTTTGTGGGGTTAGGTTTAATCCGCCACTTTTTTAAATAATTTTCAAGTGTCGTTAGATATCTATTGGCGCGGTGGTTAAGAAATAATGTATTACGATGTGAACACCAGTAAGCAGTATCGTCTGCGTATAGTGCCATAGATTCAGATTGCAGGAGAGGTCTAGGGATATCAGAAGTATACAATATGTAAAGTATGGGAGAGAGCACGGCGCCTTGCGGTACGCCGGCCTGAGGAGTGAAAGGGGAAGAAAGAGTATCATGAATTTTGATCTTGCAAGTCCGAAAAGAGAGAAATTTTGAATGAGTTGAAGAGAAGTGGGGGGAAAGCCAAAGGAAGAAAGTTTGTAAAAAAGTCTATCGTGCCACATCTTGTCAAAAGCCCTTTCTATATTCAGAAATATGGCGAATGTTGCATGACCTGCGTTTAGAGATTTGGTGATGTCGGATGTTAATGCAAGTAGGGGATCAGATGTTGAATGATGGGGGCGAAATCCGGCCTGAAATTGTGGTATTAAGTTCAGTGAGTTGGCGAAACGGAGGATGCGTGATTGAAGGATTTTTTTCAAAGATTTTTCCAGTAACGGTAAAAGAGA
This sequence comes from Vandiemenella viatica, assembly GCA_031002005.1. Lineage (NCBI taxonomy): Eukaryota > Metazoa > Arthropoda > Insecta > Orthoptera > Morabidae > Vandiemenella > Vandiemenella viatica. The sequence continues at coordinate 75,582,619 of JARYHS010009186.1, read as the reverse complement.
GATAGGACGATATGAGAGGGGGTCATGGAGCGGTTTTTTTAGGTTTCGGTATGATAATGATTTGGGGCGCGTTTTCCAGAGAGGAGGAAAGTATGAGAATGACAGACAAGAGTTATAGAGGAGGTGGAGGAAGGGAATGATTACATGTCGAGGTGACGAACGGAGAATAAATCTGGTTATTCTGTCATGACCGGGTGATGAATTTCTACCTGTGTAGAGGGCACTTTCTATTTCCATATCTGTGATTCAGTGATAAGTGAATTTTGTAATTCGTTTGGGACATGAGGTGAGTGCAGGATGGACGGAAGGGAGCGTCGACGAGTTTTTGAATTGAATCATCAAATAGGGGGTCACTCGGTGATGAGTAGATTTCCTTCATCGTTCCGCGAACATGTCGGCTTTATTTGAATCACATGTTCATGTAATGTTGTTGACAGTCAGGGATGGGAAGGAGAAGAGTATTGTCCTGTAAGGATTTTGAACCGTTTCCAATAAAGACCATCCTCTTTTGTAATCAAGAGTAGCACAAGTTCTGCTCCCACTGTTGTTGTCGGTGAAGTGCTACCTTTCGTCTAATAGTTTGCATTAAGTCTGTTCCATTCAGTCCTGAGTAATGGGTTATGATTATGTTTTAACTGCGGTAAAGTCGGCGTTTCATGCGGATGAGAGGGAGCACGGAGGGTGGCAGCGTTGGCTTATATGGAAAAATTTTCTTATCGGGATTGCTGAATCTAAAGCTGTTTTGGAAGGTTCTCTCAAACTCTGAACAAATGTAGTCAATGTCTGAAGAATTTCTGACGTGAAACGGCCGAAGAAGAGACTCAGATATGGTAGAACGGAATTTTGACCAGTTAGCTTTTGAGTAGTTTTTAACGATTGCGAAATAGAGGGGAGGACTTTATTTTGTGGAAAGAAGACGAAAACGTGATGGGAATATGGTCACTGGTAATGGAGTCACCGAGGCGTGCTGTAGATAGGGTATCATTGAGTGAAGGACTATATAGCACATGGTCAGGGGATGATGTACCGCGAACAGAACAAGTGTGGGATAGTTTGTGGAAAGATGGCAAATATTTCGGAAAGGATGAAGTCAAATAGGTCAAGGCCTTTGGAATTGCAGGAGTGATCTCCGAGGGATGTGTGCCGAGCATTAAAATCACCCAGAATTATAAAATTTTTAAATGAGGAAAGATATTTTAAAAATTCAACAGGAGAGGATCTTGTGGGCGGGAGTATAAGCAAACTACAAGAAGAGGAGGGGAGTTTTGTGGAAGACTTGAACGGCAACAGTTTCAAGGCAAGAGAAACTGAGCAGGAAAGGAGGACGTGTGTGGCAGAGATTGAAGATTTAGTGAAAATGGCTACACCACCCCTTGCATTGTCTGGCCGATCTCTTCGAAAGGTTGTATACCCTGAAATTTTTAAAGGGGATGAGGGAGAAGCGAAGGTTTCAGCCACGGCTACTATATGAGAGTCATGGTTGATAACTGAGGTGTGGAGAAGAGTTCTTTTATTACGGAATCCACCAATGTTCACGTAGAAAAAACGTAAGGCTACACTCGCCATTGTCGGGTCTGTCTAGTCGGGAGAGGTAGGATGGAGGAGGTAGTTTGCTAACTGTGACGTGTAGTTTGTTGTTTTCTTGACTGATTTTAACAGTTCTATTTAGAAAATGTCGGGAATGTTGTTTCATTAGTTTGATAATATCTTGTTTTCGGTCCTGAAATAGGTTAGTAAGTACGGTAATTAATAGTCTGTATTAAATCGTCTTTTCAGGTAAAGGTCGTCCACCATTTCAGAGTCAATAGTGTCAGGTATAGGAAGAGGGTCGTCTTGGCATATTAATTTTTGCTGTCATATTCGGAGCTATTGCTTCCTTAGGTTTCTTGGGACATTTTTTAGATGTGGCGTTATGAGGACCGGAACAGTTGGTACATTTTGGGGATCTTCGTTTTGGGGACATCTGATAATGGGGTGATCACCACCGCAGTGGGTGCATGTAGGGGTTCGTTTTGTGCATGAAATGGAAGGATGTTCATAACTGAGGCAGTGCGAACATTGTGCTGGCAATGGAGGTGGAGGATGGGATGGCTCGGTGCGGTACCAAAACATCTGGAAGAAGAAGCCCACTTCCAGAAGTTGATCTATTACATATTTGTTGGGTGTGATAATACGCATCATCATCGTAGGTTTGGTGGTCTGTCTAGATCTGATTCGGAACACTTTAATAAACTCAAGATTTTGCTCTGTTAGAGCCTGTCCAATTTCTTCTTCTGAAATGTCAAAATCCACTCCCTTGACCACAACTGAGAAAGTAGGGGAACGGAGAGGTTGTGGGACAGTGAAGCGAGGAGGAGCGTATGTTACAGAGACTTTTGTATGAAATGCAGTGTAAAGCTGGGTCTGGGTCAAACTGGCGAGGTCAGAGCAGGGGCTCTTGACAATGAGAGAGACACGAGTGGTCTTGAGGTAGTCTATTGGTTTTTTAATATAATGGCGGAAGGCTGTGGCGATTTCTTTTTCCGTTATTTGAGAAGGTATGTTGTTCACAAAATAGGTGTGGACGGGTGTAGGTCCTCTATGATGGAGGAGGTGAGGGGGAGATCGTTGTGAAATGGATGGTGATCCAGGTGAGAGAGGTGAATTGTTTTCAAAAACGTCAGGGCACGGTGATAAGTCCATAGGTTCAGAGGGAGCGGGGTTGGGAGGAATGGAGGGTCCATTCTTTTTAGATTTCTTCATTGCAGGAAGTATTTGATTTGAAATACTTACAGGGAGCTTTATCTTAGAGGCTTTTTGGCGAGTTGAAGAGGGTGGTGGAGTCCTAGCCTTAAGGGAGTCGGAGTAGTTTTGGGAAGGATGCTGGGATGTCATGGTGAAAGTGTAGCGTGTGGTTTGCGTCGCGTGTGTCGCCGGGGCTGAGGTTGTCACCGTAAGGTTCGACAACGCCGGAGACACCCTACTCAGAGCAGCCCGCGGGATGACCGTCGACGACGGGTCCCTGGAGCGCAGATGTCCCTAACAAGCTGTGGGATGAAATGAGTAGTTGTGAAATAATGAGAGATGAGGTGATTTGGAGATCTCGACGAGAAGTCTCGACGTGCCCGAACAGAAGCTGTAGACGCAGGAACGGCAGCAGCAGGCTCGACGAAAGCTGATCGAAGACTGTGAGGACGAAGAGAAACTGTTGTGCGAAGAAGCTAGAATCTGTAGAGCGACGAAAGATGTGATGATCTTGCAGATTTTCCTGCGCGAGGCGCAGGAAAGAATTGTTCTCTTTCTTTTGATTAGAGACGTCGATGGCTATAGGCGTTGAAGCAACAAATAATAGTAGCACGAGTAAACTTAACAGCCAAAAATTGGCAGCACTGCTAGTTAAAGATGCAACTAGCGCGAATCAGCGTTGAAAGCAATTTCATACATTTAATTTATATTGGTTTCGTCACTGTACATTTACAAATACATAAGGAACACAATAATTCAAAATTTGTATTTACATCTATAAATGTGTATAGATATAAGTAGGCAGGATAGGGAAATAAGAACTAATACTTATCATGGACGACGGCGGCTAAAACTTACTCCTAGTTGTCCACAAATGCTAATTTATGAAAGAAGGAAATTTTACACAATTTGACTTAAATATTCTCCTTTAGAGGAGCAAACATTTTCTAATCGATACAGCTTTAGCATTATTAGAAATAGTTCTGGTTTTTCTTCTCCCTTAATTTCACGTTTGTCGTTTGCTTTCACTACCAACTATTCAAACTTTTACCTTTTACTATTTAATTTCCTTTCTATGTGAAATCATTCTTTGAAACTGTTTGTAGCAAATTCTTATAATAGTAAATTATTTTTTAATATGCATGATAAATTTAAGATATAAAAAGGATATATATATATATATATATATATACATATATATATATATATATATATATATATATATATATATATATATATATATAATATATATATATATATATATATATATATATATTAATGATTTGTTAACAACTGTTCCACATCCACGAGACTCCACTTTTCTAACTCTTCTTTATCCCACGTTGTCTTGTCCAGGTCACCCCTCACTATGAAAAATCTTCTAACATTTTGATCCTATCATTTAACATCATGTCACCTGCAAAATCCTGACTGAAAAATCGTTAAAACAATCAATCATTAGAATAACAAATAGCAATGTTATCAGTACATTAGCTTCAATCACTTTCATTTTCAGTTTCACGTCTTTGATACAAGAATCTCTACCCTAACCGTTTTCTTTCTACATTTACGAATTACTCTACCCAGGAAGTCACTATGTGAAATGCCTCAGAAAAATCCAGTGCTTTACTATCAATTTGGCCTGCCTTGTACATTTCATCTGAAATATCTTGCATATAGCCCACTACCTGAGATTCTCATTAATATCCTTGTCTAAAGCCCAGTTATCACTTTGTAAGCCAGTGTTTTTTCTTCACAGTCATTTCTGAAATAATTTCATATCAATCTCTGCATTAACCTATCTACTACTGCTGTGAACGTAATCGGCCTGTAATTTTCGTCTCTATTAGTCCCACCTCCTTTGCGGACCTATAGTACCATCACATTTTGTTTTCAGTCTTCTGTTCAGAAGAAGTCTCCATTATGAATCTAAATATTTCAAGGTAGGGTACACTGTTCTATCAAACGATAATTAAAACATATGTAACAATGTTAACTAGAGCAGCTTTTTTATGCATTTAGTTCCTTAATATTATCCTCAGGATTAATTTAAATTTTTCAAGTAATCCCATTTCTACCAGTTTGGACAAGCTCCTCTGATTAATACCGTTCTGATACATCATAGTCTTAACAGCCTCATCAAACCAATTACTTATTATTTTTGGCTTTATCATATTCTGAGTAACTCCTACCCTACCTCTATCTTTAAACATCTGAATACCCTCCATTCCATTCTGTTTTATAACATTGGAACAGAAATTTTTAGATGCATCTTTCAATGGCTCCCTTGAATCCACAAAATTCTTCATAAACTCATTTTTAGCTGCCATCTTTGCTGCAATTAATTGCTTTCTTTTTACTGCTTCATGTGTTCCACACTGCCTTGTTGTCTCTTAATTCTGTTGTATTCTCATCTTACCAGCCGAATTAACTGCCTAACCTCCCTGTAATAAAATGTGGGCTCCATACTTTACATTATTTTCTATTTTAGAATAAACTTTTCTTCCCTCATTCTTATTTCTCATTGAATTTCGACATCTTCCACTTAATTAAATTGTGCCTTGCTTCCATATACTGAACCTGACCCTAAAATATTTTCTCAGTTCTGAAATAAGTGTCCTTTTATAACTGTTGCTTTTATCACTTTCAATTTTGCCCACTGATATGCTGAACTACAGTATGATACACATGACACAATACTCCCTTACTTCTTTGTGGCACATATTTCTTCCATTCCAGGCATTTGCTACCTTAGAAAACATGTTTCTGCCTTCCTCCCTCTTTCCCTTATATCATTGTAATTCCTTCTACTTTCCTCCGTTACCCTTGCCAGGAATTTCAAACTGCTAACCTTCAGCTGTCATCCTGCCACAATAGTTCACACCTTCATCTGGTTCTTTCTGGTTATGAACGTATACTTACTTTTCTTTGAATTAAACTTCACGCCATATTGACCCACAATATCTGTGCATTCTTCTCATTGCCAAGATCTTCTTCTTCACTATTATCCCATATCCATAGCAATAAGTGATCCACAAAAGCTACCAGCTCTGCGTTTTCCTCTCACATCCTCACACTCACCCTATCAAATTATCCAGTACTAAACATAAATTAGTGATAAGAGGTCAGCTCCTTGTCTTAATCCATTTCTTTGATGCAGCTGATCTGGCTTTTCTCTCCATATTTTCATCTAACTGTGTCTAATCCTGTCACTGTACTGTTCTTTCTTTCTTTCTTTCTTTCTTTTCTTCTTTAACTTTATCTTGTGTTTATCCCATACACATTCTCAATATTCAGAGAAAACAATGGCATTATCTTTCCTTCATCATAGTATTTTCCTGCAGCTGTTTCATTAGTATTAAGACAACAGGTGATCTTCCAAACTACTATCCCTCCTCTGTGTGGTGGGGAGAGAATTAGGGACAATGAATCAGAAATGGGAGGATCTAAACCTTATTACGGGCTAAACAACACAATTAGAAATGAGCAGACCAAAAAAACTTAAATTCACCCTGAGGATATCATGAAGTAACTAAGAAAGCTGTCAAAACATAAAGGGACTGGTGCAGGTAATATTACTACAGATGTCTTAAAGATGGCAAGATGTGATATTGTACCTTATCTTGAATTATTATTTAAATTGAGTCTGGATACTTGTTGCTTACCAGAGAACTGGAAGAGTGCGATAGTAGCGCTGGTAAATAAAGGAGGGATGAGAAACGGAGTAAAAAATTATAGGCCAATCAGTTTGAAATCAGTGGTAGGTAAATTAATGGAGAGATAGATATGCAACAACACCAGAAATATATGTGAGGAATGTAAGTGGTTTTCAAGTAGGCAACTCAGCCTTAGGCAAGCATATTCACGCGAATCTCAGTTAGTGGGATATATGCAAGATATTTCGCATGAAATAGACAAGAGGGCCAAATTAATAGTGTAGCACTAGAGCTTTCAAAATATTTTGACAGAGTGAGCTGTAAAATGGTAGTAAATTAGGTAAAAATTATTGTAGTGGATGAGAAACTGATTTTCTGGGTAGATGTATTTTTAAAAGGTAGAAAACAAAAAGTTAGGGTAGGAAATGCAGTATCAAAAGAAGTGGAAGTAAAATTGGAGTGCCACAGGGTAGCGTATTGGGACAATTACTATTCTTTATTCTAATGATTAATTGTGTTGATGGTTTACTATCAGAAATTAGATTGTTTACAGATGACATCTATATATATATAAATATGAATGTATGTATGTGTGTTTGTTTGTTTGTTTAATTGTTTGTTTGTTTAATTGTTTGTTCTTCATACAAATCCACAACTTTCATCCGATCACGATGAAACTTTGCACATTTATCCTTTGAAACAAAGAGAAAAATACTGTCTACATTTGGTTGAAAAATTTTCCGTCGAATCGAAGTTGTTCGGTTCAAATCGGGCAAATAGGAGCCGAGAAATTCGTAATTAAAATGACAGAAATGTTGCCGAAACATTCGTAACTTAAATTGTGTTGCTATTTGACATTAGGATGGACATAGCATACTTTTTTCTGTATAAATAATAAATGTTGTCATATAATTTTGAAGAATTACTGAACGTCTCTGTACTACCTCTCCATATAGCGGTCGTGTAGCTCAGCGGTTAAAGCGCCTGGTTACTGATGTTTGGAGAGTGGTCTCCGGTTCAAATCTCCGTAAGAGAAAAGATTTTTAAAAATTGTTTTTTATCGTTTGAGTAACGCCTGGACCGTTGGTTGTTCGAATTGCATGTTAAACTGTAGATATCACAAATTTAGGGGTGCAATGTGAGGCAAATCGTAGGTAGTCTTGCAATGCTGTAGGTGCACACTGTTTTATGTTATACTGATCCCTCAGGGGTTGTAACACTCTCAGGCAGTGTGTATGTGATCTACACTAATCTATATCTATATATCTATAAATGAGAAAATGAGAAAGTTCGGATGTGTGTTTGGATGTACGTCTGCAATCAATCACGCCTTAATAACTCAACATATTTACCTAAATGAAATTTGGCATGAAGTCAGTTAATTGCGTGCGAAGTGACATAGGATAGATTTTATCCCACAAAAACGCATAGTTCTTTTAGAAATTGCCATTAATATCAATTCAGAAGCAACAAATAGTTTCCTACTTCGTATATACCCGTGCCACGTTTACTCTTTGCTTTTTACGTAAATCGCAAACACTACTTTTCAGAAATAAAAGCAAAAACTTCGTACATATGCAAGTTTGTGCTTAGTTTAAAAGCCATAAAACTGACGCACTTGACAAATAATAGTTTGGAAGCAGGAAATATAAATCCGTAATTAACCTTAAATTAAAAAAAGAAAGGTAGGTACTGTTGTCAAGTTCGCAAAGAAATGTTTTCATTTGCGTACATAAAATAGTATGACATATCAAATATTACACCATAATTTCTTTCGTAAGATATGCGTTATAATAAATATAAAAAATCAAAGCTTGGAAAAAAAGTAAAATGCTATGAGTATACCAGCACGAAAGTCGGTTCACTAAAAGTGCAAAATAGTTGTGCCCCAAATGTCGTATTTATAAAAATGTAAAGGATTCCATTCTGTCTCGGTTTAAGTTATTTCCTGTTTCTTTTTTGTTACTATACAGTCTGTGTATTACAAATTATTTTGCCGAAATTTAAAACTTAACTAACCCTTTTTATTTTTTGTTCAGAATTTTTGTACGAATAGTACTGCTTTTTATTTACTTTTCAATATTCTGCAAATATCTATCGAATGTTACACTTAAAATGAATGTATTCAATGGGCTAATGTAGAAACTTATTGTTTCATGATGTAACACTGAAAGTCGTTTACGACACAATACACCTCATTTGCACGGAGCATGTGAGAGCTGCTTACTTATTACTAATAATAACTAAATTCCTTCTGCCATCTGCTGTAACAAAAAACATTCTGGTCCAGTCAGCATTTCAACCTAACCACTATTTCTGCTAATACTGCCGCTACAAAATCAAACGATATGAACACATATCAACACATTAAATGCTCTAGAACTACATTTCGAGTAGTAACAGAATTTTCTATATCAAAATTCCTAATTAGTATATCATAAATTACTATCACAATTAATTTCATTATACACCTTACTAAATCACGAGCAATAAAAGTCTCTTTATGGCGATGTAAATTTGATCAGCAATATTAACGATCGTAGAGAATTGTGGACTTTCCGTTGTACACTGTAAGTTAAAAGCATTTTAGTATAAATTTTTTAATTACGTTACTTCAATAACTGTCATGAAGCTGACGACATAGTTCATGCGGCTGAATGTAGTTTTAGATGTATTCAGTATTTAATTTACTGCATTAATAATAAGTCAAGTTTATTTCGCTATTCATGACGTCACTAACATACAATATAGTGAATGTATTAATGTGCGAGTGATAGAAGCTTTGATTTTCTAGCGGTAATTTTAAAACGCAGCCTGGACCAGAATGAGAACTGAAACATTATTAGTTATTAAGCTTCTTTCATGAGCGCCATTTTAGTGACATCATGTATCGCTTTGTACCGATATTGTATCAAAAGATCTATAGTAAGCTTGGACGATTTAGCAGAACCATGCGGCGTTGCCAGAAGTAAATTTTTTAAATTTATCAATGTTTTATTCAGATAGTGGAGTGGCGGACAAGCGGAGTGGTAATTCGCCGGTAGTCATTCAATTCTGTTTGCAGAATGAGAAACCAAATATCAAGAAACAATCTATTACAACTTTAATATTGAAATTTATATTTTAGCGCAGAATTAATGGATCGAAACGAATGAACTATAGTAAACTGGTCTATAGCCAATTCAGTTGTTTCCACAGATAGAGAAACCATTACCGCAATACCACTAATTATTATGGATAAAAGAATCAATTACTACTATACTTACTACTATAATATGTAAATTTCTGTTGATGGAACCAATATAACCTAAAAAAATCAATATTCAAAGAGCAAATTAAGTTCTCCTTTTTTAAAGATTTTTTTCAGATATTCAATGCAGATCAAAATATTATTTTTTAGTTTCGCAATTTTACTAATGGAAATGAACGTCCTTGGGCCACTTAAGTATTTGTTTGCTGTTTGGATGTTAGTATTTTTTTGTTGTTGATATTTAGTCGATTACATCAATGTATTGCTAATATTTTGACGTTTTGAGCTTCCATTAATTAAAACTATATTCATTTTTATTCGCGAGATGAAATTAGTAATTTTAAGAGATTTTGGGTAAACGAAATTAAAATCTTTCAAAGAAATTTAAGAAAACTAGGGCTACGAAAATAGCCAAAACCTTATGAGACAAATCCTTAATATTGTATATACGGATATATTAAACTGAAAATACTCTATACAAACAGAATATTTTTACTGTTTTAAAAATTCAGTGAAGTAGTTGTGGAACATAAATAGATTTTTGTTATTTTATTGCAACATTTATTACTACTATTACTAATAAAAATAGCTCTAAAATAAATTGTATGGTCGTATTGACCTGGTGACAAGACTTCTTTACATCTCCGGAATCAGTCCCTTTCGTAGCCTCTTAACGTAATCCAGTAATCCTACCGGACATAGAGGACCCACAGTTCAACACGGAATCAGAACCAAGTGAGCATTCTGGCGTAATTCACATCACACAACAACCTATGCCAGAGGTGAAGGTCGAGCCTGGGATTCAAGCTGGGGACGTATCCATCTGCAGTTGGTCGCCCTAAGCACTGAGCAACCAAACCTCTCAAGAAAATCTTATATTACAACACTTTTCAACGCGTATGAAGTCGTGGGTAACTGCTAGTAATGCTATAAATGCAGAAGTAAGAGTCTGTCTTTTTGTTACGTTTTGACGACTAAATGGCTATACTGATATTGATGGGATTTGACAAGAAAATACTTTGTATCTGTAGGAAGGGCACATGACATTTTTTTCGCTATGAATAATAGTTGTAGTCACGAAATTTTGAGAACTTATTGAATGGTGACTGAGAGACGGGTGTGTGTGTTAGCCTGTAATGTTACGTCGGTTGCTCAAACTGTGCTTCTCGTGCAGTCTGTTAGTGTATGATTTGTTAATAAATTTCGTTTGGAGAAAAAACGTATATTTTAGTATTGATGTTGATTTTTTTTTTTTTTTGTACTATTACTTTGGGTCTGCTTAAATGTTTCTGGCACCAGTTTATTTTGCCTTCTTTTTTGACATGCCTTGCGGGCGCAAACTGGACTAAGGTATAGCTCTAGCAGAGCACGAGCAGCTAAAGTTATTGGAACCCAAGAATCGAATGGTCATGCTGAAGAAAGAAGAAAAGACCAAGCTGAAATAAAGCTGCCCTTAGTTAACACCTGTATCCCCCCATATCCCCGCACCTTCGTTTGTTTTTCTGTTTTTTAAATAGGTTGGAAATTGATTCTCTTCATGAGACAGATTCGACGGTAGAATGATATAGTGATGGCTTTCCTGTCATATTATGCCGACTCGATGCTGATAGGGACCAATCGTACGT
>JARYHS010009186.1:75468387-75570364 GCA_031002005.1 Vandiemenella viatica | reverse complement strand
GACGGTTTGGCGTGTGTTGAGAAAACGTTTGCATTTGAAACCATACCGATATTCGATTTTACATGCAATTAAAGACACTGATAAGATTGCACGTAGGAACTTCTGTGTGGATATGTTAAATCGAGTGGATGATGATGAACATTTCTTGGACAACATAATCTTTTCTGACGAGTCAACTTTTCACTTAAATGGCAAGGTTAACACACATAACTGTAGGATTTGGGGCAGTGAAAATCCACATGAAACATTGAAACATGTTCGTGATAGCCCTAAAGTAAACGTTTTTTGTGCGTTGTGCAAGAGGAAAATGTACGGCCTCTTTTTGTTCCAAGAGAGAACCACCAACGGGATAGTGTACCTTGATATGTTGCAACAATTTTTGATACCACAGATCGATGAGGATGACCGAGAACGAAATGTTTTCTTTGTGCAAGATGGAGCACCACCACACTATCTGACTGACGTCCGGGATTTTCTCAATGACCGCTTTCCAGGACAATGGACTGACCATGATGTGCCAAATGCATGCCCCCCCCCCCGTTCCCCATACCTGACACCGCTAGATTTTTTCTTCTGGGGTTTCATAAAAGATATGGTGTACCTCCTTTGAAGGCCACTCTACCTGAACTTAGAGCAAGAATTTACGCTGCTGCTGTGCAAGTTACACCTGAAATGCTAGTGCGAGTCTGGGAAGAAATCGACTACCGATGGGATGTCTGCAGAATAACCAACGGAAGCCACATAGAAATTTTTAGTTTAAGGTTAAAAAAAACGAGAAGTGCTTTCCTTTAAAACAACACCAAAACCAGCTCTGTACCTTGTTTCATAAAATTTATATGAATTTTCGAAGTTGTAAAGTTCTTTTTGAAACACCCTGTATATCTTGTAAATGTCTCTACATGTCATATGTTAAATAGTAATATAATTCAGAAACGGAGGAATCTAATTGGATTGACCTCAGGCCAGGTGATGTAAACAGTCATTTTTTAAGATCAAAAAACTATAGCATAAATGTAATTGCTGGACGTTTTACAATAAACCACAGTTATCAACAACAACAAAAAAGTATTCTTGAATTTGAGCGTCCTGGGCTAAGGCAAGTTTGTTTAGGGAGAATGTTGAGTTTCCGTAGCCGCGGGTATCTACGAGTGGTCTTGAATAGTAAGCTGTTAATAATGCTGGTGAATTTACTCACTAAATTATATTCGCGACCACAAATGAATATTGATAAGGAGTTATATGATTGTGTTGTAAATGAAGAAATACTTGAATGTATAGAGAAATGAAGTATATATGCAAATCCTTTCAGCAAGCATAGTTAAGGAGAGCTTGTATAAGTCTCAATTGTCCAATTTGTGTTGGTAATGGACATTGTAGTGTACCCGGGAGTAAGGATTGCAACCAGTTATTATTACTCTCTATCATTAAAATTTTGTATATATATATATATATATAATACCTTGTCCCCACTGAAGGAATGCGGTCAGCTTATCTCCTTTCCCATCTCCAAACACCTGCACTCAAAGGGTTCCGCGATGGTTGCACTGCGAAATAGTCTCTCCTGCTCACATCGACAAACGCTTGCTTTTAAAATATGAAGCTTCCGCGATTGCACCGCTTCATTACCCCTGCTGTTCGTTTTTACGAAGTTGCTTCAGCACACTGCGTACAGGGCCGGCGCTAGGAATTTCGGGCCCGGGGTAAAATGGGCGACCTTTTTTTTTTTAGCTCTACAAAATGGCCAGGCCCAGGCGACAATGGACGTATTCGGCCTAAGTCGGTGCGGGCCCTTCATCAGCCGGCGGGGCCCGGGTACTTTTGACCCGCTTACCCCCCCCCCTAACGCCGGCCCTGACTGCGTAAACACCCTTTCGCTACGTCACCCGTATTATGTAGTCACTGTGTGATTTCACGCCGAATGATGTGCAATGGTATTTGTTTATTAATAAATATGAAGCGTCTCGAACAGATACCGCTTCATTACCCCCGCTGTTCGTAACTGTCCTGCACTGCATTATTATAGCACTGGACATGTGCTTCTCTGTTACAAATTAATTAATCTAAGATGATCTGCGAATCTTGTTCTAGTTATATTAACGAAGTAAATGGGTGGCAATCAGAATGTAATTAACAAACCATCCCATCTATTCATTTTTAGAATACAAACTCAAAGACCCTGAACTAACATTGGTCGCCAATTGCTCCACGACCCTGGCACACCAATTCCGCCCTCAGCAATGTGTAGCGGCTCACTCACCAACAGCCACTCAACAGTGCATTCCTACATAAGATACATATGCATGCAATGATGCAACTTAAATACATATAACTAGAAGTAATAGTCAAATAATTTATGCACCAGAATATAATATCCTTATCTAAAACTCACTTTCCTATAGCTGAACCTCCTTTTAATAAAATGATTACTATACAAATATGCTTTTGATTTTTAAGTCATTACGATTTTAATCATTCATTAATTTGAACAACATTATAATCTACTCATCTTATAGGCATTTTAATATATTTGTTTCCTCCATTCCATGTAAATCACTAACTTATCAGGTTTTTTTTTTTTTTATTTTTATTTTTTTTTTTAGCCTATAAATCATGTTTCATATTACTATCAGTATTAAAGGTATATTTTCTTTAATATAATTGGTTCACCTTAATTTTAGTAATTGCGAACTAAATATAGATATACACGATCCCAGGCTTTTTTTTAAAAAAAAAAAAATTGGTGTTATGCTCAATCTTCTCCATCACGGTGCAGGAACCATCGTGTCCAAATGTTATGGTTATTGAACATAATGTTATGTGGGTTTATACAAAAATAATTATCGAAATTCTTCCGACTGACAGAAGCTCTTGAGTCTACTGGTCATAGTGTTTTGATGACTCGCAAATGGATAGCCTAAAGTTATATCGAATTATCTAACGACGCAAATGTTACATCATTTATTGCTGATGCATGAAAAAAAACCACAACGGGCCACTGGACTTACCCATTGCTAGACTGGACACCGATTTCGCAAAATTAGCCTGCTTGCGGACTTGACCGCTGCCGACAAGCCACTGGTACCATCAAAATACTACAACTTTATTTGTGCTTGTGGTCTTACCAACTGCCAACAAGACACTGAGCGCTATCAAGCTTACTAAAATACCGTAACTTCTGACGTGCGTTCATAGATTTTCCACGAATCGGCCCCTTTTTATTTTTATACGTCATCAACATTCCACTAAAGCTCTCGACTTTGCAAGCATCTGCTCAAATCGTCAGTTATTTAAGTTGCTGATTTTTATTCTTGAGTACCTTTCATGGCAAATTTGTATTATTGTGATTATTATTTATTCTATGGACTTTAACACTAAGTTCCCTTAACGCGATTGAAGTCACCCGCACATCTTACAGCGATGTTCCGTTATCAGGTGGCCGCGGGCTTGCTGCTTGCACGTTTCCCACTCTGTTCGTAGAATCCGTCACAGAGCTCACAAATCTGTTGCTGTTGGGTTCCTTTTCCGGTTCCCTCTCTCTCCAATTCGGACGGTAATTTTTATTACTCTGCTCATTTTGCCACCTGCGGTGGTACCCCATGTCCTGTCGGTGTCGAGGTTGGTGTGGCCTGTTTCCTTTGTTTGTTTCAACACGATCGGCATTTCGCAACACATTTAGCAGCTGACCCACCGTGATAACAGTGCCTGGATTAAGGTGGTACTGTATTTCTGGCTGAAAATGTGATCCAATAGCATGAACCAATTCCACCTCGCTCATAGGAGGATCCAGGTGGCGCGCCAAAATAATCAGCTTGTCTGCATAATTTTACCTGGACACTGCGGCACTTTGATCATAGTTGCCACAATAGATACGGAGTCGATTTTGCGATTGAACGTCCGTGGACCACTGTCTTTCTAAAAAAAAAACGCTTGAAATCGTCATACGTCGTGTCACGACGACATTCTAAATCAAACCACACTTTTTGTGCATCATAAAGCATTTGTCTTACAAGAATTAACTTTAATTCCTCCGGAACACATTTCACATGAAAATCAGTGTCCACGTCGTGGAGGAATGCACGGGGATTTGCGCCATGTTTCACGTCAAACGGCGGCAACGGTATTTCTGCATTTCCATATACCGAACAAACGTAACGCATCATGGGATCACCTTGTGCCCTGGCAGAATTTTCCATAGCTACAATTTTGTTTTTAATACTTTTATATTTACCGAGCACTTGAAACATATTCTGTGCTTCGCGAATTTCAGCATTCATATTTCGCGATCCTTCTACAGTTGCATCAGTTTCCTCCAACTTCTTCTCAACAGATTTAAATTTCATTTTGGCATCTTCGTCGACCCTCTCGATATGTTTGGACAGTGACTGCCTCCCGATCATTACTTCGCTCTCCAATTTTGAATTTTCAGCTTCTGTCATGTGAGTTCTGGTTCTTAGCTCGTCGTGCGCGAATTTTAATTTGTCAGTTTGCACTTTCACCTGCATGTCCCTCACAGCACTTAATTCACTAGTGATGGTCATCTGCATATCAGAAAATTTTCCGTCCATCTCCACACTTACATCAGAGATCGACCGAGCTAATTTTTCGCTTAAAGCGTCTTGGTTGTCAGCAATTCTTTTGACTTCCGTCTATATACAGAACTTAGTTCGGCATTAGTGTAGCTAATCTGCGCTGAAATTTGCGCAAGAAGCTTCACTATGTCACCATTTGTGATCGCCGAACTAGTTTCGATTGAAACCGAATCATTCTGTTCTTTGCGCAAAATATTTTCAACACAAGATGTTTCCGGCACTTTCGGAATTACACTCTCGCATCCCGTGTCGACCATGTGATCTTCAACTAACATAATATTATTACCAACAATATTAGCATTTTGTTCAACATCAAATTCTTTCGACTCCATAGTGTGGCCGTTTTCGCAACTTTTAAACAAATTAAAAACTTCCCCTTTATTTAATTGTTTCCCCGATCTCAGTTTCATAAGCCAGTCTCAGCCAAACGATAGTCTAAACCAGTGTTTCCCAACGTGGGGCCCACGCCCCACAGGGGGGCAATTTCGTTTTTTTAGGGGGGCAATTTAGAAATTGACTTGATACGACTTTAACGCTTTCTCTTTGGGTTATTTAAATGCAATGCCAGATATGGTTACAAAATATAGCAAAAAAGCAAATTCTTAAAAGGATCACACTAAATTGCCATAATAAATGTTTATTATAAATCTTTTGAATTTGAATTTTAGTATTTCATTATATGTTTTTTAATTTTACTTACTGTGTTTTATGATAATATTAAAGTGTTTTCTTTCAAAAACCATCCTATATCAGTTTATTTAATAACAAATAATTTTTTTTATTAAAAATTATGTATGCGGGTCAAAAAAATGTTGAAAGTGGGACATGGCCCAAAAAAGGTTGGGAAACACTGGTCTAAACTGTAGATCAAGGGCAAATTTAACGAAGCAGTTTACTATGAAGCCTAATAATTTAAATCTGCAAAATACTCGTCATTCGGTTAAATAATACACTATTCACTGATCATTGCTACCGCATATTTCATAAACACTTGGCAACGCCAGATAGAACATACATAAGTCCAGACATTGACATATATATTACATAATATTCCAGACATTTAAATTAAAACGCATATGACAATACTGCCTCTCTGCATCTGTAATAAAATCATAACATTTCATGAAATACATCTAATACATGTGCACTGCATACATTCTCATGTGCTGAAACGAGAAAAGTGCACAGGTAATCAAAAAACAATTGAGAACTTCCGCAAGTCAAACCAAGGTTTAGTGTGGGCATTTATTTATTTAATTAAACAAATTGCCAATGAAAAACCACGTTGGGGAAAGCCATTTATGTAGTGTACCCGGGAGTAAGGATTGCCACCAGTTATTATTACTATCTATCATTGAAATTTTATATATATATGTAATACCTTGTTCAATTTTACCTGGGCGCCATGGAAGGAGTCCTTCCAAAATTTTCAATAAATATTTAGAAATGTAATTATTTGTTTATTACAAGGAAAATTATATTAATTTTATCTACTGACGCTTGCATTTATTGTTATCAATATAAGAAAAGATGATTTGTATTGACTAATACATAAAACAAGAATTAAATCTACATAATAAATAATTGATTAAATAAACAACGAAATGACAGATCATTAACAAAGTCGGACTAACTCGAAATAAAATCAGAGAGCACAATTCTCTACAGGTTTTCACTTTCGGGTACAATGCGCCACACTTTGACTCGGTTTGTTCAGGCGGAATATAAAAATTGTGTAATTACCATCTAGTTGATGTCTATATTGTAGTCAGTGTTGTCCGTTCTTCTTGAATTTCTGTGCACTACACACACAAAACAAACTTCAATCGTCGCACTGTGATTACATTGGACGAGCACTTGCTTTGGAACACATTCGATGATTATCCTTTCGAACGGCGTCTCCCTGGCCAGCAGCAATGTTCTCCTCAAAACGAGGGTTATAGCGTGAATCAAGAAAAACAAGACTTATCTGAATTGTTATCAAATAATAGTCTGTCCTTCCATGCATACACGCACACACACGCTCTATAATTCTCGCACCGCTTGCACGGGTCTGACTGTCACCACCGAAGGAATGCGGTCAGTTTATCTCCTTTCCCATCTCCAAATACCTGCACTCAAAGGGTGCCGCGATGGTTGCATTGCGAAATAGTCTCTCCTGCTCACATCGACAAACGCTTGCTTGAAATATATGAAGCTTCCGCGAGCGGACCACTTTAACATCTATAAGTGTTTTTGAAGGTATAAAGTATCCAACTTTTATTTTACTTGGGCGACGATGAAATTTATTAAATCATACGAAAAATTAAACAAGAAGAAACACGGAAAATCCTACAGACTCTTCTTTCCGGCGGATGGCTCAAAAGATGAACATTGTGGTCAGTGACTGCAAGATATCGGCAGAGCTATATGTCTGCAACAGGATTAATTATGAACCTCTGGTTCATAGCAGTGTTGAGAGGTTGTATTAGACGCTATGGTGCTTCTGTGGTGATCTTCGCTGCGGATTCCTCATCTTCGCCCTAGGGTTGGGTCGTATAGGGCTCCATTGAATAGGTCAGGTGTACACTGCACAAGTAAACTGGCTACACAAGTGACAGTGGTCGTGTGGATATGCATTGGGAGGTTTTTTAGCCTGTGGTAGGAAGATATGAGACTTCCAATACAGTTACGGACAACCCAATTAAATTAAACATTGCATGTTAGGAGTAACTCCAGATGATCTCAACAGTTAAAGGTTCTCACTGTAGAAGTGTTGTAACAAACAACCAGAAAGCAATTTTGAAAAGCACCTATAGATAAATCACCATTTTATGACGTACAATGCTCCAAGGTCGCCAAAATTTAGATTTTTGTGTATATCGCTCGCCAGTTTCAGTCCAAATAATGTATACTTTTTATATCTATATCAGGACATAAAAGTAGTATAGGTGATTAAATATAAGCTCCATTAAACCATCGCAATGCCAGCACAACTATTTACAGTTTATTTAACAATAAGTGTTGAAAGTATGATCAAAAGATGCTTAGAAAACTGATTTTTACTTGATTTTTTTCAGCTAATTGTTAAAGTGGCCGAATAAAATCTAAAACACCCTCTGTTCGATATCCGATGTCAGTTGGATTTTTTCAAATCATTAACATTACCTTTTTCTAGCAAATGTAGTTTGTCTACATGAAATACTCTATCACCATTCCATGGTCCTAGAGAAAAGGAAATGGCCATACTGCTCCTGACACTTTGAGTGCCTTCTTCTGATCGATCCTACCAACTTTTGGATTGTATATTTGATTAAGTTCTTATCATAACAACATTTAAAATGTGTGATTTTACAGTGCTGTGCCCTGGCGCAACGGCTATTATTTGCATAATGTCCTCACATTCCAGAACCCGGAAGCGCTTGTGACCGCCAGAGTTGCTAAGCGATTACGGGAAGTTGCCATAGCTGTTCCCGGATCGTGGATAAATGTATTTGATTCCAGCATAAAAGAAATTGTAGTTACAATAGGAAAGTGTAGAAATGCAAGCCCAGGCTAGCCTCGTGTGGTTTGTAATTCCATGTTCATAATCAACAGAATGACTAGAGATCGCTTACTGTTGTGGGATTTAGGAGAGGAAAATCCTTTAACTCTTTCTTGGTGCGCCGAGCCTACGATGAAATAAGTGTGTTTATTATCACCCACTTTGCTTCTTAGATACATTAAAAGGGCGAACGCTGTTTAAAATAAGTATTTTTTAAAAACAAACTACTTCACGTTAAGTAACTCAACACACGTTTTCCACTGTTTAACAGTTATTTTAGAGATTGCATGAATAATTTACAGCTATTTTTCTTTACACATTAAATTAAAACATTCTTCCCTTCTAAAACTCCTTGTTAAGGCTATAACCTCGCTACACTACAATTTGCTAATGTCAACTATGATCATCATAACCAATCCAGCTTAGAGGAAAGCCAACTTAATTATTGATACCCTTATACTGAGGCCGTCTATCCTAAGGTATTAACATATTATTTAACACTAGTGTAAGTCCGTGACTGATTTTTGCGTACCGTCACTTAGAATAGTTCCAGTTTTTAGGTTGAAAGATTATGACTGGTTGACCTGATTTGACCAAATATAAACATGACCTGTGTTTCAAGGTGAATAAAATCTCTTCAGCACTCAGAAGCATTATAGTGGAAGGTATTAAATACGAACAGGGACGATAGTGCAGTCGTATAATTACTTAAATAAAAAACTTGTATTTGATCAATAAAGTTCACTATGCAAAATTTAAAAAAATTCCTGTTTGCTTCGAAAGATTCACGTTGTTTTTTATTGAGACTGGTCGAACACTAATAATGTAATCATTGGTTATAGAATTTGTATCGGCCAGAGTACCGTACTTAATACACATTCTATATTATTAAACAGTTGAGCAACTCCAAAGAAATAAACTGCCAAATAGTTGATTCGGTAACATATTTGGTTTGATGTCCATTTAAAATAACCTAATAACTCACTTACAGCGAACATGAACAAAGACCGTTAACGAAAGTGGTCAGTAAAATATCTAAAAAGCAAAAAAATCGCAATGCATAAACTTTGGTCAAGCAACGTCATTGGTGAAAGTTTTAATTAAATTGAAATTTATCCTAAGCCGGAATGACAATTGGCATTAGTGGTACAGCAGAGACCATGAGTAATTTAATTTTTTTTTTAAGTTTTTTAAGTTGCTTTCATTAGCAACATGTTACTGAAAAGCTGATCCACGTTTTTTCAGTAGCAAAATTTATCAATATCTTCTTACACTATGAAACACTACGAAAAGCAAACTTAATGAATGTATTATGGCAATTAATTTGGTAGCAGTTGCTTAGCTATTAAATTGTGGACATAACCTAAACCACCAATTTCGACTAATGGTATCTCTGGTTGCTGTTTTGCGAGCGGAGGCTGACACATGACGCCGTTCTTGTGACTAGAAACCAATATATAAATAAAAAAAATGAGTGAGCTTAGGAAATTATATAGTAGGTATATAATTTCATGTTTATTATTTCTCTGGTAGTTACCGCACAAGTTGCAGTTTCTAGCACGCAGCAGTTGAGAAAGAGTAAACAATCCTGTCGTATCACAGGGCTGCTATGGAGTGAAATCATATTGTGTCTTATTCCTCTCTTTTCAAATTCTGAAACAATGTTGATTTCCCACGAAGATATGGCGGAGTAATGTTTCAAAGCGCCGGCAGCCAGGAAATAAGGTTTGACCGAATGATACCTCTCACTTTTCGCTTAACGGTGTTGAGCTAGATGGCAACTTTGGAATCATGAACACTACCAAGCTAAATGAAGCGATAATATACTGCTTCAGAAAATGGCAGACCAAGGACTGCCGCACGAGAAACTTGCGCACCTGCGCCCCGTGATGAACCGGCATGTTTTTATATCAGATTCACATGGGTATTCACTTTTTCTGCAGTGTGCACAAATACTGTAGAAAGGTGACGCCTCGATTAGGGATTGCAATCAAGCAAGGCGGGATCCCGCAATCCCGCGGGATCCCGCATCATTAGACAGTTTGGCGGATCCCGCACAAAATTAAGCGGATCCGCAATCCGTAAAATCCGGCGGAAACGCGTGTCAGTCTGCATGACTCGCTGTCCCACTCGGTCTCTGTCGGATATTTTGCCCGTACCCTTCCAGTTGGCATTTGACTCATGTGAACAAGCGTTTGTTTTTTTCAACCTTCGTCATTCGTAAGTAAATAAATACACTTTTACGTATTAATCAAAACTTACGTTTGTTTCGAGTACACATTTCTGTAATTTGAGTTATGGTGCGTATTTAGTACGATTTTTTGTTAACTACGAGTATTTTTTAAGTGTCGCACACGTTATCTGAACTACACGGTTACAGCTTTTTATTCACGGTTTCATTATTCCCATTTTCGGTATTTTCAGATAAAGTAGTGACAATTTTCTAATTTGCGGCTGAAAATTATATTATTCGTTGATATGAAACTAATGTTATCGTAATTTTAACGATCGCGTACCTATTTATTTAACAGCTATCAAAAGGAAATTGTATATGCTTTGACTTATTGTTGTTTTGGCCGCTGCCTCAAAGCGTTGGTTTGACGAAAGCCACCCGCTTACACGTGCCGCTCAGGCTTTCGATTAATCCCTCTTCTCCTTGTTATTGTTTCGACTAAAGGTAAAAAAAGTTACAATGAAATTTTCACGGGTGCATCGACAAATTGTGTTGTAGGAAGACCATACTTCGACGGCTGCCTCCACCGTCTTCCTCACGTGTGTAATTTCGTGTGTTAGCAATGAAATCCGGAGATACAACCTATGAGGACTTCACTGCAATCATTCGCCGAGAAAGTCTCCTTTCTTACTAAAAGATAATAATTTCCACTCTAAAAACGTCGTTACGCCACATAAGTAAGTCTGAAATACTTGACAGTTTATGTGTTGGTGATTAGTTTCTTTTAATAACATTGAATCAACTGTAATATCAATCAAGGAATCGCGAGATATAATAATGTATCACTCAAAAAAAAAAAAAAGCCAAGTCTCGAGCTTGTGCAGTGACAAAAAGTTATGAGGTCTTGTTCTGAGTCAAGTCTACACTTTACAGAGTATATTCACTCCACTTTGTGAAATGGTATGCTTTTCTCGATGTTATGAAACGTTTATTTAGATTTTTTTTTTAAAAAAAAAAAAAAACCTCTGGTAACTTGGCCATTAAGCAAACCATATTTTTAAACTTATGTGATGTATTGTAAGGCATATAGTATGACCTAAGACTCAATATTTTACATTTTTATTATTTATTTAAATATTGGTTTAGATTAAAAAACAAAAATGTAAAACCTCGAAATACACTTAATACACGCTAAAAAGTTTTAATGCCATTTTGCCAATCAAAATATTGTTAAAATTAAAAATTATTTATTAATTTAATTATTATTTAATTTATTAACGTTTTAACTAACTATGTTTTAAATATATGCGTTAAAAAACTGTTTGTACCAATCCCGCACGGATCCCGCGGGATTGGCACAAATCCCGCGCGGATCCCGCGGGATTGAAAACGCTGCGGGATTGCAATCCTTAGCCTCGATACAGGGTAACTTCCAAAAATTTTTGGTGGGCTTTATACTCGACTTTTTAAGGGGGTCCGAATTTTCATCTTATTCTGACATTGCAAGCTTGTTTGAGAGTCGAGAGCAGCAATATTCTGTCTTTGTCAAGTAAGAATTCAGCCTTCGCTTAGACAAGAATGTGTAGAGCTATGTAAAATTTCCTGAGAGTCTGTCTTTGCAGTTCTGGAAGTTTCTACACTTGTATATAATAGCCATATCGTCGGCCTACTGGAATTTCCAGCAGATCATTTGAGGTGTGTCTAGCATTGAACCTTGGGGTAGGCCGTTTTTAAAGACTTTACAGTCACGCTTTTAAAATGAACAAAAATTTACAAAACTAACATTAAGAAAAGATGAAGAAAATGCCAAGTCGGCAAAAACTTCATAGAAGAATTTCTGAGCTAAAGGGTTGAGAAAGAAAAGAGAGGACATAAGTTGGTTTCAAGTATTCTGATGCATTCCCTTCATTATCTATTTTCAGGACAGCAATGACCTTAGGTTTTTTAAAGGCCAGCTGTGAAGTCTGCAATATTTCATTGAAGAGTCCGAGCAACGATTTTCTGATGATGGGGCCTGTATTGGTAAGGAATTCTACTGAGTACCTCAAAGACTGCTGGCAATAGAGAAATCACTTGATGTGTGAAAAGTGAATTCCAGGATGTCAAGACATCCATTGAATCGAATCCATAGTGTCTCGAAAAGACCCTACAATAATTCGCTGACCGAGGAAATTCCAGATAACTGGATAAATGCACCGCACCTGGACGCCCGTAGAAATGTACCAGATACCGAGCAAATTCATAGTTTTGTTTAGCTAGCATGGTGCACAACCAGCCAGATTCGCTGTAGCCGGGAAGGTTCGTATATCCT
This sequence comes from Vandiemenella viatica, assembly GCA_031002005.1. Classification (NCBI taxonomy): domain Eukaryota; kingdom Metazoa; phylum Arthropoda; class Insecta; order Orthoptera; family Morabidae; genus Vandiemenella; species Vandiemenella viatica. The sequence goes on along the minus strand of JARYHS010009186.1, from coordinate 75,557,768 downwards.
AATATTTCGGTTCAGTATGTTATGTCGCACCTTCGCTGTCTGGAGCCAGGAGATTAAGAGGATGGCAAAAAATTAGTTATGCCTGGTGGAACACTAGATACAATGGAATGAAGAAGACTGGGGGTGTATCGTGTTGTTAAAGTTCACTAAATAGTCAAGATTGTTTCTTTTATACAGAGACGCAGGAAAATACAACGCTACCATTGGTTCGAGAACATGGTGTGTTTTATAGGGCTTATCTTGGACCAACTTTTGTCAAGAATAGTGGGAAGACCCAAAAAGTAGTGATGACAAGCCACTGACTTGGAGTGTGCAGTTCTCGATATTCATTATTCGAATTACTGTTCACGAACATAACTTAGCATTTCTCTTGTTATTACACTTGCTATGGGCAGTAAACATCGCTGTTCGTGGACTTTGGTTGACCTTCCTGATGTGGATTCATATTGAATGCTCGATAAGATTCTCGTGTGGACTTTCATTTTAATTCTCAGTCAAACTTAGCTTCTGTTCACACATCTCGAAGGTGTCATGAGATACAAATCTGATATAAATAACTGGTCATTGAGTGGATCAACGGCTCAGCCCTACCTGCAGTAACCACCGAAATAAGAACGCCTTAAATTTATCATTGAACCATCCTGTCACGACGACAGTTGATTGTCAGGAAGAACTACTTTATATCGTTGTAACACTAAGTAGGTCCATTTCGATGCGTTTCCGACGTAAATGGCACTCATTTTCTCCCTTACGTTGACTATTTCTTCTGCTGCAACCCCAGAATCAAGACCCCGCGCTGGGTAATAACTGCTTTCGCCGGACTGTCTGAACAGCAGCTGATAAGAGTTCTACCCGTAATTATCTATCGCACAAAAATGGTCCAGCCCGTAATGAATTACCATACAGAATTTTTATACCCTGTAATTAATAATTATACACCCTGTAATAAATCTGAAGAAAGAATTCTTGTAACTATATCTTTAGCTGGAACAAATTAGTTAATTAAGTCAATTATAGTTTGATAAAAAAATTGTAATCTATTGTATGAAGTATCAGATGATAGTAAAGGTTCTTACTCCAATTTTCATGCCAGTTCTTGAAACAATATAAGAAATCATTTACCTCAGTTATCACCACCATTAATAATAACAATTTATCAATGACTATAACAATCATCATTAAAAAGTGAGATGAATAAGAAAATACCTGTAACATGCATTCGAATTCTAAGATCTTTTTTGTCAGCAATTGGAGTCGACAGCAGTCAGGAACTTGGGGCAAATTTTAAGATAAGTGGTAATTTTGGGTAGAGGTAGGTAAGCTAGGTGGAAGTTCAATCCGATGTAACAATGGCTGCAGTTAGAAGTGTTTGGAGTACTTAAAATTTGACTTTTACCATCCCGTAAATAGCGAATAAAGTTTCCTCCACACTCTTCGTCAGTTGACTAAGTGTGAAGGACCCTTGAAGGGTCGCAATTTTTTTTTGCCATATCATATTATTTTCCAGTGTGCAAAAAGCAATATTGACAGTTGGATGCAATCTTTTTGAAAATGTGTACGTCTGGTTACGTCGGGAAGTTTGGGCTTTCTGAGTTAGGTGCTGCTTCAGTAAAAAATCAAAAGACCTTTGAACTTCATTGCATTTCTCTCATAAGCTAGATTTATTTAGTCAAAAGTTAATTATTTATGTCAATGTGAAATGAATACATAGTAAACTAAAGAACAAAATTGATGTATGTTACTATTCAATGAAATAGCTATCATTAATACTTCAACTATTAAACACTGAGTAGATACCTCAACAATTACATTATTTGTATGATTTTTATTTATTGAAAGAAATTTTTTATTAAAATAATTTCAAATTAGACCCCACATTTCAGGTTTTCTTTGTTTTAAATTAAACACTGTAAACTGCTGGACGTCAAAGCTGGATTACAGATTAATTCACTACTTGTTACCCATTTGTATCTTTGACGTCAAGTAGACTCCAACAATAAGACCAAAGAGTCCAATAGCACTGGCAAATATTTCAATTATAAGTATTTTCACGAAGACAATGGGCAAAGTAGCGTCTGCCAGAGCGGCGCCAGATCCAACCATTCCCACGGCCATACCGCAGAAGAGATTGACGAATCCAACAATAATGCCAGATGCGTAAATAAGATACCCAGAAAACCAGTTTCTTCCTTCACGTCAGGGTTTCGTTCCGCAAGTTCCCAACTAAAATGGTCTAGTGAACCACCCAAAACAATTGCATTGATGAGTCCATATATAGCCACAGCTTCACAAAAGATTATTGATATCAAATTTTTAGTTTGGATTCTAGGAGCATGGACACCGCCACCTATTATACTTGAACCTGTTGTGTAAATACCTAGAGCTGCTCCTGAGACTGATAATCCTACACACAGCCCGATTCCAATATTAGCCCAGAAGTAAGGACTAATATCTTCCAATAAACCACCGATGTTTATACAATGTATTTCATTTCTTAATACATATATCAGTGGTACAACTATCGCTACTGCAGTCAGCGAGAATATCGTTACATAAGCAAGCATGTAACTAATCTTCATTGTATCGTTTCTCGTTAAATGTCACTCGAAGCAAATAAACAACTTTCAGCGATCATAACGTGTTTTCCAGAGATCACAGAAAACAAATGAATGAAGAATAATAGTGGCTGATTAATTTGACATTTTTATTTTTCTGAAAACTATGCAGTCACTCGCAAAATGTAAAATTTTCATTGCTTAACGACACTGATTAATTTGTATAAAAGTTGAAGAAAACTTTAACCTGTTCACAGTTATTAGCTAGAGATAATTTTTTTTTTTTTTTTTTTTTTTTCTTTTTACCCCAGCTGAGGCCAGGGGCATAACAATTGCCCTTTTCGGCTTTTGATACCTTATGCTCCCAAGTGTTTTTATTAATTAAAATGGTAGCAATTATAACAGACAGTAAAGTTTTTTTTTTGAAGTAACAGTATTTACATATTTTTATATTATAAAATAAAAAAAGGACACGTTTAACAGCTTTAGAAAAGTAGCAGCAATTAGCAATTTAACATCAAGCAGAGCTTTTGATTATGAAGGTGTTTCAAAACTTAATAATTGAAACAACTTTCAGTAGTCATTGATACAGAATTTTTAGTGATTTTAATAATAGAATTTTTGTGATAGTTAACAATTTACTATGAATAATACCAATGACTATAATCATTAGGATTTTAATGACGATGAGATGAAAAGATGGGTGAGAATTGATTTTGGGACTGTACTTGTTCTTTGCATATATCAAAATATATACAGTAACCCTTGCTGCATTGTTAATGGTTTTAGACTATTAATGCTAAGAAGTATTCGGTATAAATGGACTGCAATGTTTGGGCAGTGACTGCGATATTAGATGTGAGAAATGTTTTCTGGTGTCTTCATCACTGCATTCTTCTAAAATTGAGAGGAGGAGATATATATACTTTTGCTTGGGGTGTTTGTGGTTTATAAGTTGCGCTGAGAGTAACGTATGGAGATCGGGGCGGTTTGCAAGAAGGCGCTGACCATATTTCTGTCTGAGCAAAAATAGTCTATTACGAAGTGGTTCTAATTTGGATATTGAGTAAACCAAAGCAGATGGACTGGTGTGATCGAGGCGAAGGATGTTACGAAGAATACGGCGCTCACGAGATTCGAGATGCTCAATTTTGGAGGGGGGAAGGAGAGAGGAAATAGGGGCGGAATACTCCAAGATGGGGCGGACAAACATTTTGTAGGTGAAAAGTAAATTGGGTTGGGAGTTGAAAGAAAGTTTCGGACGGATGCATTTAATAAGGTTAGTGCGGGAAAATAGCTTCTGTGTTAGGGATCTGAAATGTTGATTAAAGTTGAGGGTTTTGTCCAGATATATGCCTAAATATTTTACAAAAGGGGATATAGTGATTTTTGTATTCCAGATTTTAACTTTTAAATTTGATTCGGACTGGTAGAGAGTGGAAGTCTTATGTCTATGTTGGAATAATACTGATTGAGTTTTTGTGGGGTTAGGTTTAATCCGCCACTTTTTTAAATAATTTGCAAGTGTCGTTAGATATCTATTGGCGCGGTGGTTAAGAAATAATGTATTACGATGTGAACACCAGTAAGCAGTGTCGTCTGCGTATAGTGCCATAGATTCAGATTGCAGGAGAGGTCTAGGGATATCAGAAGTATACAATATGTAAAGTATGGGAGAGAGCACGGCGCCTTGCGGTACGCCGGCCTGAGGAGTGAAAGGGGAAGAAAGAGTATCATGAATTTTGATCTGGCAAGTCCGAAAAGAGAGAAAATTTGAATGAGTAGAAGAAAAGTGGGGGGAAAGCCAAAGGAAGAAAGTTTGTAAAAAAGTCTATCGTGCCACATCTTGTCAAAAGCCCTTTCTATATCAGAAATATGGCGAATGTTGCATGACCTGCGTTTAGAGATTTGGTGATGTCGGATGTTAATGCAAGTAGGGGATCAGATGTTGAATGATGGGGGCGAAATCCGGCCTGAAATTGTGGTATTAGGTTCAGTGAGTTGGCGAAACGGAGGATGCGTGATTGAAGGATTTTTTCAAAGATTTTTCCAGTAACGGGTAAAAGAGAGATGGGACGATATAGGGGGTCATGGAGCGGTTTTTTAGGTTTCGGTATGATAATGATTTGGGCGCGTTTCCAGAGAGGAGGAAAGTATGAGAATGACAGACAAGAGTTATAGAGGAGGTGGAGGAAGGGAATGATTACATGTCGAGGTGACGAACGGAGAATAAATCTGGTTATTCTGTCATGACCGGGTGATGAATTTCTACCTGTGTAGAGGGCACTTTCTATTTCCATATCTGTGATTTCAGTGATAAGTGAATTTTGTAATTCGTTTGGGACATGAGGTGAGTGCAGGATGGACGGAAGGGAGCGTCTGACGAGTTTTTGAATTGAATCATCAAATAGGGGGTCACTCGGTGATGAGTAGATTTCCTTCATCGTTTCCGCGAACATGTCGGCTTTATCTGAATCACATGTTCATGTAATTTTGTTGACAGTCAGTGGATGGGAAGGAGAAGAGTATTGTCCTGTAAGGATTTTGAACCGTTTCCAATAAAGACCATCTCTTTTGTAATCAAGAGTAGCACAAGTCTGCTCCCACTGTTGTTGTCGGTGAAGTGCTACCTTTCGTCTAATAGTTGCATTAAGTCTGTTCCATTCAGTCCTGAGTAATGGGTTATGATTATGTTTTAACTGCCGGTAAAGTCGGCGTTTCATGCGGATGAGAGGGAGCACGGAGGGTGGCAGCGTTGGCTTATATGGAAAAATTTTCTTATTCGGGATTGCTGAATCTAAAGCTGTTTGGAAGGTTCTCTCGAACTCTGAACAAAGGTAGTCAATGTCTGAAGAATTTCTGACGTGAAACGGCCGAAGAAGAGACTCAGATATGGTAGAACGGAATTTTGACCAGTTAGCTTCTGAGTAGTTTTTAACGATGCGAAATAGAGGGGAGGACTTTATTTTGTGGAAAGAAGACGAAAACGTGATGGGAATATGGTCACTGGTAATGGAGTCACCGAGGCGTGCTGTAGATAGGGTATCATTGAGTGAAGGACTATATAGCACATGGTCAGGGGATGATGTACCGCGAAAGAAACAAGTGTGGGATAGTTTGTGGAAAGATGGCAAATATTTTCGGAAAGGATGAAGTCAAATAGGTCAAGGCCTTTGGAATTACAGGAGTGATCTCCGAGGGATGTATGCCGAGCATTAAAATCACCTAGAATTAAAAAATTTTTAAATGAGAAAGATATTTTAAAAATTCAACAGGAGAGGATCTTGTGGGCGGGAGTATAAGCAAACTACAAGAAGAGGAGGGGAGTTTTTGTGGAAGACTTAAACGGCAACAGTTTCAAGGCAAGAGAACTGAGCAGGAAAGGAGACGTGTGTGGCAGAGATTGAAGATTTAGTGAAAATGGCTACACCACCCCTTGCATTGACTGGCCGATCTCTTCGAAAGGTTGTATACCCTGAAATTTTTAAAGGGGATGAGGGAGAAGCGAAGGTTTCAGCCACGGCTACTATATGAGAGTCATGATTGATAACTGAGGTGTGGAGAAGAGTTCTTTTATTACGGAATCCACCAATGTTCACGTAGAAAAAACGTAAGGCTTCACTCGCCATTGTCGGGTCTGTCTAGTCGGGAGAGGTAGGATGGAGGAGGTAGTTTGCTAACTGTGACGTGTAGTTGGTTGTTTTCTTTACTGATTTTAACAGTTCTATTTAGAAAATGTCGGGACTGTTGTTTCATTAGTTTGATAATATCTTGTTTTCGGTCCTGAAATAGGTTAGTAAGTACGGTAATTAATAGTCTGATTAAATCGTCTTTTCAGGTAAGGTCGTCCACCATTTCAGAGTCAATAGTGTCAGGTATAGGAAGAGGGTCGTCTTGGCATTTAATTTTTGCTGTCATATTCGGAGCTATTGCTTCCGTAGGTTTCTTGGGACATTTTTTAGATGTGGCGTTATGAGGACCGGAACAGTTGGTACATTTTGGGGATCTTCGTTTCGGGGACATCTGATAATGGGGTGATCACCACCGCAGTGGGTGCATGTAGGGGTTCGTTTTGTGCATGAAATGGAAGGATGTTCATAACTGAGGCAGTGGGAACATTGTGCTGGCAATGGAGGTGGAGGATGGGATGGCTCGGTGCGGTACCGAAACATCTGGAAGAAGAAGCCCACTTCCAGAAGTTGATCTATTACATATTTGTTGGGTGTGATAATACGCATCATCATCGTAGGGATGTTGGTCTGTCTAGATCTGATTCGGAACACTTTAATAAACTCAAGATTTTGCTCTGTTAGAGCCTGTCCAATTTCTTCTTCTGAAATGTCAAAATCCACTCCCTTGACCACAACTGAGAAAGTAGGGGAACGGAGAGGTTGTGGGACAGTGAAGCGAGGAGGAGCGTATGTTACAGAGACTTTTGTATGAAATGCAGTGTAAAGCTGGGTCTGGATCAGACTGGCGAGGTCAGAGCAGGGTCACGAGTGGTCTTGAGGTAGTCTATTGGTTTTTTAATATAATGGTGGAAGGCTGTGGCGATTTCTTTTTCCGTTATTTGAGAAGGTATGTTGTTCACAAAATAGGTGTGGACGGGTGTAGGTCCTCTATGATGGAGGAGGTGAGGGGGAGATTGTTGTGAAATGGATGGTGATCCAGGTGAGAGAGGTGAATTGTTTTCAAAAACGTCAGGGCACGGTGATAAGTCCATAGGTTCAGAGGGAGCGGGGCTGGGAGGAGTGGAGGGTCCATTCTTTTTAGATTTCTTCGTTGCAGGAAGTATTTGATTTGAAATACTTACAGGGAGCTTTATCTTAGAGGCTTTTTGGCGAGTTGAAGAGGGTGGTGGAGTCCTAGCCTTAAGGGCGTCGGAGTAGTTTTGGGAAGGATGCTGGGATGTCATGGTGAAAGTGTAGCATGTGGTTTGCGTCGCGTGTGTCGCCGGGGCTGAGGTTGTCACCGTAAGGTTCGACAACCCCGGAGACACCCTACTCAGAGCAGCCCGCGGGATGACCGTCGACGACGGGTCCCAGGAGCGCAGATGTCCCTAACAAGCTGTCGGATGAAATGAGTAGTTGTGAAATAATGAGAGATGAGGTGATTTGGAGATCTCGACGAGAAGTCTCGACGTGCCCGAACAGAAGCTGTAGACGCAGGAACGGCAGCAGCAGGCTCGACGAAAGCTGATCGAAGACTGTGAGGACGAAGAGAAACTGTTGTGCGAAGAAGCTAGAATCTGTAGAGCGACGAAAGATGTGATGATCTTGCAGATTTTCCTGCACGAGGCGCAGGAAAGAATTGTTCTCTTTCTTTTGATTAGAGACGTCGATGGCTATAGGCGTTGAAGCAACAAATAATAGTAGCACGAGTAAACTTAACAGCCAAAAATTGGCAGCACTGCTAGTTAAAGATGCAACTAGCGCGAATCAGCGTTGAAAGCAATCTCACTCAACAATGCATTTTTTTTATTTCATACATTTAATTTATATTGGTTTCGTCACTGTACATTTACAAATACATAAGGAACACAATAATTCAAAATTTGTATTTACATCTATAAATGTGTATAGATATGAGTAGGCAGGATAGGGAAATAAGAACTAATACTTATCACGGACGACGGCGGCTAAAACTTACTCCTAGTTGTCCACAAATGCTAATTTATGAAAGAAGGAAATTTTACACAATTTGACTTAAATATTCTCCTTTAGAGGAGCAAACATTTTCTACTCGATACAGCTTTAGCATTATTAGAAATAGTTCTGGTTTTTCTTCTCCCTTAATTTCACGTTTGTCGTTTGCTTTCACTACCAACTATTCAAACTTTTACCTTTTACTTTTTAATTTCCTTTCTATGTGAAAATCATTCTTTGAAACTGTTTGTAGCAAATTCTTATAATTGTAAATTATTTTTTAATATGCATGATAAATTTAAGATATAAAAAGGATATATATATATATATTAATGATTTGTTAACAACTGTTCCACATCCACGAGACTCCACTTTTCTAACTCTTCTTTATCCCACGTTGTCTTGTCCAGGTCACCCCTCACTATGAAAAATCTTCTAACATTTTGATCCTATCATTTAACATCATGTCACCTGCAAAATCCTGACTGAAAAATCGTTAAAACAATCAATCATTAGAATAACAAATAGCAATGTTATCAGTACATTAGCTTGAGCCACTTTCATTTTCAGTTTCACGTCTTTGATACAAGAATCTCTACCCTAACCGTTTTCTTTCTACATTTACGAATTACTCTACCCAGGAAGTCACTATGTGAAATGCCTCAGAAAAATCCAGTGCTTTACTATCAATTTGGCCTGCCTTGTACATTTCATCTGAAATATCTTGCATATAGCCCACTACCTGAGATTCTCATTAATATCCTTGTCTAAAGCCCAGTTATCACTTTGTAAGCCAGTGTTTTTCTTCACAGTCATTTCTGAAATAATTTCATATCAATCTCTGCATTAACTTATCTACTACTGCTGTGAACGTAATCGGCCTGTAATTTTCGTCTCTATTTGTCCCACCTCCTTTGTGGACCTATAGTACCATCACATTTTGTTTTCAGTCTTCTGTTCAGAAGAAGTCTCCATAATGAATCTAAATATTTAAAGGTAGGGTACACTGTTCTATCAAACGATAATTAAAACATATGTAACAATGTTAACTAGAGCAGCTTTTTTATGCATTTAGTTCCTTAATATTATCCTCAGGATTAATTAAAATTTTTCAAGTAATCCCATTTCTACCAGTTTGGACAAGCTCCTCTGATTAATACCGTTCTGATACATCATAGTCTTAACAGCCTCATCAAACCAATTACTTATTATTTTTGTCTTTATCATATTCTGAGTAACTCCTACCCTACCTCTATCTTTAAACATCTGAATACCCTCCATTCCACTCTGTTTTATAACATTGGAACAGAAATTTTTAGATGCATCTTTCAATGGCTCCCTTGAATCCACAAAATTCTTCATAAACTCATTTTTAGCTGCCATCTTTGCTGAAATTAATTGCTTTCTTTTTACTGCTTCATGTGTTCCACACTGCCTTGTTGTCTCTTAATTCTGTTGTATTCTCATCTTACCAGCCTCATTAACTGCCTAACCTCCCTGTAATAATATGTGGGCTCCATACTTTACATTATTTTCTATTTTAGAATAAACGTTTCTTCCCTCATTCTTATTATCTCATTGAATTTCGACATCTTCCACTTAATTAAATTGTGCCTTGCTTCCATATACTGAACCTGACCCTAAAATAATTTCTCAGTTCTGAAATAAGTGTCCTTTTATAACGGTTGCTTTTATCACTTTCAATTTTGCCCACTGATATGCTGAACTACAGTATGATACACATGACACAATACTCCCTTACTTCTTTGTGGCACATATTTCTTCCATTCCAGGCATTTGCTACCTTAGAAAACATGTTTCTGCCTTCCTCCATCTTTCCCTTATATCATTGTAATTCCTTCTACTTTCCTCCGTTACACTTGCCAGGAATTTCAAACTGCTAACCTTCAGCTGTCATCCTGCCACAATAGTTCACCCCTTCATCTGGTTCTTTCTGGTTATGAACGTATACTTACTTTTCTTTGAATTAAACTTCACGCCATATTGACCCACAATATCTATGCATACTCCTCATTGCCAAGATCTTCTTCTTCACTATTATCCCATATCCATAGCAATAGGTTATCCACAAAAGCTACCAGCTCTACGTTTTCCTCTCACATCCTCACACTCAACCTATCAAATTATCCAGTACTAAACATAAATTAGTGATAAGAGGTCAGCTCCTTGTCTTAACCCATTTCTTTGATGCAGCTGATCTGGCTTTTCTCTCCATATTTTCATCTAACTGTGTCTAATCCTGTCACTGTACTGTTCTTTCTTTCTTCCTTTCTTTCTTCCTTTCTTTTCTTCTATAACTTTCTCTTGTGTTTACCCCATACACTTACTCATTATCCAGAGAAAACAATGGCATTATCTTTTCTTCATCATAGTATTTTCCTGCAGCTGTTTCATTAGTATTAAGACAACAGGTGATCTTCCAAACTACTATCCCTCCTCTGTGTGGTGGGGAGAGAATTAGGGACAATGAATCAGAAATGGGAGGATCTAAACCTTATTACGAGCTGAACAACACAATTAGAAGTGAGCAGATCAAAAAAGTTGAAATTCATCCTGAGGATATCATGAAGTAACTAAGAAAGCTGGCAAAACAAAGGGACTGGTGCAGGTAATATTACTACAGATGACTTAAAGATGGCAAGATGTGACATTGTACCTTATCTTGAATTATTATTTAAATTGAGTCTGGATACTTGTTGCTTACCAGAGAACTGGAAAAGTGCGATAGTAGCGCTGGTAAATAAAGGAGGGATGAGAAACGGATTAAAAAAATTATAGGCCAATCAGTTTGAAATCAGTGGTAGGTAAATTAATGGAGTGATTGATATGCAACAACATCAGAAATATATGTGAGGAATGTAAGTGGTTTTCAAGTAGGCATCTAAGCTTTAGGCGAGGATATTCACGCGAATTTCAGTTAGTGGGATATATGCAAGATATTTCAGATGAAATGGACAAGAGGGCCAAATTAATAGTGTAGCACTAGAGCTTTCAAAAGCTTTTGACAGAGTGAGCTGTAAAATGGTAGAAAATAAGGTAAAAATTATTGTAGTGGATGAGACACTGATTTGCTGGGTAGAAGTATTTTTAAAAGGTAGGAAATGCAGTATCAAAAAAAAAAAAAAAAAATGGAAGTAAAAATTGGAGTGCCACAGGGTAGCGTATTGGGACCATTACTATACTTTATTCTAATGATTAATTGTGTTGATGGTTTACTATCAGAAATTAGATTGTTTGCAGATGACATCTATATATATATATATATATATAGATGAATGTATGTATGTGTGTTTGTTTGTTTGTTCTTCAAACAAATCCACAGTTTTCATCCGATCACGATGAAACTTTGCACATTTATCCCTTGAAACAAAGAGAAAAATACTGTCTACATTTGGCTGAAAAATTTTCCGTCGAATCGAAGACGTTCGGTTCAAATCAGGCAATTAGGAGCCGAGAAATTCGTAATTAAAATGACAGAAATGTTGCCGAAACATTCGTAACTTAAATTGTGTTGCTATTTGACATTAGGATGGACATCTGTATAAATTCTGTATAATTTATTCTGTATAAATAATACATGTTGTCATATAATTTTGAAAAATTACTGAACGTCGATAGACAGTCGTGTAGGTCTCTGTACTACCTCTCCATATAGCAGTCGGGTAGCTCAGCGGTTAAAGCGCCTGGTTACTGATGTTTGGAGAGTGATCTCTGGTTCAAATCTCAGTACGAGCAAAGATTTAAAAAAAATGTTTTTATCGTATGAGTAACGCCTGGTCCGTTGGTTGTTCGAATTGCACGTTGAACTGTAGATATCACAAATTTAGGGATGTAATGCGAGGCAAATCGTAGGTAGTCTTGCAATGCTGTAGGTGCACACTGTTTTACGTTATATCGATCCCTCAAGGGTTGTAACACTCTCAGTCAGTGTGTATGTGATCTACACTAATAATACTATAAATGCAGAAGTAAGTCTGTCTTTTTGTTACGTTTTGACGACTAAAGGACTATATTGATATTGATGGAATTTGACAAGAAAATACTTTGTATCTGTAGGAAGGGCACATGACTTTTTTTTCGCTATGAAAACAGTTGTAGTCACGAAATTTTGAGAACTTATTGAATGGTGACAGAGAAACCGATGTGTGTGTTAGTCTGTTATGTTACGTCGGTTACTCAAGCTGTGCTTCTCGTGCAGTCTGTTAGTGTATGATTTGTTAGTAAATTTCGGTTAGAGAAAAAACGTATATTTTAGTACAGATGTCGATTTTTTTTGTACTATTACTTTGGGTCTACTTAAATGTTTCTGGCACCAGTTTATTTTGCCTTCTTTTTTGACATGCCTTGCGGGCGCAAACTGGACTAAGGTATGGTTCTAGCAGAGCACGAGCAGCTAAAGTTATTAGAATCCAAGAATCGGATGGTCATGCTGAAGAAAGAAGAAAAGACCAAGCTGAAATAAAGCTGCCCTTAGTTAACACCTCTATCCCCCCATATCCCCGCACCTTCGTTTGTTTTTCTGTTTTTTAAATAGGTTGGAAATTGATTCTCTTCATGAGACAGGTTCGACGGTAGAATGATATAGTGATGGCTTTCCTGTCATATTATGTCGACTCGATGCTGATAGGGACCAATCCTACTTTACTATCAGCTTTCAATATTCAATTCTGGCAACAAAATTTTTAATCCACGCGTACGAAGTCGTGGGTATCAGCTAGTAATGCCATATAAAAGGATCAAAATGGTAGAGGTCTGTAAACAGCTGCAGGGTGTTCTTGACAGGATATCTAGTAGGGTTGATAAACATGGGATGAAGATAAATGCAAAGAAGATTTAGCTTATTAGATACACAAATAAAAAACTAAAGGTTGATTATGATTATAAGGTGGATAAAGAATCGCTTGTTGAAGATTTGACATGTAAATGTCTTGGCATTACATTTGATTACAAGCTTAACTGAGCAGGTAAGTTCGACAGGTAGTTGGAAAAGGTTTAAAAATTCTGTACTTGTTGGAGAGAGTGATGAGGGGATGTACGAGAGAAGTAAACGAATTAGTTACAAAACTTCGGTCAGAACTTTGCTTGAATATGGTAGTGTAGTATGGGACCCACATTTTAAGTATCAAATACAGGTGTTGGAGAGGGTGCAAAAAAGGACTGCTAGATTTGTTTTTGGAAATTACCACAGAATGCGATCAATAACAGATATGATAAAACAGCTGGAATGGGATTCATCAGAAGACGGGAGTAAGGTGGAGAGGGTCTTGGGATTGTACAAGGTGTATATTGCCGACGAGACATGGAAAGATATTGGTTTAAGACTGAAAAGTGTTGCATGGAAGGAAAAAGATTTCCATGATCACAAGCTGGCACTCGATTTCAGGCAGCAGATTTCTTTGACGTTCCTTGTTCACCATCATATCCGGCTTCAATGACACGGGTGAAGAACCCTATAACCCGAATTTAAGAAAAATGGAACACTTGAATAGACGAGCCGCTTTCAAAGCAAACGCGCGAGGGAGCAGAAGGTGAGAGGACGCAAGGGTACTGGAGCAAAAACAAGTGGAGGCGGTGTCTTATGCAATAGTAGTACTGGGCGACCTGTATGTGCAGCGAAGGTGCGCTTGCTGCAGGCGTGCAGGTGACGTGGAGCGTGTCCCTTCCGTAGAAGGAGTGTGGCTAATGAAACCACGGAGTTGCTATGAACTTTCTTTCGCGAATAAATATTAACTCGCCCAAACACGTTGTCAAGTGAGGAAGCTTCCGTACGTGGATTTTCGAATTTTCCTTCCGTCACGTAAGAGGGAGCTATAATTAGTGTTTCTACAGCCACACGCCTTTGATGACATAGTATTAACACTATCGAGTACGTAGGTAGCTCGACCTTTATTACAATACTAGCTGGTGCTCACGACTTCGTGTTTGTAAAGAATTTTGGTTGATAACTACCGACATGCAACCACCAAAGGGCCCGGTAAAAGACTCGAGGCTAATGCCACACATAAACACCAGTGATCTGCGCAGGGTATTTATGACTGCAAATTGAAAATTACGGACATACGTGTCTTTGGTCGAAATATGAAAATACCCTCAGTCGACGATTTTCAACCTTCATATCTTCCATACCCCCACGGCTACAGACATGCATCCACCATAGTGCACGATGGGAGAATCGAAGCTAATACCACATACAAATACCAGAGATTTGTGCTATATAGTTGTGTTTGCAAAGTGAAATATAAAGACGCTCACGTATTGGTCGAAATAACAAAATACCCACGTCGACCACTTTGAACCACCATACCTTCCACACCTCCACAGTTACCGACATGCAAAAACCATAGTGCACGATGGGAGATTTGTGGTTACTACCACGCATAAAAACCAGTGGACTGCGCTAGTTAGTTTCGGCTGCAGAGGAAAATATAGGGACACAAACATCTATTTCTATATCAGGTTGACTACTTACAAGAACTATATCTACCATACACCCACAGCTACTGACATGCAATAACCATAGTGACGATGGAAAACTCCAGGCTATTACCACACACAAACGCCAGTACTCTGCGCTTAGTAGTTATGGCTGCAAGGTGAAATATAGGGACACAGACGTCTTTGGTAGAAATAGGAAAATGCCCTGAGTCGATCACTTTTAACCACCATTTCTACCACACGCTTGTAGCTACCGACATCTAACCACCAGAGTGCATGATGGGAGACTCGAGGTCACTACCACACACAAACTCAAGTGGTCTGAGCTATGCACATGTGGCAGCAAAGTGAAATATACGGACATACATGTCTTTGGTCGAAATATGAAAATGCTACAGATCCACCATTTTAAACGACCATATCTCACACTCCCCCACAGCGACCGGAATCCGGCCAGTGTTGTGTGCGATGGGAAACTCAATGCTACTACCACATACAAACACCAGTGGTCTACGTTAGGTAGTGGAGGGTGCAGATTGATATGTAGGGACACACATTTCTATTTTTATACATATATATTATATATATGATTTCAACCAAGAAATGAGCTTCGTCAAAAACAGTAACTACACGATCTTGGCATTAATTCTCACCAGTTTTAAAGAAAAATAATTATTAGTCTACAGAGACTATAAATAATTGACAATAGTAATAGAATGAATGGCACTGTTGGGTGAGAGACATTGAAATGTTGTTGGGTGTTGTAATTTATAACGTTTTAATTGTCTGTGCGATCGGCTTCTGTAATTGGTAGTACATATAATGGGACTGTAACCGGAAGAAAAGTCTGCAGATTGAAGATATTTCTGGAAAAAAAAAGTTTGAAGCACTGTAAATGATTTGTAGGAAAGGAATCAAATGTTTTAAAAATTTATCTCTCTCTGTATCTCTGTCTATCTATTACGATGAGCGAAGTTCGCGCAAAAACGAATGGTCGAATTTTGATGGGCTTTCAAGTAATATGCTGCCCGTGGTCCCGCAGATAAAATGGAGTATGATTCATTTTGATGAGAAGTCAAAAATCTGAGAAATTTAAGTTAAATCTGTTCACAAAATAGTATCAATTTTTCGTTGAACGCGATTCAGGCAATAACTATTGGTTGGACTTTATTCTCGCAGTCTAAATGTTTATCGTAATTTCAGTGTACTAACGGGATCGTATTTTTTTGAGGAATTAAATTATTTTGTTGTTTGTTTGTTTTGTTTTTTGTTTGGCAATTTGTTAACTGTGACACTGTCGGCTTAATCCGCACAATAACATTCCACTAAAACGAATTTGCGGGCAACAGCTAGTTCTAATAATATTACAAATGCAAAAGTTTGGATGGACATTTGGATTATATTGCTCACTCACGCATTAATTGCCCGACAGATTTAAATGAAGTTTGGTATGGAGTTAGTGTTTTGATGGTAACGCAGGATAGCTTTCATTCGTCAAGAACGAGTAGTTCCTTTTGGAATTGTCATTGTCACTTCACTACCCCCAAAACCAGTCTCCTATTTCTTAGCCCAGTGTTTCCCAACCTGTGGTCCGCGGACAGAATAAAAGTGAAATTAATAATTACGAAAACATAAATTGAGGCGTGAGGACACGTGAAACCCTGGGCACAATGTGTGAGAAGCGAGTCGAGTTATCAAATGACCCTTCTATAATAGTCAGTTTTCAATTATTATTATTATTATTATGGGGTCTGTGGCTAGTCTTTAAGGGGTCCGCCTTTGAAAAAGGTTGGGAAAGGCTGACTTAGCCGATACCTTTACCTTTACTTCTCGCGTCTTACAAAAATCGCATACAGTGATTTTCAGAGCACAAAGGAAGAAAGTTATAACGTTTTCATTGGTGCGTTCAGTTTAAAAACGCGAAAATGAATGAACTTTATAAATTAATAGTTCTGGAGCTAGATATATAAATTTGTTAAATTCGTATTTACTTAGTTTCGGTAAGTTCACAAGGAGAAGTCTTCAGATGCGGAGGTGGAAACAGTATGACATTTAAGGCATATCGCCGAGCATGGAGGGTGAGCGGCAACGTTCTGGCCTCGCATTCGGGAGGACGTGGATTTGAATTCCTCGTCCAGCCATACAGTTATGGGTTTTTCGTGGTTTCCCCAAATCACTACAGATGAATGCCGAGATGGTTCCTTCAAAAAGGCCATGGCCAGATTCGTACCCATTCCTTGCCCACAATCCTTTCCTCTTCTGATGACCTTGACGTCGACGAGATGTAAATCTGGGATGGGGGGGGAGGGGGGAAGCGGAAGTATCTCACCGTAATTCTGTTCACCGTATATGGGTTGTAATTTATAAGATATTAAAGCTGGAAAAAATGAAGATTGCTGATTAAATAGTTACAGTAAACTCATGAAGATAATAGTGGAAAAATGATTATGCGGGATGAGCAGTAGTATTTCGGCACAGAAGGCCGCTGTTTGGATTCAAACTCTGTGGATTTTTTTGCGCGTTTTTGTTACTGTTTACTTTTTCTACTATTATAAAATTATATTTACAAAAATAAGTCTGCATCTAAATTGAGGACGGTCGCGCAGCCCAGACGGACCGGACGATAGGGGTTCCAACGTTTTTATTCAAAGTCCGTAACGGCTTCCCACTATGCCTGCTGTCTAATGATTACACTAGAGGAAACTTCGCCGGAAGGTGAGGGGGCGTCCATTAATTACGTGAGGTGTTTTTCCGGAATTCCGGACCCTCCCCCTCCCCTCCTCTGGTGAGATTTCGTGAGATCTGTTCGGACCCCCCTCCTCTAAATTGACGTGAGGTTTTGACGGAGACCCTCCCTGCTAATGGACCTCGTAACTTTTTGAGACCTTTTTTTTTGGGTCTCATGCTTCCAAGGGCGGTTATACTCCCCCCCCCCCCCCCCAGGTCGGTTTTTGGACCATATACCCCCCAAAGTCGACTTTCGCACCATTTGTAGACTGTTTTTAGCTCTATCATCCTTCAAGAATTTCAAAACCGAACGTGAGATTTGCGTTGACCCCCTCCCCTCCCCCTTGGTGAGGTTTCGTGAGATTTTGCCAGACCCTCCCCCCCCCTTATTTCACCTCACGTAATTAATTGACGCCCCCTAAGAAATAACCGGAGCGTGGTGCCGACTTCGTCACATCCCCTGTAGTGGGAATGCGTAGCTACAACTCTGCGAATCCTGTGGAAAGCAGCAGTAGCCATAGGAAGCGCGTAATCTTTATCATTTAAATTCATATTCATATATCTTTGTAGGCTGGGGCGACATACTTACTTTCGACAAATTCCCAAGGAGACTTCTTAAGCTGCGGATATGGAAGTTAGATGACACCTGAAGTATCATACCGTAATTAATTTCCTAGTATATGGGTCATAATTTATGAGGTATCAAATTTTGAAATTTATTTTTACAAAAATAGCCTAAATTCATATAAATTTTTCTTCGAAGTCCTCGACAACCTTTATGAAACGTATCACAAATGTTTCTCATTTGGAAACTGAAAATTATGTAAGGGTAAAGTAAACCAAACGTGACATAGGGTGTGTGATAAATCTGTATTTAACTTTACTTTCTGAGAACAGCTTGCGTGTTTTTTTTTTTTTTTTTTAAATCTTAGCTTTGTTAATTGTCCACAGACATGCAGCTCTTTTGAAAATTATATTTTCGTTAATCATCTCTAACTCATACAAGAGCAGAAATTGACCCAAAATCATGAAATTCTTTTTACGAACTAAAAAAAATTATAATCATATTTTAAAATATCACAATGAAGAAATTAAAATGTAAATTTCTCTTTTAGGTCAGAGGTAGTTGTTCGATTCGACATATGTTCAAAACAAAACCGATATCCAAAGAGCAAATAGTTTTATTATTTTAGAACTTAAATATTATTGCAATTCTGTTTCTGTTGTAGACCATAAATAAATTTTTATTTTTATATTGGATTTTTATTACTCTTACTATTATTACTTTATAAAACGCTTATACTGTAACGCACATCCACTCGCCAGTGCGGCTTAGTGCACCAAGGTGCCGTACACTGGATCTGGGAGATACAAAGGGACCAGACACGAGCACTGTCTCCCGCGTACCTGCCGTGGTGATTGCGGTTTTTAGGTGGTTCATCGCAATCATCTAGGCCAGGGGTCTCCAAACTACGGCCCGCGGGCCACATCCGGCCCGCGGACAGATTTTGTCCGGCCCGCCAGGCGAATTGTAGACCTTTTTTTTTTTTTTTTTTTTAGCTCTACTGTAATTTACGGACGCCCCCTAGCAAATTAAGTTTAGTTTACTGAAGTTTTCTCAGTTTTCTAATTTTATGTTGGTTTTGGCCCTCGGAACTTACTGGAGTAATCAGTATGGCCCTAAGGCTGAAAAGTTTGGAGACCCCTGATCTAGGCGATTGATCTCCAATCTCCGCCTCATAAATTACACATTTCACAAACAAAAAATAGGTATACTTACCATACTGAATACACATTGTTAGGGTTCTTCTGTGGTTTAATTACTGATTAATTAATTAAAAAGTCCACCAAAAAACAATGTTATGTTGATGTTCGTTTATTTTGATCAAATCAACAAGTCAGCGATATTCACTAGTATAGGTACAATACAGAGATGCACAGTCGCAAAGAAACTCTCTGTGAACTCAACTGAATGATTGAAACTCTCTGTAACACTGAATACTGACAACTAAACTGACTTACTAACTGAATGAATTTCTCTGTCCAGGCGATCTGTTTATATAGTCTTTATCGAAATTACGAGAATTCTTCAAAGGCATCCGCCTGATATTTCTCGATCATTAACAATCACTCAAACAATCTAACATATTAAAAACAATCGGAATTAATACAAAATTAATTAACAACATTACAAAATGATCAGAAATGGTAATTATAGATACTTAAATACAAAATTATTTACAGAAATCCTTTCAAACGGTAGAAAAAATGTCCTGTAGACATCGCAACTTACATTAATACATGGAATTACAAACATTTAAGAAATTCTCTTGCATCATTCGGTTCTTAAACATATTAAATGGCCTTTGAATAATTTTCTTACCTAAAACAAAGTCTATATACACTGATTTACAAGAAATTACAAAACAAACATATCAAATCTCTTTCAACCTAACATTAGCTCACTACAAATACTTCATACAGTACAATGCTATTCAAAATTCAGGTATTAGGGCTGTTACAACAAGTTATACGTTTCGCTGACAGATAGCAACACAAAACTTTCTTCCAGTAGATTAGGTACGCCGGGCCTAGCAGGCCCTTTTAAAATTAGGGCAGGGACTCAGCTCCTCATGCCGCCACCCCTCTCATGATTCACACTGGCGACTTGCGGTGACCAGTGTCCACGTAATCCTTGTTGACAGAATCGGAAAAATACTTTCCAAGTGGACAATGTTGCGGGTAACTACTAGCATGGAATAAAATTACTAATTACTTCCTCTGTGCACTTAATATTATTGTTCGAAACTCTCAACCAAGGGAGTCTGTGTCCGAATTTCCGCATTTGAAGATATTTGACTTAACAAATACAGGGGTATGCAACTATTGCCTGTGGTAATGAAACGTTGACGTACTATTCAGTGGCCATACTTTTGGACCAAGTATGTTTATCGTTAACCGGCATTTTGTACCCTTTGCCCAATTTTTTATCAGTCATTACATAATTATTCGCTCAATTACCAATACTCCCTAAAGTTTAGACGGGATTCTGGAAAAAAGAAAATCCAATGCATATTCGTTACTACCATCACGAATCGTTCTGCATTTATATTAAATAATAGATCTGCCCGCGAAATCGCCTATATATAATTTGAGATTTGTCCAGTTATTTCAGAGAAAAACTATCAAAGAAATAATATTATTATTCTGGTAATTCCGCGTGTTTTACTTGCTTACCCGAGTTTTCAGCTGCTATGCTATAACCTTCGCCAGATGCTTTTGTTTACAAAGCAAAGGGCGACAGACATAACTGAGTACTACTAATAATAGTTCCTTGTGGTCGGAATGATCTGATGATAGGGTTTCTATTGGCTGCGCATTCCGCCTCTGTAATAGCTTCCTTAACAGGTACAGGGCCCTACAGTTTAACGTAGAATCCGAACAACGGAAGCGTTCTGTTGTACTTCACAATCCGCAGTAGGCTGTGGCAGAGGTGAATGTCAGGTTAAGTGCCTATGAAAATTTCCGCCGAGACAGGGATTCGAATCGCTGATCTCTAGATCTCTAGTCAGATGCCTGAACCACTTAGCCACCAGACCGCTCAACTGAGTACTAAGCTGCTGTCTTTGTTGAAATTGTTGGTATGCTTCAAAATTTCTGCTGCCTCCTTCACTCGTCGAATCCACCACTGATATTTTCTTCACAGCAGCCTCGTGTCTTCAAATTTTATAGCGTGCCCGGTGTTTATGGCATTACCAGAAAATAAAGATATTATTAACAAAGACGGCCGAGGAAGTCTGAAAAGTCATTATCAAAAACATTTTGGCTAGCTACGAAAAAGTAAAGAAGCAACATAGTTTTTCTCCCTTACTCGGATCTCCTCCTACAGTTAGGTAGTAAGCAAATGTTTAAAACACGTTTTTGCGCATAATTTCATTCTAGCACCCACTGAAATTACCACTTATTTCGAAGATTTTATGAGCGATGATGACCCTAAGGCATACTTTAGCATTGTTCACATAGCTGCTCTGCAAGCAATGTCTTAAATCGCGCTGCCTGGCATGTGTACTCACAGATTGCTTTATCTATATGTCTGTAACTGTGGAATAAAATCCCTAATTGGTTCGCAAAGTCAATGTGTTATAGTTTGTACGATTTAAGCACACCGTCACCGAGTATATAGGGCTAGTCATGATAAACATTTCTACTGTTTGAAAGCTTGCGCTAGATTTTATTACATGGATAAATTCTTTCACAAACAATTAAATTAATGGACCCTTTTTCATTTATCATCACATCGAAACATATCGTAAGCTGTCATCGACGTGACATATACTATCAGTATGTGCTGTTTCGTTTAAACTGTTGGCTTTTGCTTGATCCGTGCTCAGTGGATATTTTGAAGGTGCATATTTTTCATTCTTGGGGGACCTGGACCTTTTTACGCCTCGTTTAAATGCATATTACTCATGATCTATAATGCGGAGGAAGGTTTAGTGGTAATTTTGAAACAAAATAATTAGGTGGTATAATAAGTTTTTTTTCTATTTCTCCTCACGTATTCCAAACTAAAAAATGAGAGGTATAATGAGTTCCTAGGAATGTTGGCTGTAGCCTGCCACAGTTTTAACACTAATAGACTGATGATGCATTAGGAAATGGTTCCAGAATGGGTATGTGTGTTATAAAATAATCTACTTGATAAGAAGTTGTAATTTTTAAATTATAACAGATAATTAAATAAATTTCTATATAAACGTTTAGTTAATGTCATTAAGTGTTGGTACAAAATCGCAACTTCCTACGCATTATAGATCATGAGTAATGTGCAATTAAACGAGACATATAAACGCAGTCTCTTCACGTCCAGGTTCCTTTGATAATGTTTGCTTCTTTACTTCTATTCTTCCAAACCTTCTATTTTTTTGGTTTTTATTTATGGCTTTACGCCTCGTCGACGTCGCTGTCATTTGAGGTGGGAAATGATTGGGAACAAGGAGCGGGAAAGAATTCAACTATGACCTTTTAAAGGCACTATTGTCAGGTAGCGCGATTGTATTTCACGCCTTGACACCAGTTGTCTGGTGTCTGGTTTCGAATGGTATATACTTTGTGGGCGGTTTAAGAGTGGGAGGACCCCGGGGTGATTTTGAATAACCTTTGGGATTTTCTAACCCTCTTGTAATCCGTCTTGCGTTGTCTTCTTGCTTTAAGAGATGGCTTCGTCTGCGTCTTGATGTTTCTAATAAGAGGTTAAATTACGTCAGGTCTGACACCAGCTGGTTTACGTCCAGCAACGTGCATAGGAAGGCTGGCACTTGTGAAATGACTAGCTGATAATCTATCCTTTGTATGAATGACACGACGCTAACTACTGAACAACCTGTTTATTGTAGCACTTGACTGTACATTTTACAATCGTTGGCGCGCTGCTGAAAGGGTATTTCCGACTCGCGTCTATGAATGATAGCTACTGATATTGACTGATAGAATGGCAGACTGGACTTAGCGGAATGTATTGCTGGCTAGACTAGGCTGGCGAGAAACGGCTTAGCTACAAGTTACCCATCTTGTCAACTAAACTGCTCCTGATGAACTGAGAGCGAATAAACTGTTCCGTGGCCACACGCCACCTCGTGTTTGACGTCATTGATTCCAGTTCGATCCACTTGAAGGTGACTCCTTCAGTCAGCATATAAGCATTATGTGGAGGAACAAACAACCTTACGCTGAATTTGCACCAGCGAAGCCTCGTGTGTCCTGTACCATTCACTCGAAAATATTGCATTAACTAAAATATCATATTTTACCATAATAAAGCCTTAAGGTAGAAAAGGACTCTCACACTATCTAGGAATTAGCCTAGACTGATTTCGGGAAACCACTGATAAGGGATTGTCCATAAACTACGTATCTCCATTTTGGCTTTTCTCTCTACCACCTTCCCCCCCCCCTCCTCCCTGCCCCCCGCGTAACAAGTAGCTTTTTTCGCTATTGATTCTACAAGACATTTTGTACTGTTTTCTCTTGTCAGGTTATAGTAATTTACGTACTGAGATAATTAAATGAGAGAAATAAATGTTTACATGCTGTTTGTGTGCTCGTAACTCATTTTAACTGTGACAAATAATATGAATTAAAAGCTGCGTGGCCCGGTTTGGGACCCCCACTCCCCCTCATGTAGCCCAACGTAGCTTTCCAGTCAACCCCTCCCCCCCCCCCTAGACCAAGCCACGTAGTTTATGGACGTTCCCTAAACGAAATCTGCATGGCCTGAGTGTCAATTTCCTGCGGATTCATTACTACTTTTTTTTTAATTAGAATTTTGACAGTGAGGTAATATTGATACCGTATGCATGTATGACTTCCGTTATCTCTGTCTTCTTCTTATCGACCACGTGAAATAATTTCTTTCTTTTTTTTTTTTTTGTTACGAAGTTTTTCGCATCCTTTCACAGAATTTTTAATCCTTCATCTGTCAAAACTAGTTTTCTTTGTTTCTTTACTTTTTTCTTGAAAATCTTTTGAATTCCTCGATATGATTGTGACATTAATTATTTTTTCTTAAGATTCGTTTCTGGTATGTCATTTTTTTATGTCAGTAAGCAAACTATTATGTCTGTTGCAGTATTATAAAAATCGTCAAATAATTTTGTGTTGGTCTTCCTGGCTTCATTAGCACCAAAGATTTTTGAAAAAAAATCTTCTTTTTTTATTAGTACTTCAGTAACTTTTTCTGTTTACGGATATATTTCTTCTTTACTTCTATTCTTCCACTTATTTTTGTTTTCCTTTCGACCTTGCATTCAAAAATGTTCTTCATTTTTTTCTAATTCTTCTGTTTCGTATTAAATTAGACACATATCTGCATACAGACACTCTGTTTCTATTGCTTTGGAGTAGTAAACACATCGCGGCCAAACACAGTGTATAATTAAAACCTTTAAGCGTTGCCCACCCACGAATCGGTGATCTTTGTACCGTGAAGACTGCGCGCTTGCTGCTTCGCTGCCACGGTCGTCTTGAGAATTTGCTCGCATATTCATTTCTATAATATTCTGGAACTTACAGCTTATGAATTAAATAAGGTACTGACATTACTTCCTGCAGACATACATCATCAGCATCGTTTTAGCAATAGTTTTATTTTGACCATCTTTATTAATAATTCATTTTTGGTCTAATGGCTCGGTGATAACTGTGGGTGAATGGTGATGTGGCGGTCCTGTGTTCGAATTTCGCTCTCTGGCAGAATTTATATGGGCCGTTATTCTGAAAGTCTCCTCTGGCAAAGCTTCGCTTTGTCGTTGGACGTACGCTAATAAGCTTCGTTGTACGGATTCCTCTCAGAATTCTCTTATCCTCTTTTATCCGATAGGATTACTAGTGTACGTTAAGCCATGACAGAGGCGGAAAGCGTGACTAATCGAAATTCCATTGGTTACCAGTTCGTTGATACTACATGATGTTTATATGTTTGTTTTCCTCTGAAATAATGAAATAACATGGAAAAAATTGATTATACGAAATCAAATCAATTAAAGATGTGTACCGCACCCGATGGGTGAACTGTAACTATTGAGCCTGACATTCGGGACGACACGGGTTCAAATCCCCGTCTGTCCATCCAGATTTTTTTTATGGTCCCGAAATCACTCTAGGCAAATAACCGGATGGTTCCTTCAAAACGCCAAGGTCTAATTGCTCCCCGTTCCTTGTCCCCAACATTTTCTCGCCTCTAACAACCTCGACGTCGACGAGGCGTACAACCCAACAAAAAAAAAAATAGAAGGTGTAGTTCTATATTGTTTCTACAAAAATAGATAAATTTTATATTCATGTCAAATGAAGGGTTACAAGTTGCAGTAGTAAAATTAAGGCAGTGTACCTTTGAGAGAAGAAAATAAACCAACGATATATCATTTTAACTTTTTGAGCTTACTATACACGTATTTTTCTTTAATAAGAAATTATTTAAATCTCGTCATGTTTTTGCAACTTGCGAATGTAGAGTATATTAATTGCTCTACAGAGTTAATCGAGAAGTTAAAAACCAATCAGACGGAACACTCACATGAGTGTCTGTGTAACCTCTGTTTTGGAAGAATATTGGTACATGTAAAGGAAGAGATGACCATGATCACAAGCTGGCACTCGATTTCATGCATAAGAAAGTGGGAAAATTTTCTTTTGTGGGTAAGGGTGTCAGGGAATGGAATAAATTACCAAATGAAGCGATGACAATTTACCAAAAACGCTGAAGCAATTTAAAATTCGTGAATTGCATATGTAGATAAGGGGTGGAACTTAGCACTCTATGTAATTTAATTTTAAAAAAATGGGGCAATTCAATGACTATGGGAAATGGCACAGGAGCATGTGCTCCATTACATTTAAATTATAAACAATAATAATAATAAGGTATGCGTATTTGTTTCCAAATACAGCTAGCTCCTAGCGGTTTCGGGTCCCTAACCTAAATTGTAAGTTACTACCTCATAAATCTGACCAAGGTAGATGATCTAGGTCATTGTTGGCAGTTTAACTTTCATCAGCGTGAAAATTCTCAGTGCCATTGACAGAATAACGTTTGTAATCTTCCCTTCCATTCAACACGTTTCCGTAGTACGTAACATAAAGAAAAAAAATGTACGTAAAACGATACAGTTTCCCAGTCATATTGCCCTTCACTTTAATATGACGTTACTTTCACGCTGGAGTGTCATTTACACCAATGACGTTGCAGGTGCCGAAGAGATTGGAGGCGTCATGTGGCGGCCTAGATGTATATTTTGCTTCTCTGGCGCTGCAAGATGCGAAATTCCGAAGATCCTGGCGAGTGTGCAACTGGAGAGAGGTTATTTTTGCTCGACAAATGTAGCTCTTGACTATTGGAAATAAGCCAGATATGTTGAGTGCTTTCTCTGAGGCTGGTCTGGTGCTACAGTTTCTTTTAATTACGAAGTGCTCGAGGCATCGGAAAAGAGTGGACGTTGCATAATAAACGCTCCCTCGCCTTTCGCGAGAGGCTCTCACGACGTCGCGTAGCCTGGTCTAGATATCGCGATTCATATCTGCGTTGTACTCTCTGTCACACTTTTCTGCTCCGTGAATTCAGGAAACAACGTAAACTCACAAACGGTGAGAAAAGAGAACAAACTAACTAAATATTTCTCGGCGGTGTATATTTATGAATATTTCTCTGGAAACCAACTGAATAATACTATTATTTCTAACGAATATTTCGGCACATACCAGAGGCTTCTGGTACAGCGTCGTTACTGAAGCGTCTGAACTTCGCTTCGCGTCTGAGCTGGTTTAACGGTGATTGTGGTTTCCAACTAAGTGATGCGTGGATACATTATTGAGGCTGCTCGTCATCAATGCTGTGTGTTTTGTGCTTCGCGGGCGTCTCATGAAATCTAAGATACTGCTAGGCAACGTAACAACGCCTGTCGTTGCCATGCCAGTTTTTCAACAACGGACTCTAGGCAAACTTCAAGTCTTACGACTTTTTTTGTTATTCGTTTATTATCCGATCAGCAAATTTAGCTTCACTGGATAAAGTAAGTCTTACGACTTGCAACGACTTGAAGTTGCAATCCAGTGAATAACACAAGTGAAGAGACTATAGGCGGATACAACCACAAATACTGACAACACAATGGTTTCAGAAAAAATATGCCACAAAAATGCTGTGACTATAATATCGAGATTAAAATTCAATCACGGCACATTCGGAAGCCACTTGTACAAAATGAATTTAGCAAACTCCCCACTTTGTCAGTGCGATGGGGAGTCCGAGGCCGATACAAACCACCTATCAGTGACGGATATGATAAAAGAGCTGGAATGGGATTCATTGCAATACAGGAGGAGGATGAGGAGGGTCATGGGAGTGTACAGGCCATATACTGGCGATGAGGCATGGAAAGATATTGCAATAGGTATGAAAAGTAGTGCATGGAAGGGAAAAGATGACCATGACCACAAGCTGGCACTCGATTTCAGGCACAAGGGTGTGGGAAGATTCTCTTTTTTAGGTAAGGGTGTCAGGGATTGGAATGAGTTACCAAGAGAAATGATGAATAATTTACCGAAAACTTTGAAAGAATTTAAAGATAAAATTTGTAGAGGGCAAATGTAGGTAGGTGCAGGATAGGGGGAAGATGGGTGTGTAGGGAAATTGCCACCGGAGCCTGTGCTCCATTGCAATTAAATTAAATTAAATTCTTCGGAGGCAGGAATTACAAAGAAGATACAAACACTTTCGGGAAAGACCTAAAACATTGGGTCATAAGTTATCCAGTTAATATAGGCCACCTCCTTGCTCTAGAAAATATTGCAATATACCAGAGGATGGTGCACTTCATAACAAGAAACCATATAGAAATATAATCGGGTAGAACCCACTCTACTCCTCAATACTGCAAACAGTTATTGTTTACAGAACACCATATGGTTGCTGTTTTATTGTTAAAAAGTTTTGATGGAAACGCTTCATAACACATTTTACTTTTACATGTAGTTGCATGGATTATCAAAATCTTACTGTGAAATCTGTGATTTAATGCTTTTGTAATGTTTTAACTTTTTAAGTGCAGTTTAACTCCTCTTATAATTTTATGTCCTTAATGTTTATTATTTTAATGCTGTGTAAATTATTATTTCTGTTATATCTATTCGACAACTATGACGTGATCCTACAATAGAACAGTAACTTGTATGTATAATGGGTATATGTAAATGTGGGCACATGTATATATATATAAAGATACAGCAAGCACTAAGTATAATTTATCTTGACTGTACGGCCAACAGGCCAAGTGTCAATATAATATTTTTTAAAAAAGGGTCTTACGACCACACCTAGTAAAGATGGCGAAAGAGTTTTATGTCGCCGAAATATTGTATGTAAATAATATTACTCGGTTGGTTTCCAGAGAAATATTTATAAATAGAGAAAAGAATATTTTGTAAGAAAATTAGTGTTGATACAAAATAGGCATTTTAAGGAATTTTAAGGAATTTCAGTGCCTTTTTCTGCTTAACCAGTGTCTATTTAATTAACAGTTGCATGACCGTATGAAGCGAATACAATAAAGTGAAAGCCAACGGTATTAATTATTTGGTATTTTTCATACTGAGGCCTTCAAGTATATATTGCGGTGTCATATTTTTATAAATGTTTGAAAATTTTCGGTTTGATCATACAGTTTAGACGCTTTTATTAATAACTTTTTATAAATCCGAAAAATTTACGCAAAACATTCTGCTCACACATTACTAAAAATTTAAGAACAAAATATTCGCTCACAATTACTACATAACCATTATTATTATTATTATTATTACTCCGCGATTCACTAAAAGTGTGTGGCGGAGGGTGCATTGCACCTATCGAAAAGGGTTATGGTTTGGAAGGGTTATAAGGGATATGGCAGGAGGCGCCCATGGGCTATTGTGAGGAACCATCACCGCATTCGCGTGGAGTGTGCAAGCTCACAGTTGTTTTGTCGTAGTACTTGGGGCTTTTAGATTTAATTATGAATTAACACTTATAAATAAAAAGTTCGGTCAGCCGTGCGGTCGCCAATCTGCTGATCTTTACTAGTTAGATAAACTAGAATTGTAGTCAGAGAAACCAGTAAGAAAGTACTGAGAAATACACCGCATTTCAGTTTTCACATTCACTCACATTTATTCCTCCGAAACTACAAATATCTAAGCCAGCCAGCAGATACTTAAAAACTAAACTTCTTCTCCAAAGAATGCAGGTTCGAGGATAACCAAGGACTGTAACATTCAGTACAAGCCCCGTACTTAATTATCACACAATCGACGTGAACCAAATCAATAGCAGTTCAACATACACAGTTTATGTGAAACCAGTTCATTCAAAATAACCTTCATAGTCCAAAAAAATACCTCCAGAATGTCCACACAATGTCTTACAACTCTGAGCCTCGGTCAAGCGACACACACACACACACACGCTCCCGGCCGCGGCATATAAGCTCTCGCTGGCCGTAGCTTACTCTACCGTCGCCAATACAAGACTGTTTTAAAGCGCGCTAAGTAATCGCTCCACCAAAGACATTACATTTACTTCTCAGATCACAATTTATACTAAAATTATATCCGTAATTTCAACGGTTATGTTACAAGTGATCTGGGAAAACCATGGAAAACCCAGATCAGGATGGCTGGAGTGCTATATCGAAAGCTACTCCTGTCGGATTTTAAGTTTACTCGCCCGGTAAATCCTTTCTATTCCATTCCCTAATCGCTCGTGGGGAAAAATGAGTACAGAAATGAATCGGTTCTGGCCCTGATTTCTCTTATCTTATTTTCACGGTCATTTCGAGATATGAATGTTGCTGGTAGCAATATTTGCTGACTGTCATTCCGAAATACATCTGTCGTGAATTTTTCAATTAGCTTCCGTCGAGACCAACGCCTTCGGTGTTCCAGGTCTTCCCAACCTAACTCCTTCAACATCGCACTTACGCTTTCCCTCCAACTATATATACCTGTCACGAATCGGGCGGCTCTTCTTTGGACCTTCTCTACAGCCTCCATTAACCCTTTTTGATGGGGACCCCATACAAAACAACAATACTCTAAGTGAGGACGTACTAGTGACTTGTATACAATCGATTTAACTTCCTGAGTGCATTGATTTAAATTACGACCTAGAAATCGGAGCATACGATTTGCTTTTCCCATTACATTCTCGATATGCTCATTCAACGACAAATTATTACGAACCCCTAGGTATTTAGCGGAATCTACCGTTCTAAGGACAGTGCCATTAATCGTATATTCATAGTTAAATGGTGTCATCTTTTTACTTACACGCATGACTTGGCACTTTTTAGCGTTTAACTCCAACTGCTAATCTTTACACCACGCAATTATTTTCATAATATCGTCTTGTAACAAAGCGCAGTCGTCCTGGGTTTTGATTTCGCGATAAATTATAGCATCATCGGCAAATAATCTTTTCATCCCCCCTATTATGTCGCATAGATCATTGATGTATATGAGAAACAACAGTGGCCCTAACACGCTTCCCTGGGGAACTCCAGACGCCACTTCAGTAAGTGATGAACGCTCACCGTCGAGAACTACACACTGTGTTCTGCCCTTCAGGAAGTCTGCAACCCAGTCGCATATTTGTCTAAATATGCCGTAACCGTGAAGTTTCCTAAGTAACCTAGTGTGAGGCACAGTGTCGAAAGCTTTTTTAAAGTCTAATAGAACCAAATCAACCTGGGATTGCTCATCTATAATTCGGCACAAGTCGTGAATTAGAAATGCAAGTTGTGTTTCGCAACATCGGCCTTTTCTGAATCCATGTTGATTTGGATTTAAAAGCTCACCTTCATCCAAGAACCGCATGACATTTGAATAGATGATATGTTTTAAAATCCTGCAAAATATTGAAGTTAACTAGATCGGCCTTTAATTCTGAGGATCATTAACATTACCATTTTTAAACACTGGAGTTACGATAGCGGTCTTCCATTCGGCTGGTATTTTTCCTTGATCCAGAGAGACGATATATAATTTCATCAAATACGGTGCAATTTCCTTTGCGTATCTTGAGTAGAATCTTGTAGGAATACCGTCTGGTCCGGGAGCCTTATTGGTTTTTACACTCATAAGCAGTTTAGTTATTCCCACGACATCAAGAGCGAGATCATTCATAATTTTGTCGGTACGATTATTAAATATCGGTATCTCCTCTGAGTTTTCTATCGTGAAAGCCTTTTTAAATATATCATTCAAAATTTCTGCTTTCTCTACGCTTGTTTCTGATAATTCACCATTTTCTTTAATCAGCGACGGCATAACCTTACGAGAGCCTCTTATTACTTTGATATACGACCAGAACATTTTTGGATTAGTAATGAAATCTTCGGATAAATTCCTGGCTTGGAATTCTTTAAATGAAACGCGCATTGCCTTACGCACTTCCGCACGCAACTGGACTAATTTAGCACGATTAGATGAGTCCCCCGATTTTTTCACCGCGGCATGTAAACGCTTTTGCCTCCTGAGCAAACGTTTCACTTCCCTATTGAACCAAGGGAAGTTATTACTGACCTTAATACACTTCTTAGGAACAAACTGGTTTAAACCGGTCCATATTAGTTTTTTTAAATTAAACCAAAGTTCCTCAACATTTGTATTTAGCATGTACGTTTCAAAATTCTTCGCAAAGTGATCAACCATACCCGCATCGTTTGCCTTATCGAAGCAAAACACGAGTTTCTCTTTGTCATGCTTCAGACTCAGACTAGAGTTTAACGTTACCACAACGGCCTTGTGATCACTTATACCGTCTTCTATACAAACTTTATCTACAATATCAGGATTGCTAATTAGAAAAAGATCCAGAATGGACGAGGAATCTTTGTCGCACCGTGTTGGCTCTTCGACCATCTGTTCAAGAGATCTTTCTGCAAATGATTCTAGGAACGTTTCGGTTATTAACCTATCTCTTCCACTCAACCTGAACGTGCATGTGTCCCACCTAACCGACGGTAGGTTAAAGTCACCACCCACGATCAATATATGTCCTTGAAATTTTTTGTAAATGTTATTAAGCGACTCTCTGAAGTATTCCGCGTTAGCCAAATCAGAATCCGGAGGTCGATAAAATGACCCGAGTATGAACTTTAAATTTTTGCCAATTTTTACCTTGACCCATATTAACTCGCAAAAATTTTCCGTTTCAGTTACGACAGAGCAATTAACGGTTTTACTTACGGCCACGAACACACCCCCGCCCATTGAGACAGTTCTGTCCTTCCGAAAAACATTGAAATGAGGGCCAAATACTTCGCTAGATTCAACTTCAGGCGTCAACCAGCTCTCGGTTCCTAGTATTATATCGACATCATTAGTCGCAACTGAGGCGTGAAAATCCGCTACTTTCCCTCTAATACTCCGACAATTTAGTACCATTATCCTTAGCTGCTTCGTATTGTTATTTGTGGAGTCTAAAAGAGCATTTTTCATACTCGCACTCTGACGGTAAACGGGTGAAGTAATTGGAGCTGTAATATTAAAATTAATCGCGCCATCACTACCGGGACCATCTTCAGTGTTATCAGCACATCCTCTTCGGTGAAATGAAGGATCCTCGGGCCTCACGCTGTTCTTAAAAAATAATTCATATCAAGGCGGTTCCAAATTTTAGCAGCCACCTTTGACGCCATTCTAGGTGTGTAGTGGACGCCCGACCTGTCAAATACGTCCCAGCTGGCAGCTATCATCGGACGAAGGTCGACGAAGCCCCAGTTGTTTTTGCGACACAGCTCCTGCAAATTAATATTTAAATTAAAGATCTTCCACCACACAGCCTCCCCACAATCGACACGCGGCACCACACTGCAAATTGAGAACTGTAATGAAACTGAATTTTCCCGGGCGGCTTCATACGCCTTTCGGCCCAACTTGTCCATGGATTTAACTATATCTGGAACAGAAACACGACACGAGTCATTAGTGCCGACGTGCGCAGCTACTCTTAACTGACGGCAGTTAGATTCCCTAATCGCTTTTGGAATGGCCTCCATGACACGTGGTACGGTTGCTCCTGAAAGAGAAACGGAATGAACGTTAGTATGAGGATCTGCACCGTTCTTCGTGGCTAATTCCCGTAGCGGTTTCTCCAGCCGTCGCACGTTGGAGCTGCCAATGACCAGTAACCAGTAACAGTTTAACATTAAATGCGTCAGAATTATTAATTAGGCTAATATGCCGATTCCCAGAAAAAGGCACTGTACAGTACAAATATTTGGGGTATAAGGAGCAACTCTCGTCTTCCTGCTAATAACAAAAGATGGACGAAACAGTTAATGTATATGTGTGAAAATTGCGCCTCTATTCAGAATAAAAGCTTTCGAGATGATTTTTTTTTTTTTTTTTTTTTTTTTTTTTTTTTTTTTTTTGAAGAAATTAGGCCGAAAAAAGCGATACTGCTATTATCTATAGCTATACTTCTATACTAATATTATAAATGCGAAAGTACCTCTGTCTTTGTTACGTTTCTTGGGCTAAACGGCTAATCCGATTGTGATGAAATTTGACAAGGAGACGCTATTTAATATTAGGATGTACATAGGATAGTGTTTTCTGTATAGATAATACATATTGTTATTGAATTATGAAAACTTTCTGAACTGTGACAAACAGACGCATAATATCTATACGTCTCCGTAATGCGAAACGACAATGAGGTCTGGTACCGTAGCGGATAAGGTGCTTGTTGCTTCTTAAGAAATTTCTCGTGAGGGTGCGGGTTCAAAACCCCGTAGGGGGCCAAAAATTTTTATGAATTGTTTTTTATAGTTTGAGCGAAGCCTAGGATTATGTAGTAAGGATACCATGTGGAAATGTAGGTCCCATAAATTCAGAGCTGGAATGCGTGGCAAATCGTAGGCGGTAGAAGAATGCCCTAAGCGTTTACTTAATTCACGGTATACTGGTTTCACAGGCAGTTTGTGTGTGATTTAAACTAATAATGTTCAATTTACGGAAGTAAGTTTCCGTCTTTTTGTTACATATTGACTACTATACACCGAAGACAAGGAGTTACTTTGTATCTTCAGGAAGGAAATAGGATACTTTTTACCGGTATGAATAACAGTTTTAATCATGAGACAAGTTTGACGGTAGAATGGCATGCCGATGATGACGTTCCCGTCATATTATGCCGACTCGGTGTTGTTTGGAACATATCTTAGGTAACCTTCAGCTTTCTATATCCAATTCTAACAATCAAATTTTAAGTCCACGCGTACGAAGTCGCGGGTAACAGCTAGTAGTCAATATAATAGGTTGCTGGAAAAACAGTAAGAAACACACATCATTTATAAAGAAATTAAAAGTCTAAATTCCAGATTATCACCACAGATATTCAGATTACGTATAGAGGAAGCAGTGAGATAAAAATATCGGCAAGGAAAAAGAAACCAAGGCAAATTATTACAATGTTAAAATTTTAGTTTTTATATTTGAGAAAAGAATGTGCATTAGAACTAAACAAATATAAAACAAATTTTACGTACTACTGTGGAAATGAAAAAACAATTGCCGATACGCCAAACTTGGAACAAATTCATAAACCGCAATGAGAAAATTCCATTACCTATGGAATAGATGCTCTAACAAAATTTGTCAACTACAGACTAGCTCTATCAAAAATAACTAAATTCAATAAGAGTGACATTTTAAAATCTGATTCCGTTAGAGATGCAAAATTTCTTAAGCCAACTTACAAAAAATAATTTTTTTACGAAAGTTGAATATGCACATCAGGAACACTCAATGGAAATCTACAAAAAAATACTTCAGATCGATATTGAAATTAGGCAGAAATTGAATTCAGGAAGAGCATTGAAGTAAAGAAGAAATAAGATGTTGGCCTAGTTTCCACGTTTAAATTTCGTGTTAATTGGTCTCTGGCGGGTATTGCGAAAAGAAAAAAAAAAAAAAAACCAGCACTGGTATATTATGAAGCAGATAATTAAGGAAAACGTTTTTTAATTGGTGTGTGAAGATGAAGAAACAGGTAAATGATGAGGAGAAGTGGAGCACTGTATTCAAGAAGTGAAGGAACCTCAAAAAAAATAAGTTAAAAATAGAATTTAAAGATAATTTTCATAACAATTTATTAAATGAAAGATAAGGCATTGTATTGTTACTTCATTTTGCTTTGAAAACTGGTTTAACTGTATTATTTTCAGCATTCATTTTTATCGTTGTTTCTTAAATTTTAGAGCTGTTATAATCTGTTAGTTTGGTGACTTGAAGTACCTGATAGAATTTATTTCTGTTTAAACTAACAAATCTGAAATTTGAAGACGTGAACTGAATTTTTTTTTTCATGTAAGAAATGTTCATATAAGAAATGGAAGCATAGACATAAAATACATTACGGCCCTTATTGTGTTTACTGAAATTATACAAATTATTTAACTACAGCAAAATAAAAGAAATTTACGACATATAAGCATACACCATAATATGCAGTTGATTGCAATGAAGAGAAAGATGCAAGAAGTATCACGGAGATTATTAATGAACTTGCAGTGATACATGACTACAAGGAGTTTGGAATTTGCAGATTTATTATTATTAATTAGGTTGGGACTAATGCCCCAGTGGCAATTTCCCAACATACCTAATTAGTGCTCCACTTCTCCTCACCATTTACCTGTCTCTTTATCTTCACACACAAATTAAAACGATTGTACGCTCGTATATGGTTCGTTAACTCCGTACATAGTTAGCTTTAGTCCCCCACTCCCCTGCCTACAAATGAAAACTATTCTACTCCCTTACGTCTGAAATCAACCGATAATTCATTGTCATAGTCGTCTTTGCCCTTCAGTGTGCTGTTTCTGCTTCTTGCAGCAATATTTATTGAGGCCTCAGCGTTATGCTTTTTACATGCCCACATTAGCACTTTATCCTGCAATGACTCCCAACCCAAATTTTTTATCATTTCAGTTACTGGCTGCATCCTTCGATAATATCAACAGACACTCTTGCTGCTAATAACCAATACATTTTCTTATCAAACTAAAGAAAAATCCGCTTTCTCAGGATGATCTGTGAATTTAGGATTCGTACAGAGAATTTCATATTTGCATGGTTTATTCATTCGAAATGATTATGTAAAGATATTCACAATAGTCTAAGAAATTCGGAATTGGAGAGAAGTCTGAGAACACATAGGAAGTATTTTCGTTACATAATATATTTATTTCATGAAAACAAAACGTAATTAATGCTTCCAACAGTGTTAAATTAAAAAAAAAAAATACTTATTACGTATCTTATGCAATACAATTTTCTTTGAAAGTCCTTGTTTTTAAATGTAATCTAATTTAATTTTTCTGGTATATTTTTTAAATCTTGATGCGAGAGAAACATTATTAACGACTTTGGAACTCATTTTTAGCGAAATACACAACCAAAAGCAAAAAAAAATTACATCGCAGCACTGCGCTTTTTAATGCCTTTCTAACGATACTACACTCTATGCGGGTAAGCCGAAACGATATCATTCCTGTATTTCGCGTATTTGGTCTCCCCCCAAAAAATCCTTTTTGAACATTTTTCTAGGTATCTGTTGTACGATAAATAAAACACATCTTCCTGTAAAATTTCATTATAAATAATGCAAAGATAGCACGATTTTTGGAAAAAGTAAAACTAGAAAGTCTAAAAAAATCATATGAACGCACCTTATCCAATTTTCCTTTAAAGTCTTTATTAATTGAATACCTGAATTTTTTTTCATATTTGTTTTTTCCCATAAAATTTTATTAAAATCGATACAATGTTGGCATAGTTATTATGTTTTCACCCATTTCCTCCTTCTTATCTTCTGTCAAAAACCATTTTTAGGTTATGTTGTGACCTGGTTCGAGTCATATTTCTTTCCTCCATGGTTCTAGTCATGGAGATTTCTTTGCCTTATCTGCTACAGTCAATACAGCGTAAAAAGCGAATGTTCCTCTCCATCCATGAATTTCTGCATCTATAAAAAAACAACATGTAAATTAAAACGAACGTTGCACTGTAATTGTTTTAATCTCTGCCTCCCATTATAATTTAGTATATTTCGCTCATTTGCTGCAACAATGGCATAACTCAAAAACGTCAATTTTTTAGAAGGACCAATTGAAATGTCTCGTATGAAACAAATTTATGCATTCATTAGAAAATAACTTATCTGCAAGTTTTATTGAAATAATACAATATAAAAGAAGGGAAAATGTATAGCATCAGTTGTAGTATTTACGAGAATGGTCCATACTAAGATTATAAATTTTCTTTTTCTTTAATTAAAAAACTTAATTCCTCTGTTAATGGGTGAAATGAAGATTGTGCTAATTGCAGCATACGGTGACCGACAGCAGTTGCAGAGATCGCTGAATTGTCAGTTCCACGAATGATGGTAAGTGACCTTTGGCCGGGTTCAAATCTTCTCTCTAGTCAAAGATAAATGTGGACCAATCCATTAATCTGTTGGTTAAATCTCTGCAACCTGCTAGGTTTATATTAAGCTGACCTCCCATTTCATTTTACCGACACAATAGTCTGATTCCATTATATATATGACAATATCTATTTTCTCCAATTATTTCAGCCAATTACCTGATTGTCAAGGAGGAATCGCTAGTGGCAGTGTTAAATGAAACCTAGCGTGGCTTATGTTATGAGACTCAGAATTTGGTTCAACTGATTTATGGACACGAGGGAACATCAAAATTACATGGACTCAAATTTAATTTTAAAGTGAGATTTGATCCATTTGGTCTACTGATCTTCCTAGCAAATTACTATGCGAGCAGTTTGGCCTGACTTTGTCTATCGTTATGCTATTTCATTGTATTAATTGCAGACAGCAGATATTACAACTTTTTTTTTACTATTCTATCTCACATGGAGAAAGTAAGACGCGAAAGAGAGAGGAAGAAACATGTTTGATATACCTGAAGCGTGAATAGGACAATGCTCTGGCCTACTTGACGCTAGCACAATTTTAAAACAAGCTAGAGGTCTTAATGAGGAATAAGATCCCACATCATCATCGAGATATGGATCTCGGGAAAGACGAGTTCGGAGAAATACGTACTCCCATGGCTTCCAGTCTGCATAATTCAATGTTACTTCCGAATCATTAAAGTTTATTTTCTGTCTGCACGAGAGAATAATAGACTCTATCATTTCTACGCACCTTTTATTTATTTCAAACTGTCGTGGCACCTATTTAATGTAACAATTTTACTGTTCCGTGCAATCTCTTCGCCTAATTATTAATCCTTCATAATGGTTTGTAGAATACATACGCCAGTTTAATCTTCTCAGATACTACTGGTTAATTTTATGATTTACTTGAAGTGAGAATGCAGTGAACCGGACGCATAAAATTTCTCGGAGATAGCATCTCGTCTTATTGTTAGCAAATCATTGGTGTATTTGTTGGCGGGCGCCGAGTAGACATTGGCATTAATTCCGTGTGGTTGAAATAATCTAGTGACAGAGAATTTTGAACCGACAATAACTGAATCCTCTTATGTAGTAAACTGGAAACTCTAATGTGTAATGTTACCTTCAGTTTCATTTAGAGTCCGAACAGGGGAAGCAAAGTTTGCCAGAAGTATTTGAAGTATTTAAAATTTCCAGTCGGAGTACTTTCTATCATCACTCACTACTTCCCCCGAGACCACCAGATCACTCTCACGTAAATCACGGAAACCAATATCATGACAAATGTAATTAGTAATAACCCCTACTTTATTCTAATATTATTAACGAAGAAACTAATGTATTGAATATAAGCGGTAGCTCTAATTTATTTCCGTCGTTTAATTATATAACTATTTCTTGCTACAGAATGTTCCTGCATTACTCATTTTGTAAATATCTTCATTAAAAGCATTTAATGAGAGAAACACCTTCAGATTCCCACAACTTCCCAACACAACTCTTTCGGCATTTCTCATACGCTTTCTAACCAGCTGTACCCTCCAATAGTAAATCAGTTCACTCCCGCACCTTATTCTAAACCATTAATTTAGGTATTTGTACTACCAACTCCATAGGTCATTAACTTTTCCGATAGATGCCGTTTCATACCTACGTGTCACACTACTTCGAACAATGCGTTATTTTGTTTCCGTCGCATTTCAGTGCCGATACAGATTTTCAGATTCTGAAAGCTATTTTTTGATTCCATTTGTCTATATTAACCGCGGGAAAAATATCGAGTCTGGGAATAACAGTCCAGCGTTCTGTACACGGCTACTGAGTAGAACTTTTTCTTCTCACACGCCGCAAGGAGCTTTTCCGTTTTAGCAGTGCTGGTTTAGACAACCATAACTTGTTATGCCTTATCTTCAGTCACTGATTTTCCGAAGCATACGGATGCGACATACATCTATGTACTTTCATTCGGCTTGTTTCTTTATCTGGTCTTTTCGATTAGTGATACAATATTGTATGTTAGCTGTTACTGAACTGCATGCAGAAAAATATATAAATGCAATACAGATTTTAAAACTAGTCACCCACATAGGAGGACGTGAACCAACGTTATTTAGAGATCAGTTTATTCACACCAACCAATTTAGTGCTTATCTTGTCTACTAATCTTTCGTAAATTTATGTTGAGAGACTCAGTGAAATATTTTTTTAATGAAATGCACATCCAGATGGACGAAAAATAAGTTATTTTAGTTTTCTTCTAACTGTTATGTGCATCCATAGTAATCTGGAAAAATCTACTGTGTCAACCACGGCAGAAATATTCACCATTTTGTAAATTGTAACAATTTCTCTCCCTTACAAAACAGAATATCCTGGTGAGTAACGCAAAAATATGCAACTATATTCTTCAACCGCATCCTATGCCACGTAACATGCCTACATTATTAGTTACAATTTATGGATGTAACGGATAGCCGCATCCGCAAGTGCAGAACTATCGCGTGAAATCCTACATCTGATTTCGCATCCACAATTTTTAATGCGGATGTATAGCGGATGTTTTATTTACATTGCAATATATATTATTCTTTTCTCTTTATACGAGATTTTGCCCATCGTTGATAAGCTAACAACTAAGTGGTTGTTTTCTTTTAGACGATCTTGCAATAAACGTAACAATGAACTGAACGGTGTTACTACTTAAGCGACGAATTTACAATTTTGAACTCATATAAAGTAAAGCGGCCTATTCACGGTCCAACTTACAGCACATCAGTGTAGAACTACTGTAGGATGCGTTCACTCATTCACGCTAATAGATGGGGTCCAACAAAATGTTCCAAGCAATCCTTTCCGCTCTTATTTTCTCGCGGCACACGATGTGTCCTTATTGCACGCACGTATAATGTTTCCTCCAATATCTATAGCTTGTTGGACAGCAAGGACCCTTTTTTGTAGCCTTGAAGTCCAACTACATACGACAAGTCCTTCATGTAGTCCTGTAATCCCTATCACGCCCCATCAAGAGTTCTTTATCGATAATCGGATCACCGTAGGTCCTATAAGTCAGTGGTCCGCAACCGGTGTGCCGCGGCACACTGGTGTGCCGCGACAAGGTGAAAGGTGTGCCGCGAAATTTACGAAATATAAGGAATTAATTGCCAAATTTTTTATTAATTACATTTTAGTTTCATGTGCCGAGAATTGTTACATATAGTCGTATTTTAAGAATACACTTGCTATTAGTTTTGTTTATTCATTTTTTAAATATTTTTATTCCTCGCCTCTACTGCGGCGCTTTCAGGTTCCGTTATATTTACCGCATGTTCTGTGTATGTGCTTTTCACTCATTCTAAACTGCTGGGATTAACAGAACTTTCCCAGCCT
Organism: Vandiemenella viatica; assembly: GCA_031002005.1. NCBI lineage: Eukaryota > Metazoa > Arthropoda > Insecta > Orthoptera > Morabidae > Vandiemenella > Vandiemenella viatica. Next base: position 75,516,979 of record JARYHS010009186.1, on the reverse strand, counting down.
TATATTATTAAGTTGTCGGTGTTGGTGCTTCTCCAACAATACTACTTTGTTCCTGTACCATTGCACCGGCGCATTGTTAGACATGACTGTAAAAACAATCGTCTCCGTATATGTGGCTTCTTTGAAGTGTATAAATCCCGCTTCTTACAATTACTTCAGTTCTATCGTAGCTGTGCTCTGAAGTGGTCCGAAAACTGTGATAGTAGTTTGTCTTGACATTTTCTATTACAATTAGCAGACTTTTATTTCTTCAAGATGGACAAATTCCTTGAACGGAGTGTTCCGTCTATGAGTGCAACTGATGAAAGCTTTGAGTCAGAAAGAAAGAAACAAAAGTTAATGCAGCGCAAATATAGTGATAATTACTTGTCCTATGGCTTTTCTTGGTGTGGTGAAAAAACGTGCCCAATCCCCGAGTGTATCGTTTGTGGTGAAAAACTCAGCAATGCTGCAATGGTTCCCAGTAAATTGAAACGACATTTGTCAACAAAACATTCTTCTCTGTCAAACAAAGATGTCAATTATTTTCGTAGATTGTTGGAAAATAAGAAAAAACAAAGAACTTTCATGACCGTGTAACGATAAAGTGGCGTCTGCTGGCGGCGATAATGCACTAGCAGCTTGGGGTGGGGTAATTGTTGTTCGTCTAGGTATCAAAGGATTGCAGGTTCTTCTACTAATAATTCACAAAGTCGCCATATAGATAATCTTTCAATTTATTCACCGAATGTACAATTACTAAGCCACCACCACCATCGATTATAATTTGACCGTATGTAAAGGCTATTCAGGACTTCTTCTCCTACAAACTGCAAGTTCTGAGCTACACTTCTATCACTTGGTTTGGATGCTTTAGTTCGACGACCACAAGTTCACTGCTATTTACAAAACACTGCAGTTTATCTGCATGACGGCGGCGTACTTATAATGTTTCATTAGGTCCACATGATAGTGCCAGAACGCACCGCCAAACAATCACTGCCGCGCGCAACCAACCGTGACCGACCTCCAAGACAGCGAGTCACAGACTGCCCTCAACAATCCAACTCGCATCTCGCGTTACACTTTCAACAATCGGATCGTCCTGATTCCACCGCTCAACCCGAACACACACATGGTTTTTTATACTGTCTCGCCACAACCCCCCTTGGGTTTAATTTTTCCTATTTGGAAATACTGGTTTACAATGGCAAAATTTAAACCCAACAACTCATAGAGACAGTATTGTCTTGAATGTGTCTCGATATCAGTACCAAATTCTTACTTCTAAAAGGTGGTGGTGGTAAACTAAATACATATCTTCTATTACATTTCAGTGTTAGAACAATGTTAGTTTACAACAGAAATGACCCATTTAAAATAATGTCCAAAATCCACCAAAAATCTTTGTCCTGTCATGGTGGCACAACACATACAAAACATGACTACACTGACATAATGAACAATGTACTGAATATATCAACATGCTGATATAATACACATAAATAATACATGATGATTAAAGGTGGATGCAGCTTTTTTACAAAACTTTGTGTTCACACAATTGAACCACCTGCACCCTTCCATTCTAATGAGAACAAACATATTTATAATGCAACAGGACAAAAACAAGAAATAGAGAAAAGAAAAAAAATATCCAAATGAATGGTCAAAAATATGTACAACACAAACACTTATAATTGAATGGTTTCATACTGTGAGGTATAACCCCCCTTCAAAAAAACAGGTGTGGGAGGTAAGGTATACAGCTTCTTGTTTACAACATATTACAATCCAAATACACTATCACTGGAAGCTGTTACAGTATATTACCTCATCCTTCTCCTTTTATAATCCAGTATTTATAAAAATCACATATATCACAACAAATCAAAGCTCCATGTGGCTTGGCTTGTCTTATATTAACTATTAGAATTTGAGCAAAAGATTTGTAACGAAAAATTTTCTCTGCCCATGGTAGGCAGTTAGGGATGGTATATCATCTTTTAAACTTTGTGCCTACCCTTCTTTTATCTTTAGTTCTACAAAATGGTACATTGAAAAAGAGAGACAGAAGAGAGAGAGAAAAAAAATAATCTCATGCATATGCATGCTCACCCCCCCTACTACTAGAGGATAGTGGGACCAAAACAAAAAATAAATCATACTTTAGTTTAAAATGAAAATTTACATCATCAACAGCATCAATTTAAGGCACGAGTGCCGGATACCGGTTTTATTCCTATGGGAGAACCAAATCTGGAACTATGGCAGTCCCTTTGAAGGTAAACCTAGACAAAGCCCTGACCCAGGAAACCGATTCCTGATAACTGATGTGATCTTCTGACCTAAATTTTGATATCCCCCCCAAAAAAAACTTCTCAACAGCATCAATGAAAGGTGTTTCCACCTGGATCCCAGTATCAACTGTGGGTAACCGGATCTGGAACTTGGTAGGTTCCTTTAAAGGTAACTCCTGGACCGGGCCTCCTCCCACAGGAGACTGAGTCCTGACAGCTGCTGATGCTCTGTGTAATTTTGACGTGCTGCTTATCACTGTAACCACCTGCAAAATCTGCTATCAAATTTCAATATGTTTGTAACAAGGACACTACATTGTATATTCCCTTAAGCATTTGTGTTGACCGTACTACTAACATGTATGAATTCTCCTTCCTCCTGTTGCTGAGTCAGTTCACCTCCAGAAACCTGTTCGGATGTTGAGGCTATTTCTGTTATGGTTTGTTTGTCTTTCTCCATTACCTCTTCTGCCATTATCTCTACCACCTCTAGTTCCTCTTCCTCTACTTATATATTGTATACTGTGTCCCCTTTTTGAATGTTGTTGGGCATCGTTGTTGTAAAACTTACCCCTGCCTTGACCATGATCATAAGTGTGCTGTTTGTTATTATATGACCTACTGTGGTTGTGTTGATCCTCTATATGTTGCATCTGACCCTTATGGTTTACGAAATCACTTTCTGCTGGACTCCAAGACCACTGATATACATCTAATACCCTCAAGAGTTTCTCTGCCGCTTCTCGCGTAGTAACCCCTTGTGTTGCAAATTTTTCTATTATGGGTGTTGGCATCCGATGGACAATGTCTTGTATTAGAATTATTTCAGGCATGGGATGGTCTAAGTAAGTTGCCTTATCAGCTTCCTGTAGAAAAAAGTCATATAATGTGGGAGGGGTTCCGTCCCATTTAGGCCCCAACCCTATTGACCTGCGAACCGAGTACTGTGTTTCTTGTGACCAAAACCTGTTGAGAAATGCTTCTTTTAGCTCGGCAAATGTTGTGAAATGTTGTAGGTGGGTATCACTCCACAGCCTGGCCGATCCTGTTAGATGCTGACCAAAACAATTTATTTTTTCTCTGTCTGAATAATTTATAAAAGGCCTCGAATCTTCAAAACTTTTCAGGAATTTGACGGGGTGTAAATTACCCTGTCCACTAAACCTGCTATACTCAACTTTTTCTGGTATGGTGACTATGCACTGTGAAGAAGAAGCTGCTTGGGTCTGTGTGTGAAGTGCTTCTGTTACTTGTGTTTTCAAGGAAACGACTTGTTGTTCACAATGCAGTATTCTACTGTCTGTCTCTAACATCTTGGTCTTCACTGAACCCACTTGTTCATCCCAGTGTTGTATTTTCTGGCTATTCTCAGTACATACTGTATGTAAGGCATCAATGACATCTATATTATTTTCTACCTTTGACCTAATGTCTGCTATCTGTGTCTGCGCATGCTGTTGGGACTGTTGCAATAAGGCAATTCCCTTATGGGATTCATGCATGTCCTCCTTTAACTTACTAACATCATTGCTATTTTGTGTTACTTGTTCACTAAGTGCTGAAACCGTGTGATCAACTTTCTCCTTGTGTGTATTCAATGCATGAGAGAGTTGACTGACCTGTGTTTTTACTGTCAAGGAATACTGTTCAAATGTTTCTTTAAGTTTTTTGTCAAAAGCACCTTCAAGTGACTGTAATTTTGTTTCAAAACCCTCAAATTGTTTTGTCTGTGCTTCAAGTGTTTCGCGAATCTTAGTCTGTTCATCACGTGTTTGTTTAGCCTGTGCTTCAAGTGTTTCACAAATCTTAGTCTGTTCTTTACGTGTTTCACGTTGGTTGGATTCAAACTTTTGATCGAGGTATTGTATGAGTTGGGATATTAGAGAGGATTCCTCTGGTGCTGTTTGTACAAGATGTGTTGGATGTGGGTTAAAAGACACAACTTCATCATCAGAAGATGATCTAGTTGAAAACTCCAATTGGTCATAAGACACCGACTGTATTGGGGTACTATCGATTGATAGCTGAGAAATATTATGTGCATTCACAGGATTTGATTCTAATTGTGTGGTTTCCCCCTGTACAACATTGCTTTGTACGTCCTGAAATTCAGTTATGCCTGTGCTATCATCCTCCTGAAGTTGAGTATTTGTGCCCTCCATGGTTAAACAAATGTTCTATACAGTGGGTTGAATTGGTACCACAAAGTAATCTAAAAAATTTGCTAATATAACTAAAATGGAATTTACGTAGAAATTATTCCGTAATCCGATTTGTTGATATTGAAAACCAGAGCAAAACATACCTTCAAATCGAATAAACTTATGTCTCCCACTATCTGTTCTTACAATATTCCCAAAACAACAAACACACAAAACATAAAAAGGTGGGAAAATATCTACAAAGCAAAAAGAACTGTGTCACTAATGATTGTCGAAAACAAACTGAGCATTGAGCAACCAAACACACCTAACCTACAAATTATTTACGCTAAATACAATCACAACTCAAAGATTACGCGTTGCAATGTAATACGTGAATAATATCTGTGCTGAAAATCAAAGACGAAAGTATTTTACATCAACACAAAAGCAACATCTTTGCGCCAGCGACATATGAACATCAAAGATTTCTATTTGGAAATGGAAGACGTTACTAAATCTTTGCTCACAAGTTATTTTTCTTTGTGGTTACTATCTTTGACCTTCTCGCTTGCTCAAAGACAATATGGCGCGACCATCATGAACCAAATATTAGAATTCGAAATTTAAAAAAGACAAATTTAAAATAATTTTTTGTTTTGTTTTGACGGAGAGAGACAAAATCACGAGTATTTATGACTAAATCGTCGCGACAAGCCACATAGACATACAAAAATTACTGATTAAAATATTTACACAACAATTCAGCATGTGATAACACAAATATTGTATTTGGAAATACTGCTAGCAGACACTTAGCAAGCACGTGGTTGGCAATAACGACAATTTAGCCAACAAAATACTAATTCCTTTTCCCAAAATTGTATAAAGCGTTGCACACACTAATGAATTGACAACATTACTGAAAATTACTTTCAACACTGTGAAAGCTGCAATACTTGTAGCTTGTGTGTTGCCGCACACACCTCGCGGAATGAAGACACTTTTTTGAAAAAACCGGCACTTATTCTAGGCTTCGCTGCGAACTTATCTGTATGTTGATCGAAATGTGTCGCCTTCCGTACTGCGCTGGGCGTTGTGAAGCTGCTATCGGCAAAACCTCTGCTCTGCTGGATTGTGTCGCCCCGGAAAGCTGCGTGACGAAGCTGCAGGACTCGCAAACTGCCCCCTGCAGTGTGAAAGTCTACGTCGGGTACCACAGCGTCTCGGAAAAGGTATCTGCGACCTCCGCGTAGTAATAATTGTCGTAGCTCGCGTCGTCTTCCACACACGTTGCCGGCAGTTGACAAAAGCTTCCGACCAAGTTTGAAGCGTAGTATTCTCTCGAAAGCAAGGTATATGAACCGCTTTCACTGGTCACTCCACAAGTCCCATGTAACGATAAAGTGGCGTCTGCTGGCGGCGATAATGCACTAGCAGCTTGGGGTGGGGTAATTGTTGTTCGTCTAGGTATCAAAGGATTGCAGGTTCTTCTACTAATAATTCACAAAGTCGCCATATAGATAATCTTTCAATTTATTCACCGAACGTACAATTACTAAGCCACCACCACCATCGATTATAATTTGACCGTATGTAAAGGCTATTCAGGACTTCTTCTCCTACAAACTGCAAGTTCTGAGCTACACTTCTATCACTTGGTTTGGATGCTTTAGTTCGACGACCACAAGTTCACTGCTATTTACAAAACACTGCAGTTTATCTGCATGACGGCGGCGTACTTATAATGTTTCATTAGGTCCACATGATAGTGCCAGAACGCACCGCCAAACAATCACTGCCGCGCGCAACCAACCGTGACCGACCTCCAAGACAGCGAGTCACAGACTGCCCTCAACAATCCAACTCGCATCTCGCGTTACACTTTCAACAATCGGATCGTCCTGATTCCACCGCTCAACCCGAACACACACATGGTTTTTTATACTGTCTCGCCACAACCGCTACAGTACGTGTTTCGGAAAAAGTGCAGGAAGCTAGTTATAAGGCAGCCGAACTTATCGTAAAGGCCAAGAAACCACATACAATAGGTGAAACGCTGTTAAAGCCTGTTTGTAAAGAGATGGTGAGAATAGTTCTGGGTTTAAAATCTGCTAGTGAAATTTCAAAAATTCCTCTTTCTGCTGACACAATCAGTCGTCGAGTTATTGATATGTCTCGTGATATTGAAGAAATTATGAAGGAGAAAATCAAGAACAGTCAGAAGTTCTCACTTCAGATCGACGAGTCCACAAATATTAGTCGCCAAGCACAACTTCTGGCTTACATTCGCTACATCGAGGGAGATGTAATTGTAAGTAATTTTTTCTTTTGCAAAGAACTTCCAGAGCATACTACAGGTGAAGAAATATTTCGTTTGACTGATGAATATTTGCGCCTTAATGAATTAACATGGAAGGATTGCGTTAGTGTTTGTACAGACGGAGCGGGTCTATGACAGGCCCAGTGAATGGATTTGCAGCTAAGGTACGCGATGTAAATCTCAACGTACGATGCGATCATTGTCTCATTCACCGCGAAGCCATTGTTGCTAAGTCTCTGCCACCTTCTCTGAAAGATGTGCTGGACGAAGTAGTAAAAGTCGTGAACTTCATAAAATCGCGGCCCCTAAATTCGAGACTATTTTCTGTTTTATGTCAGGAAATGGGTTCAGAACACACTCCACTGCTGCTACATACAGAAGTACGTTGGCTGTCAGGAAGAAAAGTGTTAAAGCGAATATCTGAACTTAGAGAAGAGGTCCAGGCATTTTTGACTGTTGAAAGACACAAGTACGCGGATTTATTCGCAGATGGCGAATGGGTATGTAAGTTAGCATATCTTTCCGACATTTTCGTACACTTGAATGAGCTGAACATCAAAATGCAAGGTAGGAATGAAAATATTCTTGTTAGTATGGATAAGATTAAAGGATTTGAGAACAAGCTGGATTTGTGGTTACAGAGGATTGAAAATGGGTCGTGTGAGATGTTTCCGACTGTATGGTCACTTGATGACGGTAATAAAATGGTGATGGACTTAATTAAAGAACATTTAGAAGTCTTGCAGCAGAGATTCAAAAAGTACTTTGGAGAAAGTGTTGAAGATTTCGACTGGGTTCGTGATCCATTCGTTGCAAATTCGGAACATCTTCCAATTAATATTCAAGAGGAACTCGCAGATTTAAAAGCTGACAGAACTTTGAAATTAAAGCTTCTCGAAGTTCCTTTAGATACGTTTTGGCTAACAATCAAGTTGCCTTCAGAATGCTTCGACGAGTGAAGAACTGGCTCAGGAGCACCATGGGAGAGGAAAGATTGACTGGATTATATCTGATGGGTGTGCATCGAAATTTAGTGGAAGCACACCGTGAGATATTGACAAAGTTATTGAAAATTTTTCTGAGAATCCGAGACGATTAATGTTTTTACATAAAAAAACTATAATTGAGTTATGATCTTGATTAACTGCATAGCAGGTCCTTGGATTACTATGTTAATCAATAATAAAATAAGTTTGAGTTTTATTTTGTAAGAAATCGTCATGCTTCAGTCGCCCACCCCAATCACTCGAAAAAAAAAATACGGGTTCCCCCCCCCCCCCCCCTTAGTTCTGATCCGGCAAGGTGTGCCGCGAGATTTATGGATAACCTTATGGTGTGCCACTAGATGGAAAAGGTTGCGGACCACTGCTATAAGTTACACTGTGAATGGGCCACTAGAGCTATAGGTAGGCGCATAGAGAGCACAGAACTGAGCGTTAATGCTCCGGCCTCGCATTCGGGAGGACGTGGGTTCGAATCCCTGTCCGGGCATCCAGATTTGAGTTTTCCATGGTTTCCCCAAAAAACTCCAGGCGAATGGTCCTTTAAAAGGCGATGGCCGAATTCCTTCCCGTTCCTAGTCCCGATCCTTTCGCGCCTCTAATGATGAGACGTATAGTCACAGGCAAAAAAAAAAAAAAAAAAAAAAAAGCTAGCATGGCGATGTGGGGTGGCGGAGCCTTGTGCTAGACGCTTGAATTAGTAGAGCCACGAACTCCGCAAAGTTCATGTGACAAAGATTGGTTTTTACACGCTTGCATAGTTATGTTAATAATTTAATTCACTTGCGAAATCATCCTACGTTTTTAGTTGCTGAAAGATGAGGCAAAAATAAATCAGTATGGCAGTATTGTCGGTAGATAGGGTTTACTTATGAAAAATGTAGAATTTGACATAAAAAATACACTTATTTTGATTTTTAATTTATTTTTGATAATACATTAAAATCTAAATAATTATACATTTATTTTTCCACTTCCGCTTCCTCAAAACATCCGCATTGCGAATGTCAAGCCCTAAACATCCGCATCAGCTAAGATGACCTCCGTTACAAATACAGTGTAGAAATCCGGTGTTTTTTTCGCCCATATTTTGACAGTGTTGAACTACAGTAATATTTTACGTCGACTACGAATCTTTGAATTTACATCTTCTTACTTATTTAATTGTGGTATTATGCTCCTAAGCGAATTTTTTATCGAGATGTTCGTCGTTCAATCCTGTAATAGCAATATTTCAGCAAAGATTGTTGTTTCATCAATGTACCAAGTTCGCAGAAATGGTGTATTTAAAAATTAAATCTTAGCGACTGAAGTTTTTACAGCGAATTCTCAATACGTTGGGGACACGAGATCCATCAATTGTGACCGATTTAACATCTCGTTGATTGACGATGTATCAAATAGTTTTTCGTCACAAGTCCTGCTGGTATAAATCCTAGTGGTAAACTTTCCGCTGAATGCTTCTTTACAGTCGAAGCATGGTAAAACACTACAAACTGAATGTTGGAAACACAAAAATAATCTGACAACCACATGTTCTTTTGAGGTGGCTGTACATACATTCCTCTTTGACACTATTTACACAGAACACTGCTATATTCCGAATTTCATAAGCTGCCTCGTTGCAACGACATATGACCCATAAACAACAATCTAATTTTGGTTTACCTTTCTTTTTTTTTAGGTAAGTCTAAGTTAAGGCTAATTGGGATCATTATAACTAAGGAAGCACTATTGCCAAGAAAAGAAAGGAAACATTTTATTATGAAGGAAACAACGTGGCATTCATCTGGGGTGATTTTGGGAAATCCTGGAAAACTTAAATGTGGATGTACAGTGAAGTGTATGATGGTTCTAATCAATACGATACCTGAAAATTACTGCTCAGTCGCCAAGAACCTCCCTATACCCTGCAAAAAAATAATTCCCGTTATTGACGAAATATGTTGGTCTCCAAATATGTAACAAGATATTGTTTCTCACAACCTTCTTATATCCTGCAAAAAAATAATGTTTAGTACGTTAATTCCAGGTACTGACGAAATATGTGGGTCTCCAACGACGGTAACAAGATGTTGTTTCTCATTTCAGGTGATTCTTGTTACTCATTCAGAAGCGGAATTATGTCTCGTTGAAGCTTTCAAGATTTGTTGATGTACAAAGTTTCCTATAAATCTCCGTACCTCAGTCAAAATTGATCGGCTGCTGGGTAAAATTTCAAGATTGTTCATGACAATGACACTAACCTGAGTACTTCTAGCGAATGTTACCTTTCGTTTACGCTTCACGCTCTTCTAACTGATGCTGCAATTATACCGGAAGACTTCTTGCAACCTGTCATAAATTAATTATGATACCCCACAAACATGTAATTTCTTTTAAAAGGTAAACTACATTGTCTGACAAAAAAAGTGATGCATCCAGAAGGTGTGGAAGAAACGAATTGAAACTTCACGAGTTGATAAGGTACGTGATGTTATTTCAGTGTTTACAAAATCGAGTAAAATTTACAAAGAATATGGTAGTATAATCCCACTCATAACTATGATGTTTCATTCCCTCTACCCTGCATGCATGGACTGATTTGGTTGGGAAGGATATCATACAGCCATTGTATCCTCTCCTAATGCTAGAGCTGTAGCAAAACGTATGTATTCGTTACTGAGTAACGGGTTCGTCGCCTGACTCGAAGTACCCAATCGTTGCCCACAAATTAATTTCGTTACTCACGTGTTTCGTTACTCGCATTTGTAGTATAGATGTCAGTTTGATTTGATAAACGACGTATCATGCGTCATGCGTGAGATGGAACGGTTCGCCCAGCAATTTTATGAGCAGATGTTTGTTTTGAAATTAGTTGATTTAAGTGTACTGCGATTGTGATAATAGGTATTATTCTGAAATATGTAATATTCAGGGCAGTAAATCAAATGTAGGAACAATTTACCTAAATTTACTTTACTGAGTGAACAATTTACTTGTACTTTACAAAGTCATTCATGCGATGCTTCATGCTAGTGCTCAATTGTATGAGACATAGCAATCAATGAATTTTAATTACAGCAGGATCCATGTGAACAGTGCAGTACTGGCTTTGATGTTGAATGTTTGTTGTAACCGTGACGCATCAACAATTACGAATCTAATAACAAAAAGATAAAAAAAATTTAGATAAATAAATGAAAACAGCAAAGGAAGACTGGTTAAACCTCCTATTTAAAAACGAAATACTTGGATGGGATTATAATATTACAGTATCTGTTAAATTCATGTCCCACTATCATATCAAGATTGTAGGCAGGGTTTTGAGTAGTCTACTTTAAAAAATAACCACCATTAGTTATTGTCACTAGATATGTCACCGTCAGGTGAGAGGTCAGGTCTTTTTTTTTTGTATGCAAACAGGTGACTGTTTTCAAATTAGATTATTCTTTCGTATATGATATTCATTACAGTAAGTCATGTTTACATTGAGAGGTTTTCCGTAAGATTGCTAATTTTATCCAAACGAACAACTTACCTAAACTTATTTTGTTAAATAAATAATTTAAACTTAACCAAGTTCGAACTAAGTCGTCCCGAAGCTTCATGCTAGTGTTCAATTGTACCAAAAGTAACGAGTAATGGAACGATACGATGGTAACGAAGTTATCCTGTACGCGACGCGACTCGATGCAATGCTTCATGTTAGCGTTCAGTTGTATCAATAGTAACGAGTAACGATTCGAACGTAACGGGTGATGATTGGTTTAGTAACGAATACATACGGGTGCAGAATTTCTCGTTACTTTTACAACTCTACCTAATGCAATCTGGCCCCCAACTGTTGTAACTGGTGCTGGATACTGTCACTGAGACGTCGTTGACGTCCGAGCTTGTCGCACACATGTTGTATCGGGGGCAGATCTGGGGATCTTGCTGGCCCCGGGAGTACCTTATCTTCGCACAGGAAGTTTATACAGACATGTGCCGAATCATAATGAACATTGTCCTGTTGAAAAATTGCACAACGATAATGGCGCTTGAGAGGTAACACGTGAGGACGCAGGATGTCTGTAACTTACCATTGTGCCTTCAGAGTTGCCTAGACCACTACCAGTCGTGACTGGAAGTCATATTCGTGGATTCCTCACACTATGTGCCATTCTAAAATACTGAGAGAGTAAGACTTCTCTCCACTTCACCACAATACTAGCCGACGATGGCTAGTGCACAATCTCTAAACACTATGAATGGCGTCGCACTATGTTGAGCGATGAATTGCGTTCCTGCACTATCTCGGATGATCATCGTCGGCTAATTCTTTCAATGTTTTGGAGAGGAACGGTGGTGGTACTCCTGGCGCCAAGGTGTGGGGAGCCATCGGTAATGACTTCAGGTTAACGTCTGGTAACGATTGAGGGAACACTGACGACACAACAGTACGTCTGCGTCCTCATGTGTTGCCTCTCATGCGACAGTGTAATGGTGCCATTCTTTAACAGGACAATGCTTCTCCACACACAGCACGGATCTCTGCGTGATGTTGAGGTAATCTCGTGGCTAGCAAGATCCCTACACATATGTGTGACTAACTCCATCTCAGTGCCAGTATCCAGGAATTTAAGAAGCAGTTACAAAAGTTGTGGTCCAGCTTTATATGACACCCTTCCCAACCGAATCGGTGTATGCATCCAGGGTAGAGGGGATGCAACGTCATACAGATAAGTAGGCTCGTACTACCAAGTTCTTAGTAAGTTTGACTAGATTTTTTAATCACTGAAATATCATCACATATCCTCTGAACCCGCGAAGTTTCATTTCGTTTTCCCTTTTTTTGTCAGGCAGTGTGTCACTTTAACGGACTAAAAAACAATTGCCATGAAATATTTCATTGTTCGTCATATCTATTATCGAAATCTTGCAGTGAAATGTTACCTGAATTGCTCGAGTTTTAGCAGAAATATTATAATTTGATTACCCAAGCATAATTATTTAAAATGTCATTTCATTTTTCAAAATGTAATAAGCTCTGCATTTAGTGGCAGATGTTGGAATTTACCGAGCCGGGGCGAAAACTGTGAGATTGCCGACCCTTCGAACATTAATTCGCTGCCCCCTTGTCGCCATCCCGAGTGTCGCCCCCCTCTTTCCTCCCCGATTTTCGGCCATGGTCACCGCTATTTTTAAAAAGAGGTCGCCGTGACATAAATTTGGCGCCCTTCAAACACGATTTTGCCGGTCCCCTGCATTTGCCGCCCGGGACAAGTGCTCCATTTTGGCCCCCTCCCCCCCCCCCCCCTTTCCTGCTCTATATCCGGCACTGTCTCCATCTAACAACTAAGGTGTCCATTAATTACGGAAATTTGGAACCCCCTCCCTCCCGTGGTGAGATTTCGTGAGATGTGGTGGGACCCTACCTCCCCCTCCCACCCTCCTATGGTTAGGTGAGATCTCGGGGGACCTATGTCCCCTCCCTGCTGACGTCCTCCCAAGTTTTGGTGCAGACCATTCTTTTAAGCTCTACTCTTCTTCAAGGAATTAAAAAGATGAGAGATTTTTGTCGACCACCCGGCCATTGAACACACAAAGCCATAGTAATAGACACAAACCATAACAATACCCACGCTGAGGAAGGCAAGCGGATATCACACCAGTTAAATTTCCTGGGTGCCTCCCTGCACGTTCATTTCCTCTGTGGCTGCAGATTACACGTAGATCACCGAATATGGCAATCCAATTATTCATTCTTAACTATACAACTGACACGTCTTTCCAAATTTAACACTTTCTAGTAATGTTATAGATCTAATTAGATCAAGAAATTTACAGTCGTATCTTTTTTTCTTTTTTTTTTTTTTTTTTTTGCAGCTATATGCCTTGTCAACGTGTCAACGTTGAGGTCATTAGAAGCGTGAAAAGATGTGGACAGCGTACGGGAAGGAATTCGTCCATGGCCCTTTGAAGGAAGCATTCCGGAATTCACCTGGAATGATTTGGGAAAACCATGGTAAACCCAAATTTGAATGCCCGTCTTCCAAAATGCAAGGCCAGAATGATACTGCTCACCCACCACGATTGTTAGTCCTAGCTAAAGCTCTTGTTTACTAATAGTATTAATAAAGGTTTTCTCATGCAACCCTGGACGACTTTTAAAGTAAATTTTACTTTACCTAGCCATGTGAGTACCGAGATTGCTAGCCAGATCGCGGTTTCCCATGATTTTCCGGAATCACTCCAGGTGAATGTCGGGATAGTAACTTTATAAAAGGCCACGCACAATTTCCTTCCCGTTCCTTGTATACCATCTACTCAAAACTATAATGACGCTGACGTACCGTTAAACCCAGTGAAAAAATACCAGATTTAAAATAAATTTGAGTAGTAAAGTTAAAATAAGTTCAAACCGATTAAATTTTTAATGCATATTAAAGAGATAGTGCCGTGTTGGGATTAAGCTTTCAACCATCGGTAAACCTACTTTCTGCATAAGAAAAATTTGTGTGTGTCTACATATCTGTTTCTGAAGGGCGTACACTATCGAGGTACAGTCACCTTTGCGTTCTGCTGGTCATCTGCGTATTACTTTCACTTCCTGTTATAGTATTAATGACCTTCCAGTAAGTTTTTAACTGTTTTCTTACTCAATTTTCTCAGTACGTAGCTTCTGGAACTTTTCTGACATTGATTAAGTGTTATTATGAGATACGAGCATTTAATTGCCCCATTACTATTTCTTTTACAAACGTTAATATCCATTCCCTTCCGAACGTTGTAAAATATTTTTTCCTGTCTTTACGATGATCAACTAGCACTTTCATCAAACTATCTTATATAAACACATTAATTTCACACTTTTAAAGCTCTACATATAGTTATGTCTTTATTTTGTTGATTGGTAAAACTAGGAATAGCAATAAATATTTACTCCCTTATTTTTTTCATATCCTCCTCTATTATCAAATTTCATCAAATTATTAGATTTTTTGATGAGTTTTTACGCAACGTCGACGGCAAAATAACTAAAACCGGAAGAGGTTTATCGCAATGAAATCGAAGGAAACTAGTAATGATTAACTTCACTTATTTCGAAAAATCACGTGAGACTGCAATCTAATTAGAATCCAGCACGCTGAACGCCTAGAAAGTATAGGAAGATATGACCTTATTTCTTTCGCTTTATAGTTAATTACCACGTCTAAGGGTTTTTATCTTTGGTTTAACGCTTCGTCGATGCCGAGGTCACTAGAGGTGGGAAAGGACTGGGGCATTTCGCAGTGTCGATATAATAACCTAAGACATAACGGCTTCATTGTATTGGATAGCCATATTGAAAGAACATGTTTAGAGACCCGAACTATCTTTTTCTGAAATAAATGAAGTCTCTCTGTCATTTGGTTCGTTAGTATAAAATATGGACGATTGATCTTCCGTTTGTCCCTGCCCCTCCTCCCCACGAAAAAAATCTACTAATGTTTCTATAACTTCATATTATTGACATATGCATCGAGGACTCAACACTAGTACTACCTTGAAGATTCTCGAACAAGGTGTAAAGATAAAGCAAGAGGTAAATCTAGGGATTTTTCAGGAGTATCAGAATCTCCGCAATCAAGGCTCTTTAAATGGTTCACGTGGTTGGTAGGCCCAAGAAAATTGGAATGTTTATTTATTTTACTTTTCACTGTCATCCTGATTGGTCCAATGCAATCAACTACCTCCTTCTACCCCACAAAAATATTTTTTTTTAAATACATACGCAACACACAAATATCCTCAATAATCTGCTTCACATAATTTTATGTACTTATTCCACTAAAAATTTTTTTAGCTACACCTTTACTAACAAATTATCCAATCCCGAATATTACAAATGTGACCCACAATTCCATCTCTTCTTTTTACATGCTATTTTCACAAATTTCTTTCTTAACCAGTCGATTATGTAATTTAGACGTTTATAATTTCATCAGTCCAATTAAGTATTAATAGAATCCTGTTGTACCACATGCCGAATGCTTATTTCTGATATCCAGAATTCGATAGAGCGTTGTGCTTCAAACAAACAAGTTTCGGAGATTCTTAATGAATCCTGGATTAATATTTAGTACTAAATAGACTTCCTTTTCGAAGAAGAATTTGACAAGTAATGTTAATTTAGATTTCTTATTATTCTTGCTTCAATCATTATTTATAACGAGTGGCAGCTTGTGGTCATGGTCATCTTTTCCCTTCCATGCATTACTTTCAATTCTTATTGGTGTAACAATTGAAAGTAATGCATGGAAGGTAAAAGATGACCATGACCACAAGCTGGCACCCGATTTCTGGCACAAGGGTGTAGGAAGATTCTCTTTTTTCGGTAAGGGTGTCAGGGATTGGAATAAGTTACCAAGAGAAATGATTAATAATTTGCCAAAAACGTTGAAAGAATTTAAAGTTAAAATTTGTAAAGGGTAAATGCAGGTGGATGCAGAAAAGGTGAAAGATTGGTGTTAATGGAAATTGCCACCGGAGCTTACTTTCCATTGGAATTTAATTTAATTTAATAACTTAACTTCTTAAATGACTTATTTACTCTATTATTATTATTTTTTCTGCGCATACGTTGTTTACATGCTAATGTTAACAAATGAAACCAGTAGTATAAAGGATTATTGTAAGGTATTCTCAAGGAAATATAACGTTTATTCTCCGTACTTCATGCCGAAATACTGTCTCGGTCCAGGAAGAGAACTCGCTGCCGTGAGAGGTGAATTGAAGGTAGTGTGTTCCCACACCTATGTCGCGTTCCCCTCCTCCAGTGAAAGCAAAGACGCTCGCCGTATATAAGCACGGCGAGTGGCCACAGAAAGCACTCCATCCTTCAACTGGGTGCTCAGTCTTCAATCACAGACATGAGAGGTCTCCTGGTGAGTATTGAGATGCACCACACACAACACAATCTTTTCTTCTTATTATTCTTAAGGCTCTCTGAAGATATTCTGACATATTTGTCTTACCTTTGTGCAACACATTTTTGAATCCGAGAAATGAGTAGTGATGCTCTCTCAGACAAGACTCAAAGGATACTCTCCTGACCAATTACTGCCACTTTGTGTTTGTTTCCATCCTAAGTATTGATTTCTAAACAGTCGTCTGTAGAATGTATTCAGAAGTATTCTGAAAATATTTTTCTGTGACTTAAATACTTTCAGTGCATATGAAGCTATAGATAAGAAAATTGTGCCACTGGTGAGTAAGGACTAAACATTTCTTGAACCAACTTCCTTGTTTTCACAGCATATATTCCGAATGTCATTCTTGGGGGAAAAGTTGAAGAACTAAGTTCTGCTTAGAAATGTTTGAATTTGTTGGTTCCTTGTTCAGTTGTCATCTAAAATCACACCCAGCAATTTCGCGAAATTTCTTTCAGGGACTGCTTTATCCTCAGATATCACATTATGACAACTCCCTTTTTTACTAACTGTCTTTTCTGCTACTCATTTTTAGAGTAAAATTTGTGATGTCTTAGACATAGAATTTGTAATGTCTTTACACTGATGTGTCTTCTAAAACTAGGCTAGTGTATGCCAAGGAAGACCATTTCTATTACCAAGTGATATGAATGAGACCCTTTATGAATATTAGGCACAGCAATAGACTAAGAAATGATCCTTGAGTAATGCAGTGTTTAATTATTACACATTCTGAGTTTATAATCTCACATCTTCTCATTTTATAGATATTATTTCAAAGAAAGTGTTGCTCTATGATTAACGTGATAGATTTCCAATATATCAAAGGAAATTTTACTGTCTGCAAAATGAAAGATCTTGGTCAGGATCACAGGAAGATTTGTCCACATCTAAAGTTATGTAAAATCTTCCAGATTTTAATGGCTGAAAATGTATCTTTTATTTCATCAGCCCCTCCTCCAGACCTCCTTTTCGACTCTAAGGCAGTTATAAATGACAGAGAGCTTCTTAGATTTCATCACACTTTAATATCTCGACTGCAATTTATTCTACTTAAAAACAGCATGAGGAGGTTTATTTATAAGGTTTTTGCACAAGGATGATTGCACATATTGTTCGATGGTATACAGCGGTGAAAATTTATTCTCTTATCTGTTTGTCTCAGGTGGTCGCAGTGCTGGTGGTGGCGGCATCGGCCGCACAAACTGCCGAGCAGGCGTCCACTGCCTCGACAGCGGATGCCGGCAAGAAGCAGGACAAGAGAGGACTCCTGGGGCTCGGCTATGGAGGTGGTTACGGAGGAGGATTTGGAGGTGGATACGGAGGTGGTCATTTAGGAGGGTACGGAGGAGGATACGGAGGTGGACTCGGAGGAGGATACGGAGGTGGCCTCGGAGGAGGATACGGAGGTGGCCTCGGAGGAGGATATGGAGGTGGCCTCGGGGGAGGATACGGTCTGGGCGGTGGACTAGGAGGTGGCGTTGTGGCTGCATCAGGACCTGTCGTCAACGTGCAAACGGTGAGCAATAATTCTAATGTTTAAATTGGTTACAAGTGCTGAAAATATTTCTATCGTTAACATCACTCATTAGTTCCAAAGACGCCGAAGAGAAAATTTTCTAACAATACTAAGTCAATAGATGCCAATATTTTAAACACCGATACATCCACAAAGGACCAGGAGGTGATTTAACTATTTTTGCCATTATTTCAGATATATTTTTATAGGGACTGTACCTGGAATATAAAGGGTTAGCATTACACGAAATAATTTACTCCCCCGAATTCTAAGAACCATCTTAAATTTGGCAATTTGCTAAATTTTTTACTGTTTTGTTTTACAAGTAATTCTGAAAGAAACTGCCTTTTAGCGGTTGTCATCCTGTGAGGTGGTCTGTGGACCATTCAACTTTGCGTTGGTGGTTTTTGTGTTAGTATGTACCTGACATTCTAAGCTTTTGAGGTGGAATTTAAGGACCATCCCAGTATTAACATTGTCGACAACTGGCTAAAACCTGCAGTCACTATGGTCGGTATGCAAGCGGCTGCAGATTTGTATCTGTAGATGCATTTTAGTTGTATCTTTATGCGTATAGCAAAATTCGCCTGCACATTATAAATGACAGAGGTGAATAACAATGCTTGGTTGAAAAGCAAAGAAACAAAAGTTATACTCAGGTAATATTGATAATGGTAACTTTTCTTATATCACTGTAACCAACGATACTGTGAATCACTTTTCAAGGCAAATTCATTTGAGTTTCCTATGTATTTGAATCTTTCCTTCCACAAATTAACTAAAATTGCCTAAGCGACATTTAACATTAATTTTTATCCCAACTAAAAACGTATTCCGTATTTTATAACCTGTAAACTTCTACTTGGGGCTTTTGGTTCCGAGCATACCGCTATTTAGAGTTGGTGTTGCCTGATTACCAGGAAAAGAAATGCATTTGAGTGCCAAAATATTCAAACGTCCAGGTGATTGTTAAATTACAGTAAATTATAGTCTAATTTAGACTAAGCATTGAAATTTGGATTTTTGTTCTATATTCTGAACTCTATTGAGTTCTTATAGACATTAAAGTCAAAGTCATAAAATACAAATTACAGTGGCGAGAAGCTAAGTAACAAAAAAGAGCCTTTGCTTAGCATGCTTAAGAGAAAGCACATTGAAATTAGTAACTTCGCACTACCTATGTCTACATGAAAGAACTTACCTATAACTGATTAGATTTTCACATGAATATCTTTAGATATTTGCTGTATTTGTATATATTAGCGAAATTTGTGTTAGAAAACTGATTTTCGATCAGAAGTTGTATCTGTTATTGGCTCCAGACGTACACATTAAGATCTTTATAATTATGGACTGAATGTCCTGAACTATTTTTGGTAAGTAATTTGATTATATTCAAGTTTAAGCAGTCTTACAGATCTGTCCTGTCAGTGAAACGCCGAATGTAAATTGTCATATGGAGATTTGAGGATTAGTTAACCTGAATGTGCTTCTTGTGACACAGCTCTCCTATTTGAAATTCCAGGTGGCCCGTCCCGTATCAGTGCCCGTACCGCAGCCTGTTGAGGTACAGCGGCCTGTCCCAGTGCCAGTACCTCATCCAGTGCCAGTGTCGGTACCCCGCGCCGTGCCGGTGCCCGTACCTCAGCCTGTACCCGTCTCTGTACCTCGCCCCTACCCGGTCACCGTACCCAGGCCTGTGGCTGTACCAGTTCCACAGCCTTACCCCGTCACCGTACCACATCCCATACCAGTGGTGGTGAGCTCTGGCGGATACGGAGGCGGCATTGGTGGTGGATACGGAGGTGGCTTCGGAGGCGGTTACGGTGGTGGCTTTGGAGGCGGCCACGGTGGCAGCTTGGGAGGCGGCTATGGTGGCAGCTTGGGAGGCGGCTACGGTGGCAGCTATGGAGGCGGCTATGGTAGCAGCTTGGGAGGCGGCTACGGTGGTGGCCACGGCGGTAGCTATGGTGGATCCATTTCGTACGGGAAACACTGAGCACCGAAGCTGGTAGGTGAGTGCTCCTTTTCCAGATAATTCGTTGTATACAGTTTCATGAAGTCGGGAAGGATGGCTGCTTCATTTGCCTTAACGTTATTAGCAAGGTATAATTCTAATAACCTTATAGTGAACCAATGTTTACAGTTATGGTATTCATTAACTTGCGATTTGTCAGTACATCATCAGAGTTCTAATTACTTAGCTCTATAACAATATTTCATTACATTATTGTGTTGTAATTCAGGGGATAATTCTTAGTAAAAACGCTCCTTAACTTCTAAATTGATACTTTCTTACGGTTGCTAGTGTGATACGCAATAGCAAAATAAAGTTCTTCATAAATATAGCAATTCGAAAATTTGTGGAAACTATGCCTATCATTTGCTTACAAATCTAAGCCGATATATATTTACGTATGAAAGGGTTATAAAAAAAACCACTTCCTTGCCAAGGTACATAGACATAAAAATAATGGGCGTAACAGAAATAACACAGATCACGAGGAAAACAAATCGCTGAAAAATTAAAACTCCTTCCTTCCATCACTTAAAAAAATAAACGAAAAAAATGAAAATCCAATATGTTCATAAATATAGAGGAATAAGTATCTTACAGACATGAATCTGAATTGCTTAACTGTTGCTATTGGGAAAGATACATAGATAGTTACTTCGCACATAACTCTTTAAAATATCAGCCAGCACCCAATAAAATGTTATACGTGCACTGTTTCAAATAATTGTATCGTTTCGCTGAATATTTATGTAACGTAAACAGTGTAAGACGATTATTACGTTAGCTCTGTTTCTAATCATGTTCCCTTCTTTCAGGATCTGCCTTCACGTCCTGCTTCATCAGTCATCATCATCAGCCAGGCATCTTTCAACATACTTCATGTTTGTAATTTTTTACTTTTTTTACGTATTTGTGGAATAAAAATATCAAACAAATAACTTTACAGTAATTTGACTACCCTGCCCATATATATATTTATTTGATTAAAAATTTATTTTAACGACGAAATGTTTGATTTATTATATTTTAATGTTTTATTACATTAAAGCAAGTAATTCTTCCATTAAAGAGATTATGGTGTATTGTGCAGTATTGTGTAGCATCCAGAAATACTGTCTCCATTAAATCTGGAGAGTTTTTGCATAGTAGAGGGTTCAACGATAGTACTGATTGACAAATTGGGAAAGGCAAATACGCTTGAGAACTATAGACCAATCAATTTATGCTACAGGACTAGAAATGTGACCTGGTATCAAAGATTCATAAGAGAGGGGAGGCAAATAAGAAGTATAAGACCCATAAATTTCATCCCTGTTGAAAGTTAATCTGGAATATTTATTACGAAAGAAATTATAAATCCACATCATAAATTTAGAACAGGTTATTCAAATGAATATCAATTAATGGGTTGAGTGCCTGATACTACGGATGACATGAAGAAGGTAGGCCAAGTAATAGTCTGGAACTAGATCTTGCTAAGGGATTTGCCAATGTGAGCTATGAATAGTTTTAAAAACATATGGGTGGTTTACAATTCTTAAGAGTCATGGTAGGAAATCGGTATCACAGGAAGTGGAAACAGGATTCCCACAGAGTAGTGGATGAAGACCATTTCTGTTCTATTCAATAATTTTGCTGTTATATTAAATTCAGAAATTAGGATTTTTGCAAATGATACAAAATTCTGAAATACCGCTGAAAATCACGATGTCGTAAACAAACGATATATGTTGATGATACGGAAATCAAGTTGTAATTCACTGAAACTCAAATTTTCTAAGGGAACTAAAATCGGCCGATGTTAATAAGGCGCGTCAGGTGGTCTGTTTAGTAAATGTAGTGCATGCTTGTAGAAATTATTGAATTAAATAATCAACTTAGTCCAGAACCCAAAGGTTGGTTGGATCCTCCCGAAAAAGGCATACCAAGCCATTGTGTTGGAGGTAGGACGGCCAGTTCCTTTCTTCTGAGACATGCAGTATAACGTGGAATCTGAACCACGAAACATCCTGGCGTACCTCATATGATCAAACGCATTTCATAGAAATTCCTGGTCCCACCCGAATATGAGCCCGGGACCGGACCTCGAACTGAAAGCAATCCCCTAAAGCACTGAGCTAGCAGACTAGACGAAATCCCTGTTGACAGAGAAATCATTTCTATAAACGTATCAAATAAAGTACACACAAAAGTAAACCGGATAAAAATAGAAACTAAGATACCAATAAATAGTTGCTAATGGCGTCATTATGAATATGGAGGACTTCTTAATTACTGAACAAAGAAGTACCCCCTACCTGACACCATACTTATTGAAAATGAAGTGAGTTTGGATAAGGTTTTTAAACATGTATAAGACTCTATTCAAGTACGATGGTGCCTCTTACAAACGAGAGGTTGACAAAAAGCTGACAAATAAAGATGATGCTGCTTTTCTAAAGGAATTAAAGACTGCAGCAGTGACTATGACTCTACCTACTGTCTTCGAAAGTGAGTTTTGTGGTTACGTAAACGTATTTAATACCGGTCCAAATTATTGTGACACCCTCTTGACAACACAATCCCCTTAATAATAAAACCGAAAGTAGTTGATATATTACTTAACATATCAAAAATTGATTCTATGATTCCAGTACTTCATGTGAATCGAGTTGATAAACTTAGTTTCAACCCAACTGATATAAATAATAAATGCCTATGCATTAAAACATATGACACTTTCAAATATAAAATTATACAACAAATACCCATCAGCTTTACTTTGTGTGCAAACATGGAGACATTATTAACAGCAACTAAACTTAGTATCATAAAGTCGAGAAATGTTATTCACTGAAAGTTATTGGAACTGAAAATAAGCAAGTTCAACTCGGAACAGTTTTTCAAGGACACAGTGACAGATACTAAGGAAAAGATTTCCCCCCCCCCCCCCCACAATAACAGGAGCAACAGCAAGAGTCTTTTACTTCTTCAGGCTAGATTATAACTAACTACCGAAGTGTGAAGTATAAACATTTAATCTATCAAGGTTCTGGCCTTCTTCCCGCGAAAAAATATGTTTATTGGGATGATCCAAAAGAAATTGTCAAAATGAGTTTACTTCAAAAGTGTCGAAATCAGCAGGTCATACAGCACACCAGTAATAGAAAAACTGAGTGAAAGAGGTATCGTAAAGCTGATAAAGTTGTAGCGGACCTCTACAGACCGTAGAAGAAGAATTTCCCAAGTAGGCGCGTAATAATAAAAGGATGCAATGTAGTCTTCACGGGTGTGCAGCCGGATGGTGTTTTGAAAACACCATCCGGTTGCACACCCGTGAAGACTACATTTCTTCAGTACGCCGGGATAGTCTCCACGCACAATAAAAGGATGATCTATGGCAAACTGAAACTATGGAAACGATACTGTATTCTCGTAAGAAAAAAGAAAAAGAAAGAAAAACAGTGGTTTCAAGTAAATGCTAATTGAGATATATTTAAAGTTTGCTTTGGGTCTACCATTCCAGAAAGGTTCGATGTTGCAGGAATAAAATAATAATAATCCTTGATCGTGCACCTAAAAAATGTACAGAGTGAAAACTGGAAGGAATTTCAAAATTAAACGCTTAAAACGCATACTATCAACA
Source organism: Vandiemenella viatica (assembly GCA_031002005.1). NCBI lineage: Eukaryota > Metazoa > Arthropoda > Insecta > Orthoptera > Morabidae > Vandiemenella > Vandiemenella viatica. The sequence continues at coordinate 75,493,138 of JARYHS010009186.1, read as the reverse complement.
ATTTTACTAATCGTTACTTAATATATACTTTCATTTTACAGGTTCGATATTTGAACTACTCAATAGAATTATTAAGAAAGTAAATTTAATAGATGTGGATAACATCGCTGGATTGAAGTGCTACTACAGTTAGTTTCCAATTACGATAAAAAGTGGAGCAGTATGAAATCATTTGACGTTAAAACCAACTCACTATTTTTATCCGTATACTAGCCCGTACCCGCGACTTCGTACGCGTGAATTAAGAATTTTTTTGCCAGAATTAAATATAGAAAGTTGTTGGTAACGAAGGATTGGTCCCAAACAATATCGAGTCGGAATAATATGACAGGAAAGCTATCACTATATAATTGTACCGTCTAACCTGTCTCTTGAAGAGAATCAATTTCCAACATATTTCTGTCACCATTCGATAAGGTCTCAAAATTTCGTGACTACAACTGTTAATCATACTGGAAAAAAATATCCTGCGCCCTTCATACAGATTTTCTTATCAAACTCCATCAATATCGATATAGCCATTTAGTCGTCAAAACGTAACAAAAAGACAGAGACTTACTTCCACATTTATAATAATATTACTGTGGTTCACACTCACACACTGACTGCGAACAACACCTGAGGGATCATTATAACGTAAAAAAGTGTTCACCTACAACACTGCAAGACTACTTACGATTTACCTCGCATTGCACCCTTAACTTTCTAATATCTACAGTTTAACATTCAATCCGAATAACCTACGGCCCAGGCCTGACTCTTACGATGAAAAACAACTTTTAAAAATCTTAGCCTCCGCGGAGGTTTGAACCGGAGAACACGACATTTGTAAGCAAGCGCTTTAACAACTGAGCTGCCAGTCCACAACACTGATACAAGGTACGTAGACGTCCATATCCAACGTGTCTGTCTATCGCCATATTTCGAAGTTATGAGACAACATGTGTTATTTATACAGATAATTTTTCAACCAAATGTAGACAGTATTTTCTCCTTGTTTAAAAGGATAAGTGTGCAAAGTTTCATCGAGATCGGATGAAAACTGTGGATTTGTATAAAGAACAAACAAACAAACATACATTCAGAATAGATAGAGGGTCCAGAACACACTGGAAAGTTGAAGATAAGTGAGTTAAATCATCGTAGTTGCGGGGACGAAGATTCGAACCCGAGCTGCACGCTTGACAGGCAAGCGCGGTACCGCTGATCTAAAGCGCCAACTACTTGGAGAAGCGGCTAGAGAGCTACATGAGCTGAGCTCTGCTCGGCCGGAGTAGAGACGTGTCCGCTGGGGCGCTCGGAGTATTGCCGATTATCGTGGCATACTGCAGAGTATTGACACAATTAAAGTTACGAATATTTCGGCTTCATTTCTTTCATTTTAATTACGAATATCTCTGCTCCTAATTGCACTATTTGAACCGGACAACTTCGATTCGACGGGAAATTTTTCAATTATGAGACAACATGTATTATTTATACAGATAATTTTTCAACCAAATGTAGACAGTATTTATCTCCTTGTTTCAAAGGATAAGTGTACAAAGTTTCATTGAGATAGGATGAAAACTGTTGATTTGTATGAAGAAAAAACAAAGTCCAGTGCCCTCCCTACAGATTTTCTCGTCAAATTCCGTTTAGGCATTTAATTGTCAAAACGTAACATAAGACAGAGACTTACTTCCGCATTTATAGTATTCCTACTGCAGATTACACACACACTGACTACGATTCACCCCTGATGGATCAATATAACGTAAAAAAAGTGTACATCTACTGTATTGCAAGACTACCTACGAATTGCCTCATATTGCACCCATACCTTTGTGATATCTACATTTTAAAATTCAATCCGAATAACCGACGGCCCAACCGTGACTCTTACGAGCAAAAACAATTTTTAAAAATCTTAGCCTCCACGGAGATTTGAACCGGAGACCACTACGTTCGTAAGCAAGCGCTTTAGCCACTTTTTTTTTAATCTTTATTGAGATAATAAATATTACATATTTACATTAATGTATCTTACTTGATAAACTTTGAACATTTGAGTCTTACTGTAGCTCAGGTTCACTGATTCGCAGAACCGTTCAAGCTCTCGGCTCAGTTCCTTTCTTGGCTGCTGGATGAAGTGCATATCTGCTGAATATTGCCTGCTATAGCCCAGCGTATATTCTAACACTTTTTTTATTTTACAAGAACCTTTTTTTGAATCAAGTTGGTTGTCAATATGGCATTATTACCTGCAGGAATCTTGCAAAATTGTCCTTATACGTTTTTAGTCTCAGTGTTCTATTATGTTCTACTATTAGGTAATGCCAGTAGTCTTCCAGTTTTGCCCTTCCTCGATTTTTTACAATATAATAAGTATAATTTCCTATAAGCCAAACATGGGCGTTTCTTTTACTTGGTGGAATTGCCTCTGATCTGGTAGCAAGATGCTATCGGGTGTGTACATGTTCGGTGCTGATCTGTTTATTAAAGCTAGCTTTTCCCTCGTCCAATTCCGAATTTTTGGTTCTTCACAGCACAGAAGTTGATGTTCTATCGTATCCTGTAAGTTACATTTTACGCACAGCGGTGAGGCACAGAGGCGGATTTTATACAGCTAGCCAATGAGCTGCCAGCCCACTTCGCGGAAACACGGTACGGAGACGTCCATATCCAACGTGTCTGTCTGTCGCCGTATTTCGAAGTTATGAGACAAAATGTGTTATTTATACAGATAATTTTTCAACCAAATGTAGACAGTATTTTTCTCCTTGTTTCAAAGGATAAGTGTGCAAAGTTTCATCGAGATCGGATGAAAACTGTGGATTTGTATGAAGAACAAACAAACTAACAAACATACATTCATCTTTATATATAAAGATAGTCGTACTAAAATTACTGCTTTAGCAAAATTCGAATTCTTGCATATTTAATGAATAATTTAATTGCCAAACTGGTCGACAGAAGTATTTAGTATTGGACTAGTTAAATTAACAAACCCTGACATTTACCTTTAGAAGATTGTCTAGATGATCATGTTTCAGGAGAATTTGATAAGTAATACATCTTAGCACACTTCTGGTTGGATGAGTGATAAGGAGAAGGAAAAATATCTAGTAAATGAACTACATGATTTGTAAAAACCATACAAAATTTCTTTTTCATTATGAGACGGTTTGTAATGTCTATTTAGTCAACCAAATCTTTAAACGTGAAAGTAGAATGGCAATTTCAATTCTGAGTCAGAAATAAAGACGAAAATTGGTGAAGGGGGTTAACATGAGCATGACCATTAGTCTTACAAAGAAGTCGAACAGATCGCGGTCTCGTGGCGGCGATGGTTGGCTGGGAGGTGTGAGGTATGATTCAGGCGGATGGCATACATCATTGTCCATAGTTTCGCCTGGTGCTGCTATGAAATAGATCTTGTGGAGGTCTATTGACCTAAGGCATTTCCGCTAGCAGTATTGTGGAGTGATATAGCTTAACCAGTTGCAACATTGGTCTCTTTTGTCCGTCGCCGAATCATTCATATTGGCCGGGACAACTGAGCAATGAGTTGGCGGAGCGATGTACATGATGGTCCTAATTATAACGTCGTACAATTCGAGAGTCCTAGCTGTTGTGTGACGTTATGGCGGGGTAGTTCCAATAAATTATATCGACGTCCGTTTCGGTGGTGCGGAAAATAGAGTGAATAGGGTCCAGTCTGAAGGTAGTTAATATACTGGAATGAAGTGTTTTTCATAATAATTTCTACTATTATTAATATTTATATATTTGCATGAATATCGGTTACTCAGAATTTAACTGTATTAAAAGCAGAGATACTGATGCTGATCGCCAACCTGATGATACAGGCGTTGGATGTTGCTTCTCTGTGCCAACTGTCTTGGGAATTTTGACAATGGAGTTTTTACCCGGCTTTACCCATTGTGGAAGTGAATGGAAATGTTATTGGTTGTTTGGTAGACTCTGATATGTGGGTTCAGTGTAATTTGTTGTTTGCGTTGAGTGAAAGGTGATAAAAGTGAGAGAATGAAATCCGATGCCGGCCAGTTCATACTGTTCTTCCGAAAGTCACCAAACGGCGACCAAGTTCGACACTGCCATCAAACGAACGGATCACCACCAACTGTGTCCGATTCCCTTCCTCTGTACTCACTAAAGGGATTTGAGGTTTAGTGCAGGAGATTAGTAGACAATTTAGTCATTAAGTATCCGGCTTTAGCACCTCCCCTACACTGCCGGTCAAATTCATTCACCGCCTGCAATCGAACCAACTAACGTCAGGTCCGGCACCGGACACCACCATATTACCATTCCGACCTGACATAGCGGAGTTATTAACTAAAGACAAATAAAAATACCTGTAATAAACTAAATTTGTGGTATATCGATGACCAAAATCATCTGCACGACTGAAAACTTGTGGAGGTAAAGCTAAATACGAAATGCCTTAATAAAATATACCATAGTGAGCTGCGTGTGTCTGAAGGTTTGAAATTGCATTAGAGAAAAACTATCGCAGCAATTTGGATGGTGTTTTCAAATTTTGAGAGCTGTGAAAATATTCTATGACTTTATGTGGTGAGGAACGGACCAAGAAATTATAATCATTTCGAAATGTGACAGATAGGCGCCACAGATCACTCTGTATGTGAGACGAGCACTCCTTTCAAGAAATACTCACGTAAGATCACACTTTTACTCTCTGCATCCTGTTTTATGTTTTAATTTAACTTACTACATTTCATTCAATATTCATTCATGTATTACATTGCGTTACAATATAAGTATAGAAACCGAATCTAAGGTAATAACTAAAAGGAAGTAAAGTTTTTAGATGACATTTACATTTTTGCTTCTCCACGTTAATATCTGGTACTAGAATAATAAGTTTAAAGCCTTTCTGCACGCACCAGGGTCCGCGTGGCCGAAGCATTGGGCAAATGCTAGTAACATTATAATACTCAGAATTTTAGGCTCCTTGAATGTTACAGTTCCTCCTAGTAAGCAGTAGAGAATAGATAATTTTATTTAAAAACATATCATGATTATTTCATCTAAAAGTCACACATTTTCACAAAAAAAAATTGCGTCATTTTTAGTGGCGTTTTTAAAATATCAAGTTTGATGTTTCTGTTCAGTAATAGACTACATATATCATTGTGTTCATTTATCTGCCCTATGCGTCCATAAACACATATATCATAATGTAGCAATGAAACAAAATACGATATGTTTTGCAATAAAATCTTGATTGTGTTGTAAATTCGCCTTATTTCGACAACTAGCTCCTCCTCCAAATTCTTCGAGATATACACCTGAATATAGCGGAGCTAGCCGAAAAAAAAGTGGTATTTGTACACCCGGCGGTACACTACTGAATCTGTCACATCCGCTCGTAGAGTATATATTTTCTTTAGTATCAACTTTGAGCAGAATCAAATTGTTGAATAGTTCATGAGAATATTCTTAATTATACTAATAAAAACTGGTTAATATTTAGAAACTAAATCATTTAACAAATTCGTATAACGACACAAAATAACTATTAGAGTAACTACATTACAAGCATAATTTCAAAAGAACCGAACCGGGAATAGTAACTGATTGTACATTGCATTTTTAGGGTTTCCAAAATGGTACCGTTATAATTCGTCATGTCCGTCCGTCCATATGTCATAGCCTCATAATCACGGCGCCTATGTATTGTTTGTGATGAAATTTAACAGGAATATGTATTTCATTGACACAAAAACAATTAAGTAGACAAAAATACAAAAATTGAACTACCTTCTCAAACTTGAACAAGACGGATGATTTTTAACATATATCACTGAGTATGGACTCGATGAACAGTTGAAATGTGCGATCGATGTTGTTTGGGATAATTTTATTAAATTTTGTATTTAGCAAGATATGAGTTATTAAAGTTTTTAACAATGTGTCTTTCCATTCTAGTTTTGGGACCGTACCGAAAAAAAAAAAAAAAAAAAAATTGAAAAAATAAAGCCAGTAACCAATAATTTCAATTTTGTAATAGGTAAACTAATGTCGAAGTCATTAAGGACGGGAAATGATGAGTGACAAGTAACGGCAAAGAATTCAGCCATGAATTTTTGAATGAACCTACCCGGCATTTGCCTTGAATGATATTGGGAAATCATGAAAAATTGAAATCAGGATGGCCGTAAAGGGATTCGAAACCGCGTCCTCCAGAATGTGAGTTTCAGAGCGTTAACACTCCCCTACTCTAGATCCCATAAACTAAACCTCGAGTTTACATAATAAGTTTTATTTACCTGGACCAACAGTCTGGTAGCTCAGTCATGTAATCTTCTGGTCCTTGGTTTGAATGTTGGTCTGGCCGGGAATCTTTACAGGCACTTATCCTGACCTTCATCTCTGCGAAGCGGTTCTGTGGAGCACGCTAGGGTAGTCCGTGGCTCGTATTCCCCGTTAAACTGCAGATCCGACAATTACAGACACGCGAACCAGGTGGCAACTTAAACCAGATCGTAGGATCAAATCAATTACTTTATTCATTTTATTAAGTAAATCAAGAAAATAAGTATTAAATATACATCTATTTAATTTTAGAACTGAAATAAACCAGAACTGATGTTTTTTTCCTCTCCAAAACTTCATTTAACAGTGTTTTCAATAACCGAACTTTATTTTTCACTTTTTACGAATGTTAAATAATGCCATTATCTGATGACTTTTGGCTGTATAATACGGTATTCATTCATTAAACGCAATCTGTAATTGATATTGCTCGCGAGATGTAAGGGCCCTGTTACGTTGGCCAACAAGTACACGGAATTTATTAGTCGATTTGAGAATTTAGTCCTTCCCGGCGAATTGCTTCTGCATAGTTTTGTTTGTTACGAGTTTTGTCCCCTCTATGGGCCTCTTAGATGTCACGATGAGACTATACAGAACGTATTAAATTTGAAAAATGCTGCTGCCATCACATTTAGAGATTTTAAAGAAGATTTTTGGTAATGTAAATCGGTACAAAATTTCATAGCGATCTTTCCTTCAAACTGTATTACAACTCATATGGGACTACACTTAGATATTATGTTTGGTAATTTTAATTACGAATTTGAACTGTATAGCTCTATTTCCTTGACGTTATCCCAGATGGAGATTTTAATACGTAAGTGTAGCTAAAGACTCTAAGGTAAAAAGATGAGTAAATAGGTAGTGTACTTATGAAACGGATAATTGTCTGTAACGAAACATTTCATATAAATTGACTGTTATCCTTGATGTACGAAGCATTTACAATTGCTTATTTTTTTGAACGATTATCCCACATGTTTCTTAACAAAAGTTGTTCCAGATCATTCAAGTATTATGTATTAGGTAATTAATGTAGTGCTAACTATATGAAAACATGAGTAGGACATCAAAATAATTGTGGTATAACAGCTACGGAATTACATGGTATGCTTGTCCGAAACGCAAATGGCATATTTGTCTCTCACAACGTACACTCTTTGCTTTCTCTGTTCGTTATAGTTTCGAAACTTCTAAGGATAATTCTTTTAAGATTAAAATCAATAATGGAGTATAAACTTGAACTTAAAGGTTTTTTTTCGTATGATTCTGTTTACAAAGGCAGAGAAATTTTTTATCCTTCTATACAATTAACATTGGCATAGATGCTAAGGTTTATTGAAAGTTTTTCTCTGATACCTGCGTAAATAGAGACATTTCATTTTAATCACGAAAAAATAAAAAAAATAAAAAAGGTAGGAAAGTTTTCGTTACGCTCTTGAAGAGAAGCCGAGCAAGTACGAGTTGTAGATGGCATCTTTCCTGTAGGTGTTTCCACAGTGCAGTTGCATCCCCCACCTTCAGTGAAAGCAGAGGCGCTCTCGGTATATAAACCATGCGAGTGGCCACAAAAGGCACACCATCAACCAGCTGGGTGCTCAGTGTTCGGTCACAGATATGAGGAGTCTTTTGGTGAGTACTCTAATGAAGTAGTATAAAAAAAGGCATAAGTTTTGCGCTTTTTATTGCGTTCCTTGTAGTTAACCCTGCATTCTGAGAATGGCAGTGTGTGGCATACATTTCGCATACTATGTATAGGTTAAGTTTATTTTGTGTCAGTGCTCAATTGTAAGATTTCGCTGAAGAGCAGAAAATCATTTATTTATTTTTATCCTAATCTTCTATGGAGCTTGAATGATTTGCTATCACCGTAGGGGAAGAAAATCGGCTATGGCTATCCCAGAATTATCCGGGAGTTCTTTAGGGAAAGAATGGAAAACAAATAGGTGTAGCAATCAGCATCATTTTGAGTTTCACTTGTTAGTCGATACTATAATTCTCAGTAAAGTTTAGGCGTCCACATACTTTAAGGTACTGTACAAAATTTGATCGCCGGCTTAGGTCAACGTGGAGCAACTCTTTATTTTTACAGGAATTTAAACGTTTTATAAATTTACCAAATATGGCATATGATACTAAATTATTACTGATATTGTGCAAATAGGAGCAGAATGAAGATATAAGGCAAAATGCAATTCACGTTGAAAGGGAGATTAGTTATGACCAAATTGTGGGATCTCTTCTGATAAATTATTATTTGCAAATATACTTATACATATTTTGGAACTACCCTTGTCATTTTATCCTACGGTACCAGAACGTATTGTTTTTAGTAACGTTGTAATTAGTTACTATGTATATTCAACAAACTGAATGATTTTAACAATTGGCATCCCTATGACATCGTTACGTATCACTTTCTTTTTGTGAATTTATGATGAAAGCCTTAAATGTTTAATACGTTTTGCTTCTTTTTTGGGGGGAGGGAGGGGTAGGTCAGAACGATCCGTGGTTACCAGAAATAAAGAAATGCCAATCTTAACTCTCCCACACGTGGATTAGTACGTTTTTTTCAGAAAGACCAAATCAGCCTTTGGACATATTTAATATATTTAGTGAAAACGGCTTCAGAACTGCGTTTGCTGAAAGTCACTGAAGTCGGTGATACTTTGTGTTCAGTGGTTCAAATTTTGCTTTGGCCTTGTTGGGAAGAAGAGAAATTGTTACTGTCGTTTATTACTGTCTCATGCCACTAAAAAAAAAAAAAAAAAAAACCTCGTAGCAACAGGGGTAACCTGTTAATCTTTTGACCACCTTTAGAAATTATATTCAGCTTATGAGATTTTAAATGAATGTTCCCTTTCCCACGTACGCAATTGTCTTTTCATTATGTGTCTTCTTTTCTTTATCTCGTTTCCGTCTCTCTAGTCAAATACCTGAGAAAAAAATTGTATGTTATTTGATGCACTATCACCGTATACATAAACAAATATCTTCGGTGCAGAAATATTCTTAATTAATTATCAAAAATATTTTTTTGTTCTTTTAGCCTTTTCTTTTGTAATTTAATAGTCATAACGCGCCAACGCGTTCAGAAAATGTTTATTTGTTATAGATAATATTGCTCTTTCCATACAATGGGTTTCCTGGTTCTAAACCTGACCGTTTTTCGTCAGCTCGGAATCTTCAACGGTGACAATTTCATACCTGAGACTGCTGTGTCGAAAGTTAAAACTTATGGGCTTCCTACTGTTGTTTAGCTTTGCGACAAAAATAAATATCGGGTGAGAAATAGTCAGTTACCACAGATTGTTAGCACTCTATCGCTCTACTTCCTAGCATAAAAGTGACTCCAGACGTACTATGCCATGAATTTCAGATAACAAGGTGGGCTTGAGCACTTTAATTACGTGCAGGAATAAATAGGAGTCCTGCTATTTTTCCCCCTATATTTCTGCGTGATTCAAAGGTACACGTCTCATTTATAGCAAACAGTTAATAAGGATGAACATTCCCTTCGCTATTTTTGCCTTCCCGTTAGTTTTCCTACACATTTTTATTCTTTTATCCCTTCTGATACCAATAGGGTCATAAACTTACTCTTTCTAACTTACCCTAAACAGGAGAATCGAAAAACGTTATCCAAATTACTAAACGTAATAAATGACTTGAAGGGAGAGATTATTCCCATTTGGTCGCAGTTTTGAGATTTTATTCGGAATTCATAAGCCCCTTTCCATATCTGAACGTCTAAAAATGAACGATCCAATTTATACTGAACTAGCTGTTACCCGCGACTTCTTACGCGTGGACTTAGAATTTCATTGCGAGAATTGGATAAAGAAAACTGTTAGTAACGTAAGATTTGTCCCAAACAACACCGAGTTGGCATAATATGACAGGAAAGCCATCACTATATCATTCTAACGTCGAACCTGTCTCATGAAGACAATCAATTTCCAACACATTTAAAAACAGAAAAACAAATGATGGTGTGGGGATGTGGGGGGAGGGCTAACTGAGGGCAGCCTTATTTCAGATTGGTCTATTTTTCTTTCTTGAGCACGAGCATCAGATTCTTGGGTTCTAATAACTTTAGCTGCTCGTGTTCTTCAAGAGCTACACCTTAGGCCAGGTTTACGCTCACAAGGCATGTCAAAAAAAGAAGACAAAATACTCTGGTGCCAGAAACTTTTAGGCAGACACAAAGTAGTTGTACAGTGCAGAGAAAATCGATATCTATACTAAATAACAGAAGTTTTGCCTCTAAACGGATTTTACTAACAAATCATACACTAACAGACTGCTCGAGAAGCACAGCTTGAGCAAGCGGCGTAACATTACAGACTAACACAAGCATCCGTCTGTTTGTCACCATTCGATAAGTTCTCAAAATTTCATGACCAACACTGTTATTCATACCGAAAAAATTGTGCTGTGTCCTTCCTACAGTTACAAAGTATTTCCTTGTCAAATTCCATCAATATCGGTATAGCCATTTAGTTGTCAAAACGTAACAAAAAGACAGAGACTTACTTCCGCACTTATAATATTATTAGTGCAGATCAAACACACACTTACTGCGAGAGAAACAACGCCAGAGGGATCATATAACGTAAAAAAGTGTACACGTATGGCACAGTTAGACGGCCTACGATTTGTCAAGCAATGCCCCCCTAAATTTGCGATATCTACAGTTTAACATGGAATCCGAACAACTGACAGTCCAGGCGTGGCTCATACGTTCAAAAACAATTATTTTTTTTGTTTCCACCGGGATCTGAACCAGAGACCACGCTTCAAACGTCAGTAGGCAAGCGCAATAGCCATTGAGCTACCAAGCCGCTATACCAAAAGGTACTACAAAGACGTAGACATCCTCTACGTTTGTGTCCATCGCCGTTCAGTAATTACTCAAAATTATACGACAGTGTGTATTATTTATACAGAAAACATGTTCTATATCCATCCTAATGATAAATAGCATTTCGTCAAATTTCATCACAATCGGATTAGCCGTTTAGCCCAAGAAACGTAACAAACAGACAGACAGAATTGCTTTCGCATTTATAATATTAGCATAGATTTTATACGTACTGATCATTTATCTGCTTAGCTCACTTTTTTCTGTTTTATGTCGATTAATTTAAATACTCCATCCAAACATTTCTAAAGAAATTCGGAAAAATTAAAGTCAGGGTGAAGTTAAAAGTAATAAGCCATAGTAAAATTAGCAGAAATGATATCCCTATAAATTACGTATGGCAAACATAAATTTAAAAAATTCTTATACATCACTCAGAAAATTGCATTCTTAATAATTTTACCGGAAATAAATTTTATTAGCTGATGAAGGATAGACTTCATTGTATGGTTTGAAAGGATTTAATTATCAAGTAGTAAAATAGCCAGTTTCTGTGACATTGGAAACGAAATATATCTTTAGGACTGAACTGAATAATGAACAGGGACACAGCAATTATTATGAAACTTTTTTTTTAACGATTTCATTCCTCCCAGCTGAAGGCTGGGAGGCGGGCTGCTGGAGAGTCATAGGAGACTCTTTTCAGCCAAACTATACTACGGGGAGGGAGGGGGGATCGAAGGTCGGCCGTGGCCTTGTAGGGAACCATCCCAGCATTCGCCTGGAGTGTCTGAGGGAAACCACGGAAAACCTCAGACAGGATGGCCGAACCGAGTTTAACCCCGGTCCTCCCGAATGGCAAGTGGCAGTGCGAAATCGCACTGCCCAAGCGTCGGTGTATTATGAATCTGCATCTTAAAGTAATAAATTAGTTCGGGTGAACATTTTGACTGCGAGAAGTAACTTTATGACTGCGATAAACGATGTCAGATAGTTACAAACCAATAATTTGAGCACAATTTTCTTCAGTTCTCAGCCTCCCAACATCGCATCAAAATGAAACATACTTTATTTAACTCCCGAGACCATGGGCTGAGCGTTGTTCGAAAACTGACGAAAATCCGTCCAGTGGTATTTGCGTGAATTGCGTTCAGCGAAACATACAGACAATTTTTTTTTGAAATGTAGATTCCTTCTCTGTAGCTTGTTAGCAATGTCCCAAACTCGTTCTATTTTTTAAATTTCTCCAATATGCAGAATGTTTCCTTTTGCCGTTTTATTACATTTCTTGAGTCACTGTTTACGTCGTTTCTACAGGTGTTAGCAGTGCTGGTGGCGGCGGCGTATGCCGCACAGGCTGACCAGCAGGCGACCAGTGACTCAACAACAGATGCCAGCAAGAAACAGGAAAAGAGGGGACTCTTGGGATTCGGCTATGGAGGTGGTTACGGAGGTTACGGAGGTGGCTACGGAGGTGGATACGGAGGTGGCTACGGAGGTGGATACGGAGGTGGCCTCGGAGGTGGTTACGGAGGCGGTCTCGGTGGAGGGTATGGACTGGGTGGGGGCGCTATAGCTTCAGCGGGACCTGTCGTCAACGTGCAGACGGTGAGTAAAAACTATGCTGCACGTCCGCAGACGTAGCAATGATTAGAGTTGTCGTTAATATACTAGCAAAATTAAACACTATAAATGCTTAGTGTCCTAGGCGCTAGTGGTTTACCACGGTTGGTGTTGCCGTTCCCCCTCCCCTCCCCCTCCACAGCAACGTTACTGGTACATATTGTCTCCAAATTTCCCGCTGCCTTCTTCACTATTATTAATCGTTCTTTGCGTGTAGATGACCGATTAGTGTTTTAAGTTTAATGGTTATTCTGGTGTTATGATTTTTCTAGTTTCCACTAATTAAAAACAGGTTCGTAAGGAACACATAATTTTTAATAAAAGGATATAAATCAATACTTGTCAAAACATAAAATAATATCCTTTTATCATCAATATTTATACTACCTAAAAAAATCGAACAGAACTGATTTTAAGTAGTTACTTAGAGCAGGTATGGGCAACCTTTGCTTAGCTGAGGGCGTAATTTCTGGACTTAAACAGGTCGCGGGTCATAGGTAAGAAAGAAGTAGATAGTAGTGAATAAAAAGGCGATAAAAATTCACACATTTTATATTTACTAGAATTGCAATAGGATAATCAAACATACAAAAAGCAAATTAACAAAAACAGATAGAAAAATCAAATGAAAATTAATGGGAGACTTGAGTTTGAAGCGTTATTTGAAATTTCTGAATCTCTCGCGGGCCGGACAGAAGTTGGTGGAGGGCCGGATCCGGCCCGGGGGCCAGGGGTTGCCCATATATGACTTAGAGCATAGAGCAATTCTCTTAAAAAAATGAGTAATTAACAATAAAAACTCTCCTTTATTATTGTGAAACGTCATTTGTCTCAATCGATTTTGTGGATTCGTGGAACGCCGAACACAAGAGTGCCGTAGCATGATTTGAGAATTTTCCCATATGTCACAGCTGTCCAATTTGTGATTCCAGGTGGCCCGTCCCGTATCAGTGCCCGTACCGCAGCCAGTTGAGGTACAGCGGCCTGTCCCAGTGCCAGTACCTCATCCAGTGCCAGTGTCGGTACCCCGCGCCGTGCCGGTGCCCGTACCTCAGCCTGTACCCGTCTCTGTACCTCGCCCCTACCCGGTCACCGTGTCCAGGCCCGTTGCTGTACCAGTTCCACAGCCCTACCCCGTCACCGTACCACATCCCGTACCAGTGGTAGTGAGCTCTGGCGGATATGGAGGCGGCATTGGCGGTGGATACGGAGGTGGCTTCGGAGGCGGTTATGGTGGTGGCTTTGGAGGCGGCCACGGTGGCAGCTTGGGAGGCGGCTACGGTGGCAGCTTTGGGGGCGGTTACGGTGGAGGTCACGGCGGTGGCTTCGGAGGATCCATTTCGTACGGGAAACACTGAGCACCCAAGCTGGCAAGTATGTGTTTCATTTTCAGTATAGTTTCGCACTAACATGTTCAGAAACTCTGTTCGATTCGTTATGAATTATGTCCAAATACCATTTTAACGTTCATATTACGTGCCTATTAGACAAAATCAGAATGTACTTTTAGAGCTCATTAGCTTTCAAGTTATTAGTATAATGCATCGGAATGAGTATACTCATGATGGTTGAAGTTTTTCATTGGTCCTACAATTTTTTTGCGATTTGATATAAAATATTAAATAAATTTCCTAAGGGGTTAGAAATATTCATCCTTGCATATCATAAACAACAATTTTGCTCCTCACCTGTCTTAACGAATGAAGAGTTTTTTCTTAAAAAAGTCTTAAAATTTACGAAATTCCTATTAACTTACATTATTGCTTTTGGCAGTTAGTCGATTTGGTTTTATTTTAATGAAAGTAAACTTCATAATAATGTCATATAGTTCCATAAATTCTGATTTACATCATTACCTTTGGATCTTAATGGATGTCTATTTATCAGTTAAGGAAAAGAAACAACTAAGTTCCTCTATTTACTAGTATACCCTTTTCCAAGATACACTAAATTATTCGTTTCTTCGAACTGTCGTCATTAGTAAGATTCTCATACAAAAATACGGAGATGCAATGACCAGAGTGAGTGTATTCATCATCTACAGTTAGCGTTAGATATACAATGTAGTGAGCAATTCTATTTAGCATACATACAGAAAAATTTATTGGCTTCAGCACATAAGAGCGCGGAACTAATGTCCATGAGGTAATTTATCCATTTACAATATCCAATAATTTTGTAGCAAAATGTTCTACAGAAAGTAATTTTGTAATGTTTGTCGTCTATGAAAATTTATTAAAATGTCTCCACAAATATGATGCTTTCAAGCACGCGTTTAGTTCTTGTGAGTGAGTGATGGTTTCTTTCTACTGGTCAGATCGAGGATTTCTATACCCTTAAGCCTTCTGTTGTCAACGCGGACCATTTTGCAAAAAAAGAAACCCGCACATAAATCCGACCGATAGTTTTTTTTATTCTGTAGAGGAACATTGCCTTTTATATATATAGATAATGACGTGAAGTCTGCTGCTACAATTATATTTGAGTAGTAGTTGACACTGGTTGTCTGACATGGATTAAGCAACTATGAATTTCTAAATTATTTGCGTCCCATGTTATATAATTCTATCCTCACAAGTGGTTTTTCGCTATAGAGGGTAATACCAGGTTCTTCTAACGGTTTGTTCACAGAAATTAAACAACTCAGAATCGAATCATTTCGGTACTCCAATTAGTCCAAAACAATAAATAAAAGAAAACTACTAATAATTCCAGCAATTTACACGACAGGAAGGAAGTGTTAGTCACTTCGTCATCTCCATACCTTCATCTTTGTCAAGGTAGATTAACGAAGGACATGAGTAGTTAAATAGTTTTAAAATAAATAGTTCAGTTTAACCATAATTTATCAACTATTGTAATTTATTTGATAAACAATAAATAATTTCAAAAATTCTTTCCAAAACGCAGAATAATAGATGCGTTAATGCTTACGATTTTATTATTAAATACCCTATGGAATTATATTTGAATTTAGTACCACATGTTGTAGAGAAATCTATTTAGATTGGCACTATAAACTCCGAACAATTAAGTACAACACTATATATATATATATATCGCCACATCTCAATAGCACAATATTAACTTACTATGCTGTAAATTTTTTTTCGTGAAATATAATGATTTGTTTCTAAATGTATTTTCAGCTTCTGCCTTCAAGTCCTACTTCATCACAGACATCATAATGAGTTCTTTGAGACTGAGAAGAGTCAATTTGTTTCATCTTCAACAAAGCACCACGTTCCTGTAACTTTTTTTTATCCATTTGTGCAATAAAATATTTAACAAAATCTGTCTTATTAAATCTTAATTGTAAGATGATAACCCGACATTTTTTCCGCTCCTCATTTTTAACAAAAGTAATTAAAATCAGTATTATTAAAATCAGACAATGTCTGCTAAATTTTTTACCAAAGGAAAAAAAAAAAGACAGTTCCTCAGTTTAACAAAATTCTCTCATAAATCGAACTGAATAACGGATAATCAATGACAAAGGTAAATGAACATAGAAGGTAGCGGATAATCACTGCCGTAAATAAACTAAATTGGATCACGTTTCTAACTTGATTTCTGTTACGCCTGGTTTTATCGGAATGGAGAGAAGTTTGGAGTTTATCTGTAAATGAAGGCTACGATTACCCGGAATATTAAGAGCTCAAATAAGGTACTATGTTCGACAATTTATATAGAAAAACCTCTTTCCTTAATAACTTCATCTACATGAAATTGATAATGCCACAGATTTATTACACATAATGGCTAATGAAATAAGAAATCTTTAGTAATGCTCAAAAAAAATTAATGTTACCTTTCGCTCAAAATATCTAACTTTAATATACAAAAAAAATAAAAAAAATCTCTGGTCGTATTTGTAAATGGTACATTACATTGCTCTCGCTAAGCTTCTCCGTAAACGGAAAATTAATACCAACTACCTCAAACATCTTCAAATAGAGCTGGAACTGCTATTTTAATTAAGTTCTAAATTTCAAAATGTGTTATTTCATAACGGGGAAGAGGGGAGTGTGTCAGAATGTGACAAGGAGGGAAAATTTCAAAAGACCTTGAAATTTGTGTGACTTAATACATATACGGATGGCCTCTTTATAATCTCCAAAAACAATACATACACTTCCCCATTGCAATAGTAAAAATTGACCGCCAAATCTACTAATATCAGTTTAAAGTTTGTAACGAGATGACTAGATGGGTCATCTCGTACAATCTAAATTAATTTTTGTTTTATATAATAACATAAGAAATAAATAGATATTCTTTTCTTGAGTTGGAGACAGAAATCCGCGTCTAGCTAAGGGTTGTGTTAGCGTGAGCGACAATCTGACTGAGCCGGAAGTGTCCGGGAGGTCGAGACAATGCGGGGATTATCTCCGACGCTGGTATCGGTGAGAAAGGCTAGACTCTGGGGAATTTTGCGGAAGGGATCCGTAGATGCACCGTTGGCTCGGTATCGTGAGAAAATTTCTACGTTTCCTCCCGAACAATCCCGACAAAACCCGAAGACTCTTAGCAAATAAGAGGCAATGTATTAGCCAGCATAGAGGGGAGACTTTTGCGAAGCCAATCCGATGTGTTTATTTCCTCACGTGGTTGGAAATATTACAAATTTTGTGTTTTTCATGATACTCGCCGAGGAGGAGGAGAGACGAGCTCTGAGGGGCGAGAAGAGGTCATTCCGTCCAGAACGATCGCGCTGGCAACTGCCTGCCAAAGTACTGCGAATGATTTCGTTCTGGATGCTTCGATGACTGAGCGCCTAGTCCGATCGATGTTGTCACTTATGTTGGTTGACGTGACAAGTGCCTAGCATTACCTGGATGGTGCGCTGTTGAGAGGCGATAGCGCTCTTGTTACGACGTTGCGTGCAGCCAGACAGACACGGTAATTATACCTCCAGAAACAGTGTGTACGCAGACGAATCATTGAGATAGCCCTTTAACTGCCTGATGAGTGTGAGTTCTTATGCCACCGGACATTAATTCCTGAGCTAGTTGTGTCTAAAAGTCGAGTGCTTTTTGGTTTTCACTATCCAGTTTGAATTGAAAGACTGATTTCCATGTTTGGAAACTTTCAATGACTATTATTTGTAGGAACAAATTAACTCCCTGGCGCTCTATGTAATCCAGTTAAATCTGATGTTTTCTTGTTATCATTGTCATATAAGAATCGCTCTCGTTATGTATAAGAGAGGTTTTGCTTCAGTTGCATATGGAATTTGTAACTCTTTGTAATGTACATGTATTGCAAATTTCTTAGCTTCAATTAACGATGTTTGTTTGCTATGTTGCACCAGTAAGACAAGGTATTGCGTTGAAATTTATTTTGCATAGACAGATGTTTAAGATTAATGGTAAATATACCTCTATCTGTAAGCAGTAATGAGTACCAAATAAACCAATATTTTAGGATCTTTTCAAATATTAATAAAAGAAGTAATGGTTTCACCTCTGTTTCCTGAAATTAATGTATGTGCTTTGCAGAAGATAGTGGAAGGTGGCGATTATAAATCATGCAAGGTAAGCAATTAATCTGCCCAACCAACCAATCCGCTACAAGTTCTGGTGGTCATTATTTATTAAATAAGGTTACTTATCTCTTAACTGAAGAGAAAATACCTAACTCCATCAGAACCGTTTTTAGAAAGGAGTGATTCTGCGAAGTACACTTCGATCTCTTATCACACGACCTGTTTCAAACGTGTAAACGTCCTATTTAGTCCGAGTTTTTTTATTATTTAAAAAATAAAATTGAAAAAGCTGTCAGGACAGCCTCTAATCAGCTGTTAAGAACTTGACAACTGCATCGAAAAATCGATACTGCTGGTGTCGAAAACTGTTAATACTACAAATTCGACCGAGAGGGATGGGTAAGCGGCAACGCTCTGACCTCATCTTCTGGAGAACGCGGGTTCGAATCCCCGTTGGCCTACTGACATTTGAGTTTTCCTCGGTTTCCCCGAATCAAACGAGGCGAAAAACTGGATGGTTCCTTCAAAAGGCCATGGTCAAATTCCTTCCCGTTCCTTGCTCCCAGTCCTTTCCCGCCTATAATGGTAGATATCGACGAGGCATAAAGCCAAAAGCAAAAGAAAAAAGACAAATTCGAAGATATTTTCATTATTTTTTAGGGCTGGTCGACGTCGAGCTCATTAAAGCAGGGAGAGGATTGTCGGCAAGGAAATCGGTCATGACTTTCGTGAAGGAACAGTGGCGGATCTAGGAATTTTCGTAACCTGGACAAAAACATTGAGACTGCTGGCCCTTCGAAAATTATTTTGTTGCCACCATTGTTGCCATCCCGAGTGTTGCCGCCGTCCGATTATCATCCATTGTCGCCCTCTCCCCTTCCCCCCTTTCCCCCTCCCCTCCCGCAGGGCAGCAATACAGCTAAAAACAAAAGTCACCGCGAGGTAAATTTAGCGCCCTTAAACAAAATTTGCCGCCCCCTCAAGTTGCCTCCCGGGGCAAGCGCCCCGGTTTGCTCCCCCCTAGATCTAGCACTGTGGAGGTACTATCCGGCTGTATACCTGAAGTTTTTTTGGGGGCATCTATGGGAACCAGAAATTTGGATGGTGGGATCAGAAATCAAACCAGGTGCTTCAGAATGGGAATGTCTGAATCCAGGTTCAACTAGAACTTGGCTACAATAGTGTATTGTAGTTTTAATTAGGGAAATCAGATTTAAAAATATACAGTAAAAGAAGATAAATGTGCTCTGTACCTTGCCGAATGTGGTTTAAGAATTGAAGACTTTGGAGTACAGGAAAAGATTCGAAGTGAAAACTTCAAATATTTTATAGACTTCGGTTATTATTATTATCATTTTTATAGAGTGAAAATTGATGTCATTGGTCAGAAAAATAAACAAATAAACGTGTTGACAATGAGACTACTGTGAGATCTTCGGTTGCCTTATATGCAGAGTTTAAACGGGACACGTAAGCGGCTTTTATAGTGGGCTACTAGTTTAACCCTACCGTAATAAAAGGTGTGCAAGTACCCTGATCCTTTTGATCATTCTTAAGCGAAGCAACAACCTCCTCTATTCCCGTATATTTTGACATAATATCTGCCCGAAAAGATATTTGTGTTTCCCGCAGATCTTTGCCATCTTCTTTTAGTGAAGAAATTTTGTAATCAATTTGTCTGATGTGTCCATTTACCCCTGATAATCTACTTGCTATACTTTCTTTGATCTCATTTACCACTTTTGATAAATCTGCCGTTCTCTTTTCTGTATCCTTTCTGAGACTAGCGATCTCTTTACGGGTGTCTACAATTTTTATTTCCGCGTTATCTCTAGCTGCTTCTAATTTTTCACACCTTGACATAAGATTGTCATTCACAGTGTTCACGCTCTTAATTTCTTCCCGAACATCTTTCTTGAAATTTTCTTTTATCTCACTCTTAAAATTTTGCATTTGGTTTCTCCAACTCCTTCTGTTCTTCCCTTGAAGCTATCAACTGTGATTTAAGTTGCTCTTGTCCCTCATTAACTGCATTGAAACGTGCGTTTATCTGATGGGTTAAAGTGTTCATCTGAGCATTCACACCACCTAGCAATATTTGCATCATGGATCGCATATGGTATGGTAAAATGGACTGATTTGAGGGGGTGTCTTCTACTGGTCGACTGGAAGTGTAATCTGTCATACTTGTGGCATCTATTTCAGTTCGCGCGTTTGTAAACGGCTTTTCCACAGTGCGATTGCCTAACTGAAAATTATCTTCAGACCCTGATATTATTGTTTCCGCGCTCTCCGAAACCGAATTTACACCTACTTCACCTTGTCCTGCCATTTTATTATTTTATTTCGCTGCTGATTTCTTTAAGAGCTTGTCACTTAGAATTTTAGTTCGGTGTTAAAAGATGTTGCTCATAAATTTCTTTACCAAACGAACACTGTTTTACAACTTAAAATTACCCCAATACATTAAACTCCACGTAACAACTTTCTTTTTAAACTCCTCTAACAAAACTGTATTTCAGGACCATCCATCAAATCAAAGAATGGCGAACGCCGTTATACAGGGCGTTCGCCGGAAAACGCTACCCTCCCAGTCTGTTGCCGTCGGCAACTTGCTCGGTCAGTGGAGCCAGCAGTTTCCGCCACACGGCACCGTGAATCACCGCACTGTTTAACACCTCCGCTGCTCCAACAGTGCAGTGCAGTGACCCTTACATTGTTAAGAACGGTTTCTTTGCATTGTAGATAGTTTGTGACTTCAGTCTCTTATTAATCAGTGTTGTGAATAAACGTTTCCTTGCGGTTTGGCTGGTTTGGGGCTTCATACTCTTATTAATCTGTACCGTGTTTGAGTGTGAGTAAAATTATGGTACGTTACAGTTTGCAACAAAGAATATTTCTCTACGATACATATGTGAAGAAGAAGTCGTTTAAAAAGTGTCGCAGTAAATTTCGTCGCGAATTTCCTGGCGCTTTACTGCCAGCTAAATCAACAATTCTGCGTCTGGTTAAAAAAGTAAGAGAAACGGGTTCATTTTTTAACAAAAAGAGACTGTCGGTCAACCGTATTCTCACAGAGGAGAAAATTGACGATATCGCTTTTCGACTAGAACAGTCACCCAAAAAATCATTAAGTCAGTTAGGGCAGCGTGTGTCTCGAAATATGTTCAGAAGATGTGAAATGTGCATTACACAAGAGGGTCAACACTTACAGCATCTTTTATAAGGTAAGCTAATGAATTACGTCACATTTAAATGCTTAGCACACAAGTTTATGAAGCGTAATTATTATGAAATAGTCCGCGGCCGACGGTCGAACAATGCCGGAAACTGAGCGCTCGCTCGCCGGGAGCAGTTTCTTCCTTGTAGCGCTAACAGTGGGTTGCGTTTCCCGGCGAACGCCCTGTACAACCATGTGGAAATCACAGCGAAACACGACCAAACTTTTCTCACAGAATGAAACATGTATACAGCAAAATCACTTAGACAAGCGTATTAAATTAAAATCACAATTTTAAACATGGACACATAATATGTTGTTCTGCACTGCAAATTAGCATTCATTTTAACATGATAACAAAAAGCATGGCAGCATCCCGTTCACACTCATCAGGCTGAAAATTGTGATAAAATACACTTACAAACATTAGAAAGAGAAAAAAAAATTATTCACTGAATTGTTTCTGGATCAAATTTCGATAAGCTCCAACGTTGAGCACCATATGTGACGGTCCGACCGTCTATGTGCTTAAATAGCGAAGAAAATTGTGAAAATCTTTGCAGGGATTGGATTAGATTTGCTCTGAACATAAGATTCATAACAATAACTAAACATTTATTTTCATATATGACACTTAATGCATTTAATTATTAAAAAAATTGACAATCACCTTCTCTTACATAATAATCAAATAGATAATACAATACTGTATATTATGGGTGCCACCCTACATGAGACTACTATATGCTTATGCTTACATGCTGTTAATACTCAATAAAAATTGTCTGACTAGCTCAAATTTAAAAAAACAAAACAATTTTAATAGACATGAGAAGTTCTCATCTGGTGAATTGCTTCACCCAGGTGCGTTTACTGGAGTATTGATCCATAAACATTTTCAGTGGTAAAAATATAATCACCTTATAATTTTCTCACTTGGTGTTATATGAGATTGTGCACTGCTGCGAAAGCAACGGTAGACTTGGTCAAACCGTAGGTTTAACCGCTGCGCCAAACTTTGTTAAACCGTAGGTTCAACCACTTTACTACTTCCCGCTGAAAACACACTTAGACTCGCAACTTTACACTTCTTAACACCACTTCTGATCTGCAACCATTGAGAGGTGGCACAGAGGTCTTGCTTGGGCAGGCACCTGTGGCCCGGTGTCGTCCTTCTCCGGCAACCGACGCACCCTTTGTCTGTTTTTGGCGGGCGAAATTCCATCAGCCAATTAGGTGTCTAAGCCACTGGTCAACCCCCGCCAATCGAACAGCACCATGCACAGAGAAAAAAACATCTTTCCGTCAATAGGTGGCATTCTCTGTCTCTCCAGCCAACCTTGCCATTCACAACAAAAATTATGGAGTGACCCTGTTCACTACAAGCTAAATATTTGCCCCTCAATTCAATGTTTTTAGGTATGGCAGAATTACTTCAGTGGGCGGAAATGTGTTTCGTGGGATATATATTGATCATGGGAGGCGATTTTAAAATACCTTCGGTTAACTGGGACACGTGTACCTTAAGGTCAGGCGGAAGATATAGGTTAATAACCGAAACGTTTCTAGAATCATTCCAGGAAAATTCTCTTGAAAGGATGGTCGAAAGGCCAACGCGGAGCGACAAAGATACCTTGTCTTCTGGATCTTTTTCTTACAAGCTATCGGAATATTGTTGATACAGTTTGTATAGAAGACGGTATAAACGATCACAAGGTGGTTGTGGTAACTATAAAATCTAGTCCGACGTTGAAACATGATGAAGATAAGCTCGTATATTGCTTCGATAAGTAAAATTAGTAGAGGATGGTTGATCACTTGGCGAAAATTTTTGAAACATACAAGATAAATACGAACGTTGAGGAACTTTGATATAATTTGAAAGAAATAATACGTACCGATATAAATAAATTTGTTCCTAAGAAATTTATTAAGGTCAGTAGGAACTTTCCGTGGCTCAGTCTGGAGGTGAAATGTTTACTCACTAAGCAAAGGCGTTTACATATCACGGTAAAGAAATCAAAGGACACATCTCATCGCCTTAAATTAGTCCAATTTAAAGCGGAAGTGCTCAAGGCAATGCGAGAAGCTTGTATTTCATGTCAGGAATTTATGTGAAGATCTAATTACAAATCCAAAAAAAATCTGGTTATATATCAAAGTAATAAGAGGCTCTCGTATGGTTATGCCGTCGCAAATGAAGGAAAACGGGGTATTGTCGAAATATAGCATAGAGAAAGCAGAAATTTTGAAAAATATCTTTATGAAAGCTTTCACAACAGAAAATGTATAGAAGATAACTATATTTAATAAGTGTACCGAAAAAATTATGAAAGATCTCGTTCTTGACTTCGATGGACAGCTTAGAAATGTAGAAACCAATTAGGCTACCGGACTAGACGGTATTCCTACTAGATTATATTTTAGGTACGCAAAGGAAATTGCACCATATTTGATGAAATTATATACCGCCTCCTTGGTTCAAGGAAACATACCCACTGAGTGGAAGACCGCCATCGTAAGTCCAGTATTTAAAAGTGGAAATGTTAATGATCCTCAAAATTATAGACCTATCTCGATAACTTCAATATTTTGCAGCATTTTAAAACATATTATCAATTCAAATATCATGTGGTTTTTGTATGAGGAGGACCTTTAAACTCAAGCCAACATGGATTCGAAAAGGCCGATGTTGTGGGACACAACTTGTACTTTTAATTCGTGCTGGGTTATACATAATCAGTCCCAGACTGAGTTAGTTCAACTAGATTTTTAAAATGCCTTCGACACTATGCCTCACACAAGATTACTTACGAAACATATCTGGACAAATATGTGACTGGGTTGCAAACTTTTTGAAGGGTAGAACACAGTGCATAGTTCTCGACGGTGAGCGTTCATCGCTGACCGAAGTGAGGTCCTAGTTTCCCCAGGAGATTGGGATAAGGCCTCTGTTGTTTTTCGTATACATTAATGATTTATTCGACGCAATAAAGGGGAAAAAAGACTATTTTACGACGATGCTATTATTTATCGTGAAATAAAAGCCCACGATGAATGCGATTTGTTACAGGCCGATATTATGAAAATATTCGCTTGGTGTAAAAACTGGCAGCTGAAGTTAAACTCTAAAGAATGCCAAGTCATACATATAAGTAAAAAAGCGACACCATTTAGCTCTGAATGTAAAATTAACGGCACTGTCCTTAGA
>JARYHS010009186.1:75400349-75467387 GCA_031002005.1 Vandiemenella viatica | reverse complement strand
GTTCTGAAGCGGTGTCCGAATCGCCAACATTTTTTACATATGTTTGAGATATATAAGGCTCCACTGGACAGCGCGTTCCTAGAATGTACACGTATTGGGTAAACATTGAGCTCTGAAGGAAAGTTGACAGACGGGAATGGGGCGACGTTCGCCATCTTCCTGGTTGTTTGCTTTCCTGGTGAAGCGCTTGACTGCTACTACTGGGTAGTCGGACTCTATTTCTTCCATAATTTCCCTTTCGTTGAGTGTGATGTCTACATTTCTAATAATTCCGAACTTGTGGATAAGAAAATTAGGGATATACGCCTCGAGGTTCTTGGTTGTCAGTACTGGTAATTGCACTAATGTGTTAGCTGCTGCGGCGGTTTTCGTTTCTATTCGGATTCTATTACGTCCAAGTGTGCTAATATTTATTATATTATCTTTAATCTGAGGATTATGTTGGAAAAGAATTTTTCCGATGGCCATCGGATGCAACATCCCGACATTTTTGTCCATACTTTCAATAAACACATAAAACGGACCTACATCTGCTCCGTTGTATCTATTGTTTTTGCTTGGCTGTTTCTGGATTTCTGTTTGTAGCGGCCTATCATTAGGTTGGTTAAGCTGTCTACTTTCAAGGTACAATTTTGATTTAGTGCAGTTTCTTTTGCCCGAACGTTGCTTGTCATTTCGGTACATAGTCGTTTACTAGGTACGTCACTGTTATCTGGGATATTTAACGGCACTTCTACTGTAGGTTGGGGCGTTAGTGCTGCGGCTGTACCTGGTACGATGTGATGCTTCCGAAGGTTCTGCTGGTCTGGTGAGTCGTTTACGGCTGCTGTTGTATATTCCATCGACTCGTTCCCATCGGGGAGGGGGCCTCGCAGCTGTTGCTCTTGTGTCGTATCTGGTGTTGTGGCTGGTAACATCAGGTATTCATCTTGGTTGTAGCAGGTGGTTAGGGCTGCTGGATGGATTGCCCCGTGTCCGGGACTAAATCCATTTGTACTTCTTCTTCTTGCGTTGCTTCTTCTTACACTGATCACTATTATAACTTCACTTTAGGTATCACGCTGTGTTACACACCGGCGCACTCGACGGTACGTGGATAGCGCTGTTTGTTACACTGTCGCTAGAGGTAGAGGAAGTTGTTTCCTCGGCTGCTCGAGTGGAACTGGAACAGCAGATTTATCAAAAGTGGTAAATGAGATCAAAGAAAGTATAGCAAGTAGATTATCAGGGGTAAATGGACACATCAGACAAATTGATTACAAAATTTCTTCACTAAAAGAAGATGGCAAAGATCTGCGTGAAACACAAATATCTTTTCGGGCAGATATTATGTCAAAATATACGGGAATAGAGGAGGTCGTTGATCCGCTTAAGAATGATCAAAAGGATCAGGGTACTTGCACACCTTTTATTACGGTAGGGTTAAACTAGTAGCCCACTATAAAAGCCGCTTACGTGTCCCGTTTAAACTCTGCATATAAGGCAGCCGAAGATCTCACAGTAGTCTCATTGTCAACACGTTTATTTGTTTATTTTTCTGACCAATGACATCAATTTTCACTCTATAAAAATATAATAATAATAATAACCGAAGTCTATAAAATATTTGAAGTTTTCACTTCGAACCTTTTCCTGTACTCCAAAGTCTTCAATTCTTAAACCACATTCGGCAAGGTACAGAGCACATTTATCTTCTTTTATTGTATATTTTTAAATCTGATTTCCCTAATTAAAACTTCAATACACTATTGTAGCCAAGTTCTAGATGAACCTGGATTCAGACATTCCCAATCTGAAGCACCTGGTTTGATTTCTGATCCCGCCATCCAAATTTCTGGTTCCCATAGATGCCCCCAAAAAAACTTCAGGTATACAGCCGGATAGTACCTTCACAGTGCTAGATCTAGGGGGGAGCAAACCGGGGCGCTTGCCCCGGGAGGCAACTTGAGGGGGCGGCAAATTTGTTTAAGGGCGCTAAATTTACCCCGCGGTGACTTTTGTTTTTAGCTGTATTGCTGCCCTGCGGGAGGGAGGGGGGAAGGGGAGAGGGCGACAATGGATGATAATCGGACGGCGGCAACACTCGGGATGGCAACAATGGTGGCAACAAAATAATTTTCGAAGGGCCAGCAGTCTCAATGTTTTTGTCCAGGTTACGAAAATTCCTAGATCCGCCACTGTTCCTTCACGAAAGTCATGACCGATTTCCTTGCCGACAATCCTCTCCCTGCTTTAATTGAGCTCGACGTCGACCAGCCCTAAAAAATAATGAAATATCTTCGAATTTGTCTTTTTTCTTTTGCTTTTGGCTTTATGCCTCGTCGATATCTACCATTATAGGCGGGGAAAGGACTGGGAGCAAGGAACGGGAAGGAATTTGACCATGGCCTTTTGAAGGAACCATCCAGTTTTTCGCCTCGTTTGATTCGGGGAAACCGAGGAAAACTCAAATGTCAGTAGGCCAACGGGGATTCGAACCCGCGTTCTCCAGAAGATGAGGTCAGAGCGTTGCCGCTTACCCATCCCTCTCGGTCGAATTTGTAGTAGTAACAGTTTTCGACACCAGCAGTATCGATTTTTCGATGCAGTTGTCAAGTTCTTAACAGCTGATTAGAGGCTGTCCTGACAGCTTTTTCAATTTTATTTAAATAATAAAAAAAACTCGGACTAAATAGGACGTTTACACTTTGAAACAGGTCGTGTGATAAGAGATCGAAGTGTACTTCGCAGAATCACTGCTTTCTAAAAACGGTTCTGATGGAGTTAGGTACTCTTCAGTTAAGAGATAAGTAACCTTATTTAATAAATAATGACCACCAGAACTTGTAGCGGATTGGTTGGTTGGGCAGATTAATTGCTTACCTTGCATGATTTATAATCGCCACCTTCCACTATCTTATGCAAAGCACATACATTAATTTCAGGAAACAGAGGTGAAACCATTACTTCTTTTATTAATATTTGAGAAGATCTTAAAATATTGGTTTATTTGGTACTCATTACTGCTTACAGATAGAGGTATATTTACCATTAATCTTAAACATCTGTCTATGCAAAATAAATTTCAACGCAATACCTTGTCTTACTGGTGCAACATAGCAAACAAACATCGTTAATTGAAGCTAAGAAATTTGCAATACATGTACATTACAAAGAGTTACAAATTCCATATGCAACTGAAGCAAAACCTCTCTTATACATAACGAGAGCGATTCTTATATGACAATGATAACAAGAAATCATCAGATTTAACTGGATTACATAGAGCGCCAGGGAGTTAATTTGTTCCTACAAATAATAGTCATTGAAAGTTTCCAAACATGGAAATCAGTCTTTCAATTCAAACTGGATAGTGAAAACCAAAAAGCACTCGACTTTTAGACACAACTAGCTCAGGAATTAATGTCCGGCGGCATAAGAACTCACACTCATCAGGCAATTAAAGGGCTATCTCAATGATTCGTCTGCGTACACACTGTTTCTGGAGTTATAATTACCGTGTCTGTCTGGCTGCACGCAACGTCGTAACAAGAGCGCTATCGCCTCTCAACAGCGCACCATCCAGGTAATGCTAGGCACTTGTCACGTCAACCAACACAAGTGACAACATCGATCGGACTAGGCGCTCAGTCATCGAAGCATCCAGAACGAAATCATTCGCAGTACTTTGGCAGGCAGTTGCCAGCGCGATCGTTCTGGACGGAATGACCTCTTCTCGCCCCTCAGAGCTCGTCTCTCCTCCTCCTCGGCGAGTATCATGAAAAACACAAAATTTGTAATATTTCCAACCACGTGACGAAATAAACACATCGGATTGGCTTCGCAAAAGTCTCCCCTCTATGCTGGCTAATACATTGCCTCTTATTTGCTAAGAGTCTTCGGGTTTTGTCGGGATTGTTCGGGAGGAAACGTAGAAATTTTCTCACGATACCGAGCCAACGGCGCATCTAAGGATCCCTTCCGCAAAATTCCCCAGAGTCTAGCCTTTCTCACCGATACCAGAGTCTGAGATAATCCCCGCATTGTCTCGACCTCCCGGACACTTCCGGCTCAGTCAGATTGTCGCTCACGCTAACACAACCCTTAGCTAGACGCGGATTTCTGTCTCCAACTCAAGAAAAGAATATCTATTTATTTCTTATGTTATTATATCAAACAATAATTAATTTAGATTGTACGAGATGACCCATCTAGTCATCTCGTTACAAACTTTAAACTGATATTAGTAGATTTGGCGGTCAATTTTTACTATTGCAATGGGGAAGTGTATGTATTGTTTTTGGAGATTATAAAGAGGCCATCCGTATATTAAGTCACACAAATTTCAAGGTCTTTTGAAATTTTCCCTCCTTGTCACATTCTGACACACTCCCCTCTTCCCCGTTATGAAATAACACATTTTGAAATTTAGAACTTAATTAAAATAGCAGTTCCAGCTCTATTTGAAGATGTTTGAGGTAGTTGGTATTAATTTTCCGTTTACGGAGAAGCTTAGCGAGAGCAATGTAATGTACCATTTACAAATACGACCAGAGATTTTTTTTATTTTTTTTTTTTTTTGAATATTAAAGTTAGATATTTTGAGCGAAAGGTAACATTAATTTTTTTTGAGCATTACTAAAGTTTTCTTATTTCATTAGCCATTATGTGTAATAAATCTGTGGCATTATCAATTTCATGTAGATTAAGTTATTAAAGAAAGAGGTTTCTCTATATAAATTGTCGAACATAGTACCTTATTTGAGCTCTTAATATTCCGGGTAATCGTAGCCTTCATTTACAGATAAACTCCAAACTTCTCTCCATTCCGATAAAACCAGGCGTAACAGAAATCAAGTTAGAAACGTGATCCAATTTAGTTTATTTACGGCAGTGATTATCCGCTACCTTCTATGTTCATTTACCTTTGTCATTGATTATCCGTTATTCAGTTCGATTTATGAGAGAATTTTGTTAAACTGAGGAACTGTCTTTTTTTTTTTCCTTTGGTAAAAAATTTAGCAGACATTGTCTGATTTTAATAATACTGATTTTAATTACTTTTGTTAAAAATGAGGAGCGGAAAAAAATGTCGGGTTATCATCTTACAATTAAGATTTAATAAGACAGATTTTGTTAAATATTTTATTGCACAAATGGATAAAAAAAGTTACAGGAACGTGGTGCTTTCTTGAAGATGAAACAAATTGCCTCTCTCAGTCTCAAAGAACTCATTATGATGTCTGTGATGAAGTAGGACTTGAAGGCAGAAGCTGAAAATACATTTAGAAACAAATAATTATATTTCACGAAAAAAACTTTACAGCATAGTAAGTTAATATTGTGCTATTGAGATGTGGCGATATATATATATATACAGTGTTGTACCTAACTGTTCCGAGTTTATAGTGCCAATCTAAATAGATTTCTCTACAACATATGGTACTAAATTCAAATCCAATTCCATAGGATATTTAATAATAAAATCTGAAGCATTAACGCATCTATTATTCTGCGTTTTGGAAAGGATTTTTAAAATTATTTATTGTTTATCAAATAAATTACAATAGTTGATAAATTATGGTTAAACTGAACTATTTATTTTAAAACTATTTAACTACTCATGTCCTTCGTTAATCTACCTTTACAAAGATGAAGGTATGGAGATGACGAAGTGACTAACACTTCCTTCCTGTCGTGTAAATTGCTGGAATTATTAGTAGTTTTCTTTTATTTATTTTTTTGGACTAATTGGAGTACCGAAATGATTCGATTCTGAGTTGTTTAATTTCTGTGAACAAACCGTTAGAAGAACCTGGTATTACCCTCTATAACGAAAAACCACTTGTGAGGATAGAATTATATAACAAGGGACGCAAATAATTTAGAAATTTATAGTTGCTTAATCCATGTCAGACAATCAGTGTCAACTACTACTCAAATATAATTGTAGCAGCAGACGTCACGTCGTTATCTATATATATAAAAGGCAATGTTCCTCTACAGAATAAAAAAACTATCGGACGGATTTATGTGCGGGTTTCTTTTTTTGCAAAATGGTCCGCGTTGACAACAGAAGGCTTAAGGGTATAGAAATCCTCGATCTGACCAGTAGAAAGAAACCATCACTCACTCACTCACAAGAACTAAACGCGTGTTTGAAAGCATCATATTTGTGAAGACATTTTAATAAATTTTCATAGACTACAAACATTACAAAATTACTTTCTGTAGAACATTTTGCTACAAAATTATTGGATATTGTAAATGGGTAAATTACCTCATGGACATTAGTTCCGCGCTCTTATGTGCTGAAGCCAATAAATTTTTATGTATGTATGCTAAATAGAATTGCCCACTACATTGTATATCTAACGCTAACTGTAGATGATGAATACACTCACTCTGGTCATTGCATCTCCGTATTTTTGTATGAGAATCTTACTAATGACGACAGTTCGAAGAAACGAATAATTTAGTGTATCTTGGAAGAGGGTATACTAGTAAATAGAGGAACTTAGTTGTTTCTTTTCCTTAACTGAGAAATAGATATCCATTAAGATCCAAAGGTAATGATGTAAATCAGAATTTAAGGAACTATATGACATTATTACGAAGTTTACTTTCATTAAAATAAAACCAAATCGACTAACTGCCAAAAGCAATGATGTAAGTTAATAGAAATTTCGTAAATTTTAAGACTTTTTTTAAGAAAAAACTCTTCATTCGTTAAGACAGGTGAGGAGCAAAATTGTTGTTTATGATATGCAAGGATGAATATTTCTAACCCCTTAGGAAATTTATTTAACATTTTATATCAAATCGCAAAAAAATTGTAGGACCAATGAAAATTGTTAAACACTAAAAACTTCAACCATCATGAGTATACTCATTCCGATGCCTTATACTAATAACTTGAAAGCTAATGAGCTCTAAAAGTACATTCTGATTTTGTCTAATAGGCACGTAATATGAACGTTAAAATGGTATTTGGACATAATTCATAACGAATCGAACAGTGTTTCTGAACATGTTAATGCGAAACTATACTGAAAATGAAACACATACTTGCCAGTGGGTGCTCAGTGTTTCCCGTACGAAATGGATCCTCCGAAGCCACCGCCGTGACCTCCACCGTAACCGCCCCCAAAGCTGCCACCATAGCCGCCTCCCAAGCTGCCACCGTGGCCGCCTCCAAAGCCACCACCGTAACCGCCTCCGAAGCCACCTCCGTATCCACCGCCAATGCCGCCTCCATATCCGCCAGAGCTCACTACCACTGGTACGGGATGTGGTACGGTGACGGGGTAGGGCTGTGGAACTGGTACAGCAACGGGCCTGGACACGGTGACCGGGTAGGGGCGAGGTACAGAGACGGGTACAGGCTGAGGTACGGGCACCGGCACGGCGCGAGGTACCGACACTGGCACTGGATGAGGTACTGGCACTGGGACAGGCCGCTGTACCTCAACTGGCTGCGGTACGGGCACTGATACGGGACGGGCCACCTGGAATCACAAATTGGACAGCTGTGACATATGGGAAAATTCTCAAATTATGCTACGGCACTCTTGTGTTCGGCGTTCCACGAATCCACAAAATCGATTGAGACAAATGACGTTTCACAATAATAAAGGAGAGTTTTTATTGTTAATTACTCATTTTTTTAAGAGAATTGCTCTATGCTCTAAGTCATATATGGGCAACCCCCCGGCCCCCGGGCCGGATCCGGCCCTCCACCAACTTCTGTCCGGCCCGCGAGAGATTCACAAATTTCAAATAACGCTTCAAACTCAAGTCTCCCATTAATTTTCATTTGATTTTTTCTATCTGTTTTTGTTAATTTGCTTTTTGTATGTTTGATTATCCTATTGCAATTCTAGTAAATATAAAATGTGTGAATTTTTTATTCACTACTATCTACTTCTTTCTTACCTATGACCCGCGACCTGTTTAAGTCCAGAAATTACGCCCTCAGCTAAGCAAAGGTTGCCCATACCTGCTCTAAGTAACTACTTAAAATCAGTTCTGTTCGATTTTTTTAGGTAGTATAAATATTGATGATAAAAGGATATTATTTTATGTTTTGACAAGTATTGATTTATATCCTTTTATTAAAAATTATGTGTTCCTTACGAACCTGTTTTTAATTAGTGGAAACTAGAAAAATCATAACACCAGAATAACCATTAAACTTCAAAAACACTAATCGGTCATCTACACGCAAAGAACGATTAATAATAGTGAAGAAGGCAGCGGGAAATTTGGAGACAATATGTACCAGTAACGTTGCTGTGGAGGGGGAGGGGAGGGGGAACGGCAACACCAACCGTGGTAACCACTAGCGCCTAGGACACTAAGCATTTATAGTGTTTAATTTTGCTAGTATATTAACGACAACTCTAATCATTGCTACGTCTGCGGACGTGCAGCATAGTTTTTACTCACCGTCTGCACGTTGACGACAGGTCCCGCTGAAGCTATAGCGCCTCCACCCAGTCCATACCCTCCACCGAGACCGCCTCCGTAACCACCTCCGAGGCCACCTCCGTATCCACCTCCGTAGCCACCTCCGTAACCTCCGTAACCTCCATAGCCGAATCCCAAGAGTCCCCTCTTTTCCTGTTTCTTGCTGGCATCTGTTGTTGAGTCACTGGTCGCCTGCTGGTCAGCCTGTGCGGCATACGCCGCCGTCACCAGCACTGCTAACACCTGTAGAAACGACGTAAACAGTGACTCAAGAAATGTAATAAAACGGTAAAAGGAAACATTCTGCATATTGGAGAAATTTAAAAAATAGAACGAGTTTGGGACATTGCTAACAAGCTACAGAGAAGGAATCTACATTTCAAAAAAAAATTGTCTGTATGTTTCGCTGAACGCAATTCACGCAAATACCACTGGACGGATTTTCGTCAGTTTTCGAACAACGCTCAACCCATGGTCTCGGGAGTTAAATAAAGTATGTTTCATTTTGATGCGATGTTGGGAGGCTGAGAACTGAAGAAAATTGTGCTCAAATTATTGGTTTGTAACTATCTGACATCGTTTATCGAACATAGTCATAAAGTTACTTCTCGCAGTCAAAATGTTCACCCGAACTAATTTATTACTTTAAGATGCAGTTTCATAATATACCGACGCTTGGGCAGTGCGATTTCGCACTGCCACTTGCCATTCGGGAGGTCCGGGGTTAAACTCGGTTCGGCCATCCTGTCTGAGGTTTTGCGTGGTTTCCCTCAGACACTCCAGGCGAATGCTGGGATGGTTCCCTACAAGGCCACGGCCGACCTTCGATCCCCCCTCCCTCCCCGTAGTATAGTTTGGCTGAAAAGAGTCTCTTATGACTCTCCAGCAGCCCGTCTCCCAGCTTTCAGCTGGGAGGAATGAAATCGTTAAAAAAAAAAGTTTCATAATAATTGCTGTGTCCCTGTTCATTATTCAGTTCAGTCCTAAAGATATATTTCGTTTCCAATGTCACAGAAACTGGCTATTTTACTACTTGATAATTAAATCCTTTGAAACCATACAATGAAGTCTATCCTTCATCAGCTAATAAAATTTATTTCCGGTAAAATTATTAAGAATGCAATTTTCTGAGTGATGCATAAGAATTTTTAAATTTATGTTTGCCATACGTAATTTATAGGGATATCATTTCTGCTAAATTTTACTATGGCTTATTACTTTTAACTTCACCCTGACTTTAATTTTTCCGAATTTCTTTAGAAATGTTTGGATGGAGTATTTAAATTAATCCACATAAAACAGAAAAAAAGTGAGCTAAGCAGATAAATGATCAGTACGTATAAAATCTATACTAATATTATAAATGTCTCTCTGTTTGTTACGTTTCTTGGGCTAAACGGCTAATCCGATTGTGATGAAATTTGACGAAATGCTATTTATCGTTAGGATGGATATAGAATATATTTTCTGTATAAATAATACACACTGTCGTATAATTTTGAGTAATTACTGAACGGCGATAGACAGACGTAGAGGATGTCTACGTCTTTGTAGTACCTTTTGGTATAGCGGCTTGGTAGCTCAATGGCTATTGCGCTTGCCTACTGATGTTTGAAGCGTGGTCTCTGGTTCAGATCCCGGCGGAAACAAAAAAAAAATTAAATTGTTTTTGAACGTATGAGCCACGCCTGGACTGTCAGTTGTTCGGATTCCATGTTAAACTGTAGATATCACAAATTTAGGGGTGCAAGGCTTGACAAATCGTAGGCAGTCTAACTGTGCCATACGTGTACACTTTTTTACGTTATATTGATCCCTCTGGCATTGTTTCTCTCGCAGTAAGTGTGTGTTTGATCTGCACTAATAATATTATAAATGCGGAAGTAAGTCTCTGTCTTTTTGTTACGTTTTGACAACTAAATGGCTATACCGATATTGATGGAATTTGACAATGAAATACTTTGTAACTGTAGGAAGGGCATAGAACAATTTTTTCGGTATGAATAACAGTATTGGTCACAAAATTTTGAGAACTTATCGAATGGTGACAAACAGACGGATGCTTGTGTTAGTAAGTAATGTTACGCCGGTTGCTCAAGATGTGCCTCTCGCGCAGTCTGTTATTGTATGATTTGTTAGTAAAATTCGTTTACAGGCAAATTTATTATTTAGTATAGATATCGATTTTCACTGCACTGTACTACTACTTTGTGTCTGCCTAAAAGTTTCTGGCACCAGAGTATTTTGTCTTCTTTTTTTGACATGCCTTGCGAGCGTAAACCTGGCCTAAGGTGTAGCTCTTGAAGAACACGAGCAACTTAAGTTATTAGAACCCAAGAATCTGATGCTCATGCTCAAGGGAAAAAAAAAGACCAATCTGATATAAGGCTCCCCTCAGTTAGCCCTCCCCCCACATCCCCACACCATCATTTGTTTTTCTGTTTTTAAATGTGTTGGAAATTGATTCTCTTCATGAGACAGGTTCGTCGTTAGAATGATATACTGATGGCTTTCCTGTCATATTATGCCAACTAGGTGTTGTTTGGGACAAATCTTACGTTACTAACAGTTTTCTTTATCCAACTCTGGCAATGAAATTCTAAGTCCACGCGTAAGAAGTCGCGGGTAACAGCTAGTTCAGTATAAATTGGATCGTTCATTTTTAGACGTTCAGATATGGAAAGGGGCTTACGAATTCCGAATACAATCTCAAAACTGCGACCAAATGGCAATAATTTCTCCCTTCAAGTCATTTATTACGTTTAGTAATTTGGATAACGTTTTTCGATTCTCCTGTTTATGGTAAGTTAGAAATGACAGATGAAAGAGTAAGTTTATGGCCCTATTGCTATCAGAAGGGATAACAGAATAAAAATAGGTAGGAAAACTAACGGGAAAGCAAAAATAGCGAAGGGAATGTTCATCCTTATTAACTGTTTGCTATAAATGAGACGTGTACCTTTGAATTACGCAGAAATATAGGGGAAAAAATAGCAGGACTCCTATTTATTCCTGTACGTAATTAAAGTGCTCAAGCCCACCTTGTTATCTGAAATTCATGGCATAGTACGTCTGGAGTCACTTTTATGCTAGGAAGTAGAGCGATAGAGTGCTAACAATCTGTGGCAACTGACTATTTCTCACCCGATACTTATTTTTGTCGCAAAGCTAAACAACAGTAGGAAGCCCATAAGTTTTAACTTTCGACACAGCAGTCTCAGGTATGAAATTGTCACCGTTGAAGATTCCGAGCTGACGAAAAACGGTCAGGTTTAGAACCAGGAAACCCATTGTATGAAAAGAGCAATATTACCAATAACAAATAAACATTATTTTCTGGACGCGTTGGCGCGTTATGAATATTAAATTATAAAAGAAAAGGCTAAAAGAACAAAAAAATATTTT
Organism: Vandiemenella viatica; assembly: GCA_031002005.1. Lineage (NCBI taxonomy): Eukaryota > Metazoa > Arthropoda > Insecta > Orthoptera > Morabidae > Vandiemenella > Vandiemenella viatica. The sequence goes on along the minus strand of JARYHS010009186.1, from coordinate 75,455,534 downwards.
TGATAATTAATTAAGAAGTTTTCTGCACCGTAGATATTTGTTTATATATACGGTGATAGTGCATCAAATAACATACAATTTTTTTCTCACGTATTTGACTAGAGAGACGGAAACGAGATAAAGAAAAGTAGGCACATAATGAAAAGACAATTGCGTACGTGGGAAAGGGAACGTTCATTTAAAATCTCATAAGCTGAATATAATTTCTAAAGGTGGTCAAAAGATTAACAGCCTACCCCTGTTGCTACGAGGTTTTTTTTTTTTTTTTTTTTTTTTTTTTTTTTTTTTTTTTTTTTTTTTAGTGGCATGAGACAGTAATAAACGACAATAACAATTTCTCTTCTTCCCAACAAGGCCAAAGCAAAATTTGAACCACTGAACACAAAGTATCACCGACTTCACTAAATATATTAAACATGTCCGAAGGCCGGTTTGGTCTTTCTGAAAAAGATGAACTAATCCACGTGTGGGAGAGTTAAGAGTGGCATTTCCTTTCTTCTGGTAACCACGGATCGTTCTGACCTACCCCCCCCCCCCCAAAAAAAAAGAAATACGTATCAATACGTATCAAACATTTAAGGCTTCCTTCATAAATTCACAAAAAAGAAAGTGAAACGTAACGATGTCATAGGGATGCCACTTGTTAAAATCATTCAGATTGTTGAATATACATCGTAACTAATTACAACATTACTAAAACCAATACGTTCTGGTACCGTAGGATAAAATGACAAGGGTAGTTCCAAAATATGTATAAGTATATTTGCAAATAATAATTTATCAGAAGAGAACCCACGATTTGGTCATAACTAATCTCCCTTTCAACGTGAATTGCGTTTTGCCTTATATCTTCCTTCTGCTCCTATTTGTACAATATCAGTAATAATTTAGTATCATATGCTATAATTGGAAAATTTATAAAACGTTTAAATTCCTGTAAAAATAAAGAGTTACTCCACGTTGAACTAAGCCGGCGATCAAATTTTGTACAGTACCTTAAAGTATCTGGACGCCTAAACTTTACTGAGAATTATAGTATCGACTAACAAGTGAAACTCAAAATGATGCTGATTGCTACAGCTATTTGTTTTCCATTCTTTCTCTAAAGAACCCCCAGATAGTTCTCGGATAGCCATAGCCGATTTTCTTCCCCTACGGTGATAGCAAATCATTCAAGCTCCATAGAAGATTAGGATAAAAATAAATAAATGATTTTCTGCTCTTCAGCGAAATCTTACAATTGAGCACTGACACAAAATAAACTTAACCTATACATAGTATGCGAAATGTATGCCACACACTGCCATTCTCAGAATGCAGGGTTAGCTACAAGGAACGCAATAAAAAGTGCAAAACTTATGCCTTTTTTTATACTACTTCATTAGAGTACTCACCAAAAGACTCCTCATATCTGTGACCGAACACTGAGCACCCAGCTGGTTGATGGTGTGCCTTTTGTGGCCACTCGCAAGGTTTATATACCGAGAGCGCCTCTGCTTTCACTGTAGGTGGGGGATGCAACTGCACTGTGGAAACACAGACAGGAAAGATGCCATCTACAACTCGTACTTGCTCGGCTTCTCTTCAAGAGCGTAACGAAAACTTTCCTACCTTTTTTTTTATTTTATTTTTTTCGTAATTAAAATGAAATGTCTCTATTTACGCAGGTATTAGAGAAAAAACTTTCAATAAACCTTAGCATTTATGCCAATGTTAATTGTATAGAAGGATAAAAATTTTCTCTGCCTTTGTAAATAGAATCATACGAAAAAAAACCATTCCAACGTTTTAACCTTTAAGTTCAAGTTTATACTCCATTATTGATTTTAATCTTAAAAGAATTATCCTTAAAAGTTTCGAAACTATAACGAACAGAGAAAGCAAAGTGTGTACGCCGTGAGAGACAAATATGCCAGGTGCGTTTCGGACATGCATACCATGTAATTCCGTAGCTGTTATACCACAATTATTTTGATGTTCTACTCATGTTTTCATATAGTTAGCACTACATTAATTACCTAATACATATGATGGTGATAGTACTTGAATGATCTGGAACAACTTTTTTTAAGAAACATGTGGAATAATCGTTCAAAAAAATAACCAATTGTAAATACTTCGTACATGGAGGATAACAGTCAATTTATATGAAATGTTTCGTTACAGAAATTTATCAGTTTTATAAGTACACTACCTATTTACTCATCTTTTTGCCTTAGAGTCTTTAGCTACACTTATGTAATAAATCTCCATCTGGGATAACTTTAAGGAAATAGAGCTATACAGTTCAAATTCGTAATTGAAATTACCAAACATAATATCTAAGTGTAGTCCCATATGAGTTGTAATACAGTTTGAAGGAAAGATCGCTATGAAATTTTGTACCGATTTACATCGCCAAAAATCTTCTTTAAAATCTCTAAATGTGATGGCAGCAGTATTTTTCAAATTTAATACGTTCTGCATAGTCTCATCGTAACATCTAAGAGGCCCATAGAGGGGACAAAACTCGTAACAAACAAAACTATGCAGAAGCAATTCGCCGGGAAGGACTAAATTCTCAAATCGACTAATAAATTCCGAGTACTTGTTGGCCAACGTAACAGGGTCTTTAATCTTGCGAGCAATATCAATTACAGATTGCGTTTAATGAATGAATACCGTACAATACAGCCAAAGTCATCAGATAATGGCATTATTTAACATTCGTAAAAAGTGAAAAATAAAGTTAGGTTATTTAAAACGCTGTTAAAATGAAGTATTGAAGAGGAAAAAACATCAGTTCTGGTTTATTTTAGTTCTAAAATTAAATAGATGTATATTTAATACTTATTTTCTTGATTTACTTAATAAAATGAATAAAGTAATTGATTTGATCCTACGATCTGGTTTAAGTTGCCACCTGGTTCGCGTGTCTGTAATTGTCGGATCTGCAGTTTAACGGGGAATACGAGCCACGGACTACCCTAGCGTGCTCCACAGAACCGCTTCGCAGAGATGAAGGTCAGGATAAGTGCCTGTAAAGATTCCCGGCCAGACCAACATTCAAACCAAGGACCAGAAGATTACATGACTGAGCTACCAGACTGTTGGTCCAGGTAAATAAAACTTATTATGTAAACTCGAGGTTTAGTTTATGGGATCTAGAGTAGGGGAGTGTTAACGCTCTGAAACTCACATTCTGGAGGACGCGGTTTCGAATCCCTTTACGGCCATCCTGATTTCAATTTTTCATGATTTCCCAATATCATTCAAGGCAAATACCGGGTTGGTTCATTCAAAAATTCATGGCTGAATTCTTTGCCGTTACTTGTCACTCATCATTTCCCGTCCTTAATGACTTCGACATTAGTTTACCAATTACAAAATTGAAATTATTGGTTACTGACGCTCTTTATTTTTTCAATTTTTTTTTTTTTTTCGGTACGGTCCCAAAACTAGAATGGAAAGACACATTGTTAAAAACTTTAGTAACTCATATCTTGCTAAATACAAAATTTAATAAAATTATCCCAAACAACATCGATCGCACATCTGAACTGTTCATCGAGTCCATACTCAGTGATATATGTTAAAAATCATCCGCCTTGTTCAAGTTTGAGAAGGTAGTTCAATTTTTGTATTTTTGTCTACTTAATTGTTTTTTGTGTCAATGAAATACATATTCCTGTTAAATTTCATCACAAACAATATATAGGCGCCGTGATTATGAGGCTATGACATATGGACGGACGGACATGACGAATTATAACGGTACCATTTTGGAAACCCTAAAAATGCAATGTACAATCAGTTACTATTCTCGGTTCGGTTCTTTTGAAATTATGCTTGTAATGTAGTTACTCTAATAGTTATTTTGTGTCGTTATACGAATTTGTTAAATGATTTAGTTTCTAAATATTAACCAGTTTTTATTAATATAATTAAGAATATTCTCATGAACTATTCAACAATTTGATTCTGCTCAAAGTTGATACTAAAGAATATATATACTCTAAGAGCGGATGTGACACATTCAGTAGTGTACCGCCGGGTGTACAAATACCACCTTTTTTTTCGGCTAGCTCCGCTATATTCAGGTGTATATCTCCAAGAATTTGGCGGAGCTAGTTGTCGAAATAAGGCGAATTTACAACACAATCATGATTTTATTGCAAAACATATAGTATTTTGTTTCATTGCTACATTATGATATATGTGTTTATGGACGCATAGGGCAGATAAATGAACACAATGATATATGTAGTCTATTACTGAGCAGAAACATCAAACTTGTTATTTTAAATACTCCACTAAAAATGACGCTTTTTTTTTTTTTTTTTTTTTTTTTTTTTTTTTTTGTAAAAATGTGTGACTTTTAGGTGAAATAATCATGATATGTTTTTAAATAAAATTATCTATTCTCTACTGCTTACTAGGAGGAACTGTAACATTCAAGGAGCCTAAAATTCTGAGTATTATAATGTTACTAGCATTTGCCCAATGCTTCAGCCACGCGGACCCTGGTGCGTGCAGAAAGGCTTTAAACTTTTTATTTACCAGATATTAACGCGGAGAAGCAAAAATGTAAATGTCATCTAAATACTTTCCTTCCTTTTAGTTATTACCTTAGATTCGGTTTCTATACTTATATTTTAACGTAATGTAATGCGTGAATGAATATTGAATGAAATGTAGTAAATGTAGTAGCTAAATTAAATTAAAGCATAAAACAGGATGCAGAGAGTAAAAGTGTGATATTACGTGAGTATTTCTTGAAAGGAGTGCTCACTCACATTTCGAAATGATTATAATTTCTTGGTCCGTTCCTCACCACATAAAGTCATAGAATATTTTCACAGCTCTCAAAATTTGAAAACACCATCCAAATTGCTACGATAGTTTTTCTATAATGCCATTTCAAACCTTCAGACACGCAGCTCACTATGGTATATTTTATTAAGGCATTTCGTATTTAGCTTTACCTCCACAAGTTTTCAGTCGTGCAGATGATTTTGGTCATCGATATACCAACAAATTTAGTTTATTACAGGTATTTTTATTTGTCCTTAGTTAATAACTCCGCTATGTCAGGTCGGAATGGTAATATGATGGTGTCCGGAGCCTGACCTGACGTTAGTAGATTTCTATTGCAGGTGGTGAATGAATTTGACCGGCAGTGTAGGGGTTCTTAATGACTAAATTGTCTACTAATCTCCTGCACTAAACCCCAAACCCCTTTAGCGAGTATAGAGGAAGGGAATCGTACACAATTGGTGGTGATCCTTTCGTTGGATGGGGGTGTTGAAGTTGGTCACCGTTTGGTGACTTTCGGAAGAACAGTATGAACGGGCTGGCATCGGATTTCATTCTCTCCCTTTTTTCACCTTTCACTCAACGCAAACAACAAATTACACTGAACCCAAAAATAAGAGTTTACCAAACAACACAGTAACATTTCCATTGACTTCCAAAATGGGTAAAGCAGGGTAAAAACTCCATGGTCAAAATTCCAACATCAGTTGGCACAGAGGAGATACACCCTTGATGACAACATCCAACGCCTGTATCACCAGGTTGGCGATCAACATCAGTAACTCTGCTTTGAATACACTTAAATTCTAAGTAGCCGATATTCATGCAAATCATATATATTATTTCAATAAGGTATTTTTTTGTCACAAGCTTGTATCTTCCTTCATACTTAACCGAAATCAATGAATGAGGTGTCATTGGAAAGCTTATGGTCTCCACTTTTGTCACATCGTATTTTAAGACAGAAAGTTTTCGGAATTCGACCCTTAAAGGGCAAAAATGTTAATATTTCTAAAATGCTGTTTTTAGTGTTACGAGTCATTTATCTCCCTGGATACCTATCTGAAATCGTTTTATCAAGTATCATTTTAAAGATTAAGATCTCCGCTTTAGTGACGTCATATATTAAGCCAAAACTTTTTCGGAATTCGACCCTTAAAGGGCAAAAGTATCAATATTTTTGCAATGCGTTTTGTGTCACGAGCTATTTATCTCCCTTAATATCTAACCGATATAGATAAATTAGGTATCATATTAAATATTGTGGTCTCCGCCATGGTAACATTATATTTTAAGAAAGGAATTTTTCGTAATTCGACCCTTAAATGACAAAAATGTCACTTTTTATAAAATGCGTTTTTTGTATCTCGAGCCATTTATCTCCATGGATATCTAACCAAAATTGATAAATGGAGTAGGCTTATGAGGAGTAATGTCTCAGCTTTGTGACATCATATTTTAAGAAAGAATGTTCTTGAATTCAACCCTTAAAGGGAAAAAGTATAACTTTTTCTATAATGAATTTTTATGTCACGAGCGATTTATCTCCCTTAATATGTAACCGATATAGGTACATGAGGTATCATATTAAAGAATAAGGTCTCCGCCGTGGTAACATTATATTTTAAGAAAGGAATTTTTTGTAATTCAACCCTTAAAGGGCAAAAATATTAATTTTTCTTAAATTCGTTTTTTTGTGTCTCGAGCCACTTATCTCCCTGGATATCTATCCAAAATCGATAAATCAAGTAAGATTATGACGAATATTGTCTCAGCTTTGGTGACATCATATTTTAGGAAAGAAGTTTTTGGAATTCAACCCTTAAAGGGAAAAAGTATAAATGGTTCTACAACGCATTTTTATGTCACGAGTTATTTATCTCCCTTTATATCTAACCGATATAGATAAATGAGATATATTAAAGACTAAGGTCTCCGCCGTGGTAACATTATATTTTAAGAAACTAATTTTTCGTAATTCGAACCTTAAAGGGCAAAAATGTCAATTTTTCTAAAATGCATTTTTGTTGTGTCTCGAGCCATTTATCTCCCTTGACATTAAACAAAACTGATAAACGAGGTATCATTTAAAAGATTGAGGTGTCTTCGTAATGTCTTCGGTTATGTTACCACATTTTAAGAAACAAATTTTTAAAAATTCTAACCTTAGAGGGAAAAAGTATTAATATTTTTACAACGTATTTTTCTGTCACCAGCTATTTATTTCCCTTGATACCTAACTGAAATCAATAAATGAGGTATCGATTTAAATATTAAATTATCCGCTATGGTCACGTCATTAAGAAAAAACTTTCTCCAAATTCAACCCTTAAGGGGCAAAAATATCATCATTTCTCAAAACTTTTTTTTTTATCTCGCTTGATAAGTAACCGAAATCGATAAATGAGGTATCAAGACCAAGATGGCTGCTTTGGTCACACCATATTTTATAAAAGGGATTTTTTGGAATTCGACCCTTGAAGGGCAAAAGTACCAAAATTATTTATACATCATATTTTTTTTATATTACAAGCCATTTATCTTCTTCGATACCTAGCAGAAATCGATAAATGACATATTGTTTTAAAAATTAAGGTCTCCAGCTAGGTAAAATCATAAATTAAGAAAGATTTTTTCTGAATTTGGTGCCTAAAGTGGTAGCGCGTATGAGAAAGTTCAGAGCCAAGTCGCTCAAGTCCCGAGATTGCAGTAGTGGATATCACAGATGTCAATAAACTTTTTTTTTATTCGATAAGTAGCTTTTCGGATATTTTTTTTCTGTTACGGAAACACTGTCGTTTTGCTATACAATTCCAATGTAAACATTTTATTCGTAAAGCAACAATTTTTTCAGAGATGTTCATACGTTGTGTGCATTTGTTTCAGGTTGGTTTTATTCTGTTAAGGTCAGTGACAGTTTGTCATAAATACATAGTATTTTAAATTTTCCTAACTGTTTCGTAATATGTTGCGAGTATTTTGATGCGTATCTATTACACACACACACACACACACAAATTTGCTACAAAAGTACGGTTCTACTTTTCATTATATTACAAGCATTCAACCTCATTATTCATCCCATTTTATTCGCGAAATTTTCGCACGGGTCGTCTAGTATACAAATATTAATAGTAGTAGAACTTATTTTGAAAAACACTTCGATCCAGTGTGTTAACTACCTACAGAATGGTCCCTATCCATTCTATTTTCCGCACCACCGAAACGGACGTCGATATAATTTATTGTAACTACCCCGCCATAACGTCACACAACAGATAGGACTCTCGAATTGTACGACGTTACAATTAGGACCATCATGCACACCGCTCCGCCAAATCATTGCTCAGTCATCCCGGCCAATATTAATCATTCGGCGACAGACAGAAGAGACCAATGATGCAACTGGTTAAGCTATATCACTCCACAATACTGCTAGCCTTAGGGCAAGATCTATTTTATAGCAGCACCAGGCGAACATATGCTGTATGCCACCCGCCTGAATCATACCTCACACCTCCCGACCAACCATCGCCGCCACAAGACCGCGATCTGTTCGACTTCTTTGTAAGACAAATGGTCATGCTCATGCTAACCCCCTTCACCAATTATCGTCTTTATTTTTGACTCAGAATTGAAATTGCCATTCTACTTTCATGTTTAAAGGTTTGGTTGACTAAATAGACTTTACAAACCGTCTCATAATGAAAAAGAAATTTTGTATGGTTTTTACAAAACATGTAGTTGATTTACTAGATAATTTTCCTTCTCCTTATCACTCATCCAACCAGAAGTGTGCTAAGATGTATTACTTATCAAATCCTCCTGAAACATGATCATCTAGACAATCTTCTAAAAGTAAATGTCAGGGTTTGTTAATTTAACTAGTCCAATACTAAATACTTCTGTCGACCAGTTTGGCAATTACACTATTCATTAAATTTTCGAGAATTCGAATTTTGCTAAAGCAGTAATTTTAGTACGACTATCTTTATATACAGGGTGGTCAGAAATTCACTCATCGGCGGGTAAGGGCAGTGTTCGGGACGTTGCACTAACGAAATAAATACAAAAAAAAATCTAGTAAAAGTCGTACCGTTTTTGAGTTATTCGCAGCTAAAGTTGGCCAATAAGAGCGCTGCGCGGGCGAATTCAAACAGCCTTCCACCGGCGGTGTTGCCAAGCGTACTCGAGGCATGCGACCGCCACAGCAAACGAAAAGAAAAATTCTCTTCGGAAGGGGGGATCGAACCCGCAACCTTCAGATTGAGAGTTTGCCGTCTTACCGACTACGCTGCCAAGGCACCAGAATTTCCTTGTTTTTAGAAGCAACTAGGGCGGGAATTCGGTCGGTGGGGCTAAAGGACCATGCTAGAAGAAGTCTCGTACTGATAAAGACACTGTCATCATGCAAAGTCATCAATTTTCGTTTGAAGAGTACGCCGATATGCATTTGGCGTATGGCGCTGCTGGACAAAACAGGGCCGAAGCATTTAAGATTTACACGACTCGATTTCCTAACTGTGTGATTCCATCGGCCAACACTTTTGTGTTGGTTGACAGAAGGTTGAGGGAGACGGGAAGTATTGTTGTCCACAGGCCCAACGCCGGACGAAATCGGTTCAGGCGGAGTGTAGGATTTGAAGACAATGTCCTGGAAATGATTGCTGATAATCCGAGGACAAGCTCTAGGGTCATTGCCAACGCATTGCAGATACGTCCAGTCTAAGTGATCCCTCAAATTCTCCGTTTAAATGCAGCCTTTCAATAGGGTCATTTTTGTTGTTTTTTAAATACCAGGCCTCACATGCCACTGTTTTGACGTCCTTCACGACGAAGGGTTACATCCCTTTCACTTTCAAAAGGAACAAGATTTGGAGGAAGACGATTTTCCACTTCGAGTTCAGTTTTCACAGTGGTACCTGCAGCAATGTAACGATTATCCAAACTTTGAAAGGAAGGTGCTGTGGACGGATGAGGCGTGCTACTCGTATACCAGGGAGAAGTGTTTTAATAGCCGAAACAGCCACATCTGGGATGTCGAAAATCCGCATGCAGTTTTTGTCAAGTAATACCAACACAAATTTAATGTTAACATTTGGGTGGGTATTTTGGACGAGTTTATACTAGGCCCTGTTCTATTTCCGCAACTTTTAAATGGCGCTTCTTACTTAGCACTTGATGAAAACGTCCTTCTGTTGTACTTAGAAGACGTTACTTTGTCAATTCGTAATGACATGTGGTTTCAACATGACGGCACGCCGCCGCATTTTGCAGTACCGGTACCTCAACACTTAGATGCATTGTATCGTAACAGATGGATTGGTCGAGGAGGCCCAATTCACTGGCCAGCTCGGTCACCAGACAACAACCCGTTGGATTTTTATCTCTGGGGAGCTGTCAAGGCCATTGTTTATGAGACTGAAGTAGAAACAGTGGAAGAACTTTTGGCTAGGATAATTCTAGCTTTTGATGAAATTAGAGAAAGTTACAATTTTAGGAAGACTCGCAAATTCAGTAACTCAGCGTTGTCGTGTCGGTATTGCAGTTGAGGGAGGACATTTTGAGCAGTTGCTGTAAAATGTAAGGACCCGTATTTTTTTTGTTATTGTTGTTTATTGGTTACTGTTGCGGGTTGACGCTTATTGTAAGTAAATTCCTGTTGGCTTTCAATGTTGCGACTGATAACGTCAAGTTGGAAATGAAACTACTGTACAGTAATTTTGTTTTGTATCAGTGACAAAAGGGCTTTCAATGAGTAACAGGTTGTTTACCTTTTGCGGCTTGCCGCGCGTTAGCGAGTTGATACATGTTACACAAATGTACAACTTGTTTGAATAAGAACAGACTTTTTGCAGCAGAGAAAGTTACGTTACAAACGATAGAGTGGGTTTAATGTTCTTTTTTTTACAAAAGTTTATTGTTTTATTGTTGCAAAATAGTAGCAAGGATATTCACGTTAATCAATAAAAATGTTGTGATCGAAATCTAGTGAAATACGATTACATGGAATAAAAGAAGCTTCTTTGCAACGAATAAAATAAGTTTGACGATTTTTTTTTTTGATTTTTTTTTTTTGTGCCAGTAACTAAACGATTTTTGTATAAAAATTAAAGATTAATCTAGCAAGCAGATCAACTAATTAAAATCAATTCCCATAAAAAAGAATCCTCTAGTCCCACCACCGACTTCCCGAAAAATGTCGCGGATTACCGATCAATTCCGATTACCAACAAACAGTCCGCCCTAGTGGCTTCTCAAAACAAGGGAATTCTAGTGCCTTGGCAGCGTAGTCAGTAAGACGGCAAACTCTCAATCTTAAGGTTGTGGGTTCGATCCCAACTTCCGAAGAGAGTGTTTCTTTTCGTTTTCTTTGGCGGTCGCTTTTTTTTTTTTAACTGCTTTACGTCTCTTAACATCGAGGTCTTTAGAGACGGGAAAGGATGGGGGGGCAAGGTGGGGGCAAGGAGTGGGAAGGAATTCGGCCATGGCCTTTGAAGGAAGCAACCCGGCATTTGCCTGGAGTGATTTGGGAAACCATGGAAAACCCAAATCTGAATGCCCGGAACCACCGTCCTCCCGTATGCTAGGAGAGAACGCTAATCGTTACACCGCCACGCTTGGTTTGGCGGTTGCATGCCTCGAGTACCCTTGGCAACAGCGCCTGTGGAAGGCTGTTTGAATTCGCCCGCGCAGCGCTCTTATTGGTCAACTTTAGCTGCGTATAACTCAAAAACGGTACGACTTTCACTAGATTTTTTTTGTATTTATTTCGTTAGTGCAACGTCCCGAACACAGCCCTTACCCGCCGATGAGTGAATTTCTGACCACCCTGTATAAAGATGAATGTTTGTTTGTTTGTTTGTTCTTCATACAAATCCACAGTTTTCATCCGATCTCGATGAAACTTTGCACACTTATCCTTTGAAACAAGGAGAAAAATACTGTCTACATTTGGTTGAAAAATTATCTGTATAAATAACACATTTTTTCTCATAACTTCGAAATACGGCGACAGACAGACACCTTGGATATGGACGTCTCCGTACCATCTTTCTGCGGAGTGGGCTGGCAGCTCAGTGGCTAAAGCGCTTTCTTACGAGCGTCGTGGTCTCCGGTTCAAATCTCCGTGGAGGCTAAGATTTTTAAAAATTGTTTTTAATCGTCATGGTTGGGCCGTCGGTTATTCGGATTGAATTTTAAACTGTTGATATCACAAAGGTAGGGGTGCAATCTGAGGCAATTCGTAGGTAGTCATGCAATAAAGTAGATGTACACTTTTTTACGTTATATTGACCCATCAGGGGTGATTCGTAGTCAGTGTGTGTGTAATCTGCAGTAGGAATACTATAAATGCGGAAGTAAGTCTCTGTCTTATGTTACGTTTTGATAATTAAATGCCTATACCCATATTGACGGAATTTGACGAGAGAATCTGTAGGGAGGGCACTGGACTTTGTTTGTTCTTCATACAAATCAACAGTTTTCATCCTATCTCGATGAAACTTTGCACACTTATCCTTTGAAACAAGGAGATAAATACTGTCTACATTTGGTTGAAAAATTATCTGTATAAATAATACATGTTGTCTCATAATTGAAAAATTCCCCGTCGAATCGAAGTTGTCCGGTTCAAATAGCGCAATTAGGAGCAGAGATATTCGTAATTAAAATGAAAGAAATGATGCCGAAATATTCGTAACTTGAATTGTGTCAATACTCAGCAGTATGCCACGATAATCGGCAAAACTCCGAGCGCCCCAGCGAACACGTCTCTACTCCGGCCGAGCAGAGCTCAGCCCATGTAGCTCTCTAGCCGCTTCGCCAGGCAGTTGGCGCTTTAGCTCAGCGGTACCGCGCTTGCCTGTCAAGCGTGCAGCTCGGGTTCAAATTTTCGTCCCCACAACTACGATTATTTAACTCAGTTTTCTTCAACTTTCCAGTGTGTTCTGGACCATATATCTATTCTTTGGTAAAACAAGAATAATCTTTATATATAAAGATGAATGTATGTTTGTTTGTTTGTTTGTTCTTCATACAAATCCACAGTTTTCATTCGATCTCGATGAAACTTTGCACACTTATCCTTTGAAACAAGGAGAAAATACTGTCTACATTTGGTTGAAAAATTATCTGTATAAATAACACATGTTGTATCATAACTTCGAAATATGGCGATAGACAGACACGTTGGATATGGACGTCTACGTACCGTGTTTCAGTGTTGTGGACTGGCAGCTCAGCGGTTAAAGCGCATGCTTACAAATGTCGTGTTCTCCGGTTCAAACCTCCGTGGAGGCTAAGATTTTTAAAAATTGTATTTCATCGTAAGAGTCAGTCCTGGGCCGTAGGTTATTCGGATTGAATGTTAAACTGTAGACATTAGAAAGTTAAGTGTGCAATGCGAGAAAAATCGTAGGTAGTCTTGCAATATTGTAGGTGTACACTTTTTTACGTTATAATGATCCCTCAGGTGTTGTTCGCAGTCAGTGTGTGAGTGTGAACCACAGTAATATTATTATAAATATGGAAGTAAGTCTCTGTCTTTTTGTTACGTTTTGACGACTAAATGGCTATATCGATATTGATGGAATTTGATAAGATAATCTGTATGAAGGGCACAGGATATTTTTTTCCAGTATGATTAACAGCTGTACTCACGAAATTTTGAGACCTTATCGAATGATGACAGAAATATGTTGGAAATTGATTCTCTTCAAGAGACAGGTTCGACGGTACAATTATATAGTGATAGCTTTCCTGTCATATTATTCCGACTCGATATTGTTTGGGACCAATCCTTCGTTACCAACAACTTTCTATATTTAATTCTGGCAAAAAAATTCTTAATCCACGCGTACGATGTCGCGGGTGCGGGCTAGTATACGGATAAAAATAATGAGTTGGTTTTAACGTCAAATGATTTCATACTGCTCCACTTTTTATCGTAATTGGAAACTAACTGTAGAAGCACTTCAATCCAGCGATGTTATCCACATCTATTAAATTTATTTTCTTAATAATTCTATTCAGTAGTTCAAATATCGAACCTGTAAAATGAAAGTATATGTTGAGTAACGATTAATAAAATTGTTGAAAGTATACGTTTTAAGCGTTGAATTTTAAAATTCCTTCCAGTTTTCACTCTGTACATTTTTTAGGTGCACGATCAAGGATTATTATTATTTTATTCCTGCAACAACGAACCTTTCTGGAAAGGTAGACCCAAAGAAAACTTTAAATACACCTATATCTCAGTTAGAATTTACTTGTAACCACTGTTTTTCTTTCTTTTTCTTACGAGTATACAGTATTGTTTCCATAATTTCAGTTTGCCATAGATCATCCTTTTATTATGACGCCCCTCCTTGGGAAATTCTTCTTCTACGGTCTGTAGAGGTCCGCTACAACTTTATCAGCTTTACGATACATCTTTCACTCAGTTTTTCTATTACTGGTGTGCTGTATGACCTGCTGATTTCGACACTTTTGAAGTAAACTCAGTCTTTTGACAATTTCTTTTGGATCATCCCAACAAACATATTTTTTCGCGGGAAGAAGGCCAGAACCTTGATAGATTAAATGTTTATACTTCACACTTCGGTAGTTAGTTATAATCTAGCCTGAAGAAGTAAAAGACTGTTGCTGTTGCTCCTGTTATTGTGGGGACAAAAAAAAAAAAATCTTTTCCTTAGTACCTGTCACTGTGTCCTTGAAAAACTGTTCCGAGTTGAACTTGCTTATTTTCAGTTCCAATAACTTTCAGTGAATAACATTTCTCGACTTTATGATACTAAGTTTAGTTGTTGTTAATAATGTCTCCATGTTTGCAGACAAAGTAAAGCTGATGGGTATTTGTTGTATAATTTTATATTTGAAAGTGTCATATGTTTTAATGCATAGGCATTTATAATTTATATCAGTTGGGTTGAAACTAAGTTTATCAACTCGATTCACATGAAGTACTGGAATCATAGAATCAATTTTTGATATGTTAAGTAATATATCAACTACTTTCGGTTTTATTATTAAGGGGATTGTGCTGTCAAGAGGGTGTCACAATAATTTGGACTGGTATTTAATACGTTTACGTAACCACAAAACTCACTCTCCAAGACAGTAGGTACAGCCATAGTCACTGCTGCAGTCTTTAATTCCTTTAGAAAAGCAGCATCATCTTTATTTGTCGGCTTTTTGTCAACCTCTCGTTTGTAAGAGGCACCATCGTACTTGAATAGAGTCTTATACATGTTTAAAAACCTTATCCAAACTCACTTCATTGTCAATAAGTATGGTGTCAGGTAGGGGGTACTTCTTTGTTCAGTAATTAAGAAGTCCTCCATATTCATAATGACGCCATTAGCAACTATTTATTGGTATCTTAGTTTCTATTTTTATCCAGTTTACTTTTGTGTGTACTTTATTTGATACGTTTATAGAAATGATTTCTCTGTCAACAGGAATTTCGTAACAATTTCTAGTCTGCTAGCTCAGTGCTTTAGGGGATTGCTTTCAGTTCGAGGTCTGGTCCCGGGCTCATATTTCGGTGGGACCAGGAATTTCTATGAAATGTGTTTGATCATGTGAGGTACGCCAGGATGTTCCGTGGTTCAGATTCCACGTTATACTGTATGTCTCAGAAGAAAGGAACTGGCCGTCCTACCTCCAACACAATGGCTTGGTATGCCTTTTTCGGGAGGATCCAACCAACCTTTGGGTTCTGGACTAAGTTGATTATTTAATTCAATAATTTCTACAAGCATGCACTACATTTACTAAATAGACCACCTGACGCGCCTTATTAACATCTGCCGATTTTAGTTCCCTTAGAAAATTTGAGTTTCAGTGAATTACAACTTGATTTCCGTATCATCAACATATATCGTTTGTTTACGACATCGTGATTTTCAGCGGTATTTCAGAATTTTGTATCATTTGCAAAAATCCTAATTTCTGAATTCAATATAACAGCAAAATTATTGAATGGAACAGAAATGGTCTTCATCCACTACTCTGTGGGAATCCTGTTTCCACTTCCTGTGATACCGATTTCCTACCATGACTCTTAAGATTTGTAAACCACCCATATATTTTTAAAACTATTCATAGCTCACATTGGCAAATCCCTTAGCAAGATCTAGTTCCAGACTATTACTTGGCCTACCTTCTTCATATCATCCGTAGTATCAGGCACTCAACCCATTAATTGATATTCATTTGAATAACCTGTTGTAAATTTATGATGTGGATTTATAATTTCTTTCGTAATAAATATTCCAGATAAACTTTCAACAGGGATGAAATTAATGGGTCTTATACTTCTTATTTGGCTCCCCTCTCTTATGAACCTTTGATACCAGGTGACATTTCTAGTCCTGTAGTATAAATTGATTGGTCTATAGTTCTCAAGCGTATTTGCCTTTCCCAATTTGTCAATCAGTACTATCGTTGAACCCTCTACTATGCAAAAACTCTCCAGATTGAATGGAGACAGTATTTCTGGATGCTACACAACATTGCACAATACACCACAATCTCTTTAATGGAAGAATTACTTGCTTTAATGTAATAAAACATTAAAATATAATAAATCAAACATTTCGTCGTTAAAATAAATTTTTAATCAAATCAATATATATGGGCAGGGTAGTCAAATTACTGTAAAGTTATTTGTTTGAAATTTTTATTCCACAAATACGTAAAAAAAGTAAAAAATTACAAACATGATGTATGTTGAAAGATGCCTGGCTGATGATGATGACTGATGAAGCAGGACGTGAAGGCAGATCCTG
The DNA here is from genome assembly GCA_031002005.1 of Vandiemenella viatica. NCBI lineage: Eukaryota > Metazoa > Arthropoda > Insecta > Orthoptera > Morabidae > Vandiemenella > Vandiemenella viatica. The sequence continues at coordinate 75,438,948 of JARYHS010009186.1, read as the reverse complement.
AAAGGAGGGAACATGATTAGAAACAGAGCTAACGTAATAATCGTCTTACACTGTTTACACATTACATAAATATTTAGCGAAACGATACAATTATTTGAAACAGTGCACGTATAACATTTTATTGGGTGCTGGCTGATATTTTAAAGAGTTTTCTGCGAAGTAACTATCTACGTATCTTTCCCAATAGCAACAGTTAAGCAATTCAGATTCATGTCTGTAAGATACTTATTCCTCTATATTTATGACCATATTGGATTTTCATTTTTTCGTTTATTTTTTTTAAGTGATGGAAGGAAGGAGTTTTAATTTTTAAGCGATTTGTTTTCCTCGTGATCTGTGTTATTTCTGTTACACCCATTATTTTTATGTCTATGTACCTTGGCAAGGAAGTAGTATTTTATATAACCCTTTTATACGTAAATATATATCGGCATAGATTTGTAAGCAAATGATAGGCATAGTTTCCACAAATTTTCGAATTGATATATTTATGAAGAACTTTATTTTGCTATTGCGTATTTTTATAAAAATATCACACTAGCAACCGTAAGAAAGTATCAATTTAGAAGATAAGGAGCGATTTTACTAAGAATTATCCCCTGAATTACAACACAATAATTTAATGAAATATTGGTATAGAGCTAAGTAATTAGAACTCTTATGATGTACTGACAATTCGCAAGTTAATTAATACCATAACTGTAAACATTGGTTCACTATATAGTTATTAGAATTATACCTTGCTAGTAACGTTAACGCAAACGAAGCAGCCATCCCTCCCGACTTCATGAAACTGTATACAACGAATTATCTGGAAAAGGAGCACTCACCTACCAGCTTCGGTGCTCAGTGTTTCCCGTACGAAATGGATCCACCATAGCTACTGCCGTGGCCACCACCGTAGCCGCCTCCCAAGCTACTACCATAGCCGCCTCCGTAGCTGCCACCGTAGCCGCCTCCCAAGCTGCCACCGTAGCCGCCTCCCAAGCTGCCACCGTGGCCGCCTCCGAAGCCGCCACCGTAACCGCCTCCGAAGCCACCTCCGTAACCGCCTCCGAAGCCACCTCCGTATCCACCACCAATGCCGCCTCCGTATCCGCCAGAGCTCACCACCACTGGTACGGGATGTGGTACGGTGACGGGGTAGGGCTGTGGAACTGGTACAGCCACCGGCCTGGACACGGTGACCGGGTAGGGGCGAGGTACAGAGACGGGTACAGGCTGAGGTACGGGCACCGGCACGGCGCGGGGTACCGACACTGGCACTGGATGAGGTACTGGCACTGGGACAGGCCGCTGTACCTCAACAGGCTGCGGTACGGGCACCGATACGGGGCGGGCCACCTGGAATTTCAAATAGGAGAGCTGTGTCACAAGAAGCACATTCAGGTTAACTAATCCTCAAATCTCCATATGACAATTTATTTTCGGCGTTTCACTGACAGGACAGATCTGTAAGACTGCTTAAACTTGAATATAATCAGATTACTTAATAAAAATAGTTCAGGACATTCAGTCCATAATTATAAAGATCTTAATGTGTACGTCTGGAGCCAATAACAGATACAACTTCTGATCGAAAATCAGTTTTTAACACAAATTTCGCTAATATATACAAATACAGCAAATATCTAAAGATATTCATGTGAAAATCTAATCAGTTATAGGTAAGTTCTTTCATGTAGACATAGGTAGTGCGAAGTTACTAATTTCAATGTGCTTTCTCTTAAGCATGCTAAGCAAAGGCTCTTTTTTGTTACTTAGCTTCTCGCCACTGTAATTTGTATTTTATGACTTTGACTTTAATGTCTATAAGAACTCAATAGAGTTCAGAATATAGAACAAAGATCCAAATTTCAATGCTTAGTCTAAATTAGACTATAATTTACTGTAATTTAACAATCACCTGGACGTTTGAATATTTTGGCACTCAAATGCATTTCTTTTCCTGGTAATCAGGCAACACCAACTCTAAATAACGGTATGCTCGGGACCAAAACTCCAAGTAGAAGTTTACAGGTTATAAAATGCGGAATACGTTTTTAGTTGGGATAAAAATTAATGTTAAATGTCGCTTAGGCAATTTTAGTTAATTTGTGGAAGAAAAGATTCAAATAAATAGGAAACTAAAATGAATTTTCCTTTAAAAGTGATTCATAGTATCGTTGGTTATAGTGATACCACTATCAAAATTATCTGAGTATAACTTCTGTTTTGCTTCTTTGCTTTTCAACTCTGTCATTTATAATGTGCAGGCGAATTTTGCTATACGCATAAAGATATAACTAAAATGCATCTACAGATACAAATCTGCAGCCGCTTGCATACCGAACATAGTGACTGCAGGTTTTAGCCAGTTGTCGTCAATGTTAATACTGGGATGGTCCTTAAATTCCACCTCAAAAGCTTAGTGTGTAAGGTACGTATTAACACAAAAACCACCAACGCAAAGTTGAATGGTCCACAGACCACCTCACAGGATGACAACCGCTAAAAGGCAGTTTCTTTCAGAATTACTTGTAAAACAAAACAGTAAAAAATTTAGCAAATTGCCAAATTTAAGATGGTTCTTAGATTTCGGGGGAGTAAATTATTTCGTGTAATGCTAACCCTTTATATTCCAGGTACAGTCCCTATAAAAATATATCTGAAATAATGGCAAAAATAGTTAAATCACCTCCTGATCCTTTGTGGATGTATCGGTGTTTAAAATATTGGCATCTATTGACTTAGTATTGTTAGAAAATTTTCTCTTCGGCGTCTTTGGAACTAATGAGTGATGTTAACGATAGAAATAGTTTCAGCACTTGTAACCAATTTAAACATTAGAATTATTGCTCACCGTTTGCACGTTGACGACAGGTCCTGATGCAGCCACAACGCCACCTCCTAGTCCACCGCCCAGTCCACCGCCCAGACCGTATCCTCCCCCGAGGCCACCTCCATATCCTCCTCCATATCCTCCTCCGAGGCCACCTCCGTATCCTCCTCCGAGTCCACCTCCGTATCCTCCTCCGTACCCTCCTAAATGACCACCTCCGTATCCACCTCCAAATCCTCCTCCGTAACCACCTCCATAGCCGAGCCCCAGGAGTCCTCTCTTGTCCTGCTTCTTGCCGGCATCCGCTGTCGAGGCAGTGGACGCCTGCTCGGCAGTTTGTGCGGCCGATGCCGCTACCACCAGCACTGCGACCACCTGAGACAAACAGATAAGAGAATAAATTTTCACCGCTGTATACCATCGAACAATATGTGTAATCGTCCTTGTGCAAAAACCTTATAAATAAACCTCCTCATGCTGTTTTTAAGTAGAATAAATTGCAGTCGAGATATTAAAGTGTGATGAAATCTAAGAAGCTGTATGTCATTTATAACTGCCTTAGATTCGAAAAGGAGGTCTGGAGGATGGACCGATGAAATAAAAGATACGTTTTCAGCCATGAAAATCTGGAAGATTTTACATAACTTTAGATGTGGACAAATCTTCCTGTGATCCTGACCAAGGTCTTTCATTTAGCAGACAGTAAAATTTCCTTAGATATATTGGAAATCTATCACGTTAATCATAGAGCAAGACTTTCGTTGAAATAATATCTATAAAATGAGAAGATGTGAGATTATAAACTCAGAAAGTGTAATAATTAAACACTGCATTACTCAAGGATCATTTCTTAGTCTATTGCTGTGCCTAATATTCAGTACCTGGGTGACCGATCTTCGCTCGGCATCTTTCGATTTCTATTTAATATCCAAGATTTCGAGTAAAGTTTGATTAAAGTAAAAGGCTTGAAGACTTCCTAGGCGTTTTGAGGTGCACAGTTAACCAAAGAGAAACTACACTAACATCATTAGGCTTACTGGTACCTGAACCTTCTACGTAATGAGGTTAGAGCCGTTTTCGAGAAACCAAATACAAAAATTGCAACTTTTTTTTTTTTTTAATCGTGTTAAAAACTTGAATAGCAAAACGTTATCTACATATGAAATTTCATCCAAATCGTTAGATCCATTTGCGATACCGCCTCATAAATTGCTTTCAAAGAAAAATGCTATTATTATGTTAAACAGAAATCTTAATGCCAGTCAGGGATTGATTAACGCTGCGAGATTTGTGTTAATTCAGGGCATTCTACGAAAACCCTTGATGATGGATTCTTATGTACCTCGACGAGAAAAATTTAAAGTACAAAATATTTTTAAATTTATATATCTCGCTTAGTTCTCGAGATATCATATCGCAAAATTGACTTGGTTGGTTGAAATGCGACCTGGACCAGAAGATAAATTTCGTCACAGCCAAGTTTGATGATGAATTCGTATGAAACTCGTCGAGAAAAATCGAGAATAAAGAATTTATTTTTCTGATACCTCAAGTGAAGAGGTTAGGATTAGATCCGACCTGGACCAGAAAAAGAATCCACCAAAAGCACCATGTCGATACGGTGGAAATGTACTTTTAATGTTTTATTTTGTTCTAAATGGTTGTTGTTAGGTTGAAATACAGCATGGACCAGAAGAAACGTCGCCAAAAGCACAAGGAACTATACGTATAACTGATTTTTGACATGCTATATCTCGTAAACCAAGCGAGATATCAAGAACATTTATTCTTTATTTTCGATATGTTTCGTCGCGTTCTATAAGAATTCATCATCAGATTGTGACGTCACGGTAATGATATAACATCATCAGTGCTAAATCAATTCACTCCGCTGAAACTATGCTCATACCTCGCGTGGTAGTATTTAATGACAAACTAACAACCACTTTTTACAGTCAAAAAGTAAACGGTGATTACTTTATAACTGGTACCGGTAATATTATTTTCAAAGAAGTTTATCACCTCTGACAAAACCAATCGTAAATTTTTAATTATCTTCCTTTTTAAATGTTTTACAACTAAACTTGCAATGTTACTATTTCCACGCCTCAGCCAGTATACAAGAACTGTTCGTTTAAATATTCTTTGAAATCAGAGAGAATCTATTTGAAGGCTTTCTGGTACCTGAATTGTCTACGAGATGGCGCTAGTGCCGTTTTCGAGATATCAAGTGAAAAAAATTGTTTGTATTTTGTAAACTCGCTTTTTTGTACGGAAGACAACTATTTAGGTAATCTTAAAAGTCAAAACATTATCTAAATATCAAATTTCATCCAAATCGTCATAGCCGTTTCCGAGATCCGAAATATATATATATATACAAGAATTGCTCGTTTAAAGATATAAGATAAAGGGTCTCATTCATATCACTTGGTAATAGAAATGGTCTTCCTTGGCATACACTAGCCTAGTTTTAGAAGACACATCAGTGTAAAGATATTACAAATTCTATGTCTAAGACATCACAAATTTTACTCTAAAAATGAGTAGCAGAAAAGACAGTTAGTAAAATAGGGAGTTGTCATAATGTGATATCTGAGGATAAAGCAGTCCCTGAAAGAAATTTCGCGAAATTGCTGGGTGTGATTTTAGATGACAACTGAACAAGGAACCAACAAATTCAAACATTTCTAAGCAGAACTTAGTTCTTCAACTTTTCCCCCAAGATTGACATTCGGAATATATGCTATGAAAACAAGGAAGTTGGTTCAAAAAATGTTTAGTCCTTACTCACCAGTGGCACAATTTTCTTATCTATAGCTTCATATGCACTGAAAGTATTTAAGTCACAGAAAAATATTTTCAGACTACTTCTGAATACATTCTACAGACGACTGTTTAGAAATCAATACTTAGGATGGAAACAAACACAAAGTGGCAGTAATTGGTCAGGAGAGTATCCTTTGAGTCTTGTCTGAGAGAGCATCACTACTCATTTCTCGGATTCAAAAATGTGTTGCACAAAGGTAAGACAAATATGTCAGAATATCTTCAGAGAGCCTTAAGAATAATAAGAAGAAAATATTGTGTTGTGTGTGGTGCAGCTCAATACTCACCAGGAGACCTCTCATGTCTGTGATTGAAGACTGAGCACCCAGTTGAAGGATGGAGTGCCTTCTGTGGCCACTCGCCGTGCTTATATACGGCGAGCGTCTTTGCTTTCACTGGAGGAGGGGAACGCGACATAGGTGTGGGAACACACTACCTTCAATTCACCTCTCACGGCAGCGAGTTCTCTTCCTGGACCGAGACAGTATTTCGGCATGAAGTACCGAGAATAAACGTTATATTTCCTTGAGAATACCTTACAATAATCCTTTATACTACTGGTTTCATTTGTTAACATTAGCATGTAAACAACGTTTGCGCAGAAAAAATAATAATAATAGAGTAAATATGTCATTTAAGAAGTTAAGTTATTAAATTAAATTAAATTCCAATGGAAAGCAAGCTCCGGTGGCAATTTCCCTTAACACCAATCTTTCACCTTTTCTGCATCCACCTATATTTACCCTTTACAAATTTTAGCTTTAAATTCTTTCAACGTTTTTGGCAAATTATTAATCATTTCTCTTGGTAACTTATTCCAATCCCTGACACCCTTACCTAAAAAAGAGAATATTCCTACACCCTTGTGCCAGAAATCGGGTGCCAGCTTGTGGTCATGGTCATCTTTTACCTTCCATGCATTACTTTCAATTGTTACACCAATAAGAATTGAAAGTAATGCATGGAAGGGAAAAGATGACCATGACCACAAGCTGCCACTCGTTATAAATAATGATTGAAGCAAGAATAATAAGAAATCTAAATTAACATTACTTGTCAAATTCTTCTTCGAAAAGGAAGTCTATTTAGTACTAAATATTAATCCAGGATTCATTAAGAATCTCCGAAACTTGTTTAATTGAAGCACAACGCTCTATCGAATTCTGGATATCAGAAATAAGCATTCGGCATGTGGTACAACAGGATTCTATTAATACTTAATTGGACTGATGAAATTATAAACTTCTAAATTACAGAAATGACTGGTTAAGAAAGAAATTTGTGAAAATAGCATGTAAAAAGAAGAGATGGAATTGTGGGTCACATTTGTAATATTCGGGATTGGATAATTTGTTAGTAAAGGTGTAGCTAAAAAAATTTTTAGTGGAATAAGTACATAAAATTATGTGAAGCAGATTATTGAGGATATTGGTGTGTTGCGTATGTATTTTAAAAAAATATTTTTGTGGGGTAGAAGGAGGTAGTTGATTCCATTGGACCAATCAGGATGACAGTGAAAAGTAAAATAAATAAACATTCCAATTTTCTTGGGCCTACCAACCACGTGAACCATTTAAAGAGCCTTGATTGCGGAGATTCTGATACTCCTGAAAAATCCCTAGATTTACCTCTTGCTTTATCTTTACACCTTGTTCGAGAATCTTCAAGGTAGTACTAGTGTTGAGTCCTCGATGCATATGTCAATAATATGAAGTTATAGAAACATGGATTAGTAGATTTTTTTCGTGGGGAGGAGGGGCAGGGACAAACGGAAGATCAATCGTCCATATTATACTAACGAACCAAATGACAGAGAGACTTCATTTATTTCAGAAAAAGATAGTTCGGGTCTCTAAACATGTTCTTTCAATATGGCTGTCCAATACAATGAAGCCGTTATGTCTTAGATTATTGTGTCGACACTGAGAAATGCCCCAGTCCTTTCCCACCTCTAGTGACCTCGGTATCGACGAAGCGTTAAACCAAATAAAAAAACCCTTAGACGTGGTAATTAACTATAAAGCGAAAGAAATAAGGTCATATCTTCATATACTTTCTAGGCGTTCAGCGTGCTGGATTCTAATTAGATTTCAGTCTCACGTGATTTTTCGAAATAAGTGAAGGCGCATGTTGGCTATTTTCCTAAAGTTAACTAATTACTAGTTTCCTTCAATTTTCATTGCGATAAACCTCTTCCGGTTTTAGTTATTTTGCCGTCGACGTTGCGTAAAAACTCATCAAAAAATGTAAATAATTTAATGTAATTTGATAATAGAGGAGAGTATGAAAAAAATAAGGGAGTAAATATTTATTGCTATTCCTAGTTTTACCGATCAGCAAAATAAAGACATAATTATTTGTGGCGCTTTAAATGTGTGAAATTAATATGTTTATATAAGATAGTTTGATGAAAGTGCTAGTTGGCCATCGTAAAGACGGGAAAAAATATTTTACAACGTTCGGAAGGGAATGGATATTAACGTTTGTAAAAGAAATAGTAATGGGGCAATTAAATGCTTGTAACTCATAATAACACTTAATCAATGTCAGAAAAGTTCCAGAAGCTACGTACTGAGAAACTTGAGTAAGAAAACAGTTAAAAGGTTACTGGAAAGTCATTAATACTATAACAGGAAGTGAAAGTAATACGCAGATGACCAGCAGAACTCAAAGGTGACTGTACCTCGATAGTGTACGCCCTTCAGAAACAGATGTGTAGACACATTCAAATATTTCTTATGCAGAAAGTAGGTCTAGCGATGGTTGAAAAGCTTAATCCCAACACGGCACTATCTCTTTAATAAGCATTAAAAATTTTTTCGGTTTGAACTTATTTTAACTTTACTACTCAAATTTATTTTAAATGTGGTATTTTTTCACTGGGTTTAACGGTACGTCAGCGTCATTATAGTTTTGAGTAGATGGTATACAAGGAACGGGAAGGAAATTGTGCGTGGCCTTTTATAAAGTTACTATCCCGACATTCACCTGGAGTGATTCCGGAAAATCATGGGAAACCGCGATCTGGCTAGCAATCTCTGTACTCACATGGCTAGGTAAAGTAAAATTTACTTTAAAAGTCGTCCAGGGTTGCATGAGAAAACCTTTATTAATACTATTACTAAACAAGAGCTTTAGTTAGGACTAACAATCGTGGTGGGTGACCAGTATCACTCTGGCCTTGCATTCTGGAAGACGGGCATTCAAATTTGGGTTTACCATGGTTTTCCCAAATCACTCCAGGTGAAGGCCGGAATGCTTCCTTCAAAGGGCCATGGATGAATTCCTTCCCGTACGCTGTTCACATCTTTTCACGCTTCTAATGACCTCGACGTTGACACGCTAAGAAAGCATAAAGCTGCAAAAAAAAAAAAAAAGAAGAAGAAAAGATACGACTGTAAATTTCTTGATCTAATTAGATCTATAACATTACTAGAAAGTGTTAAATTTGGAAAGACGTGTCAGTTGTATAGTTAAGAATGAATGATTGGATTGCCATATTCGGTGATCTACGTGTAATCTGCAGCCACAGAGGAAATAAACCTGCAGGGAGGCACCCAGGAAATTTAACTGGTGTGATATCCGCTTGCCTTCCTCAGCGTGGGTATTGTTATTGTTTGTGTCGATTACTATGGCTTTGTGTGTTCAATGGCTGGGTGGTCGACAAAAATCTCACATCTTTTTAATTCCTTGAAGAAGAGTAGAGCTTAAAAGAATGGTCTGCACCAAAACTTGGGAGGTCGTCAGCAGGGAGGGGACATAGGTCCCCCGAGATCTCACCTCACCATAGGAGAGGGGGAGGGGGGAGGAGGGGAGGTAGGGTCTCACCACATCTCACCAAATCTCACCACGGGAGGGGGAGGGGGTCAAAATTTCCGTAATTAATGAACACCTTAGTTGTTAGAAAGAGACAGTGCCGGATATAGGGCAGGTGATGGGGGGGAGGGAGGGGCAAAACAGAGCACTTGCCCCTGGCGGCAAATGCAGGGGACCGGCAAAATCGTGTTTGAAGGGCGCCAAATTTATGTCACGGCGACCTCTTTTTAAAAATAGCGGTGACCATGGCCGAAAATCGGGGAGGAAGGGGGTGGGGCGATACTCGGGATGGCGACAAGGGGGCAGCGAAGGGTTGGCAATCTCACAGTTTTCGCCCAGGCTCGGTAAATTCCAACATCTGCCACTAAATGCAGAGCTTATTACATTTTGAAAAATGAAATGACATTTTAAAGAATTATGCTTGGGTAATCAAATTATAATATTTCTGCTAAAACTCGAGCAATTCAGGTAACATTTCACTGCAAGATTTCGATAATAGATATGACGAACAATTATATATTTCATGGCAATTGTTTTTTAGTCCGTTAAAGTGACACACTGCCTGACAAAAAAAGGGAAAACGAAATGAAACTTCGCGGGTTCAGAGGATATGTGATGATATTTCAGTGATTAAAAAATCTAGTCAAACTTACTAAGAACTTGGTAGTACGAGCCTACTTATCTGTATGACGATGCATCCCCTCTACCCTGGATGCATACACCGATTCGGTTGGGAAGGGTGTCATATAAAGCTGGACCACAACTTTTGTAACTGCTTCTTAAATTCCTGGATACTGGCACTGAGATGGAGTTAGTCACACATATGTGTAGGGATCTTGCTAGCCACGAGATTACCTCAACATCACGCAGAGATCCGTGCTGTGTGTGGACAAGCATTGTCCTGTTAAAGAATGGCACCACTACACTGTCGCATGAGAGGCAACACATGAAGACGCAGACGTACTGTTGTGCCGTCAGTGTTCCCTCAATCGTTACCAGACGTTAACCTGAAGTCATTACCGATGGCTCCCCACACCTTGGCGCCAGGAGTACCACCACCGTTCCTCTCCAAAACATTGAAAGAATTAGCCGACGATGATCATCCGAGATAGTGCAGAAACGCGATTCAGCGCTCAACATAGTGCGACACCATTCATAGTGTTTAGAGATTGTGTACTAGCCATCGTCGGCTAGTATTGTGGTGAAGTGGAGAGAAGTCTTACTCTTTCAGTATTTTGGAATGGCACATAGTGTGAGGATCAACGCATATGACTTCCAGTCACGACTGGTAGTGCTCTAGGCAAGTCTGAAGGCACAATGGTACCTTACAGACATCCTGCGTCCTCACGTGTTACCTCTCATGCGCCATTATCGTTGTTCAATTTTTCAACAGGACAATGTTCATTCTGATTCGGCACATGTCTGTATAAACCTCCTGTGCGAAGTTAAGGTACTCCCGGGGCCAGCAAGATCCCCAGATCTGCCCCCGATATAACATGTGTGCGACCAGCTCAGACGTCAACGACGTCTCAGTGACAGTATCCAGGACCAGTTACAACAGTTGGGGGCCAGCTTGCATTAGGAAGAGTTGTAAAAGTAACGAGAAATTCTGCACCCGTATGTATTCGTTACTAAACCAATCATCACCCGTTACGTTCGAATCGTTACTCGTTACCTTTGATACAACTGAACGCTAACATGAAGCATTGCATTGAGTCGCGTCGCGTACAGGATAACTTCGTTACCATCGTATCGTTCCATTACTCGTTACTTTTGGTACAATTGAACACTAGCATGAAGCATCGGGACGACTTAGTTCGAAATTGGTTAAGTTTAAATTATTTATTTAACAAAATAAGCTTAGGTAAGTTGTTCGTTTGCATAAAACTTAAAGTCAAGTAATTAGCAATCTTAGGGAAAACCTCTCAATGTAAACATGACTTACTGTAATGAATATCATATACGAAAGAATAATCTAATTTCAAAACAGACACCTGTTTACATACAAAAGAAAAAGACCTAACCTTTCACCTGACGGTGACATATCTAGTGACAATAACTAATGGTGGTTATTGTTTAAAGTAGACTACTCAAAACCCTGCCTACAATCTTGATATGATAGTGGCACATGAATATAACAGATACTGTAATATTATAATCACATCCAAGTATTTCGTTTTTAAATAGGAGGTTTAACCAGTCTTCCTTTGCTGTTTTCATTTATTTTTCTATTTTTTTTTATCTTTTTGTTATTAGATTCGTAATTGTTGTTGCGTCACGGTTACAACAAACATTCAACATCAAAGCCAGTACTGCACTGTTCACATGGATCCTGCTGCAATTAAAATTCATTGATTGCTATGTCACATTACTTCTCATACAATTGAACACTAGCATGAAGCATCGCATGAATGACTGTAAAGTACAAGTAAATTGTTCACTAAGTAAAGTAAATTTAGGTAAATTGTTCCTACATTTGATTTACTGCGCTGAATATTACATACTTCAGAATAATACCTATTATCACAATCGCAGTACACTTAAATCAACTAATTTCAAAACAAACATCTGCTCAAAAAATTGCTGGACGAACCGTTCCATCTCCCGCATGACGCATGATACGTCGTTTATCAAATCAAACTGACATCTATACTACAAATGCGAGTAACGAAACACGTGAGTAACGAAATGAATTTGTGGGCAACGATTGGGTACTTCGAGGCATCAGGAGAGAATACAATGACTGAATGATACCCTTTTCCAACTAAATCAGTCCATGCATGCAGGGTAGAGGGAAGGAAACGTCATAGTTATAAGTGGGATTTTGTAAACACTGAAATAACATCACGTACCTTGTCAACTCGTGAAGTTTCAATTCGTTTCTTCCACCCCTTCTGGATGCTTCACTATTTTTGTCAGGCAATGTAGTTTACTTTTTAAAAGAAATTACATGTTTGTGGGGTATCATAATTAATTTATGACAGGTTGCAAGAAGTCTTCCGGTATAATTGCAGCACCAGTTAGAAGAGCGTGAAGCGTAAACGAAAGGTAACACTCGCTGGAAGTACTCAGGTTAGTGTCATTGTCATGAACAATCTTGAAATTGTATCCAGCAGCCGATCAATTTTGACTGAGGTACGGAGATTTATAGGAAACTTTGTACATCAACAAATCTTGAAAGCTTCAACGAGACATAATTCCGCTTCTGAATGAGTAACAAGAATCACCTGAAATGAGAAACAACATCTTGTTACGTCGTTGGAGACCCACATATTTCGTCAGTACCTGGAATTAACGTACTAAACATTATTTTTTTGCAGGATATAAGAAGGTTGTGAGAAACAATATCTTGTTACATATTTGGAGACCAACATATTTCGTCAATAACGGGAATTATTTTTTTGCAGGGTATAGGGAGGTTCTTGGCGACTGAGCAGTAATTTTTCAGGTATCGTATTGATTAGAACCATCATACACTTCACTGTACATCCACATTTAAGTTTTCCAGGATTTCCCAAAATCACCCCAGATGAATGCCACGTTGTTTCCTTCATAATAAAATGTTTCCTTTCTTTTCTTGGCAATAGTGCTTCCTTAGTTATAATGATCCCAATTAGCCTTAACTTAGACTTACCTAAAAAAAAGAAAGGTAAACCAAAATTAGATTGTTGTTTATGGGTCATATGTCGTTGCAACGAGGCAGCTTATGAAATTCGGAATATAGCAGTGTTCTGTGTAAATAGTGTCAAAGAGGAATGTATGTACAGCCACCTCAAAAGAACATGTGGTTGTCAGATTATTTTTGTGTTTCCAACATTCAGTTTGTAGTGTTTTACCATGCTTCGACTGTAAAGAAGCATTCAGCGGAAAGTTTACCACTAGGATTTATACCAGCAGGACTTGTGACGAAAAACTATTTGATACATCGTCAATCAACGAGATGTTAAATCGGTCACAATTGATGGATCTCGTGTCCCCAACGTATTGAGAATTCGCTGTAAAAACTTCAGTCGCTAAGATTTAATTTTTAAATACACAATTTCTGCGAAGTTGGTACATTGATGAAACAACAATCTTTGCTGAAATATTGCTATCACAGGACTGAACGTCTCGATAAAAAATTCGCCTAGGAGCATAATACCACAATTAAATAAGTAAGAAGATGTAAATTCAAAGATTCGTAGTCGACGTAAAAATATTACTGTAGTTCAACACTGTCAAAATATGGGCGAAAAAAACACCGGATTTCTACACTGTATTTGTAACGGAGGTCATCTTAGCTGATGCGGATGCGGATGTTTAGGGCTTGACATTCGCAATGCGGATGTTTTGAGGAAGCGGAAGTGGAAAAATAAATGTATAATTATTTAGATTTTAATGTATTATCAAAAATAAATTAAAAATCAAAATAAGTGTATTTTTTATGTCAAATTCTACATTTTTCATAAGTAAACCCTATCTACCGACAATACTGCCATACTGATTTATTTTTGCCTCATCTTTCAGCAACTAAAAACGTAGGATGATTTCGCAAGTGAATTAAATTATTAACATAACTATGCAAGCGTGTAAAAACCAATCTTTGTCACATGAACTTTGCGGAGTTCGTGGCTCTACTAATTCAAGCGTCTAGCACAAGGCTCCGCCACCCGACATCACCATGCTAGCTTTTTTTTTTTTTTGCCTGTGACTATACGTCTCATCATTAGAGGCGCGAAAGGATCGGGACTAGGAACGGGAAGGAATTCGGCCATCGCCTTTTAAAGGACCATTCACCTGGAGTTTTTTGGGGAAACCATGGAAAACTCAAATCTGGATGCCCGGACAGGGATTCGAACCCACGTCCTCCCGAATGCGAGGCCGGAGCATTAACGCTCAGTTCTGTGCTCACTATGCGCCTACCTATAGCTCTAGTGGCCCATTCACAGTGTAACTTATAGGACCTACGATGATCCGATTATCGATAAAGAACTCTTGATGGGGCGTGATAGGGATTACAGGACTACATGAAGGACTTGTCGGATGTAGTTGGACTTCCAGGCTACAAAAAAGGGTCCTTGCTGTCCAACAAGCTATAGATATTGGAGGAAATATTCTACGTGCGTGCAATAAGGACACATCGTGTGCCGCGAGAAAATAATAGCGGAAAGGATTGCTTGGAACATTTTGTTGGACCTCATCTATTAGCGTGAATGGGTTTACGCATCCTACAGTAGTTCTACACTGATTTGCTATACGTTGGACCGTGAATAGGCCGCTTTACTTTACATGCAAGTTCAAAATTGTAAATTCGTCGCTTAGGTAATAACACCGTTCTGTTCACTGTTACTTTTATTGCAGGATCGTAAGAAGAAAAACACCATGGTGCTGTTAGCTTATCAACGATGGGCAAAATCTCGCATAAAGAGAAAAGAATATTATATATTGCAATGTAAATAAAACATCCGCTATACATCCGCATTAAAAATTGTGGATACGAAATCAGATGTAGGATTTCACGCGATAGTTCTGCACTTGCGGATGCGGCTATCTGTTACATCCATAATTTGTAACTAATAATGTAGGCATGTTACGTGGCATAGGATGTTGAAGCATACAGTTGCATATTTTTGCGTTACTCACCAGGATATTCTGTTTTGTAAAGGAGAGAAATTGTTACCATTTACAAAATGGTGAATATCTCTGCTGTGGTTGACACAGTAGATTTTTCCAGATTACTATGGATGCACATAACAGTTAGAAGAAAACTAAAATAACTTATTTATCGTCCATCTGGATGTGCATTTTATTAAAATAAAAATTATTTCAGTGAGTCTCTCAACATAAATTTACGAAAGATTAGTAGACAAGATAAGCACTAAATTGGTTGGTGTGAATAAACTGATCTCTAAATAACGTTGGTTCAAGTCCTCTTATGTGGGTGACTAGTTTTAAAATCTGTATTGCATTTATATATTTTTCTGCATGCAGTTCAGTAACAGCTAACATACAATATTGTATCACTAATCGAAAAGACCAGATAAAGAAACAAGCCGAATCAAAGTACATAGATGTATGTCGCATCCGTATGCTTCGGAAAATCAGTGACTGAAGATAAGGCATAACAAGTTATGGTTGTCTAAACCAGCACTGCTAAAACGGAAAAGCTCCTTGCGGCGTGTGAGAAGAAAAAGTCCTACTCAGTAGCCGTGTACAGAACGCTGGACTGTTATTCCCAGACTCGATATTTTTCCCGCGGTTAATATAGACAAATGGAATCAAAAAATAGCTTTCAGAATCTGAAAATCTGTATCGGCACTGAAATGCGACGGAAACACAATAACGCATTGTTAGAAGTAGTGTGACACGTAGGTATGAAACGGCATCTACCGGAAAAGTTAATGACCTATGGAGTTGGTAGTACAAATACCTAAATTAATGGTTTAGAATAAGGTGCGGGAGTGAACTGATTTACTATTGGAGGGTACAGCTGGTTAGAAAGCGTATGAGAAATGCCGAAAGAGTTGTGTTGGGAAGTTGTGGGAATCTGAAGGTGTTTCTCTCATTAAATGCTTTTAATGAAGATATTTACAAAATGAGTAATGCAGGAACATTCTGTAGCAAGAAACAGTTATATAATTAAACGACGGAAATAAATTAGAGCTACCGCTTATATTTAATACATTAGTTTCTTCGTTAATAATATTAGAATAAAGTAGGGGTTATTACTAATTACATTTGTCATGACATTGGTTTCCGTGATTTACGTGAGAGTGATCTGGTGGTTTCGGGGGAGGTAGTGTGTGATGATCGAAATTACTCCGACTGGAAATTTTAAATACTTCAAATACTTCTGGCAAACTTTGCTTCTCTTGTTCGGACTCTAAATGAAACTGAAGGTAACATTACACATTAGAGTTTCCAGTTTACTACATAAGAGGATTCAGTTATTGTAGGTTCAAAATTCTCTGTCACTAGATTATTTCAACCACGCGGAATTAATGCCAATGTCTACTCGGCGCCCGCCAACAAATACACCAATGATTTGCTAACAATAAGACGAGATGCTATCTCCGAGAAATTTTATGCGACCGGTTCACTGCATTCTCACTTCAAGTAAATCATAAAATTAACCAGTAGTACCTGAGAAAATTAAACTGGCATATGTATTCTACAAACCATTATGAAGGATTAATAATTAGGCGAATAGATTGCACGGAACAGTAAATTTGTTACATTAAATAGGTGCCACGACAGTTTGAAATAAATAAAAGGTGCGTAGAAATGATAGAGTCTATTATTCTCTCGCGCAGACAGAAAATAAACTTTAATGATTCGGAATTAACAGTAAATTATGCAGACTGGAAGCCATGGGAGTACGTATTTCTCCGAACTCGTCTTTCCCGAGATCCGTATCTCGATGATGATGTGGGATCTTATTCCTCATTAAGACTCTAGCTTGTTTTAAAATTGTGCTAGCGTCAAGTAGGCCAGAGCATTGTCCTATTCACGCTTCAGGTATATCAAACATGTTTCTTCCTCTCTCTTTCGCGTCTTACTTTCTCCATGTGAGATAGAATAGTAAAAAAAAAAAAAGTTGCAATATCTGCTGTCTGCAATTAATACAATGAAATAGCATTACGATAGACAAAGTCAGGCCAAACTGCTCGCATAGTAATTTGCTAGGAAGATCAGTAGACCAAATGGATCAAATCTCACTTTAAAATTAAATTTGAGTCCATGTAATTTTGATGTTCCCTCGTGTCCATAAATCAGTTGAATCCAAATTCTGAGTCTCATAACATAAGCCACGGTAGGTTTCATTTAACACTGCCACTCGCGATTCCTCCTTGACAATCAGGTAATTGGCTGAAATAATTGGAGAAAATAGATATTGTCATATATATAATGGAATCAGACTATTGTGTCGGTAAAATGAAATGGGAGAACAGCTTAATATAAACCTAGCAGGTTGCAGAGATTTAACCAACAGATTAATGGATTGGTCCACATTTATCTTTGACTGGAGAGAAGATTTGAACCCGGCCAAAGGTCACTTACCATCATTCGTGGAACTGACAATTCAGCGATCTCTGCAACTGCTGTCGGTCACCGGATGCTGCAATAAGTACAATCCTCATTTCACCCATCAACAGAGGAATTAAGTTTTTTAATTAAATAAAAAGAAAATTTGCATTTGAACATTGGATTCTCCAAAGAGCCTCATCGTTAACAATAAAAACCAACGATTTTTCTCTTATTATCATCTAAAACGAGAAATACAACATAACTAAAACAAAGGATTAAAACTGAAAATGCGCAATGCCCATCAGTCAGAGAATGGGCCACTATTAATAGGTTAACTACCATTTGTCTGCAATTTCATCCGAGTGCGGTAAATTTTCGGATTTTCCATCGGCCATATTAGCAGAGGCTGTGTTCATTTTAAAACGCAGCCTGGACCAGAAGAAAAAATAACATTCTATTTCACTGTATAATATACGATGAATTTAGTTTTTAGTCTGGTTCCTTCACTTGTTCCACGGTACATACGTTGTTTTAACTTTACCCTCGTCATTAACCCCAAGTAGCAAAAAAAAAAAATGTCATGTAAGAAGTTTGTAAGTTTTTATCTACCGAAATTACGTAATCATAAAAAATATTTACGAATTTATCTTTGATTTAGTGTGATCTTTGGTGGGTATCTTTTCATGATAAGAATGAAGTATTTATCTTTCATTCCGTGTGACCTTTGACGCTTATGTGTTCATACTACGAGCAGATTATCATTTTTTTGCTCCACCCACCATGGATGTGGTATCATAAAACGTACAGCAGTTTTCAAGATAGATCTTAAACTTTCAAATCTGTTTGGCAATTTTTGGTGTAATAACTTAACAATGAAATCCTTAACAAACTGCTGCTTACCGATTTATAAATGTAATGAAGTAATTTGGTTCTTTTTTGTAACAATTCTTGAAAGAACTGTAAGCGACAGGGACTCATTATGAACTTTGGCGAACGAGATTATCATTATTTACACTCCACCATGTTCTTCAAAATTCGTTCTTAGATCTGATTTCTTTTTGTCTTTTCTTCTACAGTGTCTTATCATTTTTCTTGTTATCTGACATCGGAACATTAAATTTGAATAAATTTGTCTGCTGTTTTATTCCTTTCGTCATCAGTCTACACGCCTTGTTCATCCCACAGTACTTTCCATGTGTGGCAAATATTGGTTCAAGTTAGGCTTAACTGCTACCAATATCCACTTTAGCAAAATGCGTTGAGCTTGGAGGCTGGACGTCTGCTCGATAACTGGGAAACCTTCGGCGAGTCCGATGATACCTTAACTGCTACCAATATCCGCTTTAGCAAAATGCGTTGAGCTTGGAGGCTGGACGTCTGCTCGATAACTGGGAAACCTTCGGCGAGTCCGATGATACCTTAACTGCTACCAATATCCACTTTAGCAAAATGCGTTGAGCTTGGAGGCTGGACGTCTGCTCGATAACTGGGAAACCTTCGGCGAGTCCGATGATACCTTAACTGCTACCAATATCCGCTTTAGCAAAATGCGTTGAGCTTGGAGGCTGGACGTCTGCTCGATAACTGGGAAATCTTCGGTGAGTCCGATGATACCTTAACTGCTACCAATATCCACTTTAGCAAAATGCGTTGAGCTTGGAGGCTGGACGTCTGCTCGATAACTGGGAAACCTTCGGTGAGTCCGATGATACCTTAACTGCTACCAATATCCTCTTTAGCAAAATGCGTTGAGCTTGGAGGCTGGACGTCTGCTCGATAACTGGGAAACCTTCGGCGAGTCCGATGATACCTTAACTGCTACCAATATCCACTTTAGCAAAATGCGTTGAGCTTGGAGGCTGGACGTCTGCTCGATAACTGGGAAACCTTCGGCGAGTCCGATGATACCTTAACTGCTACCAATATCCGCTTTAGCAAAATGCGTTGAGCTTGGAGGCTGGACGTCTGCTCGATAACTGGGAAACCTTCGGCGAGTCCGATGATACCTTAACTGCTACCAATATCCACTTTAGCAAAATGCGTTGAGCTTGGAGGCTGGACGTCTTCTCGATAACTGGGAAACCTTCGGCGAGTCCGATGATACCTTAACTGTTAGTTACACTGGCCGCGACCACAGCGCTGCTTAACTAATTTCAAATAAATAATTGCATTTAATTTGATTTAATTTAATTTAATTGCAATTGAGCACAGGCTCCGGTGGCAATTTCCCTACACACCCATCTTCCCCCTATCCTGCACCTACCTACATTTGCCCTCTACAAATTTTATCTTTAAATTCTTTCAAAGTTTTCGGTAAATTATTCATCATTTCTCTTGGTAACTCATTCCAATCCCTGACACCCTTACCTAAAAAAGAGAATCTTCATACACCCTTGTGCCTGAAATCGAGTGCCAACTTGCGGTCATGGTCATCTTTTCCCTTCCATGCACTACTTTTCATACCTATTGCAATATCTTTCCATGCCTCATCGCCAGTATATGCCCTGTACACTCCCATGACCCTCCTCATTCTCCTCCTGTCTTGCAATGAATCCCATTCCAGCTCCTTTATCATATCTGTCACTGATTGCATTCTGCGATAATTTCCAGAAACAAATCTAGAAGCACTTTTTTGCACCCTCTCCAACTCCTGTATTTGATACGTAAAATGAGGGTTTAAAATGAGGGTTAAAATGAGGACATTATCCGCGCTTATACTCTTTAAAGGATGTGTAAATTACGAATTAATAATTAAATTTAACTTTATTTGCACTTACATTGTTAAAAGAAATTGTAAGGCAATTGGCAGTTGTGCAAGTGACTGCATAAAAGTACGATGGACAGATCGCTCATTTGCTACAACAGTGACATAACTAAAAAAAACGAGCTGTCTTGAGTTATAATCTTAGTATGGACAATTCTCGTAAATACTACAACTTATGCTATACATTTTACCTTCTTTTATATTGTATTATTTCAATGAAACTTGCAGATAAGTTATTTTCTAGTGAATGCATAAATTTGTTTCATACGAGACATTTCAATTGGTCCTTCTATAAAATTGAGGTTTTTGAGTTATGCCATTGTTGCAGCAAATGAGAGAAATATACAAAATTATAATGGGAGGCAGAGATTAAAACAATTACAGTGCAACGTTCGTTTAAATTTACATGTTGTTTTTTATAGATGCAGAAATTCATGGATGGAGAGGAGCATTCGCTTTTTACGCTGTATTGATTGTAGCAGTTACTAGAGCCTATGTGGCAAAGAAATCTCCATGACCAGAACCATGGAGAAAGGAGGTTCCTCCATGACCAGAACCAGGTCACAACCTAAAAATGGTTTTTGACAGAAGATAGGAAAGAGTAAGTGGGTGAAAACATAATAACTCTGCCAACATTGTATCGATTTTAATGAAATTTTATGGGAAGAAACAAATATGAAAAAAATTCATGTCTTCAATTATTAAAGACTTTAAAGGAAAATTGGTTAAGTTGCGTTCATATGATTTTTTTTAGACTTTCTGGTTTTTCTATTTCCAACAACCGTGCTATCTTTGCGTTATTTATAATGAAATTTTACAGGAAGATGTGTTTTATTTATCGTACAACAGATACCTAGAAAAATGTTCAAAAAGGATTTTTTTTTTGGGGGGGGGGGGGTGGAGACCAAATACGCGAAATACAGGAATGATATCATTTCGGCTTACCCGCATAGAGTGTGGTATCGTTAGAAAGGCATTAAAAACGCAGTGCTGCGATGTAATTTCTTTTTTTTTTTTCTTTTGGTTGTGTATTTCGCTAAAAATAAGTTCCAAAGTCGTTAATAATGTTTCTCTCGCATCAAGATTTAAAAAATATACCTGAAAAATTAAATTCGATTACATTAAACAAGGACTTTCAAAGAAAGTTGTATTGCATAAGATACTTTTTTTAAAAAAAAAAATTCACACTGTTGGAAGCATTAATTACGTTTTGTTTTCATGCAACAAATATATTATGTAACGAAAATACTTCCTGTGTGTTCTCAGACTTCTCTCCAGTTCTGAATTTCTTACACTAATTTGAAAATCTTTACATAATCATTTCGAATGAATAAACCATGCAAACATAAAATTATCTGTACGAATCCTAAATTCACAGATCATCCTGAGAAAGCGGATTTTTCTTTAGTTTGATAAGAAAATGTATTGGTTATTAGCAGCAAGAGTTTCTGTTGGTATTATCGAAGGATGCACCCAGTAATTGAAATGATTATAAATATGGGTTGGGACTCATTGCAGGATAAAGTGCTAATGTGGGCATGTAAAAGGAATATCGCTGAGACCTGAATAAATATTACTGCAAGAAGCAGAAACAGCACATTGAAGGGCAAAGATGACCATGGCAATGAATTATCGGTTGATTTCAGACGTAAGAGAGTATAATAGTTTTCATTTGTAGGCAGGGAAGTGAGGGACTAAAGCTAACTACATATGTACGGAGTTAACGAACCATATACGAGCTTGCAATCGTTTTAATTTGTGTGTGAAGATAAAGAGACGAGTAAATGGTGAGGAGAAGTGGAGCACTAGTTAGGTATGTTGGGAAATTGCCACCGGGGCATTAGTCCCATCCTAATTAGTAATAATAAATCTGTATATTACAAACTCCTTGTAGCCATGTATCACTGCGAGTTCATTAGTAATCTCCGTGATACTTCTTGCATCTTTCTCTTCATTGCAATCAACTGCATATTATGGTGTATGCTTATATGTCGTAAATTTCTTTCATTTTGCTATAGTTAAATAATTTGTATAATTTCTGTAAACATAAAAAGTGCCGTACCGAGCGTGGTGGTGTAACGGATAGCGTTCTGGCCTCGCATTCGGGAGGACGGCGGTTCGAATCCCCGTCCGGGCATCCAGATTTGGGTTTTCCATGGTTTCCCCAAATCACCCCAGGTGAATGCCGGGATGCTTCCTTCAAAAGGCCATGGCCGAATTCCTTCCCATTCCTTGCCCCCATCCTTTCCCGTCTCTAAAGACCACGTTGTTAAAAAGGGACGTTAAATTGTTTACAAAAAAAAAAAAAAAAAAAAAAAGTGCCGTAATGTATTTTATGTCTATGCTTCCATTTCTTACATGAACAAAAAAATTCAGTTCACGTCTTCAAATTTCAGATTTGTTAGTTTGAATAGAAATAAATTCTATCAGGTACTTCAAGTCACCAAACTAACAGATTATAACAGGTCTATAATTTAAGAAACAACGGTAAAAATGATGGCTAACAATAATACAGTTAACCCAGTTTTCAAAGCAAAATAAAGTAACAGTACAAAGCCTTATCTTTCATTTAATAAATTGTTATGAAAAATATCTTTAAAATCTATTTTTAACTTATTTTTTTTGAGGTTCCTTCACTTCTTGAATACAGTGCTCCACTTCTCCTCATCATTTACCTGTTTCTTCATCTTCACACACCAATTAAAAAAAGTTTTCCTTAATTATCTGCTTCATAATATCCCAGTGCTGGCTTTTTTCATTTCGCAATACCCTCCAGAGACCAATTAACACGAAATTTAAACGTGAAAACTAGGCCAACATCTAATTTCTTCTTTACTTCAATGCTCTTCCTGAATTCAATTTCTGCTCATTTCTTACGTCTGCCTAATTTCAATATCGATCTGAAATATTTTTTGTAGATTTTTGTAAATGTTCTTGATGTGCATATTCAACTTTCGTAAACATTTTCTTTTTTGTAAGTTGGCTTAAGAAATTTTGCATCTGTAACGGAATCAGATTTTAAAATATCACTCTTATTTGGTTATTTTTGATAGAGCTAGTCTGTAGTTGACAAATTTTGATAGAGCATTTATTCCATAGGTTATAGAATTTTCTCATTGCGTTTTATGAATTTGTTCCAAGTTTGGCGTATCGGCAATTGTTTTTTCATTTCCACTGCAGTAAATAAAATTTGTTTTATGTTTGTTTAGTTCTAATGCACATTATTTTCTTAAATATAAAAACTAACATTTTAACATTGTAATAATTTTCCTTGGTTTCTTTTTCCTTATCGATATTTTTCTCTCACTACTTCCTCTATACGTAATCTAAATATCTGTGGTGATAGTCTGGAATTTAGACTTTTAATTTCTTTATAAATGATGTGTGTTTCTTACAGTTTTACCAGCAACCTGTTTATTATATTGACTACTAGCTGTTACCCGCGAATTCGTAGGCATGGATTTAAAATTTATTGCTAGAAATGGATATAGAAAGCTGAAGGTTACCTAAGATATGTTCCAAACAACACCGAGTCGGCATAATATGACGGGAAATTCATCATCGACATGCCATTCTACCGTCGAACCTGTCTCATGATTAAAACTGTTGTTCATGCCGGTCAAAAGTATCCTATTTCCTTCCTAAAGATACAAAGTAATTCCTTGTCATAGGTGTACACATATAGTAGTCAATATGTAACAAAAAGACGGAAACTTACTTCCGTACATTGAACATTATTAGTTTAAATCACACACAATCTGCGTGTGGAACCAGTATACCGTGAATAAAGTAAACGCTTACTGCACTCTTCTACCGCCTACGATTTGCCACGCATTCCAGCCCAGAATTTATGGGACCTACATTTCAACATGGTATCCTTACTACATAATCCTAGGCTTCGCTCAAACTATGAAAAACAATTCTTAAAAATTTTTGCTCCCAGCGGGGTTTTGAACCCGCACCCTCACAGGAAATTTCTTAAGAAGCAAGCACCTCCTCCACTACGGTACCAGACTTCATTGTCGTTTCGCATTACAGAGACGTATAGATATAATGCGTCTATCTGTCACAGTTCAGATAGTTTTCATAATTCAGTGACAATATGTATTATCTATACAGAAAACAGTATCCTAATATCAAATAGCACATCTCCTTGTCAAATTTCATCACGATTGGATTAGCCGTTTAGCCCAAGAAACTTAAGAAACGGACAGAGTTACTATCGCATTTATAATATTAGTATAGTAGTATAGCTATAGATAGAAGCAGTCTCGCTATTTTCGGCCTGATTTCTTAAAAAAAAAAAAAAAAATCGGCTCGAAAGCTTTTATTCTGAATAGAGGCGCAATTTTCACACATAGACATTAACTGTTTCATCCATCTTTTGTTATTAGCAGGAAGACGAGAGTTGCTCCTTATACTCCAAATGATTGTACTGTATAGTGCCTTTTTCTGGGAATCGGCATATTAGCCTAATTAATAATTCTGACGCATTTAATGTTAAACTGATGGTTATATAGTAATTGTGAGCGAATGTTTTGTTTTTAAATTTTTAGTAATTTGTGAGCAGAATGTTTTGCGTAAATTTTTCGGATTTATAAAAAGTTAGTAATAAAAGCGTCTAAAATGTATGATCAAACCAAAATTTTTCAAACATTTATAAAAATAAGATACTACAATATGTACTTGAATGCCACGGTATATATGAAAAATACCGAATAATTAATACCGTTGGCTTTCACTTTATTGTATTCTCATCATATGGTCAGGCAACTATCAATTAAATAGACACTGGTTAAGCAGAAAAAGACACTGAAATTCCTCAGAATTCCTTAAAATGCCAATTTTGTACCAACACACATTGCGTACAAAATATTATTTTCTCTATTTATAAATATTTCTCGGGAAACCAACAGAGTAATATTATTTATATACAATATTTCGGCGACATACATTTCTGTCGCCATCTTTAGGTGTAGTCGTAAGACCCTTTTTTAAAAAATATTTTATTGACCCTTGGCCTGATGGCCATACAGTCACGATACTTTAAACTTAGTGCTGTACCTATATATACATACATGCGCCCACATTTACATATATACACACAAGTCAATGTTCTATTGTAGGATCACGTCATAGTTATCGAATTAGATATAACAGAAATAGTAATTTACATAGCATTAAAAATATAAACATTAAGGAAATAAAATTTTAAGAGGAGTTCAACTGCACTTAAAAAGTTAAAACATTACAAAAGCATTAAATCGCTGATTTCACTGTAAGATTTTGATAATCCATGTAAATACATGTAAAAGTTAAATGTGTTACGAAGCGTTTCCATCAAAACTTTTTAACAATAAAACAGCAACCATATGGTTTTCTGTAAACAATAACTTTGCAGTATTGAGGAGTAGAGTGGGTTCTACCTGGTTATATTTCTATATGGTATCTTGTTATGAAGTGCAGCATCCTCTGGTATATTGCGATATTTTCTAGAGCAAGGAGGTGGCCTATATTAACTGGATAACTTATGACCCAATGTTTTAGGTCTTTCCCGAAAGTGTTTGTATCTTCTTTGTAATTCCTGCCTCCGAAGAATTTAATTTAATTTAATTGCAATGGAGCACAGGCTCCGGTGGCAATTTCCCTACACACCCATCTTCCCCCTATCCTGCACCTACCTACATTTGCCCTCTACAAATTTTATCTTTAAATTCTTTCAAAGTTTTCGGTAAATTATTCATCATTTCTCTTGGTAACTCATTCCAATCCCTGACACCCTTACCTAAAAAAGAGAATCTTCCCACACCGTTGTGCCTGAAATCGAGTGCCAGCTTGTGGTCATGGTCATCTTTTCCCTTCCATGCACTACTTTTCATACCTATTGCAATATCTTTCCATGCCTCATCGCCAGTATATGGCCTGTACACTCCCATGACCCTCCTCATCCTCCTCCTGTATTGCAATGAATCCCATTCCAGCTCTTTTATCATATCCGTCACTGATAGGTGGTTTGTATCGGCCTCGGATTCCCCATCGCACTGACAAAGTGGGGAGTTTGCTAAATTCATTTTGTACAAGTGGCTTCCGAATGTGCCGTGATTGAATTTTAATCTCGATATTATAGTCACAGCATTTTTGTGGCATATTTTTTCTGAAACCATTGTGTTGTCGGTATTTGTGGTTGTATCCGCCTATAGTCTCTTCACTTGTGTTATTCACTGGATTGCAATTTCAAGTCGTTGCAAGTCGTAAGACTTACTTTATCCAGTGAAGCTAAATTTGCTGATCGGATAATAAACGAATAACAAAAAAGTCGTAAGACTTGAAGTTTGCCTAGAGTCCGTTGTTGAAAAACTGGCATGGCAACGACAGGCGTTGTTACGTTGCCTAGCAGTATCTTAGATTTCATGAGACGCCCGCGAAGCACAAAACACACAGCATTGATGACGAGCAGCCTCAATAATGTATCCACGCATCACTTAGTTGGAAACCACAATCACCGTTAAACCAGCTCAGACGCGAAGCGAAGTTCAGACGCTTCAGTGACGACGCTGTACCAGAAGCCACTGGTATGTGCCGAAATATTGGTTAGAAATAATAGTATTATTCAGTTGGTTTCCAGAGAAATATTCATAAATATACACCGCCGAGAAATATTTAGTTAGTTTGTTCTCTTTTCTCGCCGTTTGTGAGTTTACGTTGTTTCCTGAATTCACGGAGCTGAAAAGTGTGACAGAGAGTACAACGCAGATATGAATCGCGATATCTAGACCAGGCTACGCGACGTCGTGAGAGCCTCTCGCGAAAGGCGAGGGAGCGTTTATTATGCAACGTCCACTCTTTTCCGATGCCTCGAGCACTTCGTAATTAAAAGAAACTGTAGCACCAGACCAGCCTCAGAGAAAGCACTCAACATATCTGGCTTATTTCCAATAGTCAAGAGCTACATTTGTCGAGCAAAAATAACCTCTCTCCAGTTGCACACTCGCCAGGATCTTCGGAATTTCGCATCTTGCAGCGCCAGAGAAGCAAAATATACATCTAGGCCGCCACATGACGCCTCCAATCTCTTCGGCACCTGCAACGTCATTGGTGTAAATGACACTCCAGCGTGAAAGTAACGTCATATTAAAGTGAAGGGCAATATGACTGGGAAACTGTATCGTTTTACGTACATTTTTTTTCTTTATGTTACGTACTACCGAAACGTGTTGAATGGAAGGGAAGATTACAAACGTTATTCTGTCAATGGCACTGAGAATTTTCCCGCTGATGAAAGTTAAACTGCCAACAATGACCTAGATCATCTACCTTGGTCAGATTTATGAGGTAGTAACTTACAATTTAGGTTAGGGACCCGAAACCGCTAGGAGCTAGCTGTATTTGGAAACAAATACGCATACCTTATTATTATTATTGTTACTAATTTAAATGTAATGGAGCACATTCTCCTGTGCCATTTCCCATAGTCATTGAATTGCCCCATTTTTTAAAAATTAAATTACATAGAGTGCTAAGTTCCACCCCCTATCTACATATGCAATTCACGAATTTTAAATTGCTTCAGCGTTTTTGGTAAATTGTCATCGCTTCATTTGGTAATTTATTCCATTCCCTGACACCCTTACCCACAAAAGAAAATTTTCCCACTTTCTTATGCATGAAATCGAGTGCCAGCTTGTGATCATGGTCATCTCTTCCTTTACATGTACCAATATTCTTCCAAAACAGAGGTTACACAGACACTCATGTGAGTGTTCCGTCTGATTGGTTTTTAACTTCTCGATTAACTCTGTAGAGCAATTAATATACTCTGCATTCGCAAGTTGCAAAAACATGACGAGATTTAAATAATTTCTTATTAAAGAAAAATACGTGTATAGTAAGCTCAAAAAGTTAAAATGATATATCGTTGGTTTATTTTCTTCTCTCAAAGGTACACTGCCTTAATTTTACTACTGCAACTTGTAACCCTTCATTTGACATGAATATAAAATTTATCTATTTTTGTAGAAACAATATAGAACTACACCTTCTATTTTTTTTTTTTGTTGGGTTGTACGCCTCGTCGACGTCGAGGTTGTTAGAGGCGAGAAAATGTTGGGGACAAGGAACGGGGAGGAATTAGACCTTGGCGTTTTGAAGGAACCATCCGGTTATTTGCCTAGAGTGATTTCGGGACCATAAAAAAAATCTGGATGGACAGACGGGGATTTGAACCCGTGTCGTCCCGAATGTCAGGCTCAATAGTTACAGTTCACCCATCGGGTGCGGTACACATCTTTAATTGATTTGATTTCGTATAATCAATTTTTTCCATGTTATTTCATTATTTCAGAGGAAAACAAACATATAAACATCATGTAGTATCAACGAACTGGTAACCAATGGAATTTCGATTAGTCACGCTTTCCGCCTCTGTCATGGCTTAACGTACACTAGTAATCCTATCGGATAAAAGAGGATAAGAGAATTCTGAGAGGAATCCGTACAACGAAGCTTATTAGCGTACGTCCCACGACAAAGCGAAGCTTTGCCAGAGGAGACTTTCAGAATAACGGCCCATATAAATTCTGCCAGAGAGCGAAATTCGAACACAGGACCGCCACATCACCATTCACCCACAGTTATCACTGAGCCATTAGACCAAAAATTGAATTAATTAATAAAGATGGTCAAAATAAAACTATTGCTAAAACGATGCTGATGATGTATGTCTGCAGGAAGTAATGTCAGTACCTTATTTAATTCATAAGCTGTAAGTTCCAGAATATTATAGAAATGAATATGCGAGCAAATTCTCAAGACGACCGTGGCAGCGAAGCAGCAAGCGCGCAGGCTTTACGGTACAAAGATCACCGATTCGTGGGTGGGCAACGCTTAAAGGTTTTAATTATACACTGTGTTTGGCCGCGATGTGTTTACTACTCCAAAGCAATAGAAACAGAGTGTCTGTATGCAGATATGTGTCTAATTTAATACGAAACAGAAGAATTAGAAAAAAAATGAAGAACATTTTTGAATGCAAGGTCGAAAGGAAAACAAAAATAAGTGGAAGAATAGAAGTAAAGAAGAAATATATCCGTAAACAGAAAAAGTTACTGATACTAATAAAAAAGAAGATTTTTTTTTCAAAAATCTTGGGTGCTAATGAAGCCAGGAAGACCAACACAAAATTATTTGACGATTTTTATAATACTGCAACAGACATAATAGTTTGCTTACTGACATAAAAAAATGACATACCAGAAACGAATCTTAAGAAAAAATAATCACTGAATAGGGTCTAATGTCACAATCATATCGAGGAATTCAAAAGATTTTCAAGAAAAAAGTAAAGAAACAAAGAAAACTAGTTTTGACAGATGAAGGATTAAAAATTCTGTGAAAGGATGCGAAAAACTTCGTAACAAAGAAAAGAAAGAAATTATTTCACGTGGTCGATAAGAAGAAGACAGAGATAACGGAAGTCATACATGCATACGGTATCAATATTACCTCACTGTCAAAATTCTAATTAAAAAAAAAGTAGTAATGAATCCGCAGGAAATTGACACTCAGGCCATGCAGATTTCGTTTAGGGAACGTCCATAAACTACGTGGCTTGGTCTAGGGGGGTGGGGGAGGGGTTGACTGGAAAGCTACGTTGGGCTACATGAGGGGGAGTGGGGGTCCCAAACCGGGCCACGCAGCTTTTAATTCATATTATTTGTCACAGTTAAAATGAGTTACAGAACACACAACAGCATGTAAACATTATTTCTCTCATTTAATTATCTCAGTACGTAAATTACTATAACCTGACAAGAGAAAACAGTACAAAATGTCTTGTAGAATCAATAGCGAAAAAAGCTACTTGTTACGCGGAGGGTGATGAGGGGGGAAGGGGGGCAGGGAGGAGGGGGCAAAGGGGAAAGGGGAAGGGGTAGAGAGAAAAGCCACAGGGGGCCAAAATGGAGATACGTAGTTTATGGACAATCCCTTATCAGTGGTTTCCCGAAATCAGTCTAGGCTAATTCCTAGATAGTGTGAGAGTCCTTTTCTACCTTAAGGCTTTATTATGGTAAAATATGATATTTTAGTTAATGTAATATTTTCGAGTGAATGGTACAGGACACATGAGGCTTCGCTGGTGCAAATTCAGCGTAAGGTTGTTTGTTCCTCCACATAATGCTTATATGCTGACTGAAGGAGTCACCTTCAAGTGGATCGAACTGGAATCAATGACGTCAAACACGAGGTGGCGTGTGGCCACGGAACAGTTTATTCGCTCTCAGTTCATCAGGAGCAGTTTAGTTGACAAGATGGGTTAACTTGTAGCTAAACCGTTTCTCGCCAGCCTAGTCTAGCCAGCAATACATTCCGCTAAGTCCAGTCTGCCATTCTATCAGTCAATATCAGTAGCTATCATTCATAGACGCGAGTCGGAAATACCCTTTCAGCAGCGCGCCAACGATTGTAAAATGTACAGTCAAGTGCTACAATAAACAGGTTGTTCAGTAGTTAGCGTCGTGTCATTCATACAAAGGATAGATTATCAGCTAGTCATTTCACAAGTGCCAGCCTTCCTATGCACGTTGCTGGACGTAAACCAGCTGGTGTCAGACCTGACGTATTTAACCTCTTATTAGAAACATCAAGACGCAGACGAAGCCATCTCTTAAAGCAAGAAGACAACGCAAGACGGATTACAAGAGGGTTAGAAAATCCCAAAGGTTATTCAAAATCACCCCGGGGTCCTCCCACTCTTAAACCGCCCACAAAGTATATACCATTCGAAACCAGACACCAGACAACTGGTGTCAAGGCGTGAAATACAATCGCGCTACCTGACAATAGTGCCTTTAAAAGGTCATAGTTGAATTTTTTCCCGCTCCTTGTTCCCAATCATTTCCCACCTCAAATGACAGCGACGTCGACGAGGCGTAAAGTCATAAATAAAAACCAAAAAAATAGAAGGTTTGGAAGAATAGAAGTAAAGAAGCAAACATTATCAAAGGAACCTGGACGTGAAGAGACTGCGTTTTTATGTCTCGTTTAATTGCACATTACTCATGATCTATAATGCGTAGGAAGTTGCGATTTTGTACCAACACTTAATGACATTAACTAAACGTTTATATAGAAATTTATTTAATTATCTGTTATAATTTAAAAATTACAACTTCTTATCAAGTAGATTGTTTTATAACACACATACCCATTCTGGAACCATTTCCTAATGCATCATCAGTCTATTAGTGTTAAAACTGTGGCAGGCTACAGCCAACATTCCTAGGAACTCATTATACCTCTCATTTTTTAGTTTGGAATATGTGAGGAGAAATAGAAAAAAAACTTATTATACCACCTAATTATTTTGTTTCAAAATTACCACTAAACCTTCCTCCGCATTATAGATCATGAGTAATATGCATTTAAACGAGGCGTAAAAAGGTCCAGGTCCCCCAAGAATGAAAAATATGCACCTTCAAAATATTCACTGAGCACGGATCAAGCAAAAGCCAACAGTTTAAACGAAACAGCACATACTGATAGTATATGTCACGTCGATGACAGCTTACGATATGTTTCGATGTGATGATAAATGAAAAAGGGTCCATTAATTTAATTGTTTGTGAAAGAATTTATCCATGTAATAAAATCTAGCGCAAGCTTTCAAACAGTAGAAATGTTTATCATGACTAGCCCTATATACTCGGTGACGGTGTGCTTAAATCGTACAAACTATAACACATTGACTTTGCGAACCAATTAGGGATTTTATTCCACAGTTACAGACATATAGATAAAGCAATCTGTGAGTACACATGCCAGGCAGCGCGATTTAAGACATTGCTTGCAGAGCAGCTATGTGAACAATGCTAAAGTATGCCTTAGGGTCATCATCGCTCATAAAATCTTCGAAATAAGTGGTAATTTCAGTGGGTGCTAGAATGAAATTATGCGCAAAAACGTGTTTTAAACATTTGCTTACTACCTAACTGTAGGAGGAGATCCGAGTAAGGGAGAAAAACTATGTTGCTTCTTTACTTTTTCGTAGCTAGCCAAAATGTTTTTGATAATGATTTCCTCGGCCGTCTTTGTTAATAATATCTTTATTTTCTGGTAATGCCATAAACACCGGGCACGCTATAAAATTTGAAGACACGAGGCTGCTGTGAAGAAAATATCAGTGGTGGATTCGACGAGTGAAGGAGGCAGCAGAAATTTTGAAGCATACCAACAATTTCAACAAAGACAGCAGCTTAGTACTCGGTTGAGCGGTCTGGTGGCTAAGTGGTTCAGGCATCTGACTAGAGATCTAGAGATCAGCGATTCGAATCCCTGTCTCGGCGGAAATTTTCATAGGCACTTAACCTGACATTCACCTCTGCCACAGCCTACTGCGGATTGTGAAGTACAACAGAACGCTTCCGTGGTTCGGATTCTACGTTAAACTGTAGGGCCCTGTACCTGTTAAGGAAGCTATTACAGAGGCGGAATGCGCAGCCAATAGAAACCCTGTCATCAGATCATTCCGACCACAGGGAATTATTATTATTAGTACTCAGTTATGTCTGTCACCCTTTGCTTTGTAAACAAAAGCATCTGGCGAAGGTTATAGCATAGCAGCTGAAAGCTCGGGCAAGCAAGTAAAACACGCGGAATTACAGACTAATAATATTATTTCTTTGATAGTTTTTCTCTGAAATAACTGGACAAATCTCAAATTATATATCGGCGATTTCGCGGGCAGATCTATTATTTAATATAAATGCAGAACGATTCGTGACGGTAGTAACGAATATGCATTGGATTTTCTTTTTTTCAGAATCATGTCTAAATTTTAGGGCGTGTTGGTATTTGAGTGAATAATTATGTAAGAACTGATAAAAAATTGGGCAAAGGGTGCAAAATGCCGGTTAACGATAAACATACTTGGTGCAAAAGTATGGCCACTGAAGAGTACGTCAACGTTTCATTAACACAGGCAATAGTTGCATACCCCTGTATTTGTTAAGTCAAATATCTTCAAATGCGGAAATTCGGAAACAGACTCCCTTGGTTGAGAGTTTCGAACAATAATATTAAGTGCACAGAGGAAATAATTAGTAATTTTTATTCCATGGTAGCAGTTACCCGCAACATTGTCCACTTGGAAAGTATTTTTTCGATTCTGTCAACAAGGATTACGTGGACACCGGTCACCGCAAGTCGCCAGTGTGAATCATGAGAGGGGTGGCGGCGTGAGGAACTGAGTCCCTG
Source organism: Vandiemenella viatica (assembly GCA_031002005.1). Lineage (NCBI taxonomy): Eukaryota > Metazoa > Arthropoda > Insecta > Orthoptera > Morabidae > Vandiemenella > Vandiemenella viatica. Next base: position 75,405,460 of record JARYHS010009186.1, on the reverse strand, counting down.
CCCTAATTTTAAAAGGGCCTGCTAGGCCCGGCGTACCTAATCTACTGGAAGAAAGTTTTGTGTTGTTATCTGTCAGCAAAACGTATAACTTGTGTATTCAGTATGGTAAGAATACCTATTTTTTGTTTGTGAAATGTGTAATTTATGAGGTGGAGATTGGAGATCATTCGCCTAGATGATTGCGATAAACCATCTAAAAACCGCAGTCACGACGGTAGGTAAGCGGGAGACAGTGCTCGTGTCTGGTCCCTTTGTATCTCCCAGATCCAGTGTACGGCACCTTGGTGCACTAAGCCGCACTGGCGAGTGGATGTGCGTTACAGTATAAGCGTTTTATAAAATAATAATAGTAACAGTAATAAAAATCCAATATAAAAATAAAAATTTATTTATGGTCTACAACAGAAACAGAATTGCAATAATATTTAAGTTCTAAAATAATAGAATTATTTGCTATTTGGATATCGGTTTTGTTTTCAACATATGTCGAATCGATCAACTACCTCTGACCTAAAAGAGAAATTTACATTTTAATTTCTTCATTGTGATATTTTACAATATGATTATAATTTTTTTTAGTTCGTAAAAAGAATTTCATGATTTTGGGTCAATTTCTGCTCTTGTATGAGTTGAAGATGATTAACAAAAATATAATTTTCAAAAGAGCTAAGATTTAAAAAAAAAAAAAAAAACATGCAAGCTGTTCTCAGAAAGTAAAGTTAAATATAGATTTATCACACACCCTATGTCACGGTTGGTTTACTTTACCCTTACATAATTTTCAGTTTCCAAATGAGAAACATTTGTGATACGTTTCATAAAGGTTGTCGAGGCCTTCGAAGAAAAATTTATATGAATTTAGGCTATTTTTGTAAAAATAAATTTCAATATTTGATACCTCATAAATTATGACCCATATACTAGGAAATTAATTACGGTAAGATACCTCAGGTGTATCTAACTTCCATATCCGCAGCTTAAGAAGTCTCCTTGGGAATTTGTCGAAAGTAAGTATGTCACCCCAGCCTACAAAGATATATGAATATGAATTTAAATTATAAAGATTACGCGTTTCCTATGGCTACTGCTGCTTTCCACAGGATTCGCAGTTATAGCTACGCATTCCCGCTACAAATTTCTTCGACACTACAGGGGATGTGACGAGGTCGGCACCACGTTCCGGTTATTCTTTAGGGAGCGTCCATTAATTACGTGAGGTGAAATAAGGGGGGGGGGCGGGAGGGTCTGGCGAAATCTCACAAAACCTCACCAAGGGGGAGGGGGGGGGGTCAACGCAAATCTCACTTTCGGTTTTGAAATTCTTGAAGGACGATAGAGATAAAAAAAAGTGTACAAATGGTGCGAAAGTCGACTTTGGGGGGTATATGGTCCAAAAACCGACCTCGGGGGGGGGGGGGGGGAGTATAACCGCCCTTGGAAGCATGAGACCCAAAAAAAGGTCTCAAAAAGTTACGAGGTCCATTAGCAGGGAGGGTCTCCGTCAAAATCTCACGTCAATTTAGAGGAGAGGGGTCCCACCAGATCTCACGAAATCTCACCAGAGGAGGGGAGGGGGAGGGTCCGGAATTCCGGAAAAACACCTCACGTAATTAATGGACGCCCCCTTACCTTCCGGCGAAGTTTCCTCTAGTGTAATCATTAGACAGCAGGCATAGTGGGAAGCCGTTACGGACTTTGAATAAAAACGTTGGAACCCCTATCGTCCGGTCCGTCTGGGCTGCGCGGCCGTCCTCAATTTAGATGCAGACTTATTTTTGTAAATATAATTTTATAATAGTAGAAAAAGTAAACACTAACAAAAACGCGCAAAAAAATCCACAGAGTTTGAATCCAAACAGCAGGCTTCTGTGCCGAAATACGACTGCTCATCCCGCATAATCATTTTACCACTATTAACTTCATGAGTTTACTGTAACTATTTAATCAGCAATTTTCATTTTTCCCAGCTTTAATATCTTATAAATTACGACCCATATACGGTGAACGGAATTACGGTGAGATACTTCCACTTCTCCCCCCCCCCCCCCCTCATCCCAGAATTACCTCTCGTCGACGTCAAGGTCATCAGAAGAGGAAAGGATTGTGGGCAAGGAATGGATACGAATCTGGCCATGGCCTTTTTGAAGGAACCATCTCGGCATTCATCTGTAGTGATTTGGGGAAACCACAAAAAACCCAAAACTGTATGGCTGGACGAGGAATTCAAACCCACGTCCTCCCGAATGCGGGCCAGAACGTTGCCGCTCACCCTCCATGCTCGGCGATATGCCTTAAATGTCATACTGTTTCCACCTCCGCATCTGAAGACTTCTCCTTGTGAACTTACCGAAACTAAGTAAATACGAATTTAAAAAACTTAAAGGTTAAGAACAAATTTATATATCCAGCTCCAGAACTATTAATTTATAAAGTTCATTCATTTTCGCGTTTTTAAACTGAACACACCAATGAAAACGTTATAACTTTCTTCTCTGAAAATCACTGTAAGCGATTTTTGTAAGACGCAAGGAGTAAAGGTAAAGGTATCGGCTAAGTCAGCCTTTCCCAACCTTTTTCAAAGGCGGACCCCTTAAAGACTAGCCACAGACCCCATAATAATAGTAATAATAATAATAATAATAATTGAAAATTGACTGTTATAGAAGTGTCATTTGATAACTCGACTCGCTTCTCACACATTGTGCCCAGGGTTTCACATGTCCCCACGCCTCAATTTGTGTTTTCGTAATTATTAATTTCATTATTATTCTGTCCGCGGACCACAGGTTGGGAAACACTGGGCTAAGAAATAGGAGACTGGTGTTGGGAGTAGTGAACTGACAATGACAATTCCAAAAGGAACTACTCGTTTTTCCGAATGAAAGCTATCCTGCGTTACCATCAAAACACTAACTCCATACCAAACTTCATTTAAATCTGTCGGGCAATTAATGCGTGAGTGAGCAATATAATCCAAATGTCCATCCAAACTTTTGCATTTGTAATATTATTAGAACTAGCTGTTGCCCGCAAATTCGTATAAGTGGAATGTTATTGTGCGGATTAAACTGACAGTGTCGCAGTTAACAAATCGCCAAACAAAAAATAAAACAAACAAACAAAAAAGTAATTTAATTCCTCAGAAAAAAAAATAATACGATCCCGTTTGTACACTGAAATTACGATAAACATTTCGACTGCGAGAATAAACTAAACCTGACCAATAGTTATTGCGTGAATCGCGTTCAACGAAAAATTGATACTATTTTGTGGACAGATTTAGCTTAAATTTCTCAGCTTTTTGACTTCTCATCAAAATGAATCATACTTCATTTTATCTGCGGAACCACGGGCAGCATATTACTTGAAAGCCCATCAAAATTCGACCATTCATTTTTGCGTGAGCCTCGTTCATCTTAACAGAGAGAGATAAATTTTTAGAACAGTTGATTCCTTTCCTACAAATCATTTATAGCGCTTCAAACCATTTTTTTTTTCAGAAATATCTTGAATCTACAGACTTTTCTTCCTGTTACAGTCTCATTATATGTACTACCAATTACGGAAGCCGATTGCAAAGACAATTAAAACGTTATAAATTACAACACCCAACAACCTTTCAATGTCTCTCACCCAACAGTGCCATTCATTCTGTTACTATTGTCATTGTTATTATTTTTCTTTAAAACTGTCGAAAATTAAGGCCAAGATCGTATAGTTACTGTTCCATGGTTGAAATCATATATATAATATATATGTATAAAAATAGACGTGTGTGTCCCTACATATCAATCTGCACCCTCCACTACCTAACGTAGACCACTGGTGTTTGTATGTGGTAGTAGCATTGAGTTTCCCATCGCACACAACACTGGCCGGATTCCGGTCGCTGTGGGGGAGTGTGAGATATGGTCGTTTAAAATGGTGGATCTGTAGCATTTTCATATTTCGACCAAAGACATGTATGTCCGTATATTTCACTTTGCTGCCACAAGTGCATAGCTCAGACCACTGGTGTTTGTGTGTGGTAGTGGCCTTGAGTCTCCCATCATGCACTATGGAGGTTAAATGTCGGTAGCTACAAACGTGTGGTAGAAATGGTGGTTAAAAGTGGTCGACTCAGGGCATTTTCCTGTTTCTACCAAAGACGTCTGTGTCCCTATATTTCACCTTGCAGCCATAACTACCAAGCGCAGAGTACTGGCGTTTGTGTGTGGTTATAGCCTGGAGTTTTCCATCGTGCACTATGGTGATGTCAGTAGCTGTGGGTGTATGGTAGATATAGTTCTTGTAAGTAGTCAACCTGATATAGAAATAGATGTTTGTGTCCCTATATTTCCCTCTGCAGCCGAAACTAACTAGCGCAGTCCACTGGTTTTTATGCGTGGTAGTAACCACAAATCTCCCATCGTGCACTATGGTTTTTGCATGTCGGTAACTGTGGAGGTGTGGAAGGTATGGTGGTTCAAAGTGGTCGACGTGGGTATTTTGTTATTTCGACCAATACGTGAGCGTCTTTATATTTCACTTTGCAAACACAACTATATAGCACAAATCTCTGGTATTTGTATGTGGTATTAGCTTCGATTCTCCCATCGTGCACTATGGTGGATGCATGTCTGTAGCCGTCGGGGTATGGAAGATATGAAGGTTGAAAATCGTCGACTGAGGGTATTTTCATATTTCGACCAAAGACACATATGTCCGTAATTTTCAATTTGCAGTCATAAATACCCTGCGCAGATCACTGGTGTTTATGTGTGGCATTAGCCTCGAGTCTTTTACCGGGCCCTATGGTGGTTGCATGTCGGTAGTTATCAACCAAAATTCTTTACAAACACGAAGTCGTGAGCACCAGCTAGTATTGTAATAAAGGTCGAGCTACCTACGTGCTCCGATAGTGTTAATACTATGTCATCAAAGGCATGTGGCTGTAGAAACACTAATTATAGCTCCCTCTTACGTGACGGAAGGAAAATTCGAAAATCCACGTACGGAAGCTTCCTCACTTGACAACGTGTTTGGGCGAGTTAATATTTATTCGCGAAAGAAAGTTCATAGCAACTCCGTGGTTTCATTAGCCACACTCCTTCTACGGAAGGGACACGCTC
>JARYHS010009186.1:75363830-75399349 GCA_031002005.1 Vandiemenella viatica | reverse complement strand
GATCACACCCCCCCCCCCCCCCCGTTTCAGTTTGCGTTCAATAAATTATATTATTGTTTGAAACTGGAGTAATGTAATCAAGTGTTTGTTGTGTCGCTCCTGTAATACTTACTTCTTTGCCACATCTGCCTTTCTGATAATTTCTTTATAGGATGTAAATTATAGAGTTTTTAATCATTTTCTATTTCCTATAATTTAGTGATACGATATCTGGCAGTTCTATGATTACCCTGGTATCACAATCTGAAGATGAATTCTCGTAGAATTCGATAAAACAAATCGAAAATAAAGAATAAAATTTTTTGATATCCCGTGTGGTTTTCTACAATACAATATATTCATTTTCCATTGATCCTAATATAAGAGACTGGCTCTGTGGGATTTGGAAAGTTGTCAATTTACAGATAAACAGTTGCATAACAAAATAATAAGTACACCAGTATATGTACAATCATTGCATACATGGTACATTAAACAATTCAATAATAAAACCGAGCCTGGCGGTGTAACGGTTAGCGTTCTCGCTTCGCATTCGGGAGGACGGCGGTTCGAATCCCCGCCCTGGCATCCAGATTTGGGTTTTCCATGGTTTCCCAAACCACTCCAGGCAAATGCCGGGATGCTTCCTTCAAAAAGTCCATGGCCGAATTCCTTCCCATTCCTTGCCCCCCTCCCCCCCCCCCCCCCCCCCCCCATCCTTTCCCATCTCTAAAGACCTCGCTGTTGAGAGACATAAAGCAGTTTAAAAAAAAAAATCAATAACAAAATAATACATACACCACAAGATGTACAGTCACAGCATACATGGTACCGTAAACAATTGCATAACAAAATAAATACATACACCAGGAGATGTACAGCCATAGCATACATGGTAAATTAATTATGTAATCTACATTTACACAAGCTACTGGCAGTTATTTAGTTGATACCTTAGAAATAAATTCTTCAACAGAGTAGAAGGAGTTGTCAATTAAAAATTCTTTAAATTTTTCTTATCTGCTAGACATTTGATATGTGTTGGGAGTTTATTGAAGATATGTATCCCTGAATATCGGACCCCTTTTTGAACAAATGACAATGTCTTGTAATCCTTGTAGTGCCATAATTGTGTATTTTACTATTTGTTTCAAACAAAGTATAATTTGTGACTACAAAGGAGGCAATAGTGCAATCACTGGGACTCATAAAGGAATTGTTGTTTTAGTCTGAAAACTGGTGCACATGTTCGTTTGGTGATACTATTTAATATATGAGGTATCTATACATTTTACACCTCTAAGAGCAACAAATATTAAATAGTAACACCAAAAAAACATGTGCAACAGTTTTCAGATGAAAACTACAACTTCTTGATGGTCCCAGTGATTGCGCTATTACCACAAAGGACATTAATGTGTATATATACTCAGACGCTAATGTTAAAATCCCTAGATATAGCATGTTGAAAATCAATTATAGGTATAGTTCCTTGTGCTTTTGGTTACGTTTCTTCTGGTCCAGGCCGTATTTCAACCTAACAACAACCACTAGGAAGAAAATAAAACACCTATAGTGCATTTCAACCTTGTAGGTGTAGTGGTTTTGATGATTGTTTTTCAGGTCCAGGCCAGATTTCACCTTAACTACTTCATGTTTGAAATACAATATCTCGATAACTAAGTGTGAATTTTAAATAAAATGTATTATTTATTTTCAATTTGTCTTGTTGAGTTACATACGAATTACCATCAAATTTGACGATGTTGAACTTTTTCTTCTGGCCCACACCACAATTTAACCTAATCATGTCAGTTTTGAGAAACAATATCTCGAGAAGTAACTTATTCTTTACTTTCAATTTGTCTCATCGAATTACATGAGAATCCATCATCAAATTGTGGCACCACGGTTATCATAGAATCACCCGATATCTCATGAACTAAGCAAGATATCAACATTTTTTATTCTTTACTTCGATTTGTCTTGTTGAGTTATATAAGAATCCTCCATTGAATTTGGCTTTGGTGAAATTTTTCTTCTTTTTCGCCCTAACCACCTCACTTTTGAGACAAACATATTTTGAGAACTAATCGAGATATCGAAAAATTTTGTTCTTCATTTTTGATTTGTCTCGTTGAGTTTCATAAGAATCTATCACCGATTGCTCCACCACAGTTATCTTAGAATTCCCATTGTTTGAAAATGGAGTAATATTTCTTGGAGAAACATAATCAAGTGTTTGTCATGTCATTCTTGTATTACTCACTTCCTTGTAACATCTGCCTTTCTGATAATTCTTTATTTTTCTGTGTCAGATGTTAATTATATAGTTATTAATAATTTTCTATAATTTATTTTTTAACTAGTTACCAAGACTAGCAATTACATGTACACAATTTTAAGTGCAAAATTTGCTTTATTGATACGTATCATCATTGTTACATAAATTTTAGGGTATTCTATGATAACCAAGGTGGGTCTTTCCATCTCAAATCAACTAACAGCCTGATCCTTTACCTCTCAGATTTGGATTAATTTTTTTTAGGTAATCTACCCACCAACACTAGTTTAAATTTCAAATTTTTCTGACTTTTGGTTTTTGAGTTTCAAGGGTTTAAAAATCCAAAAAAACAACAATTTTTGATCACTTTATGATTGTTTCAAAATGCTGTAGCTCAAAAACTATACAAGCTAGAGAGCTCAAACTTGCACCATTATTTTCCTCTAAAAGTTCCCTTCGATTTGATATGTAACATGACTATGCTACCTAAATTTTAAAATTTTAAAAAATTCCAAAATATATATTTTTTTTAATTTTCCAAAATATAAGAATTATATGTGTTTTTCAGTCTAACTGACTACATGCATGCAAAATTTCAAGATGGGATCTCAATGGGTTCTTGTATAAAAAATATTTTACTGCCAGAATACATGTAGTGAGGTGAAAAGCAGACTATTTCTAGGCTGTGAATACTAAGGTAGGCCTACATAATTCTAACAAAATTAAATTATTAAGTAACATTATCGTCTTATTGTTTGTTAATTCGTTAAATGATATTTTAATGCCAGAATATCTAATATAAAAAAATAATAACTTAAGATTCTTAAGATGTTATGACATCCACTTTTTATTATAAAAAAACTTAAGATTTTCAAATACATTAAAATGTGTATGAAATAATCAAAGCAAAGAATAATGCTAGATAGGACATTCACAACATTCAGATAAGAGTGTATCCAGTTGTCTTCTCTTGCTTTGGAAAAATATCTTAAAAGATCAGAAAGAAGTGTTTAAATGATGTTAGGCCTACCCTCACTAAACACTTAATTGTATAAATACTATTCGTATTAACTTTTTAAATACCAATTATTATTAGAAATACAGTTCTATCCATGCAAATATCAACAAGTTAATCTTTTCCCACATGAAATTACTCTTGCCAATTCCTATTATAAGGAACTTGTTATAAATGATTACAAATAACACTGGAAAACCAAGGAAAAGATAATCTCTGCCATTTAAAACTAAGGACTAAGGTGGGTGCCTTTATTCAAAATTTAACTTTTAGCATGTATATTAGTAATTAAAATGTTTCTCTTCCTTCTGATGCATAGTTAAAAGAATCATGAAAATTAAAGTAAAACAACACTATATCATTTAATGAATTAACAAACAAAAAGAGGGTAATTTTACATAAAAAAGGCTAACTTAATAATTTAAGTTTATTAGAATTATGTAGGCCTACCTTAGTATTCACAGCCTAGAAATAGTCTGCATTTCACCTCACTAGCATGTATTCTGGTAGTAAAATATTTTTTCATACAAGAACCCATTGAGATCCCATCTTGAAATTTTGCATGCATGTAGTCAGTCAGACTGTACAACACATATATTTTTAATAAAAAAATCCAAGGGTACATATTTTGGAAATTTCCAAAAAGAAAATATTTTGGATTTTTTTTTTTAAATGTAGGTAGCATAGTCATGTTATATATCAAATTGAAGGGAATGTTTAGTGGAAAACAATGGTGCAAATTTGAGCTCTCTAGGTTGTATAGTTTTTGAGCTACAGCATTTTAAAACAATCATAAATCGATCAAAACAGTCGTTTTTTTTTATTTTTAAACCCTTGAAACTCAAAAACCAGAAGTCAGAAAAATTTGAGATTTCAAATTTAAACTAGTGTTGGTGGGTACATTACCTGGAAAAAAAAAAGAATCATCCAAATCTGAGAGGTCAAGGTTCAAATCATATAGTAGAATTGGTTGATTTGACATGGAATGTCCCTGGTGCCACAATTTGTTGATGGAGTCTTATGTAACTCCACAATTTTCTCAGTATCTGTTTGTCACACAGCCAGAATAAGTTCTCATGTCTTAAGAGTCTGGTATGCTGCAACAGTTTTGTGTCATTACTGATTAGCATGAAATTGTACAGGGCTTCCATCTGCTCACATTACTGCTAGTTATGATACCACTTGCTTGTGGAAGGGGCTGCATATAAGAGGGTTGGTTTTTCTTCTCATTCACAAACTACAAGGTCTGTCCCAAAAGTAAGTAGAATGATTTTTTCCCGCCGACGCGGACGACTGGAGTGGGGTGATTGTTGCCGGGAAACATGGTGGGGAGTCTTAGGAAAGCAACGCGACCTGCGTCAGTTGTCTGCAGGCCGTAACAGTGTGCGTATCGCTGATAGACTTGGACCTAATTCGAGAGTCGCATCACGTTCCGTGGAGCAACGATACGTGATAAAATTTTGTGTTAAGCTCGGAAAATCGGGGTCGGAGACCTTGATCATGATCAAGGATGCTTATGGAGATGAAGCAATGTCCCAAGGAATGGTTTTCCGCTGGCACAAAATGTTCTGGGAGGGTAGAGAGAAGGTTGACGACGAGGAACGCTCTGGACGTCCGTCAACGACACAGTGCAACGAAAATGTGCAAAAAGTGAGAGACATGCTCAATTCCAATCGACGCCTGAGTATCAGAATGTTAGCAGAAGACTGCAATATTCCAAAAACCACAGTGCATCGCATTCTTACAGAAGATTTAGCCATGAGAAAGGTGTGTGCCAAAATGGTCCCGAAAGTCCTGTCGCCCAATCAGAAGGCTGCTCATGTGGCAATCTCGCGTGATCTCTTAGACCGCTGTGAAAGTGACCCGAATTTTTTAGATAACGTGATTACTGGTGACGAAACATGGGTCTTTGAGTATGACCCCGAGTCAAAAAGACAAAGTGCAGAATGGCACACAAAGAATTCCCCGTGGCCGAAGAAGGCAAGGATGAGCAAGTCCCCGGTAAAGGCGATGCTCATTGTCTTTTTCGACTCTAAGACAAAGAGTTTGTGCCTCAGGGTCAGACAGTGAACAGTAAGTTTTATTTGGAAGTTCTCGAAAAGCTGCGGAAGAGAGTGCAACGTGTCCGGAAGGAGATCTTTGCCAACTGGAGACTGCACCACGACGACGCGCCGCCCCACACCGCCTCCATCGTGACCGAGTACCTAGCCAAGCACAAGGTGGCAACGCTGCCCCAAGTGCCCTACAGCCCCAATCTGGCTCCAGCGGACTTCTTTTTGTTCCCAAGAATAAAAAGGAGCTTAAAAGGCAACCATTTTGGAACGCTGGATAACGTCAAAGAGGCCGTGATGAGATGCCTGAACGAGGTTCCAGTCGAAGCCTTCCAGGAAGCGTATCGCCACTGGCAGAGGCGCTGGCAACGGTGTGTCGATGCACAAGGGTGGTATTTTGAAGAATTTTAGTAATTTGTACTTTGATATACAATAAATTGTTTTTCATGGATTTATTCTACTTACTTTTGGGACAGACCTCGTATGAAATATATGGCTCTTTTATTTTAACTTTGGGATATTAACGGCTTAACTGGTACCCATGCTATTTCACTGCAGAATGTATGCATTCAGTAATAATATGCTAAGAAAATGGGAAGAATCTTGTAGATATGTTTATTGTATATAGAGCAAAAGAAATTTCTCTGACTTGCGGGAAAGAGCAATGTTCACTATGTCATTGACACCAGGAAAGGACAGGTCATCAGTAAGGAGTTGCTCATCTAAATAAGCTGTTGTGGATAGTACACTGGAAGAAATTGTGAAGAACTGCCTCATTTGTTGTTTTGGTGTGTGAAAGCTATGAATTAAATTTAAATGTGAATTCAGATAATACAGTTAAATCTTGAGTTATCTAATCCCACTGGCAGCAACAACTAATAGACATGTGTGCTGCCTTCATTTGGTAAACATGTTTTTTTTTTACATTAAAAGGGCCAACAGTATTGTAGGCCAATATGGGATATTGCAAGAGCTATGTGACTTGGTAGTTTTGGGGATTTTTACAACTATATTCTCCTATTACACCTAGGTAGTCAGTAAAGGTGTATTCACCTGGTAACTTGTAACAGAGTTACCTTTTTGTGATGGCTGTCATCAGCATCCTACAAGTATATGTCAGGGGTGGCCAACCCGCGGCCCGCCTTGAACATTTTTCTGGCCCGCGAGATTCATCACACTTTTACAGAATACATTTTATATTTCATTTTTAGTGTTATATATTTCTCTACAATGTGTGTATAGTATCATTATTGTTATATTAACTATGTTTGCATGTAAGAATAATAGTAAACACAATAATAACTCAAGTTTCAATTTTTCACTCCTCACTAGTGGGGATGTATAATTTTATATGCGGCCCACGGGGTTATGATTCACTTCCAAAGTGGCCCACAAGGTCATTTGGGTTGGCCACGCCTGCTATATGTGATAAGAATTCCTTATTTGTTGACAGCCTTATAATAGCACAATCACTGGGACTCATCAAGGAATTGTAATTTTCATCTGAAAACTGATGCACACATTCGTTGGGTGATATTATTTAATATATGTTGCTCTTAGAGCTGTAAAATATATCCATCCTCACAAACTACACTCGAAAAGTGCCATAACATAAGGCGGCGAGTGACTGGTAGAAGGCATATAGCCATGTATAATGATAACACTACGTTCCTTCGACTATATTATTTATTTGTTTGTTTTGTATGAAGATAGTGTATAACACACAAACTTCACGCAAAATAAAAACTGCTGTAACAGTACACAATAATTGATGAGAGGATGCCATTTGTTATCATATACGACATCCGGCGATAATTTTATTACGTGCAACAAAATGCATCAACGATGAAAACCAAACCAACTTTATTATAAAAATTAAATGTATAGTTCATTAAACTACAAAAGGAAGCATCTGTGCATTTTGGTCCAGGCTGCATTCCAACTTATCCACAGGTGCCGCTAATGATTCTGCTTGAAAATCATGATAAATGTTTAATAAATCCAAATTTCTAGCGAATTATGCTTGAACAACAACAATCAAATGCTATTTTGGTACAGGTTGCATTTCAACTATAAAACCTAAATTCCTTCGACCAAATGCTGAAACAAACATATTTCCGCACTTTCAACCTAAACATTAGCTACGTTAATATTGTCGCAAACTACTTTGATAAATGCCATAGAACATTAACATCTTGATGTAATAGCTACGAGTATTATCGTTGGACATTGCATTTATGTACGTAAATGAGGCAACCAACGTTCGCTTACGGTTCAAAGTTTTTTTTTAGTGTGTAATATTTTCCATATTTATACCTTTATAACAACATATTCCCAAATAATATCATTCAAAGAACGTGTGCATGGTCATTATACTTCGCTATAAGGCTTCTCCCAGGCACTCACGGTAAAGCGTTACAGCACTTTTCGAGTGAAGTTTGTGAGGTATCTAAATATTTTACACCTCTAAGAGCAACATATATTAAATAGTATCACCAAACAAACATGTGCAACAGTTTTCAGACCAAAACGTCAATTCCTTGATGAGTCCCAGTGATTGCGCTATTGCCGACAGCCTTACTAACTCTTATTTCTTGTCCAGCTTATGAGGTGCTGAAAGCTGCTTGTTATCTGGTGGAATTTCCTCAAGGTGCAGCATATGTCATTATTACATCTGTCAGTCTGGCTTGTAATGCAGTCAGATAGCCATCTAGCACATGGTCCTACTATGATCAGCATAGAGCCACTAAGCCATGTATCTTCTCTGTAAATTCACTTTAGAAGAGAACAGTATTTATTACTGCAACTTAATGAGGGATTTTTTTAACTCCCTATACTGGCTCCCTTGGAGATCTTAGTACACCTCTCACTGAGTGAAGTCTATGAGGTGTGCATATTGAAATCTCTGTGGCATAGGTTGAATGGCTAACAGTATAGCAAGAAACTGATGCATGTAGAGCACCTTTGATGGTACTCCACATTTTTATTCCTTACTAGCAAAACCTACACTTTCATCCACATGGACCAGGAAAGCTCTATATGGTTTCTCCTTCCCTTTGTAATTTACTAAAATATGGCACCAATTTTTTGATGAATCTAATTTAATTTTAATTTAATTTAATTGCAATGGAGCACAGGCTCCGGTGGCAATTTCCCTACACACCCATCTTCCCCCTATCCTGCACCCACCTACATTTGCCCTCTACAAATTTTATCTTTAAATTCCTACAAAGTTTTTGGTAAATTATTCATCATTTCTCTTGGTAACTCATTCCAATCCCTGACACCCTTACCTAAAAAAGAGAATCTTCCCACACCCTTGTGCCTGAAATCGAGTGCCAGCTTGTGGTCATGGTCATCTTTTCCCTTCCATGCACTACTTTTCATACCTATTGCAATATCTTTCCATACCTCATCACCAGTATACGCCCTGTACACTCCCATGACCCTCCACATCCTCCTCCTGTCTTGCAATGAATCCCATTCCAGCTCCTTTATCATATCCGTCACTGATTGCGTTCTGCGATAATTTCCAGAAACAAATCTAGCAGCCCTTCTTTGCACCCTCTCCAACTCCTGTATTTGATATGTAAAATGAGGGTCCCATACTACACTACCATATTCGAGCAATGGTCTGACCAAAGTTTTGTAACCCAATTCCTTGACTTCTCTCGTACATCCCCTCATCACTCTCTCCAACAAGTGCAGAATTTTGAAACCTTTTCCTACCACCTGCTCAATGTGTCCTGCCCAGTTAAGCTTGTTATCAAATGTAATGCCAAGATATTTATTTACATTTCAAGTCTTCAGCAAGCAATTCTTTCCCCACCTTATATTCATAATTAACGTTTTGTTTTTTATTTGTGTATCTAATTAGCTGACTCTTCTTTGCATTTATCTTCATCCCTTTTTTACCAACCCAACTAGATATCCTGTCCAGATCACGCTGCAACTGTTTACAGTCCTCTATCGTTTTGATCTTTTTATACAGCATTATGTCATCTGCAAACAATTAATTTCATATAGTAAACAATCAACACAATTATTCATTAGAATAATGAATAGCAATGGTCCCAATACGCTATCCTGCGGCACTCCCATTTTTACTTCCACTTCCTTTGATACCGCATTTCCCACCCTAACTTTCTATTTTCTACCTTTTAAAAATTCTTCTACCCAGCAAATGACTTTCTTATCCACTCCAATGGTTTTTACCTTATTTACTACCATTTTATGGCTTACTCTGTCAAACGCCTTAGACAGATCTAGTGCTACACTATCAATTTGGCCTCCCTTGTCCATTTCATCTGAAATATCTTGCATATATCCCACCAACTGAGATTCGAATGAATATCCTTGCCTGAAACCATGTTGCCTGCTTGAAAACCAATTACGTTCCTCACATATATATCTGATGTGGTTGCATATCAATCTTTCCATTAATTTACCTACCACTGATGTCAAACTGATTGGCCTTTAATTCTCAACTTTATTTCTCACCCCTCCCTTATGTCAGCAGTTTGAGAGTAGAACAAAAGTAATGTACATAATCATGTAAGTCATGATTTTTCAGCATTAATAATGGCTACAAATGATGTAATGATCCAGCACAAGGAGAAAAATTCAGTAAAATTTTTATAGTTGAATATATATAAATTGCAAAGTATCTGTGCCTCTGTCTGCAGTGCTTGCATGATAAATTAGTCTCTTTATTATTCAATTGTGGTAAACATTTTGGCTGTGAGAAGTCTTTTACATTTATAGATTTTATTGTGGTACAATTAAATTAGCAGACAATTTTTTATTTTACTGTTTACTGACATTGCATTGAAACGTGATGTAAATTATTATTAACGTAACTTATCTACCATTATATACAATTTCATTGAAATTGTTTTGTTTTACTTAATGAGTGCAGACTCATGGAAAAATTAAAAAATCTATGCTTTTGGCTTCTGTATTATGGACAAACTATGATATTCACCAGGGTAAAAAGCGTCTGTGTTAAGTGATGACATAAACTATTGCTGTATGCAGTTCCATCCATTAGTTTTTATATGATGTGTGAATAGGCAGTGAAGCATTTAAAAATTTCCCTTCTTGTCATCTGTATCATTGGGAAATGTCTTGCTAATCTGATAAAAAGTACCCAGCACCACAACCAATGATACAAGCAACAACTATGTGAATTTTCACAAAATCTATTTGTTTGTTTTAATGTGTTATGTTGCCAGATAGACAAAAATTCCGAATTTTACTGTTTTGGAATCCCTATTATCATTAATAGACATTACAGCTACTATTTCTGAAATAAATTGTATATAAAGATACACATTTTTTTCTAATATTATTATATCTGAATTTTGTTTTTCGGTGTGTTATCATATCAAAACATACGGTAAGTGCTCACTAATGTGACATAAGCTGTCACTAAATATAGTATCGTTATGATTGGGTTTTGCTTGATTTGGGCATACAAGTATAAAAATTCTAAAGTTTGTGTTAACTGATGACATATGCTATCACTATGTACAGTTTCGTTGCAATCCGTTCTTTAGTTTTTGTATGACATAAGCATATTTTTTTGAAAAAAATTATACTCTGATTAATGGGAAATTTTTTAACTTGCCGGTATTAAAAATATTCTGCATCCTGACCAACAACATAAACTATCACTATGTGCTGTTTCTTTAAAATCAGTCTATTGGTTTTTGCCTTATTTGCGGACAGACAAAAGATAACAAAAATTTTACAGTTTTCATATCTCTGTAATCAACAACTCTCTCTTGTATAGACATAATGTTTCTTTAATTATATTGTTTCTACCTCTCCTTGAAACTGCTACTAATTCAGAAAGTTTGTTGTTGACTCACAGGTGCACTTAAGCATTGTTCACATAGCTTCTCTGCAAATAATATTTGAAGTAATGTTGCCTGACATGTGTGCTTTATTTGTATGTGTATAAACTGCGATATAAACTCCCCTAGTAGAATCACAAAAGTGAACACATCATTCTGAAAGTAGAACTAATCGTGGTAAATGTTTCAAAGTTGCCACCATACAATATTAAATTGTCAAATTTTTTTTTGAATTATGATTTTTTTCCTCTGTATCATGGTGCTAATCAGGATGAAAAGTATCTTATATGCGCACAGCAATCAACCTTACAGAGTCCTCTTTCAACAACAACAAGCTGTGGACAACTCAATGGGAGCAGTCATCAGTAGCCAATAAAAATCTTGTTGAGGACCCCTCAGTGTGGTTACAAGATTTCGATCTCCCCAGGCGGCAGTGGAGAATCGTCAATCGAATTCGAACAGGACAAGGCAGATGCGCCTACTTATTACACAAATGGGGCTGGGTAGATTCTGCAAATTGTGACTTACAGACAATCAATCACATCGTTTTCGGCTGTCCTCTTTGGGCCTACAAGGGAACAATAGCAGATATACATGATGTGTCGATCAGTGCAGTTGACTGGATTAAAACATTAGATCTGGAGATATGAAATTGTTCAAGCTTGTGATATGTACATTTCCTATTGTGTACCTTGTTAAATAATCATACGATAAATAATAATTATGCTAATTTTCGTTTAAATTCGTTCATTAGTTTTTGCATGAAACATGCACAGGAAGTTAAAATTTGAACATTTATGGCTGTGATCCCTGTATCATAGGAAAATATATTACCAATCTGCATAAACAGTATACTATGTTTTTTGTGGTTTCATAAGCTATCGCTATGTGATGTTTTGTTAAAATCGGTTGGTTAGTTATTGTACACTTTGTGGACAGTCGGCAAAAAATTAAAAAATTATGGTTTTGGGCTCTGTGTCATAAGGAATTTTGTAACTTACTGGGATAAAAAATATCCTATATCCTGATGACATAAATTATCACTATAATTGCTAAAATCTGAATTTTTCCCTATTATTGGATTCAAAATAAGGAAGTATAAAGATAATCTGTCTCTTACAGGAGGGCCAAATGTAAACAAGAACACACTTTACAATGTTTTTTCATGATGCATGAACAGAAAAATACCAAATTTTATGGTTTTGACATCACTATCATAAATAGTATACATTGCAATTATTCTTTTCGAAATAAATTTCGTGTACAGACACAACTTTTCCTATAGTTTTAATGTATAGTATAGCAGCATTGTAATCTGCATTTAGTGTACATTCAGTTTAGTTGGACAACTTGCAGTGTTTTCAACATTGTGATTTTGTGCAGGTAAGGGCTTGGAAGGAAATATTGGTATCAAACATGTGGTTAAAGATTAGATTTTTCAACTGAGATCTCTCATTTTATCGATTTGATTTAATTTAATTTGCATTTGTCGAATAAGAAAATATGAGACGATTTGATTGAATCCATAATATGATAGTGCTGACATGGAAAGTGCCTTTAGCCAATGAAAATATGGAAGGTTAGGAAGAATAACCTGTCGCTTACCACAGATGAAGGCAGCAAGACCAAACGAACATAAAAAACACAAACACGCACACACTGTATAATATTTCGGTTTAAAACCTTATCATATATGTAGGACTGGGTACCTCCTTGCCAAATGGGGCCAGTCCTACATATCTGAATAAGGTTTTGAACTGAAATATTGTAAAGTGTGTTTGTTTACATTTTCTTTTGGCCCTGCTGCTGCCTTCACCTGTGGTAAGTGACAGGTTATTTTCCCTATCCTTTCTTATTTTGAATCCAATAATAGGGAAAATTCATATGATGGGATTACTGGTGATTGCGATGCTGCAAAGAATTGGCTTTAAAATACTGCATTAGTCAAACGCAAGATACCATTAGGAATACTTTTTGTAATAGTTTTAGTGATGTCATGCTGATCTAGAATATATTTTACCTAATTACTAATTAGAAATAACTGTCCAGAGTGTATTACGACCTAATTTCTGTTTGAAAATGACTATCATGAATGACTATCATGAATGACTACCACAGTATTGTGACATTAGCCAGTGGCAAGCATTGCTGCTGTAACGGAATTGCAATCACTGGTAGACCCCATATGTTTACACACCTTTTTTCCTAATAGTTAGTACTCCCTTGTTCTACATAATTATTAAACACATCACCACTCATGCATGATATTATTGTCTAAGTAGCTGGTCCTGTAAGAGCTTCTGCTATTTACTTTTCGTGTTTGGACTGACATAATAGTAACGCTTCCTTTTTGGTGCACTGCCACTGAATCTGTCTGCTACTACATAAGACATCTTGTATACTATATATGACTGGATGTGTTCAAAATTACTTAAATTCATTAGCACCACTAATAGTATCTGCGATCAGGCATACTAATTTTGCATTAGCCAATAGAGCTTCCATCTCCCTAAAAATGTAAATTTTTCTCTCCTGAAGTTCCATTTGTCTCATTTTGCTGCTCCAACTGTAGCATATTGCTGCCACCTAAATCATTTAATTGCATCCTGTAATGATTTATATTTTTGTCAGTTTATTGTTCTGAATGTTTACTTCGTAAAAACTTTTTTAAGTGTCAGTGAGATTGTATATAGCATGAGTGTTTAAAGTATATGTTTCTTTTCTTTATTATTATTATTTTAATAAAAGAATTCTTCTATTAACTGTGAGCTGTTTTCGTTTCAGGTTAATATGATCTTAAATTAACGATAAAGTAATGTCTTCTAGCCAAAAACAAAAGCCAAAATTTTTGAAACCAGGTAAGTTGATAATATATTGCACTCTATAAGATACTAAAGGTCATTGACAACTCTGTATTAAGGTATATGCATGTATAATTTTTATATTTTTAATCAATTATTTACAGTGTTACATAACAGTAAAAAAATATAACATTAATGAAAACATTACAATTTAACATCAAAATAAATATTTAAAAACTGCAATCAGATTTAGGTGATTTAAATGCTTCCATTTTGGTGCACTGCCACTGAAGGCACTGTCTGCTACTACACAAGACATCTTGTATATTGTGGAGTGTTTTTGAGGTGGAAATACACTTTATAAATTCTTTAATGTACCCATGTGGAAAAATACAATAAGAAACGCATCTAATAAAGTGTATTAGCATGTCCTGCAAGATGCGAATGTAAGAAAAAAGTGGTATAAAGCTAAGAGAAGAGATAACGTATCTTAAACTAGTTGTCTATATTATTTTTGTGAAGATCATTTTAATCTAAGTGTTTAATGTTATGTTACATTTGTAAAAGTACATAATTCATTACCTAATCTCCTGCATGTATGTTGAAGTGTACACACCGTGGATGTTTATATGTCAAGAGTCAGCGTGGGGTAGCCTGTCAGGTGCCCATTACATGATTTTCTGATCCATGTTCAAATCCCTGTAGTATGAAATATTTACGCTTATCTTCAGAAATTATTGAACATGAATTTTTTATTTATTTCAACTCCTTTCGCATACTTTAATTAAAACAATTTTTGGAAAATCATGATGCCATATTGTATATAATGTGATTTGGCTGAAATATTATTTCAGGCAATAAAAGTACATTAATGAAGTTTTAATCAAATAAATTTTTTGTGCTAAACAGTTTCTGAATATAAAAATAAATAAAAGTATTTCAGACTTCGGGGGTTTGAACCCAGGTTGGAAAATTATATTGCAGACATCTTACCAACTACACAGTGGTGACTCTTAACTAGTAAGCATACTGGGTATTTCAAAATAAATGTAGGAGACTGAAATGCATTTTAACATGTCTAATGGTCCCCATGTCAGTCAAGTCCTTTAGTTAAATGCTTTTCTGCTACTTTATCATGTTAGTAACTTCAAAGCCCATAAAAAATGATGGGTTGAATGGAGTGTTCTTGCAAGTAATTTCTTTGCAGTTGATTAATTTAAGTCCGTAGTCATCCTGTTCCAGGGTTCATTTAAACCTTCCCACGAGCTCCAGTAATATACTAGAGCTATATTTGAATTACATGTATATTTCCTATCACCAGCAATTTCATCGTTAGTTATTCCAGCATTTCACTTGATTCACATTAGATTTATCTAATACCTAACTAAAGTACTAAAAGCGTACAAAATTTAATAATTCAAATATCTATCACTTAATTAGCTGGCAGCTTTCACTCATCTGACCTCAGCAACAGTAAAAATCAGTATTTTATGCAAAATATGTTGTCATCATAAAATCATCTACATATTTTTGGCAGATTAACTGATTGCTTTTACAAAACTGCTTTGTCATTATCTATTGTGTGAATATTCTCACAATAAAATGCAATATTTTACCAATTACGCTTATAAATTATGATAAAAAGTTAAACACAATTACAAAATAATCAAAACATCCAGCAGCTGTGCTTTCTCGGACTTTGATGTCACAATTATTTTTAACACTTTTGATTATTTAAAATCAATAAATAGAAATAGAAAATAATGTTGTAGGATCGTAATTTTTCACGCCGTTGAATATTAATATATTTTTCTCGGGCTTCCAGCCGTGTATGGATATCACATTTGCGGGACGTTTCGAAGGCGTCCATCTCTGCCTTCATTGTCAACCAATTAACAGAAACAGTCTTGACCAATTCCTTGTGCATCTCAATTCTATCCATGAAAATATTCAGTTCACAATGGAATTGGAGGAGGACGGTTGCCTGCCGTTTCTTGATGTGCTTGTTATTAAATGTGCCGATGGTTCGCTGGGACACACTGTGTATCGGAAGCCTACCCATACCGACTTATATTTAAATGCCAACAGCTGTCATCATCCGGCACAACGAAACTCTGTATTAACTACCTTGGTACACAGAGCACAAAGGATTTGTGACAAACATAGCCTGGCGGGTGAATTGGACTATCTCCGGAAAACGTTTTTAAATAATGGCTATAATCAGGGACAGATTACTCGTGCGTTTAAACAGAAGGAAAATCGACGGAGAGATCAGATTGATACCAAGGGCCTTGCCTATCTGCCGTTTGTGGGTGCCCTAAGTTTCAAGATAGGTAGACTGCTATCACAACACGGAGTCAAGACAATTTATAGACCACCCACTAAAATTAGTAACTTGGTCGGCAGCGTTAAAGATGACCTAGGTTTACGAACCCCTGGTGTATATTATATACCATGTGAATGTGGCCGCGGCTACATTGGACAGACGCAGCGATGCATTATGCAGCGATGTATAGAGCACGCCAGAAATGTTCGCCTTGGGCAAGAAGAAAAATCTGCGGTGGCCGAACATAGTGTGCAAGAGGGTCACTCTTTTGAATTTTAAAAAACAACCATTTTAGCCCGGGTGAAAGAGTTTTGGGCCAGCGTTATTACAGAGGCTGTGGAAATAAGATTAACTGATTTATTAGTCAACAGGGACACTGGTTATCAACTCAGTGCGGCCTGGAATCCGGCCATTAAAATGCTGAAACAGTTTCGCGTCTGCAACAAGCAGAAGAGCGGGTGACGTAATTGCGTTGTGTTGGTTTTTGTCTTCCACCGTTTCCGTAGCAGCGGCTGAATAAACAAACAGTTAATTGGTTGACAATGAAGGCAGAGATGGACGCCTTTGAAACGTCCCGCAAATGTGATATCCTTACACGGCTGGAAGCCCGAGAAAAATATATTAAGAAAATAATGTTATCATTGTAATTCTACAGTAATAAAGCTTTCAAATAAAAATACTAGATTTATACTTGAATTACATCCATATTCCCTATTGATATAACATGAGCACAAAACATCATAAATTTTTGGTTTCATTCGTTACTGGAAAATTTTCATGTTTTTTTTATACATGCATTGGTGACCTGTTAAGTATGACAGGTATGAGCTGTAAAATTGTTCTTGTGCTCATTAGTTGTGGGATGGGGTTAGGGGTTATATTATACTGTTGTATTCTTCTTAGCATTAATTCTGCATTGCTGGGTCTACTTTCCTAAACTGCTTCTTCCATTTGAGCCAATTTTGTGCATAAGTTGAGGCATTGACTAGATGCATGTCTTGCAAGGTTTCCAGCCAGCACTTCATGGGATTCCCTCATGGTCTTCAGCCCTCCGATCTTATGTCGAGTGCTGTCCTTGCTACTGAGGTGTTGTTATTCTGTAGTACATGGCTGTACTATCGTAGATGGCCCTCTTACATTTTCTCAGAGATTGGAGCCACACCAAATGCTACCCGAATGTTCTCAATCCTAAAGTGGTGCAATATAGCTAGTCCCTGTGGCCAGTGAATCACCTTCATTTCCTTGAGATGCAGCTGTTGTTCATGTCTTTTCATGACTGGCCAATATTTTGTTCCATACATTGCCTCTGGTCAAATGATGGTTCTGTAAATCTTTGATTTATGGTACAGTGCCACCTTCTGGTCGAAAAGAACTCCTGTGATCTGACGCCACTTCATCCAGGCTGCTGCATTGACTCTGTTTCGGACGTCTTGGAGTGTCTGACCATCAGAAAAGATTATTGTTCCCAGGTTTTTGAACTCAGATGAGTTCTGCGCCATCGAAATTAACAGACCCATCAATTGGAACTCCCCACTCCACGTACTCAGTCTTCCACACATTAAGTCACATGCCATATTTATTGAGGGAAGTTTTTCATTGTTGGATTTGTCATTCAAATTCTTGTTGAGACTCACAATATCATCAACATAGAGCAATGTCCAGGGGTGTGAGTAGTTCTGTAGTAATGGTGCAAAGACGGAAGATAAACAGAAGTGGAGACAAAGTCATTTCCTGATGAACACCAAGTCAGAATTTCTTACAGCACATCGAACATAGCTGGCAACGTTACAATACAGCCTATTCTGTCTTAGTACGTACCATATTAGATCTTGAGGTACTCTACCAAAGACCTTTTCAAGATCTAAAAAAGCTATATGCATTGCTTTTATCTTTTAAAGGTGCCATTCCATCAAAAGACGTGTGGCATAAATAGCATCAATCATCCCTGTGCCTATCATAAAACAGGGAAATCTTAATTATGCTTCGAAGGCGTGCATCCACAATGCGCTCAAAATCAAAGTAGGCAAATTGGTCGATAGTTGGAACAGTGTAGCACATTACCCTTTCCTTTCCAAAGGGGTATTGTAACATTGGTGAGCAAGGAGAATCATCTTGGTCTTGGACCTTGTTGAAAAGAACTGCCAGGATCCAGCATCTTCCATACCACCAATGCGATGTCATCTGCTCCAGTTGGCTTTCCATTTTTCATTTTCTGCATGGCAGTCTCTACTTCAACAGCCTTGATGCCTGGAGCTGAGCCATACACAGGATTTGCAGGTGACATTGATGGATGTGGAAATTCTTCGTTGCTGATATTTTCAAAATATTGTTCCCATCGGCTGAGGATCTTGGTTGGTTTCTGTAACAGTTTCTAGTTTCCATCGTTAATGGCCATAATACCTTGAGCGGAATGGTGATGACTCTTCACTAGCTGGTAGATGTCTTTGTACTGTACATGTTCCTGTAATGATCTTCATTTGCCTTTGCCATTTCCTGTTTAGCTACTGACTTCAGTCATCTATATTTCTGCTGATCAGAATCAGATCCTGATTTTAGCCAGGTTTTATAAGCTAACTTCTTTGTACTGATGGCATGTTGCACCTGATCTTTCCACCACCACACTTCTTTGTTGATAAAATGACATCCAGGTTTCGTTGTGCCCATGATATTGGTAGCATAGGTCTTAATATGTTTGGCCACTGTTTTTCAAACTTCGTCAACGTAGTATCCATGTTTTGCGATTTTTAGGGACCCTATAAACCAGGGTTGGGCAACCCAAATGATCTTGTGGGCCACTTTGGAAGTGCATCGTAACTCCGCAGGTCACATATAAAATTATACATATATCCCCACTAGAGACATTTTTTTTGAGTTAAAAATTGAAACATGAATTATTATTGTGTTTACTATTATTCTTACATGTAAACATAGATAATATAATAATAATACTAAATGCATATTGCAAAGAAATATTTAACACTAAAAATGAAATATAAAATATATTTTGCAAAAGTGTGATGAATCTCATGGGCCGGAAAAATGTTCAAGGCATGTCCGTGGGCTGCGGATTGGCCACCCCTGCTATATACGTTTTCAGCTGGATGTGATGCTGCTTCAATTTCCACTGTTTAATTTGCTCTGATGTAGACTTAGGTTTTTCTTGTAGAAGTTGAAGCAAATCTTAACTGAGAAGAAGCAGATGATATTGGGGTGTGATGTCTGATGGAATGACTTTTGCATCAGTTACAAACTTAAGGTCACCCCTTCATATTAACAAGTAATCAGTCTGCGTATTCCTTCTACCACTGCTATTGGTAATGAGGTACAATGGACATTTTCTGGAAAAAGTGTTAACCGCAGCTAATTCCAATGCCTCGCCAAATTCCAGGATTCTGTTCTCATCCTCATTTTGCTCTCCAAAACGCTGCCCACCATGTACTCTATCAAAACAGTTTCTATTCTTTCCAACTTGTCCATTCAGGCCGCCATCAATGAAGAATAGTTCATTTTCTTCAACAAATTGTAGGTAGAGTTCAAGGTTGTTCGTATACTATAATATTGCAAATTATATTATTCCGTTTTCTTGGTAGGTCATTGGAGGAGGGTAGTAAAAATAATATTATCAACTCAGCTAAATACACTGAAATAAACTGTCTTAATTATCATTACTTCATTCAGTCTAAACAATAATTTGAAACTAACAAGGAAAGAGGAACAAGTTATAGTGGCATACACATAACAGCTGTAAAAATGTCTTTTGGTTTAAAATATTAAGATTTTTTAGTCTGCTCATTTCTACTTGTATGGTGAAGCTGCTCTTCTGATTTACTTCCTCCCATCCTGAGGTAATATCTGATAGTCCCTAATGGCCTCATTTCATCAATTACTTAATATCTCTTTATTTTTCAAATCCTCGTTAATTTCTTCTGTTCTTATCTGTACACCTTATTTAGGTAGCTTCCCTTTCTGTTTTTTAACAGGGGTGAGCTCTTTAGCTTCCTCATCTCCTATTATAGTATTTAGGTTCTGTACTTCCTTTTCTATTTTGGAATAAACATTTCTTTCCCATTTTTTTAAGTCTCCTTGAACTTTTCCCACTTAAACTGGACTGTACTTGTGCCTTCTTTCCATTTACTGAACCTTCCCCCTAAATATCTCTTCTGTTTTTAATTATGTTCCTTTTTTCAACTGTGCCTATTTCCACCTTGAATTTTCGATAGTATTTTACTGAGCCCTTTAATATGAGAAACAAGGCTTTCCCGGCGTATCTTTGACACAAATTCTTCACAGGTTTGCCACTGGATAATGTTTTCTAAGAACAAGCTATCGGCGACTTGCACTGCCGCCATCATCAGGTCCATTGTACCTAAGGGAACAACAAGAACTGAACTGGATGGCGGAACCGAAGCGGACCAGAATCGTCGTCGTTGGCTGACTACAGTGCTCGTCTCCATTCCGTGTCTGTAGTCAGCCAATCAGATGACGACGATTCTGGTCCGCTTCGGTTCCGCCATTCAGTTCAGTTCTTGTTGTTCCCAGAAAAGAATATAAGTTAATTCTTGCGGTTGCATATTCACTGCAGCAGTTTTTCTGTTCTCATATAAATAAAAATCTCGCGTCACAATGTTTGTCTGAGATGAACTCTGAAACTCCTTAACCGATTTTGATGCAATTTGGCTTACTGTGTGTAACTTGGTCCAGCTTAAAAGACGATAGTTATTATCCCCATTATTGACCTCAGTATTTATTATTGTGAATTAAATGTTCATAAAATGTTTGTCATAGGACAATGGTTTGTAATTAGTTGTAACTTCCGTGGGGTGAAGTGGCCTGGTGGCTCAGTGATTAAGGCGTCGGACTGGAGATCGTAAGGTTCCCGATTCGAATCCCTGTCTCCGCGGGGATCTTTATGTGCACTTAACCCTGCCTTCACCTCCGGCACAGCTTGCTATGTGATGTGAAGTACGCCAGAACACTTCTGTTGTTCGGATTCAATGTTAAATTGTAGGTCCCCCTGTACCTGGTAGGATTAGCTGGCTAGGTTAAGGCGGCTAGGACAGAGGTGGAATGCGCAGCCAATAGAAACCCTGTCACCAGGTCATTATGACCACATGAAATTATTATTATAGTTCCACTGTTAGAAACGTATGGAAATACTTTTTTTATGTTATATTGATTCCTCAGGGGATATTTTCCATTAAGAAAATTGTAATAAAATGTCAATTAAAAAATTTATGTTCGTTTGCCCCTAATTTCAACTCTCCGAAAGTCTTTACCAATTACTTTTAAATTTTCAAATTGACGAAAATGTTTTTGCCTTTATTAGTGAATATTAATTTGACAACATTAGGGAGTTTAGAATAACATTGGTCCAACGTACTAACTACTGAGTCACAGCAACGCGTTACCGGGTCAGCTAGTGTAATATTAAAAAAACTGATTGAAGTAATAAAAATAGCGTTTTTATTATTTGAGCATTGGGTATCTTTTAACTTTCTCTTACCATTAGTGTGCCATTTGTTGTAAGTTAGTTAATAATTTATTGTTAATAGGTTATTGTTTTTTTTTATTTGTGTAAAAATTTATGCAGATTGATTTACATTTGGATAGTTGCTCCCTGTTTTGAAGTATTTGAATATACTAGTTTGTGTAACAATGTGGATTTATGAGTAACATGTCTTACAAATTTCCAAATCCTATTTTCCTAATACATTTCACACCTATTATTCAAATGATTAAATCTGATTTCAGGAGAAAATTGGTGGGAACAGGATAAGTCTGACATTGATCCAAACAATGCCACTACATTTGTATACAATCCCTACTTATCATATTCTTTGGAACAGCAGCGCCAACAGTTGCCTATCTTCAAATACAGAAATCATATTCTGTATCTTTTGGAAAACTTTCAGACTTTAGTTCTTGTGGGAGAAACTGGCTGTGGAAAAAGTACTCAGGTTCCTCAGGTGAGATTTGAACATTTTTCTAATTAAATAATAATGATGATGTAAACTTTAAATTTGTAGTGACAATGAGGGCTTTCCTTCCTCAGTTGGCAGCGAGTTGTCGCTCTGGTATGAAGGAATGATGATTGGACTAAAAAGTGTATCCCACGAAAACAATTCTTGTAAAAATAGGCCAAGCCTGGTGGCTGTCTAGTGACAAAAAGTTATGAGATCTTGTTCTGAGTCAAGTCTACACTTTACCATGTATATTCACTTCACTTTTTGAAACAGAATGGTTTCTCTCAGTGTTATAGATTGTTTATTGAGAATAAAAACTCTGGTGACTTGGCCGTTATGCATGCCATGTTTTCACAGACTTATACAAATACCTTAAATCTGTTGCATTATCCAACAATACACAAAAGCCAAGATTTACCTTGCTTTTCTTTTAGTTTTTACAAGTCTTAGAATACATACTTAGCATCTTTGATTTCATTGTATATATATATATATATATATATATATATATATCAGAAAAATTGAGACACTCATAATGGCCAAGTCACCACAGCTTTTATTTTAAATAAACAATCTATAACACTGAGAAAAAGAATTGTTTCACTGTAAAGTGTAGACTTGACTCGGAACAAGATCTCATAACTTTTTGTCGCAAGACAAGAATTGTTTTTGTGGGATCTCATTCCTTTTGTAAGTTGATTGTTTTTTCTGAGTCGTTGCTCGAAGGTAATGATTCAGTTTGAAAATCAGTGGATGAGAACATTTCAGAGTTCAAGGCGTCAGTATACACTGCCAACAATTTCCACTCAACTCTTCAAACAATGGGTGTGCGCCACAGCTGAACAATTGTTGCAGTTTTAACTACCACCATCAGTGAATAATGACTAACTTACAACCTGAGCGTAGGATGAAAGGAAAATTTAAGACGTTAGTTACACTTGCTGATCTCTGCACATAAAAGAAGCTTCAAGCATAGTCTCATTCAGAGCAAAGCAATTAACTTGCAAATATTCACCAAAATTTTTCATGTTTTGAGTTGCCATTTAAAAAATACATGTAAAATCACCAATATTAGACTTTTCTTATGATTTGTGGATGAAACCATATTCAAGTACAAAATTACCTGTTTCTAGGACCATGGGATATACAGTACAATTTTGATGTTGGGGTGTTGTAGTATTTTTTTTTTTTTTTTTTTACTTTCTTTTACTTCCAAAAAAAGGGGATGGGGAAGAAAATAAATTTTAACAGATAGGTTAAACTTAATAAGCACCGTCTATAATGAATATCTAAGGCATGTAATGTTATTAGGCTAGAAAGGAATTTCAACTTTGAGGTAGGTATATGGAAATTGTATAGTTTTAGACTTTTCGTATAATCTGGTGGCGAAACTTTATCTGTGTACCAAATTTCAGCTTTCTACATCTATGGAAATTACCTTAGAGTTTTGATGATAGTCAGTGACAAAAACGGTGAAATTTGCACAGCAATAACATCCAAACTAAGCACATTAATGAAAAAAAAATGTATGTTTGCTAAGCTTGGTGATATTTATTATAATAGAAATATGAAACATGTAACATCAATAAAAGCGAAGAAATTAAGGTACCAAAATGGCCCAAATCACTTTGAGAAAAGGATAGATAGTGCCGCCGTCGTTGAATCGACTTGGCAGGTACACTGATGTGCTCCCAGATGTTTTGTGTGATAATAAATGTGGGATACATTTTTTGCATTGGTCTTTATGACTCGTTGAGGTCATTAGAGTGGGGTAAGGAACTGGAAGGAATTTGACCATGACTTTTGGGAGAACCATTCTGGCTTTTGCCTGGAGTGATTTTGGGAATCCATGAAAACCACAAATCTGGATGGTTGGACAGGGGTCTGAACTGATGTCCTCCTGAATGCCAGGGGACCAAGTGCTAATATAGGATACAATTAGGTCAAAACCTCAAATAAGGCTAATATGATGTTAATAAGTAGAAATTTGACAATTTTATAACAAGCATTAAGATGTATGAACAAGTTATATTAAATAGTATAAATATGACTGCTTGCTATAAGTGAAGACAGCGATAGGTATGAACACACATGAAATATGCACTTAATGTTGGGAATTCTAAGAGAATAAAATGGACAAGAATTCAGAAATATGTCTGATGGATAATGAAAGGTTGATGATAAATTGGGGTGAGGAAGGTTGAGTCTCGGAGATGTCATTTCCCTGGAACATCATTGCCTTATGAAGCTGCTTGCTAAGAACATGTTACTAAACAGATGTCGAATTTCTTGGATTCATAAAGCATTCAGTGAAAACAAGTTTGTCTACATGAAAGGAAAGCTCTTTGCATGTTTTGCAAAGTAAAGCATTATACAATGGTGTAGATAGGCTGATAAAGTGGTGCAGGGTAGCAAAAAGTAAAATGGAATAAAATTATTTTGAAAATGATGAATACTTTCATTGTTTTTAGCCATTGATTGTAATTAAGTCACAGTTGATTTGTTTTTGTTTTGTTGATTGTATATAATTGGTGATTGTATATTAATGGCTCAGAATAAAATCTGAGCATAGGTGTTCTACTGATGTAATATTTGGTGTTAACTAGACACATGCTGAACTGCTTAGTATTGTGACTGCTACAGCCTATATGAATAGGTTGTCTGTTCAGACTTCATTACAACAATTTCCATTTCTCATTTGCAAATAAGATTGGATAGGATAAATAAACAGTTACCCGTCACTTACCACAGATGAAGGCAGGAGGGCGAGACACGTAAAAACACAAAAACAAACGAATTGCACAATATTTCGACTTTAGTCCTAGTCATGTGGGAGGCGAGACATATGGCAGGGGGAAAGATGTGGTCACATCCCAACCCGCCACATGAATCATGTCTCGCCTCCCACATGACTAAGACTAATGTTGAAATATTGTGCAATTCGTTTGTTTTTGTGTTGTTACGTGTCTCGCCCTCCTGCCTTCATCTGTGGTAAGTGACGGGTAACTGTTTATTTTCCCCTATCCTATCTTATTTTCAGTGCCTCGCGGCAGTTTCTCTGTTTCCTTTATCCCATTTCTCATTTGCGATGTCTTAACTAACCATCACATACCAAAGTTGATGATTGCGATGAGAGAAAACATGTAAAGTGGACAGACTAGTACAATATTTCTGTATTAACCTTCTTCATGTAATATGAGCCATTTGGGTCCAGACATTGTGTTCACAAAACTGCTAGGTAGTAGGAGAAATGGTGGGGAGACTGCAAAAGAGTGGACTATCAATATATTGGCAATGTCTGAGATAATATATTACAGGTGATGGTAAAATGAATATATATATATATATATATATATATCTCGAAGGGTACCTAATATTGACATGTAAATTTATTAATAGTTAAAATATGTGAGTAGAATTTTTTTTTGGGTTAAACGGTAGGATTTTATCAGTGGTTAAGATGGGGAGGATGTCCAGTATCAGGATGTTCTGCCCCGCTGTTGACTCGCCCTAAAGAAACAACAGGATATTTTGGTATGCCAGTTCCCATCTCGGAGTTCTGATGCAGTGGTGCTATCAGGGAAAACCAATTGCTCTCATAGTAAAGCAGTTGTTGGAATTATGAATATTGGCATGTTCTGGTTTTGGAAGGTACAAGCTGCGGGTGTGGACTGTTTGTCTGTGGCCATTCATTCTGACTGAGAGTTCTGTGTGGCCTATGTAAGAACTAGTTCAGTGGCGGCTAGTTAGCTGGTATATGATATGAGTGGTTGAACATGTGGCATGTCCAGTGATGGGGAAAGTTTTCCCTGTGGTAGGATTGGAAGTAGTGGTGGGTGGAAGCATATTGCAAGTTTTACAGTGAGGTCTATTACATGGAAAAAAATTCATATGGTGTTTTTGGAAAGTCTGGTGCAGGATATTTGTGGACCAAGACGTTCTTAAAATTCGATAGTCTGCTAAAACATGTACGGAGCATAGTGGGTAGAATTTTGGGTGGAAGAGTGTGCATTTCTCCTTCCTTTATTATTTATATCATCTAGAAGCCACTTCTTTTTTCCTTAGTTTCATTAACTATCATACATTTACATGAAAAAGAAAGATAAATTATACCCAAAACTCACTAAGTTATAGGGAGGAGAGCAGCAGCAACAAAAAATAATACAGTGTTTCAGGGAAAACCCTGTTAGAAGAACATAGAAATATTTGGTCATGCACTCAAGCACCTGCGATCAACACAGCCACGTGCAGAATTTCCGCAGGCACTTGTGCAGGAATGGCTATGTATTTCTATGTTCTTATAGAAGGGTTTGTGCTGTGTGTATCTAGGCAGTGTCTGCGTTTGATGTAATTTCTTTCTCTTCTATATAAATATCTCCTTGTGGCAGTTCTTCCTGATCCATTGTTGCTGACTTCATACATTTACGACGTAGATGAGGTGAGCCATGTAACATCATCTAAGTTTTAAACTATTAACAACTGTACAAAGCATGTTTTACCTCAGATTTTCAATATTCTGATGTCCTATAAAACCATCAATTTAATTCATAAAATGGAGAAATGATTGTTGAGATCAGTTAATTAAAATATAATTCTTGGAATTTTCCAACAAACTTTCTGAAATCTTGTTGAAATTCATCAAGTATCTATCAATTAGTAGTTTTCAAAACTCTCCTTCATAGTAAAATGTGGATGCAGATAGATTGCTCAGCAAGTCAGATATATTTCTCACTCCTTTAAATTTGTATTTATCTGAGCTTTTATGTCTTTTTAATGTGGAAGGGAAAGATAAAGTAGATCCATTTCTTACCAGAGTTGTGGGAAGGAGGGACAAAAGCACTACACAATAAACACAATATTTTTCCTACACAGCCCTTACAAAACTTTGATCGGACCATTGCTTAATATGGTGGTGTAGTTTGGACCCACATTTTGGTTATCAAACACAGGAAGGAGTTGTAGGGTGAGGAAGAGCAGCTAGGTTTGTTTGTGGAAATAATCACAGGACCCTGTCAGTAACTGATATGATAAAGGAGCTGGATTGGGAGCCATTGGAGGAAAGGAGGAGGATGAAGAGAGTGCTGGGAATATACAGGGCATACATTGGTGTTGGGGCTTGGAGGGATATTGGTCAAAGAATTATGAATAGTGCATGGAAGGGGAAAGGTGACCATGACCACAAGCTGGCACTCGATTTCATGCATAAGGGAGTGGGAAAATTTTCTTTTGTTGGTAACTGTGTCGGAGATTGGAACAAATTACCAAGTGAAGTGATGAATAATTAACTAAAATGCTTAATGAATTTAAAAATTAAAATTTGTAAATCGGAAAAGTAAATGGGGGAGGAATTTAACACTGGAATTATAAAATAAAATTTAAAAAAAATATGAAAAGGGGTAATTAGATGATTAGGAGAATTGCCACTGGAGCAAGAGCTTCATCACAATTAAAATTAATAATAATAAAGATAAAAATAATAGTAAAGGATGAAACACACGGCTAGCTTTGCACAGGAACTCTTGGTCGGTCAACCCCGCCAAATGAATGGTTGTTTACAATGGTTATTTTTAAGTTGAGCTGGTATATGTTACAGAAGCAGTATTGTTGCAAATTTTGTTGTTAATGATAGTTATTTCCAATTAGAAGTAGTGCAAGTGAAAACGGTATCATTGGCGATAAACTTTAGTTCATCCAGCCAGTTTTATGTCCTACTCTATTCTCTGAGGCCAATATTCATTCATTGCTTGGTATTCCTATCAGTGGCATTGAGGTGTGTAAGAAGCTCGTTCAGGACCTCAGTCTCAATGGCATGAGCCTTGCCATGTCAGTAGTTACTCCCCAACATACGTCTGCAGGAGTGATGCCAGCAAATATCTACACCTTTGCCACAGGTGAGGGCCTTGAGTTTGTTCTGATGAATTGCAGTTTTTTGTGGAATGCTATATCTTCTTAGTGCGACTTGATTTGGCACTCTGGACAGGTATACTTTGCTGCAGAGAAGCATAGTGCTGAGGTTGAAGTGTGGATGGCACTTTGATTACCTTCCCAGCTTGTTCCGGTCTTAGGATGTTATTATTTGCAGATAATTTCATCTTGAGACCGCGACAATAGTTTTTAAAGGTGAGACCTCTGCCAAGAGCTACTGTGATATATTTTGGCTACCATGAAGCATTTTGGATTATCACTGCATTGGAAACTTGTTCCATTCAATATCACATTCAGCATTTGCTTGACACATTTATTAATCAAGTGAAAGTGAAATGTGCAGACTTCAGTTCTTTTTGGGATGGGAGGAGGGCTGGCTGAACACCTTTGTTTGCAAGAAATCTTAAGTCTATCCTCCACACTACTTGTGGATGGCCATTCTTTCAATTGTGCTGGTAACTTTCTGAAAGCCGACCATGTGTAAGTAGTCACTACCTGTGGGAAACATAACCTTAATATCTGTTTATTGATTGAGTGATTCCACTCCCATGTACTAGCCACCAGTGCAAAACCCAGCAGCAAACCAGCCCAGCAGTCATGTAAACAAATAAAAATTATAATTTAATAAACTAAAAACATGCTTTTGTAACAATGCGAACTAAAAAGTTAAAAATACATTTTAAATATAAAAATTTTGTTCAACATTTATACGATGTCCCAAAATTTAGTACAGTAAAAGCTCCTTATGTGCGGGGGATACGTTCAGTAAATAATCTGCAGATATGGAAACCACTAATATGGAATGGTAATTTGTATGGGATTATAGGGGATACGTTTCAAGGTTCGGAAAAAACCCAATTAAAATCAATTTATAAAGAGATTTTAAGCAACGTGTTAATTATTATTGTCAGGTTTAGGCAATGTTTTATAGAATTTAGTAACTTTTCCTTTTTTTGCCACTTTTCGGATTGATATTCAGCTGTGGCATTAACAATTTATCTTTTAAAAATGAGAGTTGTTTCCAAAGATGGATAAATTTTCATGAAGAAATCACAAAGCTTATTTGCCATCCATAGACTTTCACACAGATTTTTTAAATTATATGTCAATCTCAGTGTTCATTGAAGCCTCTTCTTCAATTGGTTGGGGATTTAACATTTACTACAAGTCAATTTCAGTCAATTCTTCATATCTTGATTCAAGCAACTCTTAAATGTCATTTGATTCTATCTGGTCAAAACCATGTCGTCCTATTCCATTCGCAACTTGAGAAGTGTTTGCAGTTAAAGTTTGTATTTGCATGGATTCTCCATCATTTCCAACACTGAGAGTCAGGCCGCAGTTTTTTCCAGCATGATTTTAATGTGTATGACTTCAGTTCTTGCAACGATTCTTTTATTTCTAAGTTAAAATTTTTCCAGCATTGTATAACATTCTTATCCGGATTGCACTCCACAGTGTCCAGTAAGATTTTGAAAGTTTGTCTAATGTAATAGAGCTTGATGCATGGATTATTCCGTGGTTCATAGGCTGAAGTAAAGCTGTCAGTGTTAGGAGGCAAGAATATCACTTTATATTTGGACGCATAGTTTCAAGCTGGTGCATTGTCCAAAACTAAAATGGCCTTAAAGTCTAAATTAATTTTCAACTTCATGAACAAAACAATTCCGGAACCAGTCACAGAAAATAACACTTGTAACCCACGCTTTCTTATTTGCACACCAAAACACCTGCATAGCCCTTGTTTTGATTTTTCAAAGCACGGGGATTTAAAACTCTGTAGAGCTTTAGTGGCTTAATAACACAATCCTGATTCGTTAGAACATAGCTGCAGTGTAACTCCACATTTTGCTGTCTTGAAACCAGTTTTGCTTTTCATTCTTTTCCAAAGCAGGGCAGTTTTGTCTGCGTTAAATACTTGTTCAAGTTTGTTTCCACCATCAGCAATTATGTTTAAAAATTGTTCTGGATATCTTTCCACTGTGGCGGTGTCTGCAGATGCAGCTTTTCCAACAATTTTGATGTTATTCAATGATTGTCACACCTTGAATTTATTGAACCAACCATGCTTGAAATCTTCCACTAGTATGTTCATCACCAGGTTCTTTGTAATGCATGTAGAGACGCTTTGCCTTCTCGCGGATCGTAGGATCATTTAAGGGCACTCTTTTCTGGTTATGGTATTCAAACCATAATGATAACGCAGCTTCCGCTTTTTCAATAGCTGGTTCATGAACAACTTTTGCCGAGGTTGAAGCTATAGAATTCCATATTTTGTCTTTGGATTTCATGATGAATTGTACAGTTGATTCTTTAATATAGAAAGAACATGATATGAATGCAAACTAATTGCAAAGGCATGGTCAAACATTTCTATTTTTACTCCAAGCGGCATCACTACTTTTTTATGCATAGGAATTAATTTTTCTTCACTTTTGATAGACATTATAAATTGCAAGCAAAGCAGAGGAGACAAGTGTTATTCACTGAGAATTATTGCAAAGAAGGACTGATAGATTCAGTGGCGATAAGATTTGTTTATTTAGTAATTTCAATTAGATAAAGTGACTCTGAGCACGTGCCACACTGAAACCGCAAATAACGAAACCGCGAATAAAGAGCTTTGACTATATAACTAAATTTTTTTATGTATGCTTAAAACAAGAATATATATATATATATATACACACAACAACTTTGATGTGAAAAAATTGGGGGTGCTGGGTATCAATTCTTATATTATTTATCGCTAACTATTCGTAGAGTTGCTATGAAAAGTAAATAGAGAGTGCCCCAAGTTTTTTTTTATTTTTTATTTTTATTTTTTTTTATATAAATTAAAGTTATTTTTTGGTCAATGACTTTATTCTTGTTTTAAGTTTATTTAAGAAATTTTGGGACATGCTATTGCTGCTGAACAAAATCTTTAATATTTAAAATTTATTTTTAAATTTTTAGTTCACATTGTTACAAAAGTATTTTTAAATTTTTTTTTTAGTTCAGATTGCTACAAAAGCATATTTTTTTAGTATTTGATTTTTCTTCACCAATATTCTTTTTCATTTGTTATTCCCATGAGTAATGGACAGTTAAATTGTAAACCCTACCAGACATCCAATAACAGGAAAAATTTAAAGAACTTCTCTTCTATAATAGTACTAAGTAACTGAAAATGCTGTAGCAAATACTTGTTGTTTAACATCAGCTTAAGTGACAGTCGAAACTATCATAGCTACTTGCATTAAAGTGTCATTAAATGCTCATATTGTTCTGCAACAAGTGCATGTGCACAGAGAGTTGCACAATAAAACCACTTTTATGTTGTTACTGTTGAAGTAATGAGAATACTAGGACATAATGGTGAAAAAAATTGTATTATCATTGGTTCTTATTATGTGTCCAAAATTTCAAGTAATTCGGATGTCTGGAAGAGGGTAATTAAATGTGTAATGGCATTGTTGGCCTGGAACTCTCCAAAAGGTTCGGCCTCTGACTGTGAAACATTTTTTTCGAAATGCCATACATCAGCACTCATGATGTGTCTGCATTAGCCTGTCTCAGCAATTCTGTTATATATAGGTTCTACAGTTTAGCACATATTCTGAACCAGAGAGCATCCTAGCATTTACTTTATAAACAAACATAGCTTTGTCAGAGATGCTCAGTTCTAACAACAGTAAATATTGCCGCTGAGACTGTGACTCGACCTGGGAACTGTTTGTTTCCCAGTCAGGTGCCTTAACCGACTAAGCCAACAGACCACTGCGGGAAGTGAGTGCAAAGTAGCAACATCTGTGATGTTACTATCAAAGTAATGAAATACCAGGACATAGCTATAAAATTTTGTATTGCCTTTGGTTTTTAATACACGTGCAAAATTTCAATCAATACTGAAGTCTGGATGGGGGTAAAATTGAATTAAAAGAATCCATGACACACACATGGCTCAAGCTAATATAAAGTGTTAGGGAAAAAAAAAATCCCTGCAAGCATAACTGGGAACAATTAATAAAAAAGTTAACTTTGCTAATTGTTAATTTGTTACTTAAAAAATTAACTTCAATAATCAATAATAATTTAACGCAAGTTACAGTTATCCATTAAAAGTTACTCCTCAGTGTCCCTTTGGAAATTGAGTTCTTACTGGGATTCAAAATTTTAATCAGCTTCTCAAATGTATTGAATGGAATCATGTTGGTAACGGAAAAGTTTACAATGCAGTGGTCCACACCAGCTTGAGATACACTACTGTCTGGGACTACGATGCCACTCTGAATTGTTTTTCCTTATCCCACAAGTTTGCCCTGCTTCTACTTTTTCTTCAAACTGTAAATATTTGGATCTATGCAGCCTTTTTGTGTATTGTTTATGATTATTAAGGCTACAAATGTGAGTCTTGATTGTGGAAAGTTTAGGCAAACACAGTTTTAATTCATAAAACAATTGTTCTCCAAATCCTTTTTTAAATGCAATATAATTGTAAAAATATGGCGAAGGATTTTTAATATCCTTGTTGCTATTGCTAGCATTTCTGATTTCACTAATAGTTTCTTGATCTTCAGTTTCCATGATTTAATCATATGGCAAATAACTAATTTAATTTATTTCAATAACAAACTCCAAACCAACACAAACTAAAAAAGTGGCCCTATATTCCTTGTAGTAAAAAAGTTATAAAAATATCAAAATCACTGAATGAATTTGAAACATGTAGTGAGCGCCAATTTGCAGACAAAAAATAAAACCCCTCCACAACTCTAGCATTCCTATTCACACCCACGCCAAGCCTAGCATAACACACATATACACATCACACTCGCTCTAGCACTTCACATGACCTATATCGTTCGCTGTTTGACTTGTCGAATGTACCAGCGTGCCACGGCACGCAATTCAAACAAACGAAATACCATCAACAACCAGACTAAATTTAATGAAAGTTAAATTTAATGGAAGTGAAGAAGAATGTTAATAATTTTTCAGTTTAATTTAAAAATTACATTTTTGCAATTTTGTTAATAATGAATTGATTAATGATTATTGGTTATCTGCCTAGCTGTCCCTGCAGGTGCAGTTCAGATGTTGGTGTTGGCATCGTTGACTTGCTCTCCTTTTACTCTCAAATCCAAATTCAATCATACCTGGGAAGAAAACAGATAGAATTGTTGATTACTTTAAACATTCACAAATCAAACCTGGTATTTCAAAGGAAGAAATCAAGGAATTGTGTGTCTTAAATTGCTGACTGGTTCATTTCAACAACTAAGTATATACCAAGAAGGTACTGATAACCATGGGGCAGAGCTCAGGTGTATCTAATTATGCGGCATAACTTGCCGACTGGTTCGTTTCAACAACCAAGTGTAGAAACATACCAAGAAGGTACCAATTGCCATCAGGGCCGGCGCTAGGAATTTCGGGCCCGGGGAAAAATGGGCGACCTTTTTTTTTTTAGTTCTACAAAATGGCCAGGCGACAATGGGCGTATTCTTGGCTTCATGGTCTGAGGGCCCCTAATTCGGTGATCGGGCCCCCCATCAGCCTGCGGGGCCCGGGTACTTTTGACCCACTTACCCCCCCCTAACGCCGGCCCTGATTGCCATGGGGTAAAGCACAGCAACATCTGAACATGCATATGCACGACCACTTCACAAGCTTGTGGAAGAAGTGCCTTCTCAATCCATATCCTGAATTATGTTCTAGGACTGGCGGAAATAAAAATCTTCTTGAAAGCAAATCATAGTTCACCGTGACTCCAAATGACAGCAACTGACACATGACTCTTTTCTCACAGCTATTGAAGAAAATATTCAGATTGTTTCGGATCATGAGTCAGTCATGTTGTTGTTCTCAGACTAGAGATCTAACACCAAACCATTAGTTTTGCTCTGTAAATAGCCCCGATCAATATGATGACTGTAAATTCTCTGATAACAATCCTGTTCAGTTGGTTATAAAAGGTTTTTAATGGGTTGAATAGAAAGTCAGTTCTTGATCTTTTGTACACTAATATTATTGTACATTGGTCCATTTCGACTAAAAGCATTTCTGTGTTTTCAGAATCTGTAATTATTATATTTGCTTGGGCAAATATAACACTCCTATATTTTTGGTGTGGTATTTCTATTAGAAGACTCATTCTTTCAAATAGGTTTTATGTGGTTATTATCATAGTGTATCCCCTGGTTGCTTGAAATATCACGGTATAACTTTTGGCATAGGCCCACTAGTAAAACTGATTTTTTTTTAGAAGAGAAGCCTTTGTTATTTAATGATATTCTCAATAATTTTGGCTCTAGGAAGGACCAATTTCTTGTAGTTGTTGTAAATACTGTCATTGTGGTGCGAGTTTTGGCCAGAAGAATAATTTGCTTTTGTTACCAGTGGATGTTGCTTTACATTACAAAATATAATGCCACTTATGAAGATGCCTTGTTTGTTTTATAAGCATATATGTGCATATTTATATATTCTCTTCATCTTCAGTTATGAGTTACTGTTGATAGTCCATACTCATATTTTCCAAGTGAAAAACATTTCTGCCAGTCCCACCTACGAAACTTTTGAACACTTTAACTTGGAAATTTTTAACTGCCCACTATCTTTATCAGGAATATAACATAAAATTTTGGCGAGTGAAAATAATTGTAGGGTGTTAAATGAGGAGAGGGGGACCAAAAGAATGACATCCGTTGTACAATCTGCATGGGCATCAAATGATGGCTCATAACCCAAGATGTTCATGAAATTTGGATTTCCCTTTTTATTCCATGATTTTTGGAAACTTTGGTGAAAAATAACCAATTTACGTTCTCCCACTTTTTTAAGTCATTGATCTAAAAGTGTGTTTCAAAATTTAAAGCAATATTTACTCGGTTAAAGTTGAGAGAAAAAACTATAGCAATCTTTAGGGCATTTTTGGTATTTTGCAAAATAATGATTTGAAAATCTCCTCAGAGAATACAAAAGTAATGGCATTCATTGGAGATGAACTAAGGCAGACTAAAATTGCTATTGATTAAGAACAATAAAAAAATTAATACTTAGGAAATGACACAAGTTTTACCTAAAATGATGTTGATAATGATAAAAAAATTTAAATATCCGTGTAAGAATTTTAAGAATCCAAGTGGGTCATAATGATGATATTTTACTAATGGCTGTACCAACATTGTTATATGGTTGCAAAATAGCTTAAGCCTTTAAGATGACCAATGTGACCATTACTTGCCAAATCACTAAAAAGTGGGTGCCAGTTGGTGCATTGTACCTATCCTAGTAAGTAAATGTTAATGCAAGGGAAGAGATTTACAGAAT
>JARYHS010009186.1:75213133-75362830 GCA_031002005.1 Vandiemenella viatica | reverse complement strand
ACATGTCCTGCAAGATGCAAATGTAAGAAAAAAGTGGTATAAAGCTAAGAGAAGAGATAACGTATCTTAAACTAGTTGTCTATATTATTTTTGTGAAGATCATTTTAATCCAAGTATTTAATGTTATGTTACGTTTGTAAAAGTACATAATTCATTACCTAATCTCCTGCATGTATGTTGAAGTGTACACACCGTGGATATTTATATGTCAAGAGTCAGCGTGGGGTAGCCTGTCAGTTGCCCATTACATGATTTTCTGATCCATGTTCAAATCCCTGTAGTATGAAATATTTAAGCTTATCTTCATAAATTATTGAGCATGAATTTTTTATTTATTTCAACTCCTTTCGCATACTTTAATTAAATCAATTTTTGGAAAATCATGATGCCATATTGTATGTAATGTGATTTGGCTGAAATATTATTTCAGGCAATAAAAGTACATTAATGAAGTTTTAATAAAATAAATTTTTTGTGCTAAACAGTTTCTGAAGATAAAAATAAATAAAAGTATTTCAGACTTCGGGGATTTGAACCCAGGTTGGAAAATTATATTGCAGACATCTTACCAACTACACAGTGGTGACTCTTAACTAGTAAGCATACTGGGTATTTCAAAATAAATGTAGGAGACTGAAATGCATTTTAACATGTCTAATGGTCCCCATGTCAGTCAAGTCCTTTAGTTAAATGCTTTTCTGCTACTTTATCATGTTAGTAGCTTCAAAGTCCATAAAAAATGATGGGTTGAATGGAGTGTTCTTGCAAGTAATTTCTTTGCAGTTGATTAATTTAAGTCCGTAGTCATCCTGTTCCAGGGTTCATTTAAACCTTCCCACGAGCTCAGCTAATATACTAGAGCTATATTTGAATTACATGTATATTTCCTATTGCCAGCAATTTCATTGTTAGTTATTCCAGCATTTCACTTGATTCACATTAGATTTATCTAATACCTAACTAAAGTACTAAAAGCGTACAAAATTTAATAATTCAAATATCTATCACTTAATTAGCTGGCAGCTTTCACTCATCTGACCTCAGCAACAGTAAAAATCAGTATTTTATGCAAAATATGTTGTCATCATAAAAACATCTACATATTTTTGGCAGATTAACTGAATGCTTTTACAAAACTGCTTTGTCATTATGTATTGTGTGAATATTCTCACAAGAATGCAATATTTTACCAATTACGCTTATAAATTATGATAAAAAGTTAAACACAATTACAAAATAATCAAAACATCCAGCAGCTGTGCTTTCTTGGACTTTGATGTCACAATTATTTTTAACTCTTTTATTATTTAAAATCAATAAATAGAAATAGAAAATAATGTTATCGTTGTAATTCTACAGTAATAAAGCTTTCAAATAAAAATACTAGATTTATACTTGAATTACATCCATATTCCCTATTGATATAACATGAGCATAAAACATCATAAATTTTTGGTTTCATTTGTTACTGGAAAATTTTCCTGTTTTTTTATACATGCATTGGTGACCTGTTAAGTATGACAGGGATGAGCTGTAAAATTGTTCTTGTGCTCATTAGTTGTGGGATGGGGTTAGGGGTTATATTATACTGTTGTATTCTTCTTAGCATTAATTCTGCATTGCTGGGTCTACTTTCCTAAACTGCTTCTTCCATTTGAGCCAATTTTGTGCATAAGTTGAGGCATTGACTAGATGCATGTCTTGCAAGGTTTCCAGCCAGCACTTCATGGGATTCCCTCATGGTCTTCAGCCCTCCGATCTTATGTCGAGTGCTGTCCTTGCTACTGAGGTGTTGTTACTCTGTAGTACATGGCTGTACTATCATAGACGGCCCTCTTACATTTTCTCAGAGATTGGAGCCACACCAAATGCTACCCGAATGTTCTCAATCCTAAAGCGGTGCAATGAAGCTAGTCCCTGTGGCCAGTGAATCACCTTCATTTCCTTGAGATGCAGCTGTTGTTCATGTCTTTTCATGACTGGCCAATATTTTGTTCCATACATTGCCTCTGGTCAAATGATGGTTCTGTAAATCTTTGATTTATGGTACAGTGCCACCTTCTGGTCGAAAAGAACTCCTGTGATCTGACGCCACTTCATCCAGGCTGCTGCATTGACTCTGTTTCGGACGTCTTGGAGTGTCTGACCATCAGAAAAGATTATTGTTCCCAGGTTTTTGAACTCAGATGATTTATGGAGTTCTGCGCCATCGAAATTAACAGACCCATCAATTGGAAGTCCCCACTCCAAGTACTCAGTCTTCTGTACATTAAGTCGCATGCCATATTTATTGAGGGAAGTTTTCCATTGTTGGATTTGTTGTTCAAATTCTTGTTGAGACTCACAATATCATCAACATAGAGCAATGTCCAGGGGTGTGAGTAGTTCTGTAGTAATGGTGCAAAGACGTAGGATAAACAGAAGTGGAGACAAAGTCATTCCCTGATGAACACCAACTCTGATGGGAAAAGTCAGAATTTCTTACAGCACATCGAACATAGCTGGCAACATTACAATACAGCCTCTGGATCCATTTAACATACCTATTCTGTCTTAGTGCGTACCATATTAGATCTTGAGGTACTCTACCAAAGACCTTTTCAAGATCTAAAAAAGCTATATGCATTGGTTTTATCTTTTAAAGGTGGCATTCCATCAAAAGACGTGTGGCATAAATAGCATCAATCATCCCTATGCCTATCATAAAACAGGTAAATCTTAATTATGCTTTGAAGGCGTGCATCCACAATGCGCTCAAAATCAAAGTAGGCAAATTGGTCGATAGTTGGAGCTGTCTAGCACATTACCCTTTCCTTTCCAAACGGGTATTGTAACATTGGTGAGTCAAGTGCAAGGAGCTTCATCTTGGTCTTGGAACTTGTTGAAAAGAACTGCCAGGATCCAGCATCTTCCATACCACCAATGCAATATCATCTGCTCTAATTGGCTTTACATTTTTCATTTTCTGCATGGCAGTCTCTACTTCAACAGCCTTGATGCCTGGAGCTGAGCCATACACAGGATTTGCAGGTGACATCGATGGATGTGGAAATTCTTCGTTGCTGATATTTTCAAAATATTGTTCCCATCGGCTGAGGATCTTGGTTGGTTTCTGTAACAGTTTCTAGTTTCCATCGTTAATGGCCATAATACCTTGAGCGGAATGGTGATGACT
Source organism: Vandiemenella viatica (assembly GCA_031002005.1). Taxonomy (NCBI): domain Eukaryota; kingdom Metazoa; phylum Arthropoda; class Insecta; order Orthoptera; family Morabidae; genus Vandiemenella; species Vandiemenella viatica. Next base: position 75,359,655 of record JARYHS010009186.1, on the reverse strand, counting down.
CTTCGCTAGCTGGTAGATGTCTTTGCTCCTTCTGGGGTATGTAGCTTACTGTACATGTTCCTGTAATGATCTTCTTTTGCCTTTGCCATTTCCTGTTTAGCCACTGACTTCAGTCATCTATATTTCTGCTGATCAGAATCAGATCCTGATTTTAGCCAATTTTTATAAGCTAACTTCTTTGTACTGATGGCATGTTGCACCTGATCTTTCCACCACCACACTTCTTTGTTGATAAAATGACATCCTGGTTTCATTGTGCCCATGATATTGGTAGCATAGGTCTTAATATGTTTGGCCACTGTTGTTCAAACTTTGTCAACGTAGTATCCATGTTTTGGGATTTTTAGAGACCCTATAGACCAGGGGTGGCCAACCCAAATGATCTTGTGGGTCACTTTGGAAGTGCATCATAACTCTGCGGGTCACATATAAAATTATATGTCCCCACTAGAGACATTTGTTTGGAGTTAAAAATTGAAACATGAATTATTATTGTGTTTACTATTATTCTTACATGTAAGCATAGATAATATAATAATAATAATACTAAACACATATTGTAAAGAAATATGTAATACTAAAAATGAAATATAAAATATATTTTGCAAATGTGTGATGAATCTCATGGGCTGGAAAAATGTTCAAGGCATGCGGTCCGTGGGCTGCGGGTTGGCCACCCCTGCTATAGACATTTTCAGCTGGATGTGATGCTGCTTCAATTTCCACTGTTTAATTTGCTCTGATGTATACTTAGGTTTTTCTTGTAGAAGTTGAAGCAAATCTTGAAACTGAGAAGAAGCAGATGATGTTGGGGTGTGATGTCTGATGGCATGACTTTTGCATCAGTTACAAACTTAAGGTCACCCCTTCATATTAACCAATAATCAGTCTGCGTATTCCTTCTACAACTGCTATTGGTAATGAGGTATGATGGACATTTTCTGGAAAAAATGTTAACCACAGCTAAGTCCAATGCCTCGCCAAATTCCAGGATTCTGTTCACATCCTCATTTTGCTCTCCAAAACCCTGCCCACCATATACTCTATCAAAACAGTTTCTATTCTTCCCAACTTGTCCATTCAGGCCGCCATCAATGAAGAATAGTTCATTTTCTTCAACAAATTGTAGGTAGGGTTCAAGGTTGTTCGTATACTATACTATTGCAAATTATATTATTCCATTTACTTGGTAGGTCATTGGAGAAGGGTAGTAAAAATAATATCAACTCAGCTAAATACACTGAAATAAACTGTCCTAATAATCATTATTTAATTCAGTCTAAACGATAATTTGAAACTAACAAGGAAAGAGGAACAAGTTGTAGTGTAACACATAACAGCTGTAAAAATGTCTTTTGGTTTAAAATATTCAGATTTTATAGTCTGCTCATTTCTACTTGTATGGTGAAGCTGCTCTTCTGATTTACTTCCTCCCATCCTGAGGTAAAATTAGAACGTTCGGGACGTCAAAAAATTACAACTACCGATGAAAACATTGCCAGAGTTCACCAATTGGTGTTAGACGACTGCCGAATTAAAGTGAGAGAGATAGCAGAAGTTATGAGCATTTTAAAAGAACGTGTTTGTTACATATTAACTCAACATTTAGGAATGAGAAAGCTGTCTGCGTGTTGGGTGCCGCGTTTGCTCACATTAGACCAAAAACATGTTTGAATGAACATTTCCAATGCTCTGTTGGCGCAGTTTAGGCGCAATAAATCCGAGTTTTGGCGCCGATTAATTACTGTAGATGAAACTTGAATACACCATTATACGCCCGTAACAAAAATACAGTCCAAACAGTGGACTGCAAAGGGGGAACCGGCTCAAAAAAAAGATAATAATAATAAAATAAAAAAATAAGTTTTTTCGGCTGGGAAAGTGCTGGTGACTGTTCTTTGGGATAGTCATGGAGTTATTTTAATCGATTACCTTCAAAAAGGAAAAACCATTGCAGGAGTATACTATGCATCATTACTTGACAAGCTGAAGGCAGAACATGTGGAAAAATGGCCACATTTGCAGAAAAAGAAAATCCTGTTTCACCAAGACAACGCACCGTCTCACACCTCAGTGGTTGCCATGGCAAAATTTCACGAATTACAGTTTTAACTGCTTGACCATCCACCTTACTCACCAGATCTAGCCTCAAGCGACTTCTTTTTGTTCCCTCATCTAAAAATTGCGCTCGGAGGACAGATTTTCGTCAAATGAAGGGGCAATCACCTTCGTGAACTATTATTTTGCAGAGAAAATCGCCAAGTACTATTTGGACATATTACAAAGATGGGAGCATCACTGGGAGAAGTGTGTAGAGTTAAAACGAGACTATGTTGAAAAATAAAAAAATAAAAATTCAGAAAAAATGTCTTGTATCTTTGTTAGGTCGGAAACTTTTCAGACCATCCTCGTACTTGGCTAGTTACCTGAGAAAATTTCATCTACAGGCACGCGCGCGCGCGCACACACACACACACACACACACACACACACACACACAGAGAGAGAGTTTTACAAATTATTGGAGGAGTGATGAGATCTTACAGTGCAACAGTAAACTTCCCAAGAATGAAATACGTGCCAAATGAAATGGTACACACTTTATCATGATTCTTGGCTGCCGCTGAAAAATTCTATCACTCTTATCTTGTACAATCCTACATCAATGTCATCCCAGGAAACAGTAACGTAATATTGATGAGCCAGTATAGTGTTACTGTTTCTTGGGATGACAGTGATGTAGGATTGTGCAAGATAAGACTGATAGAATTTTTCAGCAGCGGCCAAGAATGATGATAAAGTGTGTACCTCTCGCAAGGTGTCAGTCTTGCAAGATAAATCATACTCTGTTCTACAGTTCAACAAGACTGAAGCTGTAAGTGCAATAAAGCACGTGATTTTAACCAAATTTAGCTTCAAAAATCCTTTTATTGCCAACAACATTTAGAGGAAAAAGCATGTGATAATCATCCACTTCAGAGGTGAATGTTAAAGAGAAAAACAGTTAAAGTACAAAATGCTTCATAGCTTGTTCTCACTGCTTAATGAAACTTCAGTTGTTTCATCTTCTTATATATATAAAAATCTCATTTCACGATGTTTGTCCGGGACGGACTCCGAAACTATTTAACCGAGTTTGATGAAATTTGGCTTAATGTGTGTAATTTGATCCAACTTAAAAGATAGGATAGTTTTTATCTCGTTTATTAACCTCACTCAATATTTAATATTGCGAATTACAAAGGGATGAGGGGAGGGCGGACAAGGAACAGAATATAAGTTAATTCTCGCAGTCGCATATTCACAGCAGCAGTTTTTTCTGTTCTTATATATAAAAAAATCTTGCGTCACGATGTTCGTCCGAGATGAACTCTGAAACTCCTTAACCAATTTTGATGCAATTTGGCTTACTGTGTGTAATTTGGTCTAACTTAAAAGACGATAGTTAGTATCCCCATTATTGACCTCAATATATATTATTGTGAATTAAATGTTCATTAAATGTTTGTCATAGGAAAATGGTTTGTAATTAGTTGTAACTTCCGTGGGTTGAAGTGGCCTGGTGGCTCAGTGGTTAAGGCGTCGGACTGGAGATCATAAGGTTCCCAGTTCAAATCCCTGTCTCCGTGGGGATCTTTATGCACACTTAACCCTGCCTTCACCTCCGGCACAGCTTGCTGTGTAATGTGAAGTACGCCAGAACACTTCTGTGGTTCGAATTCGATGTTAAACTGTAGGTCCCCTGTACCCGGCAGGATTAGCTGGCTAGGTTAAGGTGGCTACGACAGAGGCGGAATTTGCAGCTAATAGAAACCCTGTCACCAGGTCATTATGACCACATGAAATTATTATTATAGTTCCACTGTCAGACACGTATGGAAGTACTTTTTTACGTGGATATTTTCCATTAAGTAAATTGTAATAAAATGTCAATTAAATAAATTATGTTCGTTTGTCCCTAATTTCAACTCTCCGAAAGTCTTTACCAATTACTTTTGAATTTTCAAATCGAGGAAAAGGTTTTTGCCTTTATTAGTGAATATTAATTTGACAACATTAGGGAGTTTAGAATAACATTGGTCCAACGTACTATAACTACTGAGTCACAGCAACACATTACTGTGTCAGCTAGTGTAATATTAAAAAACTGATTGAAGTTATAAAAATTATTATTATATATAATTATATATAAAATTAAATTTTATTGTTTGAGCATGGGGTATCTTTTAACTTTCTCTTACCATTAGTGTTTCATTTGTTGTAAGTTAGTTAATAATTTATTGTTAATAAGTTATTGTTTTTTTTATTTATGGAAAAATTTATGCAGATTGATTTACATTTGGATAGTTGCTCCTTGTTTTGAAGTATTAGAATATACTAGTTTGTGTAAGAATGTGGATTTATGAGTAACATGACTTACAAATTTCCATATCCTATTTTCCTAATACGTTTCACTCCTATTATTCAAATGATTAAATCTGATTTCAGGAGAAAATTGGTGGGAACAGGATAAGTCTGACATTGATCCAAACAATGCCACTACATTTGTATACAATCCCTACTTATCATATTCTTTGGAACAGCAGCGCCAACAGTTGCCTATCTTCAAATACAGAAATCATATCCTGTATCTTTTGGAAAACTTTCAGACTTTAGTTCTTGTGGGAGAAACTGGCTGTGGAAAAAGTACTCAGGTTCCTCAGGTGAGATTTGAACATTTTTCTAATTAAATAATAATCATGATGTAAACTTTAAATTTGTTGCGACAATGAGGGCTTTCCTTCCTCAGTTGGCAGTAAGTTGTCACTCTGGTATGAAGGAATGATTTGACTAAAAAGTGTATCCCACGAAAACAATTCTTGTGAAAATAGGTCAAGCCTGGTGGCTGTTTAGTGACAAACAGTTGAGAGATCTTGTTCTGAGTCAAGTCTACACTTTACCATGTATATTCACTTCACTTTTTGAAACAGAATGGTTTCTCTCATGTTATAGATTGTTTATTTAGAATAAAAAACTCTGGTGACTTGGCTGTTACACATGCCATTTTTTCACAGATTATACAAATACCTTAAATCTGTTGCATTATCCATCAATACACAAAAGCCAAGATTTACCTTGTGTTTCTTTTAGTTTTTACAAGTCTTAGAATATACCGAGTGTTACAGAAAAATGTATACACACTTCAGGAGAAGAAAAAACATATGGAAACGTTTTCATACAAAATGTTTATTAGCCTGAAAGTAAGATTATAAGTCTGTTTGAAGTTTCCAATACACTTTCTGGGGTAAATGTTTATGTTAAGTGTTCAAAGTGATGGCCTTCTGCATCAATGCATTTCTGAACACGGGTTGCGACTGATTCGGTAACTACCGCTAAAGTTTCCAGTGGGATATCTGCGCACACTGTTCTAATCTCATCCCAAAGTTCGTTCAGGTTATCTGGTTTTCTTCTGTACACCTGGTCTTTCACTGATCCCCATAAATAAAAGTTATACGGTGTTAGATCTGGAGAACGCGCAGGAAACTCGATTGGACCCCTGCGTCCTATCCAATTCTCTGGAAAATGTAGATCAAGGTATGCTCTTACATCCCTATGGTAGTGCGCAGGGACGCCATCTTGTTAATAATAAATCCTCTCATTACCGTACAGTTCATGAATGGAGGTAAAATTGAATCGTTAAGCATTCTCAGATAAAGCTCACCGGTTAAAGTACCTTCATAACGGAAAGGACCAATGAGTCCCCTACGAGTCAATCCGCACCACACATTTACACCAGGCAAATTCACAGCCATTTCCACTGTGATGTGGGGATTATTGTCAGCCCAGTACATACAATTGTGTCTGTTGACAGTTTCATTGAGCTTGAACGGTGCTTCATCTGACCAAACCACATTCCCCACAAATCCCGGAACATTGTTAACCAAGTCCCGAAACCATTCACAAAATTGTAACCTACGATCTGAGTCGTCGTCGTTTAACTGTTGCACCAGTCTGGGAATGTACACTTTAAACTTGCCTTTCTTCAGAATGCGTAGCACGCTGACATGACTTACACCACTCTCACGCGCACATTGCCTTGTAGATTTTTGTGGCGACTGTTGAAAGCGTTCCAGCACCGCAGCCGAGGACTCGTCACTTGTAGCTGTGGAGGTCGCCCTGATGGGCCTTTGTGTACATCACACACTGTTCCATGCAGCTCGAATTTGTCACGTACACGGGTAATTGTTAACCGCGTAGGTGGATCTGTACTGAACTCACGTCTCCACTGTCTCTGGACAGCAGCCACATTCTCAAATTTCCAGTACCACTTCAACAATTGCTTACGCTCTTCAAAGTTCAACCGTACTTCCGCCATGTTGATATCAGTTAAGCACCGCTGCCCGCGTCACGGCCCTAGCTTGCTGCCACCTATTGAGCAAACATCACACTACGTTTGTACCAAATTTCATCCTCTCAAGCATGAAAACGAACTCTCTATGACCTTTAAAAGTGTGTATACATTTTTTTGTAACACTCGGTATACTTAGCATCTTTGATTTCATTGTTTATATGTATATATAATATCAGAAAAATTGTGACACGCATAATGGCCAAGTCACCACAGCTTTTATTTTAAATAAACAATCTATAACACTGAGAAAAACCACCGTGTTTCACAAAGTGAAGTGAATATACACTGTAAAGTGCAGACTTGACTCTGAACAAGATCTCATATCTTTTTGTCACAAGACAAGAATTGTTTTTGTGTGATCTCATTCCTTTTGTAAGTTGATTGTTTTTTCTGAGTCGTTGCTCAAAGGTAATGATTCAGTTTGAAAATCAGTGGATGAGTACATTTCAGAGTTCAAGGCATCAATATACACTGCCAACAATTTCCACTCAACTCTTCAAACAATGGGTGTGCGCCACAGCTGAACAATTGTTGCAGTTTTAACTACCACCATCCGTGAATAATGAATAACTTACAACCTGAGCGTAGGATGAAAGGAAAATTTAAGACGTTAGTTACACTTGCTGATCTCTGCACATAAAAGAAGCTTCAAGCATAGTCTCATTCAGAGGAAAGCAATTAACTTGCAAATATTCACCAAAATTTTTCACGTTTTGAGTTGCCATTTAAAATACATATAAAATCACCAAGATTAGACTTATGATTTGGGGATGAAATCATATTCATGTACAAAATTACCTGTTTCTAGGACCATGGGATATGCAGTACAATTTTGATGTTGGGGTGTTGTAGTTTTTTTTTTTTTTTTTTACTTTCTTTAACTTCCAAAAAAAGGGGATGGGGAAGAAAATAAATTTTAACAGATAGGTTAAACTTAATAAGCTATAATGAATATCTAAGGCATGTAATGTTATTAGGCTAGAAAGCAATTTCAACATTGAGGTAGGTATATGGAAATTGTATAGTTTCAGACTTTTCGTTTAATCTGATGGTAAAACTTTATCTGTGTACCAAATTTCAGCTTTCTACGTCTATGGAAATTACCTTAGAGTTTTGATGATTAGTCAGTGACAAAAACAGTGAAATGTGCACACCAAAAACATACAAACTAAGCACATTATCGAAACAAAATTTTGTATATTTGCTAAGCTTGGTGATATTTATTGTAATAGAAATATGAAATAGAAATAGAAATATGTAACATCAATAAAAGCGAAGAAATTAAGGTACCAAAATGGCCCAAATCGCTTTGAGAAAAGGATAGATAGTGCTGCTGTCATTGACTCGACTTGGCAGGTGCACTGATGTGCTCCCAGATGTTTTGTGTGATAATAAATTTGGGATACATTTTTTGCTTTGGTCTCTATGACTCGTTGAGGTCATTAGCGTGGGGCAAGGAACTGGAAGGAATTTGACCATGACTTTTGGGAGAACCATTCTGGCTTTTGCCTGGAGTGATTTTGGGAATCCATGAAAACCACAAATCTGGATGGTTGGACAGGGGTCTGAACTGATGTCCTCCTGAATGCCAGGGGACCAAGTACTAATATAGGATACAATTAGGTCAAAACCTCAAATAAGGCTAATATGATGTTAATAAGTAGAAATTTGATAATTTTATATCAAGCCTTAAGATGTATGAACAGGTTATATTGAATAGTATAAATGTGACTGCTTGCTATAAGTGGAGGCAGCGATAGGTATGAACACACATGAAATATGCACTTAATGTTGGGAATTCTAAGAGAATGAAATGGACAAGAATTCAGAAATATGTCTGATGGATAATGAAAGGTTGACGATAAATTAGGGTGAGGAAGGTTGAGTCTCGGAGATGTCATTTCCCTGGAACATCATTGCCTTATGAAGCTGCTTGCTAAGAACATGTTACTAAACAGATATCGAATTTCTTGGATTCATAAAGTATTCAGTGAAAACAAGTTTGTCTACATGAAAGGAAAGCTCTTTGCATTTTTTCCAAAGTAAAGCATCATACAGTGGTGCAGATAGGCTCCTAAAGTGGTGCAGGGTAGCAAAAAGTAAAATGGAATAAAATTATTTTGAAAACGATGAATACTTTCATTGTTTTTAGCCATTGATTGTAATTAAGTCACAGTTGATTTGTTTTCATTTTGTTGATTGTATATTATTGGTGATTGTATTTTAATGGCTCAGAATAAAATCTGAGCTCAGGTGTTCTACTGATGTAATATTTGGTGTTCACTAGACACATGCTGAACTGCTTAGTATTGTGACTGCTACAACCTGTGTGAATAGGGTGTCTGTTCAGACTTCATTACAACAATTTCCAAGACTTATTGTACCATTGCTTATTTGCGATGTCTTAACTAACCATCACATACCAAAGTTGATGATTGCGATAAGAGAAAACATGTAAAGTGGACAGACTAGTACAATATTTCTGTATTAACCTTCTTCGTGTAATATGAGCCATTTGGGTCCAGACATTGTGTTCACAAAACGTCACCACATGCCTGCTAGGTAGTAGGAGAAATGGTGGGTAGACTAAAAAATAGTGGACTATCAATATATTGGCAATGTCTGAGATAATATATTACAGGCGATGGTAAAATGAATAAATAAATATATATATATATATCTCAAAGGGTACCTAATATTGACATGTAAACTTATTACTAGTTAAAATTTGTGAGTAGAAAAAGATTAATTAAATTAAAATTTATGGGTTAAACGGTAGGATTTTATCAGTGGTTAAGGTGGGGAGGATGTCCGGTATCAGGATATTCTGGTATGCCAGTTCCCATCTCGGAGTTCTGATGCAGTGGTGCTATCGGGGAAAACCAATTGCTCTCACAGTAAAGCAGTTGTTGAGGTTGTTGGAATCATGAATATTGGCATGTTCTGGTTTTGGAAGTTACAAGCTGCGGGTGTGGACTGTTTGTCTGTGGCCATTCATTCTGACTGAGAGTTCTGTGTGGCCTATGTAAGAACTAGTTCAGTGGCGGCTAGTTAGTTGGTATATGATATGAGTGGTTGAACACGTGGCATGTCCAGTGATGGGGAAAGTTTTCCCTGTGGTAAGATTGGAGTATGTGTGGTGGTTGGAAGCATATTGCAAGTTTTACAGTGAGGTCTATTACATGGAAAAGATTCATATTGTGTTTTTGGAACTTCTGGTGGAGGATATTTGTGGACCAAGACGTTCTTAAAATTCGATAGTCTGCTAAAACATCTACGGAGCATAGTGGGTAGAATTTAGGGTGGAAGAGTGTGCATTTCTCCTTCCTTTATTATTTATATCGCCTAGAACCCGCTTCTTTTTTCCTTAGTTTCATTAACTAACCATTATACATTTACATGAAAGAGAAAGATAAATTATATCCAAAACTCACTAAGTTGAAGGAAGGACGGCAGCAGCAACAAAAAATAATACACAATGTTTCAGGGAAAACCCTGTTAGAAGAACATAGAAATATTTGGTTATGCACTCAAGCACCTGCGATCAACATAGCCACGTGCAGAATTTCCGCAGGCACTTGTGCAGGAATGGCTATGTATTTCTATGTTCTTATAGAAGGGTTTGTGCTGTGTGTAACTAGGCAGTGTCTACGTTTGATATAATTTCTTTCTCTTCTATATAAATATCTCCTTGTGGCAGTTCTTCCTGTTCCATTGTTGCTGACTTCATACATTTATGACGTAGATGAGGTGAACCATGTAAAATCATCTCAGTTTTAAACTATTAACAACTGTACAAAGCATGTTTGACCTCAGATTTTCAATATTCTGATGTCCTATAAAACCATCAATTTAATTCATAAAATTGAGAAATGATTGTTGAGATCAGTTAATAAAAATATAATTCTTGGAATTTTCCAACAAACTTTCTGAAATCTTGTTGAAATTCATCGAGTATCTAGCAATTAGTAGTTTTCTAAACTCTCCGTCATAGTAAAATGTGGATGCAGATAGATTGCTCAGCATGTCTGATATATTTCTCACTCTTTTAAATTTGTATTTATCTGAGCTTTTATGTCTTTTTAATATGGAAGATAAAGTAGATCTATTTCTTACCAAAGTTGTGGGAAGGAGGGACTAAAGCACTACACAAAAAACACAATATTTCTGACACAGCCCTTACAAAACTTTGATCAGACCATTGCTTAAGTATAGTGGTGTAGTTTGGACTAGGGATGATCGATATTAGAAAAACATCGATGTTGACATAGATGTTAACATCGATTCAAAAGTATCGATGTGCGATAAACATCTATACAAAAAAATCGATATGTCTAAAACATCGATGTTTTCGGTAGGAAGTAAAACTGTCTATTCTGTTTATTAAATGTGTTTATTATTGAAAATACAATACAATATTTCGCCAATATCTAATAATATCGCTCATTCCTAATCCTACGTAATCCCTCCGTCACTGGCCCACCATGAAATACAAAAAGCGTTAAGCATTTAGTAATTCACTCACCTGCATGCAAAGCCAACCGACACCGAAAAAAGAATTTTTAACACTCCTTCAATGCAAAACAAAAGCAGCAACCAGGAAATATTTAATCTCGGGCAATGTATCCACTTTTTACACAAAATAACCTAAAAAGTAGGAAATAATACAGTGAATAAACTCATGGTACCTACATTGTTGGGTTATATTACCGCAAAAGTTACTGGTCAAAGAAATAATAATACAATACAGAATAAAGATTTACCATACCTGTTATTTTGTTATTTACAATATCAATAGCAAATTAAATTCGCTTCGCTACACAAGTTCACTCACAACACACACGCACTTACAAAAATCACGCAGCGTTGAAATTGACAGTATTTTTTTTTGATCCCTTAGAAAATGCAAAGATGTAACTATTCGTACGGCCTACTCCGGTTACGTTGATCAGTGTCATCTAGTGTAAAATAGTTGAACATGATAGTCATCTAGCTAGTACATCCAATGCACGCTAGATGGCCCTAAATAATATATTGACGTTTCGATATTTTATTCTCATAAAATTGATGTGTCGATGTCATCGAAGTCAAAACATCGATGTTTTCGAGCTAAACATCGATGTTTATTCACCATAGATGAATATCGATCATCCCTAGTTTGGACCCACATTTTGGTTATCAAACGCAGGAAGGAGTTGTAGGGCGAGGAAGAGCAGCTAGGTTTGTTTGTGGAAATAATCACAGGGCCCTGTCAATAACTGATATGATAAAGGGGCTGGATTGGGAACCATTGGAGGAAAGGAGTAGGGTGAAGAGAGTGCTGGGAATATACAGGGCATACATTGGTAATAAGGGTGGAAAGATATTGGTCAAAGAATTATGAATAGTGCATGGAAGGGGAAAGGTGACCATGACCACAAGGTGGCACTCGATTTCATGCATAAGGGAGTGGGAAAGTTTTCTTTTGTTGTTAACTGTGTCGGAGATTGGAACAAATTACCAAGTGAAGTGATGAATAATTAACTAAAATGCTTGAGGAATTTAAAAATTAAAATTTGTAAATTGGAAAAGTAAATGGGGGAGGAATTTAACACTGCAATTATAAAAGAAAATAAAAATAAATGAAAAGGGATAATTAGATGACTAGGAAAATTGCCACTGGAGCAAGAGCTTCATCACAATTAAAATTAATAATAATAAAGATAAAAATAATAGTAAAGGCTGAAACACATGGCTAAATTTGCACAGGAACTCTTGGTCGGTCAACCCCGCCAAATGAATGGTTGTTTACAATGGTTATTTTTAAGTTGAGCTGGTGTGTGTTACAGAAGCAATATTGTTGCAAATTTTATTGTTAATGATAGTTATTTCCAATTAGAAGTAGTGCAAGTGAAAACGGTATCATTGGCGATAAACTTTAGTTCTTCCAGCCAGTTTTATGTCCCACTCTATTCTCCAAGGCCAAAATTCATTCACTGCTTCGTATTCCTATCAGTGGCATTGAGGTGTGTAAGAAGCTCGATCAGGACCTCAGTCTCAATGGCATGAGCCTTGCCATGTCAGTAATTACTCCCCAACATATGTCTGCAGGAGTGATGCCAGCAATTATCTACACCATTGCCACAGGTGACGGCCTCGAGTTTCTTCTGATGAGTTGCAGTTTTTTGTGGAATGCTATATCTTCTTAGTGCGACTTGTTTTGCCACTGGACAGGCATACTTTGCTGCAGAGAAGCGTAGTGCTAAGGTTGAAGTGTGGATGACACTTTGATTACCTTCCCACCTTGTTCTGGTCTTAGGATATTATTATTTGCAGATAATTTCATCTTGAGACTGTGGCAATAGTTTTTAAAGGGGAGACCTCTGTCAAGAGCTACCATGATATATTTTGGCTACCATGAAATATTTTGGATTATCACTGCGTTGGAAACTTGTTCCATTCAATATCACGTTCAGCATTTGCTTGACACATTTATTAATCAGTGTAAGTGAAATGTGCAGACTTCAGTTCTTTTTGGGAAGGAAGGAGGGCTGGCATAAGACCTTTGTTTGCAAGAGATCTTAAGTCTATCCTCCACACTACTTGTGGATGGCCATTCTTTCAATTGTGCTGGTAACTTTTTGTATTCTGAAAGCCGACCATGTGTAAGTAGTCACTACCTGTGGGAAACATACCTTAATATTTGTTTATTGATTGAGTGATTCCACTCCCATGTACTAGCCACCAGTGCAAGAACCCAGCAGCAAACCGGCCCAGCAGTCATGTAAACAAATAAAATTATAGTTTAATAAACTAAAAACACACTTTTGTAACAATGCGAACTAAAAGTTAAAAATACATTTTTAATATAAAAATTTTGTTCAACAGTTATATGATGTCCCAAAATTTAGTACAGTAAAAGCTCCTTATTCGCAGGGGATACGTTCAGTAAATAATCCGCAAATATGGAAAACCGCTAATATGGAATGGTAATTTGTATGGGATTATAGGGGATACGTTTCAAGGTTCTGAAAAAAAAAACAACAAAATCAATTTATAAAGAGATTTTAAGCAACGTGTTAATTATTATTGTCAGGTTTAGGCAATGTTTTAAAGAATTTAGTAATTTTCCTTTTTTTACCACTTTTCGGATTGATATTCAGCTGTGGCATTAATAATTTATCTTTTAAAAATGAGAGTTGTTTCCAAAAAATTGATAAATTTTCATGAAGAAATCACAAAGCTTATTTGCCATCCGTAGACTTTCACACAGGTTTTTTAAATTATATGTCACCATCTCAGTGCTCATTGAAGCCTCTTCTTCAATTGGTTGGGGATTTAACATTTACTGCAAGTCGATTTCAGTCAATTCTTCATATCTTGATTCAAGCAACTCTTAAATGTCATTTGATTCTATTTGTTCAAAACCATGTTGTCCTATCACATACACAACTTGAGCAGTGTTTGCAGTTAAAGTTTGTATTTGCACAGATTCTCCATCATTTCCAACACTGAGAGTCAGGCCATAGTTTTTTCCAGCATGATTTTAATGGGTATGACTTCAGTTCTTGCAATGATTCTTTTATTCTAACAATGCATTTTTCTAAGTTAAAATTTTTCCAGCATTGCATAACATTCATATCCCGATTGCACTCCATGGTGTCCAGTATGATTTTGAAGGTTTGTCTAATGTAATAGAGCTTGATGCATGGATTATTCCGTGGTTCATCATAGGCTGAAGTAAAGCTGTCGTGTTAGGAGGCAAGAATCATTATCGTTGTAATAGAGCTTGATGCATGGATTATTCCGTGGTTCATAGGCTGAAGTAAAGCTGTCGTGTTAGGAGGCAAGAATATCACTTTATATTTGGATGCATAGTTTTCAAGCTCACGAGGGTGACCTGGTTTATTGTCCAAAACTAAAATGGCCTTAAAGTCTAAATTAATTTTCAACTTCATGAACAAAACAATTCCGGAACCAGTCACAGAAAATAACACTTGTAACCCACGCTTTCTTATTTGCACACCAAAACACCTGCAGGTTGCCCTTGTTTTGATTTTCAAAGCACGGGGATTTAAAACTACAGTAGAGCTTTAGTGGCTTAATAACACAATCACCTGATGCGTTAGAACATAGCTGCAGTGTAACTCCATCTTTTGCTGTCTTAAAACCAGTTTTGCTTGGCATTCTTTTCCAAAGCAGGTCAGTTTTGTCTGCGTTAAATACTTGTTCAAGTTTGTATCCACCATCAGCAATTATGTTTAAAAATTGTTCTGGATATCTTTCCACTGCGGCTGTGTCTGCAGATGCAGCTTTTCCAACAATTTTGATGTTATTCAATGATTGTCACACCCTGAATTTATTGAACCAACCATCCGATGCTTGAAATTTTCCACTAATATGTTCATCACCAGGTTCTTTGTAATGCATGTAGAGACACTTAGCCTTCTCGTGGATCGTAGGATCTTTTAAGGGCACTCTTTTCTGGTTACGGTATTCAAACCATAATGATAATGCAGCTTCCGCTTTTTCAACTGCTGGTTCACGAACAACTTTTGCCGAAGTTGAAGCTATAGAATTCCGTATTTTGTTTTCGGATTTCATGATGAATTGTACAGTTGATTCTTTAACATTGAAAGAACATGATATTAATGCAAACTAATTGCAAAGGCGTGGTCAAACATTTCTATTTTTACTCTAAGCGGCATTACAACTTTTTTCTGCGTAGGAATGAATTTTTCTTCACTTTTGCTAGACATTATAAATTGCGAACAAAGCAGAGGAGACAAGTGTTATTCACTGAGAATTATTGCAAAGAAGGACTGATAGATTCAGTGGCGATAAGATTTGTTTATTTAGTAGTTTCAATTAGATAAAGTGACTCTCAGCACGTACCACACTGAAATTGCAAATAACGAAACCGCGAATAAAGAGCTTTCACTATATAACTAAATTTTTTAAGTACGCTTAAAACAAGAATATATATATACACACAACTTTGATGTGAAAAAACTGGGGGTGCTGGATATCAGTTCTTATATTATTTATCGCTAACTATTCGTAGAGTTGCTATGAAAAGTAAATAGAGAGCGCCCCAAGGATTTTTTTTTTCCACCAATATTCTTTTTCATTGTGTTATTCCCATGAGTAATGGACAGTTAAATTGCCACCCCTACCAGACATCCAATAACAGGAAAAATGTAAAGAACTTCTCTTCTATAATAACTAACTGAAAACGATGTACCGAATACTTGCTGTTTAACATCAGCTTAAGTGACAGTGGAAACTATCATAGCTACTTGCATTAAAGTGTCATTAAATGCTCATATTGTTCGCAACAAGTGCATGTTGCACAATAAAACCACTTTTATGTTGTTACTATCAAAGTAATGAGACCAGGACATGATGGTGAAAAAAATTTGTATTATCATTGGTTCTTATTATGTGCCCAAAATTTCAAGTAATTCGGATGTCTGGATGAGGGTAATTAAATGTGTAATGGCATTGTTGGCCTGGAACTCTCCAAAAGGTTCGGCTTCCGAGTGTGAAACATTTCTTTCGAATGCCACACATCAGCACTCATGATGTGTCTGTATTAGCCTGTCTCAGCAATTCTGTTATATATAGACCCTACAGTTTAGCACATATTCTGAACCAGAGAGCATCCTAGCATTTACTTCATAAACAAACATAGCTTTGTCAGAGATGCTCAGTTCTAAGAACAGTAAATATTGCCGCTGAGACCATGACTCGACCTGGGAAATGTTTGTTTCTCAGTCAGGTGCCTTAACCGACTAAGCCAACAGACCACTGCAGGAAGTGAGTGCAAAGTAGCAACATCCGTGATGTTACTATCAAAGTAATGAAAAACCAGGACATAGCTATAAAATTTTGTATTACCATTGGTTTTTAATACACATGCAAAATTTCAATCAATACTGAAGTCTTGATGGGGGTAAAATTGAATTCAAAGAATCCATGACACACATGGCTCAAGCTAATATAAAGCATTGGCGGGGGAAAAAAATTTCCCTGCAGGCATAAATGGGCACAGTTAATAAAAAAAGTTAACTTTGTTAATTGTTAATTCGTTACTTAAAAAGTTAACTTCAATAATCAATAATAATTTAACGCAAATTACAGTTATCCATTAAAAGTTAATCCTCAGCACTATGTCTACCCAGTGTCCCTTTGGAAATTGAGTTCTTCAGTTTAATTTAAAAATTATATTTTTGCAATTTTGTTAATAATAAATTGATTAATGATTATTGGTTATCTGCCTAGCTGTCCCTGCAGGTGCAGTTCAGATGTTGGTGTTGGCATCGTTGACCTGCTCTCCTTTTCCTCTCAAATGAAAATCCAATCATACCTGGGAAGAAAATAGATAGAATTGTTGATTACTTTAAACATTCACAAATCAAAACTGGTATTCCCAAAGAAGAAATTAAGCAGTTGTGCAACTTAAATTGCTGACTGGTTCATTTCAACAACTAAGTATATACCAAGAAGGTACTGATAACCATGGGGCAGAGATCAGGTGTATCTAATTATGTGGCATAACTTGCCGACTGGTCCGTTTCAACAACCAAGTGTAGACACATTCCAAGAAGGTTCCAATTGCCATGGGGTAAAGCACAGCAACATCTGAACATGCATATGCACGATCACTTCACAAGCTTGTGGGAGTAGTGCCTTCTCAATCCATATCCTGAATTACGTTCTAGGACTGGTGGAAATAAAAATATACTTGAAACCAAACCATAGTTCACCATGACTCCAAATGACAGCAACTGACACACGACTCTTTTCTCACAGCTATTGAAGAAAATATTCAGATTGTTTCGGATCATGAGTCAGTCATGTTATTGGTCTCAGACTAGAGATCTAACACCAAACCATTAGTTTTGCTCTGTAAATAGCCCCGATCAATATGATAACTGTAAATTCTCTGATAACAATCCTGTTCAGATGGTTATAACAGGTTCTTAGTGGGTTGAACAGAATGTCAGTTCCTGCTCTTTTGTACACTGATATTATTGTACATTTGTCCATTTCGACTAAAATTTTTTTCAGAATCTGTCAGGTAGGAAGATATAATTATTATATTTGCTTGGTCAAATATAACACTCCTATATTTTTGGTGTGGTGTTTCTATTAGAAGACTCATCCTTTCAAATAGGTTTTATGTGGTTATCATAGTGTGTCCCCTGGTTGCTTAAAATATCACCGTATAACTTTTGGCATAGGCCCACTAGTAAAACTGATTTTTTTGTAGAGAAGCCTTTGATATTTAATGATATTCTCAATAATTTTGGCTCTAGGAAGGACCAATTTCTTGTAGTTGTTGTAAATACTGTCATTGTGGTGCGAGTTTTGGCCAGAAGAATAATTTGCTTTTGTTACCAGTGGATATTGCTGGACGTTACAAAATATAATGCCACTTATGAAGATGCCTTGTTTGTTTTATAAGCATATATATGCATATTTATATATTCTCTTCATCTTCAGTTATGAGTTACTGTTGATAGTCCATACTCATATTTTCCAAGTGAAAAACATTTCTGCCAGTCCCACCTACAAAACTTTTGATCACTTTATCTTAGAAATTTTTAACTGCCCACTTCTTTAATTCTTACTATCCTTATCAGGAATATAACATAAGATTTTGGAGAGTGAAAATAGTTGTAGGGTGTTAAATGAGGAGAGGGGGACCAAAGGAATGACATCCGTTGTACAATCTGCATGGGCATCAAATGATGGCTCATAACCCAAGATGTTCATGAAATTTGGATTTCCCTTTTTATTCCATGATTTTTGAAACTTTGGTGAAAAATAACCAATTTACGTTCTCCCACTTTTTTAAGTCATTGATCTAAAAGTGTGTTTCAAAATTTAAAGCAATATTTACCCTTTTAAAGTTGAGAGAAAAAACTATAGCAATCTTTATTTTTGGTTTTTGCAAAATAATGATTTGAAAATCTCCTCAGAGAATACAAAAGTAATGGCATTCATTGGAGATGAACCAAGGCAGACTAAGATTGCTATTGATTAAGAACAATAAAAAAATGAATACTTAGGAAATGACACAAGTTTTACCTAAAATGATGTTGATAATGACGGTGATAAAAAATTTAAATATCCGTGTAAGAATTTTAAGGATCATAATGATGATATTTTACTGATGGCTGTACCAACATTGTTATATGGTTACAAAATAGCTTAAGCCTTTAAGATGACCAATGTGACCATTAGTTGCCAAATCACTACAAAGTGGGTGCCAGTTGATGCATTGTACCTATCCTAGTAAGTAAATGTTAATGCAAGGGAAGAGATTACAGAATATTACAGGTGGCTCCCATTGGCTATCTAGATTAACCATCATTGTATGTGCTGGAGTAGTCTTGAAAAACCATATAAAACTCGGATCGGGATAGTGATAATGGTTTCACGATACCTACTCCTATTGGATTCCAAGTTTTCTCACTGGAAAAATCCTTGTTACTTCATTCACTAATTGATTGTGGAACAATGAGTATAGAAAATAATTGGTTCTGGCCCGTTTTCACTTATTTTCTCACTAATTTCTGGCTACGAGTGTTGCTGATAGTGAAATTTATTTGTTGTCATCGTGAAATAGATCTGTTGTGAAATTTCCAATTATCTTAATGTGAGAGCAATGCCTACAGTGTTCCAGAGCTTTCCAACCCAACCGCTACAACCTCACACTTTCACTTTCTCTCCAGCTATGTGTATCTGTTACGAATCAGGCAGCTCTAATGTGTACCTTTCCCATTTCCTCTGTTAACCCTTCCTTGTGGGGAAGAACATATTTTAAGTGAAGCATGCAATCGATTTAACTTCTAACATACAAATTATGATCTAGGAAATGGAGCTTATGGTTTGCTTTTCCAATTACTTTCTCAATGTGTTTATCCCCAAACAAATTATGAATTATTATCTGTAAATATTTAGTCATACTAAGACTGTCATTGTGTATTCAGAATGAAATGGTGTGAAAATTTATTTATATGCACTACTTGTCATTTTCAGCGTTAGCTCCAACTGCCAGTCTTCATACAGGCTATTCCTTTTGCTTCATCGGCTTTTACCAAAATTCAGTTGTGATAAATAATAGCTTAATCAGCAAATAGTCTCTTTCCCCCCTCTGTTATGTGGTACAAATCGTCAATGTAAATGAGAAACAATAGAGTTCCTATCACACGTTCCTGAGAGATTCTGGACTTCACTTTGATTAGTGGTGAACACTCACCACTGATAACTACACATTGTATTTGACCCTTCAGAAAGCTGGCAAACCAGTTGCACATTTGTTTAAATATGTCATAATCTATGAAGTTTTGCAAGTAACCTAGCATGAGATACAATGCCAAAAGTTTTTTACAATCTAATTAAGCTTAACTCAGTCTGAGATAGTTCATCTATCATGTATCTTAAATTAAAAGTGCAAGTTGTATCTTGCAGTATTGGTCTTTTCTGAATCCATGATTTGAGTTAATCAGATCCCCTTCCTCCAGAAAATGCTTGAAATTTCAATAGATGATATATTTTAAAATCTGCAAAAATATTGAACTTAACAAGCTTGGCCTATAATTTGGAGAATCATTAACATTCCAAATCTTAAACACTGGACTCTGATGGATGCCATCCAATCAGCTGGCATTTCCTTGATCCAAGGAGGTGGTATATAATTTCATCAAGTATAGCAAAATTTCCTTTGCATACTTAGTACTGAATCAAGTATGATTACAATCTCATCCAGTGCTTAACACTTTTTAAGTTTGTAAGCAGTTTCTACTATACTAGTTTTCTGTTAACTCCTTGTTTTCATTAATCATTAATGGCATAACCTTACATGAGCCTCTTATACTTTGATATGTGACCAGAAATGGTTAATTAGATATTCAGACCAAGTCCCGACTTGGAAATTTCTAAAAGCATCAAACATTTTCCTAGACCCTTCTGCCGGTAACTGTACTAATTTAACACGACAGTATAAGTACTCTGATTTCTTTAGTTTGGCATGTAAACACCTTTGCTTCCAGAGCAAATGTTTTACTTCCAGTTGAACTACAGAATATTCTTTCTAACCTTAATAATCTTACTATTTCAAAATTATTCAAGTTTCTCAGCCTTACTACAGTTAGCTGCCAGGAATCGTATCTACCCCAAGTAACCCTGGCCATTGTCTATGACCATCAGCAACTGGATTGGTCTTTACTAATGTGTGTGAATATATCCTCCAAACTGTACTCTTATATCTGTAGTTCACTCTGTAACCATTGGAGAAAACCTCAGGATAAACACTTATTTCTTCAACCAAGACTTTACCACTTAAAACTATTCATTGTTGGTTTAATTCTATTAAGTTACTGAATTCAATTAATTTCTTTACTACACCCACTTGTAATACGTAAACATTGCTTGGGGCTACACAACATTCGCATTAACTTGATCATGATGCCTGTAGTACTGATACCTCTTCTCAAAGATGTTAGAGTTCTGAAAACTGGCCACCAAGCTATTAAGCAATACCTAGAAGGTCATACATGAAAGAAAACAATTCACTGTAGTTACGAATTTGAAATATATTCTGAGTTCTATGAAGTTAACACTGGTATCAGATTGCACCATTGAAGATATTTAAGGTAGTATTGAATTTGGAAAATCGCATATGAAGATGCAGATTATCCTCCAAGGTTCAATGATTTAAAGCATACACTCTTGCAAACATACTTTATATGTGTAACTGCAGGTTTCCCGGCGAATCTGATGCTTGAAAATCTCTCGGGCATGGGGCCGGATCAATTGATCATGGATGAATGAATTTTCGATGGCGTAATGTTTTGTCATCTTCAGGTTGCGTCAGCTGGTCGGCGTTAGACTGCGCTCCTCACGCCAACCAGCTGACGCAACCTGAAGATGATGCACATTATGCCATCGAAAATTCATTCATCCATGATCAATTTATCCGGCCGCATGTCCGAGAGATTTTCAAGCATACTTTCTATTTGCAACACCAAAGTTCAGAGTGAGCTTAGTGATAGTTTTAATCACTGCTGCTAATGAATTCTTAAACCATTGTAAAAAAAGTTTTTTTCATTGAGTTTAGCTTAAAGTTTCCCTGAAATTAATGTTAGTGTCTGAGAACTTATTCCGACTTCGAGTCTTTACATTTTGAATTTTTCATCGTGACACGACACTCACTTGTTGACTTTTAAAATGAGACTATGCGCTTACGGAGACATGACACGCCCATCGTGTACCGACATATTGCTGGAAACTGCCTTCAAACTGCTCCTCCAAAACTGCTCCCTCAAAACTGCCTCCTCAAAACTGTTCGCCTAGGGAACGCTAGTTGTCTTTTTATAGCGTTGGCTTATCTTTAGCTGACTCGTTATAGAACAGTGTTGTATTCCCACGGGGAAATACTATTCTCTGGTGAATTACTAAAATCCCACATTCTCGTTGTACACTAATTTTACTCATATTTTCCTGAAATTTTAACATGTCATGGTTTAATTTATTTAGAATCTTTTGAGTCATAACAAATTTTCACATAGGTTTAATCATTTGAGAATTAATAATTTTTAAAGGGTTACACTTGGCAATGTCATCAAACTTTGATACTAAAATTCTGTTTTTCTCCCTTTAAATTGGAATTACTGCTATACTGTTATATTACTATTAAATGAATTTTTCTTTCTCATTTAAGCCCACTTTTATCTTCGTAGCTCTCTTATTTATAAGTTCAAACTCTTTGTTTTTTAAATATCTCCTTAAACAGAATTTTAAGAGCATTTTGCAACTCCCTCTTTTATTGGCCTTTTGGCACTCTGAGTGAATATGTAAAAGGTCATTGTTTTGATAATCTGCTGTGACATCCTTCCTGAACAGAATTGCATTTTCAGCCAGTTCTGTGTGCCTTATGTATTCATATTTAGAAGGTTTGGCCTGTCCAAATAGGATGTCCATTCAGTCATATGCTACACCAGCATGTTGCGAAGGGTAATATAAATTATTCTGTCCTGGTGATAGAGTGCCACACATCAAGAAGCCTAAGTCCATTGCCATTTTTTAATCCAGCTTGTATGCTTAATAATTTCTAGTGCCTTCTTTATCTTTCTCATGCCTTCTCACAAAAGCAGCCTGTTGTTTTTGAGGTCAGTTGCACAACTTGTTATGGTTACATGCCATTGGCTTCAAAAATACCAGACTGCTTTTACAACAGTTGTGATCAAGGAGAATGTAGGAGGCACAAGAAATTGCTATGTGCCCAGGCAGTGTACTTAAGCTTAAACCAAGTGTGGTGGCTGATACTTGGACCTGGCATTTGGGAGGATATGGGCTCAAATCCCTGTTCAACCATCTGGATTTAAGGTTTACATTGTTTCCTGAAATCACTCCAGGCAAATGTAAGATTGGTTTCTGCAATTGGAGAATTCGTTCCTGTTCCTCGTCATACAATCAATCTTGGTTTTACTGACTGTGACAAGCTATAAAGCTGCAAGCAAGGTAAAAAGCTTGGGCTTAATGAAGCACAAGACTTGGAAGAATCACAGCTTCTTCACCTCATTGTGAAGCATGTGATGGGTCAGACAATCTGTGTTAACTTGGGACACAGAACCTATGATTACATGCCCCCTTTTGTTGTCTCTTCAAGTTGCATCTGTAATCAGTATTTCTTTTAGTCATCTGTTTATCTCTTTGACACCAGTCTCTGAACTAAACGAGATTTGTCTTGTGTCTATAACAACTGGAAGTGTGTTCCCTTAACTGACAACTATCCCTTCTGCTTAGGTGTAGGCCATGCCTAACGAACCCTGCATACACAGGCACAGACTCCATGACGGACTACATGTATCTTCCAAGCAGTGCCTCCACCACCAGATTTATTCACCTTACAGCTGTGGCCAATCATGTTGAGTCAGGACCTTCATCAGTTGCAAACTGATTTACCGATGACATCCTGTTTACAAACCTGTTGGAGGCAAATAATGATCACCGCTGTGATAATGGGATCATTTGTTACACACTATTGTATGTTAGTACTGAAACTACATTTTTGTATGTAGAATTTCTGAACATCATTCGATTGAAGCCATCATGTACAAAGTATGATTATGGTATGTAACAAATATATTTGTTAACAGATTAATAGGGATTACTTGTGTTGAGAGTTAGATGCCCATTGTATGCAGTGTTTTTGTCCATGATGTGGTATATTTACATAATATGTAGCATAAAAGGATATGGGTACTGGATTTCAATGCAGGCACAGAGTGATTATTAGTCTTAGTGGTATCTTAATACAACTGATATGGAGTAAAGTGAATGTTTAGAATGCTATGCTGGTTTGGTAGCAACAGTTTTTTTTCCTCTGTGTGCGTTAATTTCTTTGCAGTTGAACATTGTTTGTATATCTTGTGACTGCTACTTACTTTGCCAGAAACTGCTTTATAATGTCACTATCTTATGTAGGAACTAGTAAATTGAAAGAATCTCACCATAAAATAAATATTTAAACAACAGTCCTATTTTAAATCCCCTGTACTTTCAATTCCACAAGGGTAAGTTGAAAAGTAATGCCTTCTAAGTGAAAAATTGTAATTTGGTGCTATTACTCAAACCACCTCCTCCAATTCACTTACTGGATCAATGGATGGCAGCGCTGCATTTACTTGCACACTGGATGACATTGATGCTTGTATTAGACAGAATTCTGTTATTGAATTCTTGAATGTGCAAGGTGAAACTCTCATTTGCATTCATGAAAGGCTGAAAAATGTGTGGAACTGTTAAATGATGGGTTCATCATTGTAACGAAATTGAAGGACAAACACCATTAGCTGGCAAAAAGTGGAGCAGCAGGCTGGCGACTGCAGTGACTCCACACAAAATTTGAGTCAATGACATTTGTAGTGACAGCCGTGTGATAACAGATGAATTGTTGCTTTCTCTCCCTCTTTAAAGGCAGCATGATGACGATTATTCAACAACTGGGGTACTCAAAAGTTAATTCATGGTGTGAATGTTAACTGATCAGAATAAAGAAACAAAAAGACTTTAGTCTCCAAACACTTTCAGCCCCTCCATTTGGAAGAAGATGAATTTCTGGAAAAATATTGTGACTGGAGGTGAAACTTAGGTTCGTTTTTTGAATCAGAATCAAAGAGGCAGTCAATGGAATGGCATCATATAACCTCACTGAGGAGGTACAATTCAAAATTGTCGATTGTCGGGGAAAGTTATGATGGCAGTGTTCTGGGATGCAGAATGGTTGAGAAAGCCTAAAACATGTCTTCAGTGAGTTCATCCAACAAAAGCTGTGGTTGATGTTCTTCTTTTGCATGATAATGCAAGAACACATACCAGACATCACACCAGTGAAGAGATTGTAAAAATTGCACCGCATACATCCCTGACTTAGCACTATCAGACTTCCATCAGACTTCCCTCTGTAGGGGCCACTAAAAGAAGCTCCTCATGGGATTCACTTTGAATATGAGGAGGCCGTGAAACCGTCCGTGCGTCAATCTCTTAGGAAGCAATGTCATGTTTTTTTACCACACTGGATTACACGCCTACTTAAAAGGTGGACTAATACTGTGGAATTGGACAGAGATATATTGAAAATAGGAGGCATTAGTTTTTGACTAACCCTCATATTTTTTTAATTTACTAATATTGTGAAAACGTAGGGTAGGGTAAAACCTTGATTTAGTATTAATTGTTGGTAAATGAGGATTATAACTGATGTTGTTCCAAACAATGATTTTGTATAATAATAATTTACTATATATATACTTTTAATCAGGCAGTGACTTCAAGGCTAAAAAGAAACCATAAGACTGCCTGATGAAAGTGAAACTAAAGAAAGTAAAACATTATTTCAGCAATAATTTTCTTTTTGTACAATAATTATTTCAGAAGTACAGATATAAGTTCTGTAATAAAACATAAAAGTTATTCAAAAGAATGCCAATGAAATAGTTTATTACTAAATTGCCAGTCTATTGGTTCCTTCCTTCATAAGTTAAAGATGGGGACCAGTATACAGCATTCATTTGAAATGTAAAACAAGTAGAGTTTTTTACCTTATACTCATCACAATATCAAGACACAGTTAAATATTAACTTCTCTTTTTCTTCTTTCATTCAGGTTTAAAGGCCTACCACTGCAACTACCACGACAGATTTTTCTGTCTGTGTAGATAACTGACATTTTACTAAATAATTAATAAAATCTGACATGATTGGGGCATCATCAGCTTTTAGCCGGCTGCTTCTGGGATGCTTCATACTATTACTGGTTTACTTTTTATACATGGATGTTAAGCTGTATTATCATATACAAAATTACCCTCTCAGAAGAAATATTGATAATACATCTCAAGTTGATTCAAGTTTGTTTGGATCATGTGATATTTCCCCTTTTTGTGATGTTACTGTAAAATCAATAATGTTAGATCATCCCAATCATTACCTACTAAGTCCAATGGCTACACTATTTGATAAAATCTTCAGGATCAGTCAATTAGAATTTATAACTCCTAATATGATAAGTATATTTCACATATTAGTAGCTTTTATGTCTGCTAAATGTGTTGCTTCAGATTCTTTGGTTACACGGCGCATTGGTGTTGCTTTGTTTATGCTGAGAAGCATGTTGGATGATCTTGATGGTCATGTTGCTCGAACACGTAAAAACATTCATGGTGAAGGGTCTGAAATAGGTTCCTTTGGCTTCTATTTTGATGGCCTCTGTGATGCTTTGGGAACAGTTGCTTTGCTTACTGGTTGTTTTATTTTTCTAAAAAATAATCCACCTAAGAAAGGATACACCCAGCTTCAGTATCTCACCCCTCATGTGGTTGATGCAACGAAAGAATTTGGTGCTGGGGTTTTATACCGGGGACAACTTGCAACCACAACAACCAAAGTTTTTCAAGCATTGATTTGTTTAGGTGCTCAGTTGTTGCTAAGCTCAACAGCTTGGAATCGATACATTGCACTTTATCAAGATCTGCTTGAAAAAAGAGCTATTTCAGAGGCTCAGGCACTATTGCAGATACAAGCATTTCGTTCCTCAGTTATGTGGACTGTTTCATGGTTGTGGCGTATTTGCAATCCACAGGCTATGATTAATGCATTACTTGTAGCAATTTTTTGTGACAAGGTGTGGGAATTCCTTCAGGCTATACAATATTTGGGATTTATTGTTCTTGTAAGTATTTCTTGTATATCAGAAATGCATGTACAGGAAGTACAGTCTTTCATTTATGAAACATATAATAATAATACTGATGTCTGAAATTTCCTCTTCATAATATATTTTTATACAAAACTGTGATGGGGATCCACTCCTCTCTAATCTGTGATCATAAATATACTGGTGTCTCTGACAAAATAGCAGTTACACTGTACTTTCCTAAATAAATGTATTAGAGAAATGAGCTGTGAATCCTTTTCCACCAAATACAATCAGTTAATAAATTAATTATTCTTTTGAGCTGTTTTGTTTCTATTGTTGCATTGAATTTGCAAAGCAGTCCCTTTTAAATACCAGTTAGGAAAGATTAATTTTTGCTGAGGAATAGTATCTGCATTAGTGAGTTTATATACAATCTGAACCTATTTAGAAGACTGCACATAGCTAGTCATTATTTGCAATGTTACTTAATAGTGTAGTGCTTTTCTGCATAGTATCACATTACGGGTAGAGGCAATATAATGCTTTAATTTCATTTGAATTCTCATTGTACCATGGATTATCTGATCATGTTTCTTGCATTTAAATATTTTTCATAACTTTTTAGAAATTATAGATTAAGAAAAATAAATAAAAAACCTAAATTAAATATATTGTTTTCACCCAAATTCCTGAATGGTCAAATTATGGTGTAAACTGATCTGTGCCTATTTATAACATGGTTAAACTGAACATAGTGCCATTTTGTATTGTGCTTTTATGAATGTACTACTAATGTACTTTTTCTTAAGAATATATTTGTCTCATCTGTCATCAGAGTTTTATTGATAAGACGTAAGTGCTGCCTTCATCACTGTATTCAAATATTAGATCCAAATTATAGTTTTATATGCATTTTAAATTTTTTGAAAAGTTATTTCAAAGATGTACTAAAAATGTACTAATGCAATAGCGTTATAACATTTTGTTTTGCTTCAGTTTGCATAAAAAGAGCAAAACAATATGTACACACTTTTTTTGACTGATTTTTTTTATTATAACTTTTGCTGTCATAAATTATTTTAATTTTGTGCTCATAATTTATTTTAGAATAGTTAAACCCTATTTTATCTAGTCAGATTCTGGTATTGTTTAAAAGCTTTCCCATTTATATATAGTTTAAACAATTGTCCGTATTTGTTATAATACTCTGTTTATTGATAATTAATCAAAATGTAATAAGATATTGTATTTTACATAACACAGACTTTAAAAAAATGTTACTTGTGGCAGTTGTAGTTACGTGTATTGTTTTCCGTGTAATTTTTTATATATATATATATATATATATTTGCTGTAAACAATATTTGCAATGAGTAATGCTTACTCAAATCTCTAATTGTTATCTCTTTTATTTGATTGAATCAATAGTTGTTACATTTTTAATTTTGCAAGTTTACATATACCAATATTTTTAAAACTTCATTGGGCATTGTAGTGATATTGGAGGCTTTTTTTTAGAGCTTGAAATAGAATCCAAATGAGAGATATACATTACACTTTAGCCTATGTAACTAGAGATAGGTGTCTTCCAGCTTGTAAAACTTTCAGGAGCTACTGGTGCTCAAGTTGATAGATCATTTTAATTTTGATGGAGTGCATGCTCCAGTTGATATTTCCCTACACACCACTTTCTTGTTTTTAGTTTTTATACTTTATCTTCAGTTGTTTAAGTATAAATTCCCCACATTCCTACTTCAGCCCTTTACCAATTTTAATTTTAAACTCTTTCAGCATTTTCTGTAAATTGTTTTCACTTCTCTTGGTAATTTATCCCAGTCACTTACCTAGAAAGGAATGTTTTAACAGTTTCTAATGCCTGAAATCAAATGTCAGCTTTTGTTCATGGCCATTTTTCCCCATCCATGCTTCATTAATTCTTCCAATATTTTTGCAATATATGTCTTGTATACTTCTAGCACTCTCTTCACCCTCATGTCTTTCAATTTCAACTCAGCTGCTTTATAATATCAGTTTACATTCTGTGGTAAGTTCCACAGATAGATTTAGCAGACCTCGTTTGCACTCTGTCCAGTTTCTGCATTTGATACCCAAAATTTTATTCCCATACAACACAGCATTGTCTTTTTACTTTGAAAGCCAGAATGCTCTTGAAACTATACAAGATCTCCATTTATTGTGATCATAAGCAGTAATAGTAGTATACAACAGTAGTGTAGTGGTTACTTTTGGATTGAAAATTAAGAATGCAAAAACTTTAATTTTTTATTATAATGTATTTAAGATATGTCTTTGTAGAGTCTTCCACTGTAATTACTAATATTTTCCTAACACTTGATGTAACAAAATATCTTACTGGTTTTGTTTGCAGACTGTTTATTTGTATAAATCCATATAATTATTGCAGTTTTCTGCAATTTTAGTTTAATTCATTGAGAGATCTATCAAAAATAAGGCAAAAAATCTAGTCATTGTTATGTTTCGTGATATTTTATTTCTGACTTGTTACCTGATGTACTCGATGCAAGTTGCCAATTTTAATGTACAAAACTTTATCATTTCTTCGTTTTGTAGTAGGCCATATACTCATCTAAGTGCCATATTTTGTTATATCCAGGAATGCAAAACTTTGTCCCTTCTTGCGCATATTTTAAAATAGATTTTCTGGGTTGCTATTTACTGTAGTGCTGTAGGCACTTAACTCATTTACTTGTGGTCTTGGGAAACATTTTGCAAAGTTGCTGAATGCTGTTTAACTTTGAGTTAGTAGTATCAAATCAAAAACTACTCAGTGAGTGAGAATAATTTTGTGTGTAGTATAACCTGTATTAATATTTTGTTCCTTCATTGTAAGTGTTCAAACTAACAATATTTTACATAAAGTCATGTAAAAATATTAGTGTATTCAATGAAAGCAATAAAGATGTTACCATATTTAAAATAGTTTTGATTTACCTTTTTTCCAAATTGAAATTGGCTGGCACGCTCCTCTGCTTTAACTGTTGGCAGCTAATAACTTTAACCCTGACTATGATGGAAATCAGTAGTTATAAATATCAGTTTCAAATGAAAGTAGGGAAAGGAACGGTAACTCTCTAGCTATAGTATGCAGATTACACATTTCTCATAGTAATGGTACATGAAACAATTTTGTAAGTTAACATGAATTTTAGTAATGGCAGAGAAGATATACTCATGTCTTGCTAAAGACTGAAAGCAGGAGTATTGAAACACCAGAAACAAGACAAACATTAGAAATAAATGAAATTTTGTCCCTCTCACTGTACGTGTGCCTCATTGTATATGACAGTCTTTAATGTAGATACCTGTTTTATTGCTGAAACATTGTAAGCACTATCTTGATTATGGGATTGCCTATGATAACTTACTTGCTGTCCTAATTTTTAGTTTTGTCTGTATGGTTTTAGGGATTGATGGTATAAAAGAGAAAATAAAATGGTTGCAAAAAGAACCCCATAAAAATTGGGAACATGACAAAACGATGAAAGTAGAAGTGGACCTTTTTATGATGTACTAGTTTGAAAGCCTACCAAAAGTGACAAATATACCTATGGACGGAGAATAGAGTGATATCGTCTTCAGGTATCATTGGCTAGCCGAACATGGCCATGCAGCATAACAAACATGATGAGAAAAATGGCCTGAAAAACAGACAATGAATTATTATTATTTGTTTTTTACCTAATGCTATCGTCAATAAAAATTATGCTTCTATCACATCCTTGTTGATTTGTCTTGTGTAAACATTCTCTGATTTTTTTTTTACAATGACATCTGTGGACAGAAAGAAGAGATAAGATATCTTTGTACATTAACTAGGTAGCCAAACATTGCCCAACAGCATGATGTACATCATTACCAAACTGAGCAGTGTGACAGATATAATGACCAAACTGACCTTTTATAGTAGTAGATGAACATTTATAAGTGATGTGATTACTTCTGTATTATTTAAACTTTATTTTGTCAAGCAATAAAAATAAGGAAGAAATAGGAAATAAACCCATCTCTCATCATATTTGGGAGAACCATGATGACCCCACAAACATGATCACACGTTCAACATTTTGGTAAAGGCCTTAATCATGTCTAGAGGTAAGACATGGCAAGGGGATTAGATGTGTACTCTTTGAGTCACACCACATGACTGAAGCCAGAGATTAACTAGGTGGGAAGAGTGGAGGTGTTGGTTAAGGTGGGGGGAGATGTACAAAGTAGAAGGTTGTAGAAAATTATAGTATTTACAGTAGAAAAAATAATTCTGAATAGAAAAAAAATTTAAAAATTACATGTAATAAAAATAAAAGAAGTTTACTGGGGGGATATTACTGGAGGTTAAGGTGACGTAGGCTTCTGGTGTAGAGGATATGTTCCCACCTAAATAGTTCAGAGTGGGTAGTAGTATCAAGAAAAACAGTTTTGAGGTTGTTAGAGTTTTGGGGGAATTGGAATGGGTTTCTACTGAATAGTCTGGGTTGCCATTGTAAACAGTTAGCTTTTGGGCACATGGTTAATGGAGAATCCTACTTAAGGTGGTGTGCAGTGAAGGCAGTTAAATTGGTATGTAGTACAAGTGGCCTGTCCTATAGTAGAAAAAGATTCCTGTGCAGCAAGATTGCAATAAGCAATGGTGGCTGGAGACAGGCTGGAGAATCTATGAGACGTATTTTTTAAGTAAGTACCGTTTTGTCACACCGTGGCTGCAGTGCTACGGTCGGCGTTCCGCGCATGCGCACTGAGTACCTGCATCTCTTGCCTACGCACTGATGCCATTATAGTCTAATTCTTCCTTGTTTTCGTTGTTCACTGAGTGTTTAAGACGCCTCCGATAATTGTGAGTCCCGCCGACTGTGAAGTACGGGCTGTTATAAGATTTCTTTGTGCTAAAGGCCTAAAAACCGATCGATATTCATCATGAGATCTGTGCAGTTTACAGACAAAACATTGAGTGTTGGAATGGTGAGAAAGTGGGTGAGAGCATTTGAAGATGGCCGCACAAGTGTGCATGATGAACAATGGAGTGGGCGTTAATGAAAGTTTGGTGCAGAAAGTGGACAATAAGGTGAGAGAAAACAGACGCTTTACGATTTCCTCCTTGTGTGATGATTTTCCTAATGTTTCTCGTAGTGTTTTGTATGGCATTGTGACCGAGCACTTGAATTACCGAAAATTGTGCTCACGTTGGGTACCGAAAATGTTAACGGATGTGCACAAAACCAAACGTTTAGGCAGTGCATTGACTTTCCTTGAGCGGTACCACAACGATGGTGATGATTTCTTAAGCCAAATTGTTACGGGCGATGAGACATGGGTGGCCTACGTCACACCTGAATCAAAGCAACAGTCCATGGAATGGCGGCATTCAGATTCACCCAAACGATTTCTGCCCGGAAAATCATGTGCACAGTTTTTTGGGACAGAAAAGGAGTATTGCATGTGGAATTTCTGCCTTGTAATGAGACAATAAATGCAGCAGCTTATTGTGAGACATTGAAAAATCTGCGCCATTCAATCCAGAACAAAAGACGTGGTAAGTTGAGCAAGGGCATCGTTTTGTGCGCATGACAATGCCCGTCCACATGTGGCTAATCAGACCAAAGATCTCATCACATCTTTTCAATGGGAAACTCTAGATCATCCTCCTTTCAGCACTGATCTGGCGCTCAGTGACTACCATCTGTTCCTGCACTTGAAGAAACACCTGGGCGGTCAGCGTCTTGAAGACGATAACGAAGTCAAAACAGTTGTGATGCAGTGGTTAACAAGTCAGGTGGCAGACTTCTATGAGGAGGGTTTTCAAAAACTGCTACTACATTATGACAAGTGCCTCAATATTGAAGGGAATTTTGTAGAAAAGTAGAATAAGGTACAGGCTTTCATGTAAAAATAAAAGTATTGATATATATTTGCACGTATTTTTTAAATTTCAAAACGGTACTTACTTAAAAAACATGCCTTGTATGTGGAAATCTAGAATAGTCAAAAGAGGAATATTTATGTTCCAAGATGTTCTTGAAATTGTGTGGTCTGCTGAACGATGTGCAGGATGGAGTGGGCAGGATTTTTGGATGAAGAAAGCATATTTCAGGGAGAAAATCTAACACAGAATGTTATGCCCTTGGTGATGATTAATATGGGGTTGTAATCAGCTTTTGGGAGTGCAGAATTTAATTTAATTTAATTGCAATGGAGCACACGCTCCAGTGACAATTTCCCTACACACCCAGTAGCAGTGTGAATGATGGTTGGTAGCATGAGAGATTTGGTTTTGTTCAAGACCAGAGGAGTAACAATGGGAATTGAGGATCTGTATCAAGTTTTGAGAGAGCCTGGAAAGTGATTCTTGATAAGAACAGGGGCATCTATCACAGATTGCAGGTCTGTAAGGAAGGGAACATTTTGTGTGGAAGGATTGTAAATTTGTGTATTGTAAATTGATGTGCACCGTGTCGGAAGGCACCTAGCTATAGGAAAATATCAACTTCATGGAAGTTAACTTGAGTGTAGGATTAGGTTGAGGAGAATTTGATGGAATGATTACTGTTAAGGGAATCAAACTGGATTTCACTGTGGGTCCAGACCATAAATTTATCATTACATGTGAACCATACTTGGTATCTGAGTGAGTTTTGTTAAATAATTCTGTGTTTTATGTTCCTTCCTCAAAATCCAAATCCTTCCTCCCAAAATCCTGCACACCTCCTCCCTTCCACTCCACTCACACACAGAATTGCTTCAACTTGGTTAAGCAAACTACCCAACCTCAAGAATATTTTTGTCCACAAATACTCACCTTCTGATTTTCTTCGACTACTTAATAGATTTTTTCTAGCTGTAAAACTTGCAGCATGCATCTCACCACCACTAGCTATTCCAATCCTACAACAGAGGAATATTTTATTATTTGAAACGCCACTTGCACAAATACACACCTCATTTAACACCTCATTTACTAATATACCTGGCTTCACTGCATGGCTTCTTACATAAGTCTTACCAATAATGAACTGTCTGTCTAGACCAGGGATGGCAAACCAATGGCACGTGTGCTGATGATGGCACGCAACCAAATAATATTAGCACGGCAGGTGCTTAACCAATATAAATAATTTATTTTTCGTCTACATAATTTAAGATCATATTAACAAAGTTCATCGTGAACAAAATTACAACTACAGATTGCGCAAAGGAGGTTTATTCCGAGCGAATTTCTGACCGAACTGACATAATAAGAGGCAGGAAGCTAATATGCTCACTTGTTTTTGTTGACTGCTTTTACCAATTGCGCTTAGTTCTTGTGGTTTTTAAACTAATTTCGTTAACAGTGGTGCTGTTTAAGTTTGAGTTATATTTACACCTATTCAACACGTCCAGTTTGGCAAAAAAAAAAAAAAAAAAAAAAAAAAAAAAAAAAAAAAAAAAAAAAAAAAAAAAAAAAAAAAGTGCAAGTTAAGTGTAATACAGAATTTCAACTTTGGTGGACTGAGAATATGGAATGATTAATTAAGGTTATAAAGTGATCTGTAAAATGGTGCCAAATTACAAATCTCTCTAAAAAAAAGAGAACCAGAGCAAAAAGAATAAATTGAATTTGCAATAACAAGAAAAAATAACCAATTGACGTCTGTGATTAAATATGTTAGCAAGGATTGTCATACTAGTGCCACACGGTTTTCGGCTTCAAATGTTATTACTCGGCGCGGTAAACCTTTTAGCGAGGGATGTTTTGAAGGAAGCCTGGTTAACATCCTTCCCCTCACCTTTTAAAGATTTTGAAAATAAATATAAGATAATTCCGCGCATCAAAGATCCTCTTTTATCCAGAAACACATAAAACGAGCTGAAAATGTAAAAGAACAACAAACAAATCACATCAAGTCATCTCCTTTCATACAGTTGTATTTCGAAGAAAGTAGTGATGTAATTTTTCAGCAGTGATTAACATTAAAAACTCTTCGAAAACATTTATCAGATGACTCCACTTCAGCTTGCATTCTGCTAAAGGTAACAAAGTATGAACCGAATATAACATATTTGGCATGTAACATGCAACAACAGATTTTTCAGTATTTTCATCTATTTTAATTAATACAAAACTGTTGATGTCAATATTGATTAGTATAAAAATGTTTATTTCTGGTTGTAAATATAAAGTTTTAAGGTCACAGTATTTATTTTTATTTCTTTCCCCATTAATCACTAAATCATGATGGTTTGATGGCACGTCCTGGCTTCATTCAATATTTCTTTTGAAAAAGTGGCACGTCAGTCAATAAAGGTTCGCCGTCCCTGGTCTTAGACCATCTAGAGGCAGCCGATGCCATTTCCCACAGTTCTTGCTATCCCCAGATACAGTGAAAGATGTCAGAGTTTTTCCTTATAATGTAACTTCTAACATCTTAGCAAATTTACCTTGATTTACACTGTGTAAGTTTTGATTAATATTCGTAAACGCATTTCATGTTTTTGAGAGAGAGTATGAGAGACAAATAGGTTGATAACCATAAATTGATTACTTCAGTGTCAGTGGGGTTTATGGAGTGATTGATATCCAACCACATCATAATGTGAGGAATGAATATGTTTTGCAAATGAGAATTATGGGTTACAGGAGGTCATTCAAGTGAATCAAAGTTACTGGATTGTGTGCAAGATATTTCAGATGATGAAAATGTTGTAACTGTTATAGTGATTGGTATGTTGAGGATCTTGCTGGGTGAGGATATTTGTAATGGGTATGAAATTTGGTGTCAGGATTGAAAATGTTATATTGGTGGAGAAAGAAGTAAAAGAGGAGTTTAACAATTTTGTGTGTTTGGTCTTTTGTTGTTTGCTATTCTAATGAATGATTTTCATAGGTTTTCATTAAAAAGTTAGGATTTTTGGAGATGTCATAGTGTTCTATAATAGGTTTAAAATGAGAAGAATTATGAACATTTACGAAGGGACCTGTATGAATATGAAATTGAGTTGTTATTTTAATAGCCCCATGACCTCCTCCTGTGTTGTCCTACTGATTTCTGTCTCATTGTTCTAATGCCTTTGTCTTTCCATTCTTTTCATTTCTTTGTCTTATTACTATGGTTCCCAGTAATTTGTTTCCTATATGTTTTCCTGTCAAATTGGCTGCTTGCATTGTTTACTGCTTCTGCACAGTACCAACTTATCCTGCTTCCATCTGTGCGCATAATACACTAGGTTTTTTTTTGTTGTGGTTATTTTTCTGTGCTTCCTCTGAAAGGTAATTATTATTTTTCAAAGACTTTTTAGTCTTTGATATTGTTGAACATTTTTGCTCTCATGATCGGCATTTTTTTTGTTATTCCATTTTACACTTTACGATTTTTCTGAATTGATATTTTCTGGATGATATTTTTGCTGTTTCTCCATACAGCACTGAGTATTATTAATATTTTTACCACTTTTTATCTCACTTTCTGAAATTTTCTGTTGAGCTGTGTCCATTGCATAACATATTCGGAGATTTTGTGTCACACTACACCTTTCATCTCAATAGTTGTTTGGACAATTTTAGTGCCCATTACTCATACAGTGCCTAATATTTAATCACTTTCCCCTAACATGTCGCCTATTGATTCATACCTCTCTTCCTACAGGTTTCATTCCTTTCGCCTCACCAAACTGTATTCTCACATCCTCTTCATTCAATTCTGCCTTTTTCTAAATATTCCTCCAAATGAATTAACCATTAAACACCATGTCTCTGGCTGCCATCCACAAATATACCTACTATTCAACTCCTTTTGTTCTACCCAATCATTCAACTTTACTAAACTAGTCCTTCAACAGCTCGTGTATAAAGCTGCCGTTGTACCCAGCTTATCCCCTTACGCTACATACTTTGCCTGTCTGCCGCTGATGTAATCAATCAGGTACAGCAGATTGTAAACAGATCCAAGCCCCTATCTTACCTTAGTTTAATTGCCTTAAGGATTTTCCTGCTCATTGTTATTATTTTAACATGGAATAAAGATTATTATGAAAGTGAAAATTTACTAAATACACAAACAGAAAAATGTTGTTGTATGTATATGCAGCATAGGGGTTATTAATAGAATATAAATACCCTGAAATATTATTTGAAAGCAACCGACAAATGTGCCCACGTGTGTTAAGCTGCCACGAAACTGAATGGGGGCAGCAAAATGGGCCATGTTTCAAATCTTCGCCACAGCATACCAGCTGAACAGATTGTGGTTTTTTTGGCAGGTTTTTGCAACCACTTAGGAGAATCCTTGGATGGTATCCAATATCTGCCTCATAAATTACACTTTTTGTAGACAAAAATATGCTTATCACACAGAACACAAGCTATACATTTCATGGACAGTTGGCAACACATCCTCTACCCTCTCAACACTATGACAGGCCTTAGCAGGCAGGTAGCTTTCAGGTAAGCATGGCCTTGAAAAGAGGATATGCCAGATGAGCCAAAAAAAGTGGAAACATTTTCATGATGACAATAAAAATTGTTTGAAAGTAAACTTTGTAGGAGAGGAGCTACTGCATAGGTGGTAGGCAAACACTTTGAATTCCTGCATCTATTTGAAAGTGTAATGAGGTGTTTTATTAAGGAGGTAAGGAAATTTTGCTACAAAAATCAGAGTGAGCTCTATGCTCGAGTATGATGGGATTTACATGGTATCAGAACTAAGTCTGTTAGCCAGTAGTAACAATTAGGCATGGCATTGAGGTTAAAATCCCCGTCTGACCATCCAATTGTCAATTTTCCACGATTTCTTATAACGCTTCAGGCAAATGCTGGGATGGTTTCTCGACATGACCAAATCCCTTGGCGTTCTATTTCCTCAACTCTCTCCAACCTCTAATGATGTAAATGACACAAAAAATCAAAATAAAACAAAAATGTTGGTATCAAACAGAGGAATTTGAGAGAGTGCATAGGTGGTCAGCTAAGTTTTTCAGGAAATCATTGCAAAAATTATAAGAGAGTTATATTTAGACTTATAGAATGTGTGAAGAGGTTGGTAACTAAGCCTGGACAGCCAGTGGGTGAAGTTTTTGGAAGTTTAGAAATTACTTCAACCATGTCTTGGTATTTGATGTCAGACAGTTGACTGGAATAAGTTGTTACGGCATGTACTGAACAATTTGCCTTAAACAGCGAAATAATTTGAAGCAGAAATGCATGTAATACCAGAATAGATTTGTAGGAAAATTGCTATTTTAGCCTAAGCCCAGTTGTTGTTGTCATTGATAGTAACAATAACCTACCAAACATGGTGGGTGAGCAATATTGTCCTCACATTTGGGAGGAATGCCTGTTCTAATCCCCATCTGGACATCCAGATTTGGATTTTCCATGGTTTCTACAAATCACTCCATAACAATTGGTGGAATGGTTCCTATAAAATGCCATGGCTGAATTCCTTCCCATTTCTTGCCTCTGTCCTTTCTTGCCTCTAATGACCTCTACATCGAGACGTAAAGCCATACAAAAAACAATAACTGCAGTTTCAGTTGCAATTATAAACAGAACTGTTGGGATCATTTCCTCATATAACAAGTGTTGTGTCAGTATATGGTATAAATAAGCTACCATAGGGAAAATAACTTGTAACTTTCCACAGATGGTGGCTGGAGGACCAGACGACCATGAAAAAATACAATTCACAATATTTGAGGTAATAACCTTAGTTATGCAGGTGACAAGACATAAGGCAAGGGGAAAGATATGTGCACATCCAGAGCTGTCACATCGTTCTTCCTGCCTTATGTCTTGCCTCCTGCATGACTAAAGTTATTAACCGAAGCAGTAAGTGACTAGTTATTTTTCTTATCCTTTTCAGTACTAAACAGCAGTTCATTGTCGCCATTAGCCAATAAAGGATATAAGTTGTTTAAGTGTATTTTAATTGATATCTGTTTTGTTTTATGAACTGAATAAGTAATCAGTATAAGTCTAGTTTTTTTACTGGTTGACATTACATCAAAACATTTATATCACTGCAACTATGTAATAAATGATAGATCAATGTTTCAGACATCAAAATTTTTGACATGACACTAATCATCTCAGATAGACAAGGTCTGTTTAGCGAGAGTGAAAATTTGTCTGTCAGTTCTGAAATACAGAGCCTGTGGAAATGTGTGGGGCTGACATTTGAGAAAAAGTGGGTTCAAATTCTTTCTTGTACATCCATCCAAATTTAAATTTTCCATGGTTTCTTAAAATCACACCAGGCAAATGCCATGATGTTTCCTTCAGAAGGCCATGGCCTTATTCCTTTCCATTCATTACTCATAATGCTCTCCTCGACGAAGATTAAAGCCATAAAAAAAAAAAAAAAAAAAAAAAAAAAAAAAGCCTGAAGAAGAATAAAATAAAATTAAGCTCAGTCTACTGTTGAATATTTTTGCATTGCTTTACAAGCAGAATAAATAAGACTGAGTAACAGACTATTTGCTGATAATGTGGAAAGGATGAAGAAAGTAAACTTAAAGCTTGAAGGTCGGAGAGTTGCACTGACAAAAATACAACCCAAGAAAGAAAATATTCATGTGACTAAGTTTATTGCAGTCATAGGTTTCAATTTGTACTTGTTTAATTAAGGAGGCCACCTAAAATAATATATTTTTTCATGTAGTATTTTGTGATCACCAAGTTCTGCCATGTTCAGATTTGTAAGTGATCAGTGTACTTTCTCTTTCCTTCCCACATTAACATCACCTCATGGCATTGCTTCCCATTCCATTATTTTATGAGATTTTTACGGATAAATCATAGCTGCAGCAAAATAGCCTGATGTTACCATAAAAAGTTCTAAAGGCAACTTATATATTCATTTTTTAAAATTATTTTTTCATTTTAAGAACTGTGCAAGACTTGTTTATTTAATATTGATTTACTATTGAGAGGAAAGGCAAAGTAGATTCATCACTTGCCAGTTTTGAGGGGAAGAGGCCTATAAGACATAAAATACTACACAAAAATACAAAATTTTGGGCTATGTAACCCAAGATGATGTGTTTTATTTTGTTGTGTAGATTATTTGTCACTGCAGCCCTCCTCCCTTCAACTTCGGTGACTGAAGGGCGTACTTAATGTTTTCATATTAATATCAACTCTCAGCATTTCATCAGGCTCCATTGTGGCTGTTAATGTTGATCTAATTGTTTTCATATTTTGATTTATTTTTGTGTGTTACTGAACTTAATAGTTAATATTTAGTTTCAGATAATTGCAAAAAGTGTTAACTTTAAGAATTGCAATACTTTCAATCCTTTATATCGTTTGTACTTGCTACGATTTTAAAAGGTAGTATGTGGAACAGTTATCTTAGATCTATTTCTTCGTTCTCCTACTAATTTTATAAGTAATTCCTCCATACTTAAGTGGTGCCTAGGCCATTGAAATATCACGTCTGGCTGAAGTTAGAAATTTATTGTGGAAGTTAATTAATAATGGCTGAGTTTATTCAAAATTGCCATTTTCTCTGTCCACTTACTTACGAATTGCGTACTCTTTTACCACAGATTGTTTGTCTTTTCAGTATATGTTGCTTAGCACCTCACTTGATACTTATCTCATTCCCTGATTCCACTCCCTCATGCCTTGAACTCACATTTTAATTTTCGATGTCATACTCCATAATTCTTTGTTAGTCATTCACCATAGGCGAAGGCAGGAAGGCCGCAATGAATACATCTATATTCAGAGGGTTGAAAGGTGGGGTTGAAAAAAATGTACGAAGAATTTGATAAACAATAATTATAATCTCAGTAATGGTAGGTAAAATTAAGATTAACTTAATAAAAATTTAATAAAATTAAAACAAAACAAATACTGATTGACTAAAATAAATAAATAAATTGCATATCTCCATACAAAAAAGGCAGTGTTCATATATGTGTCCACTATGGATTATTGATTTATCCACGGTTTTCTGCAAAATGGTCCACATTGTCTTGGAAAGGTTTAAAGCTATTGAAATCTCAATCTGACAAGTAGAAAGAAACCATCACTCACTCAAAAGAAGAATTAGTTCAATGTGTACTCAAGATGGCAAAGGAAAAATCATTTCTTATTTCAATGGCACTGGCAAGTTTGCATGCACAAAATAATATTGTGATTTAAAGCTATTGAAATCCTTCATCAGACCAGTAGAAAAAAATCATCACTTACTAGAAAGAAGAATTGGGTCAATTAATACACTGGGTGGTACAGGGAAAAAAGAAATTTCTTATTTTAATGGTACTGGCAACCTGTCAGAAACAGAATTGATACCAGTGTTAGAGAATACAGCTTAGTCTGAGCTATGACCGTTTATGTAGCCTAAGGAGTATACTGTCATTTGGTCGCCATCTAGGTTGGTAACCTCAACTAGAAAAGGTATATGACAAAATAAAGTTCACTGCGTCTCAAAAATAATTCTAACAACACTGTATTCTTCCAAAATTTACATAGTTCATAGACCAATCTACAGCAATCGGTTCTTCTTCTCCAAATAACTGATTGCAGGTTTAGATCAGTTAAACCATGCACGGTCAACACCTATAACCCCTGAACAGAAGTCGGTTACATGAGAGTGAGGCTACTACAACACGAACACTTTCAAAAATTTCAAGATGTTTGACTATCTGGTTCCACTTCCTGTATTGCGTATTGCCTATCTCCTACATGTCACATCAAAAACGGTTGTAAGTTTCTGCTTCAAGTGCTCATAACCAGCTGTCCTCACTCCGGCTTTGGGAGGTCTTTAAATAACTGTGGCCAAGTGTTGCGCAAGAATACCAGAACTTGTGAAATATCAAAATTTTCTGAAATAATTTATTTCCCAATCGACTTGAAAATTTGGTGAGAGGTAGTCCAAGGTCTAAATGTCGAAAGCAATCCTAGTAAAAAAATTTTCTATCTCTTGTAGATTTCCCATAAAATATATTAAATAAATGTTGCCAAAAATTTGCTCTCACATTTGCAGTATGAAACTAGTTTTAAAATGATCTGCTCCTCCTCTTCTATCTTGTTTTGTAAAAATTTGTGTAAAATTGCAAAAAATCTATATCT
Organism: Vandiemenella viatica; assembly: GCA_031002005.1. Lineage (NCBI taxonomy): Eukaryota > Metazoa > Arthropoda > Insecta > Orthoptera > Morabidae > Vandiemenella > Vandiemenella viatica. The sequence goes on along the minus strand of JARYHS010009186.1, from coordinate 75,317,985 downwards.
TCAAAAATATTAACGCTACAAGTCTGAAATGTGTTCCAAATGATTCAATGTTAAATTTCCTATAAAGTGATGACACTTTGAAACTGTTAAACTTCTTCATTAATCTATTATTTAATATTCCTAAAATTCCTCCCCCTCCCAGAAAATTGACTCTAACAAGTTTAGCAACTTCCGGGATCCATTTCTATCAAATTTACATTAATTTACTTTTTTTGATTCCAGCCAAAGGTGCTTCATGGATTTTGGTAAAACTTATGCATTTTACTCAGAAAAAAATTTCCTTTCATCAGATCACAGTCCCCCCTCTGAATTTAATTACATACTCCTACGTAAAATTTGAACTTTCAGCATATGTTTGATGATTTTACATGAAACTTTCCAAAAACAACACTTAACTTTTGTTTATTCCTCTCAAACTTTTATATAATGAGTAATGAAAGTTTATGCATCTTCTGAGCTATAAATCATTCTAGTAGCTAGAAAACTATGCTCTCAGGAATTATTTATCTGATTTTCTGATTTTGGAAACCATGAGAAGTTCAAATATCTTGTCAGTGCAATGTTCTACCTATGAAGTGACATATTTCATTTTGCTTCTTGTGACCCAATGTACCTATGCAGAAATAAAATTTTTCCATTATGTGACTAAAATTTATATACGCTACGATTTAATATCACAATATACCTCTACTTAACACTTAAAACTTGCAAGAAAATGTCTTTAAATATATTTCACAACAGAATTGAAGTTAGCTCGGTATTCTTTAAACAAATTTTGTTGATATAATGACAAAATTTTTGTTATATTACAAACCGTACATGCACAAAATAATATTGTTATTTAATGCTCAGTTAAAAATCATTACTCACAAGAAGAACTGGTTCAATATGTACAACAGGTGGCACAGGAAAATCATTGCTTATTTCAGTGTTAGCTATAACCAGAGGCGCACAAAATAATACAAAGAGTATCAAAAAGAATCATCCAATTTGGCACGTCTATATTTCTGAATATAATAAGCATAAACAATTTTTTTTTTTACGAACGGGAAACTCAAAAAAAAAAAAAAAATTTTTGTACCTTTTCATAGGTATTCTATGTGCCCCCATTGAGATGCATGGCATATGTCAATGCGGTATTCAAATTCCTCCCACACTGCAGTGAGCTTTTCATGAGTGACAGCTTTCACAGCTGCTGTTATGCGATGTCTCAGTTCATTCATTGTTGTTGGTAACGGAGGCACATAGAGTCTTTTATAAACCCCCACAAGAAATAATCACATACAGTTAGGTCCGATAACCTTGGAGGTCAGTAAATGTAAGGCTAAATCATTTGGTCCAGTGCGACCGATCCATTTTTTATTAATCCCTTGATTTAAAAATTCCCGCACTTCCAGATGCCAGTGTGGTGGTGTCCCATCCTGTTGGTAAATGATGTCGTTCAAATCAGTCTCCAACTGTGGGAAAAGAAAGTTCTGAAGCATATCGAGATATGTGCTCCCTGTAACAGTGTTCTTGGCAAAGAAAAATGGACAGTACACCTTTTACACCAACACATTCAATTTTGGAGATTCCCTCTCATGTTCTACAACTTCATGTGGTTGTTCTGTACCCCATATTCACACATTATGATGGTTCACCTTACCATTTAAATGGAATTTTGCCTCGTCACTAAACACTAAGCATGGAAGAAAACTGTCATCCTCCATCTTGCCAAGAACGAAATTACATAACTTTACACATTGTTGATTGTTGGCTGTCTGGGTAGCGCTGCGTCATGTTTCTTGAAACCGACGTTTAGACCCTCTTTCTGGGGTCTTCTTCCAGGGCAGAACTGCGTCTTCGGTCAGCGAGTGGTCTTGTTTTATAGCTGAGGCCCGCGTCCGTCTAGATGGTTCGATTTGTCCGGCCAATCAAAGGTCCGAGCCGTCACGTGGTTCGTTGGCCTGGCGGGGAGCGGCGCGGTCTGGTGGGAGGTGACACGTGACATGCTCTCTCCGCAACAGCGAGAGCCAGGCGTCGTGCAATTTCAGCCCGTTGTCTTCGTTGATATTGTTTGGGCATTTTGCAATTTCTAACGCCTCCTTTATCCTCCTTGGCCACCATTTATCCTCACGCACTATAAGTGTGGTGTTTTCAAAGTCTATTGCGTGATTGGTTTCAGCTGCATGCCGTGCAATGGCGGATTTATCAGTGTTATTCGATTTATAGTTGCGGATGTGCTCATGCAGCCTCTCCCTTATAGTGCGCCCCATCTCTCCTATGTACACCCGACCACAGGTGCACGGAATCTCATACACCCCGGCAGCCTCTAGTCGAGGCAGTCTGTCCTTGACCTTGACGAGCTGGTTACTGACTTTGCTGTGCGGTTTGTAGACAGGTTTTATGTAGACTTTTTTGAACAGCTCTCCGATTCTGTCAGTAATGCCACTTATGTGGGGTAAAACCACAACTTGGTGTTCCTGAGAGGTGGCTTGGTTAGATGTTGAACTGGCGTTTTTATCTGTCATGGCTGCATGTAATGCCCGTCTAATACAATTATTATGGTAGCCATTGGACTTGAATGTGTGTTGCAGTGCCTCCAACTCCGTCGTCAAACTGTTTGCGTCACACGTCTTTCGTCGCTCTTGTACACAAGGTCATGAGGACGCCTCTTTTTGTTGCTGGGTGGTGGTGCGATGCGGCATGTAGATATCTGTTTGTGTGTGTCGGCTTCCGATACACTGAGTGTCCAAGGGACCCGTCGTCACGTTTGGTTACTAGCACGTCTAGGAACGGCAGCTGTCCTCGTTCCTCCATTTCCATGGTAAAATTAATTTTAGGATGTGCTTTATTTATATAATCCAGGAATTTGTCAAGGGCACTTCGTCCATGGGGCCAAACAACAAAAGTGTCGTCAACATAGCGTAACCACAGCAGCGGTTTGAGGGGTGTGTTGGAGCAGCCATGGGCTCACCGCTTTCGCCGATAACGGCGGACATCTTTATGGAGGCGCTGGAGACCGAAATGTTGGATAACGCGCCCCTCAAACCGCTGCTGTGGTTACGCTATGTTGACGACACTTTTGTTGTTTGGCCCCATGGACGAAGTGCCCTTGACAAATTCCTGGATTATATAAATAAAGCACATCCTAAAATTAAATTTACCATGGAAACGGAGGAACGAGGACAGCTGCCGTTCCTAGACGTGCTAGTGACCAAACGTGACAACGGGTCCCTTGGACACTCAGTGTATCGGAAGCCGACACACACAAACAGATATCTACATGCCGCATCGCACCACCACCCAGCAACAAAAAGAGGCGTCCTCATGACCTTGGGTACAAGAGCGACAAAAGTGTGTGACGCAAACAGTTTGACGACGGAGTTGGAGGCACTGCAACACACATTCAAGTCCAATGGCTACCATAATAATTGTATTAGACGGGCATTACATGCAGCCATGACAGATAAAAACGCCAGTTCAACATCTAACCAAGCCACCTCTCAGGAACACCAAGTTGTGGTTTTACCCCACATAAGTGGCATTACTGACAGAATCGGAGAGCTGTTCAAAAAAGTCTACATAAAACCTGTCTACAAACCGCACAGCAAAGTCAGTAACCAGCTCGTCAAGGTCAAGGACAGACTGCCTCGACTAGAGGCTGCCGGGGTGTATGAGATTCCGTGCACCTGTGGTCGGGTGTACATAGGAGAGATGGGGCGCACTATAAGGGAGAGGCTGCATGAGCACATCCGCAACTATAAATCGAATAACACTGATAAATCCGCCATTGCACGGCATGCAGCTGAAACCAATCACGCAATAGACTTTGAAAACACCACACTTATAGTGCGTGAGGATAAATGGTGGCCAAGGAGGATAAAGGAGGCGTTAGAAATTGCAAAATGCCCAAACAATATCAACGAAGACAACGGGCTGAAATTGCACGACGCCTGGCTCTCGCTGTTGCGGAGAGAGCATGTCACGTGTCACCTCCCACCAGACCGCGCCGCTCCCCGCCAGGCCAACGAACCACGTGACGGCTCGGACCTTTGATTGGCCGGACAAATCGAACCATCTAGACGGACGCGGGCCTCGGCTATAAAACAAGACCACTCGCTGACCGAAGACGCAGTTCTGCCCTGGAAGAAGACCCCAGAATGAGGGTCGAAACGTCGGTTTCAAGAAACATGACGCGGCGCCACCCGGACAGCCAAGAATCAACTGACGCTGGCCGCGGAAGCCTACGATTACAGTTTACACATTGTTGTTTGTCACCTTCACGAAGAGTTTGTGGTAGCTGAATTTTGTATGGTTTCATGTGTAAACATTGACGCAACACACGCCAGACGGACATTGGGGGCATGATGAGCTGTCGAGCTGCATGGCGAATGGATTTCTGTAGACTCCTTGTGAATTTATGGCGGATGCATTCAACGTCTGCATCAGACACTTGGCGGCGGCCCGGCGATTTGCTTTTACACAAACAATCTGTTTCTTGGAATTATTCATGCCATCATCTAATGCTCTGTGCAGTAGGAGGATCCACACCATACCTAGTACAAAAGTCACGCTGAACAGTTGTTACTGAAGCACACTGTGCAAAACGTAGAACACAAAATGCTTTCTGTAGTCCCGACTCCATTTTTACTAGAACTGAAATTGGCACACACTGCTGCTACCTAACGGGAACCGTGTAAAACTCGATAGTTTGCTCTTTCCATCATTACATTGTTCATGCACATATCTCAAATAACAAAATAGTTACGATTTTTTAAAAATCGGATGATTCTTTTTGATACACCCTGCAATGGCAACCATATCATGTTGATCGATTCTTTTGAATGGATGTTGGACAGTACATTCAGAATGTAAATTGACATTGAATATATGGAACAGGGACCAACATGAAACTTTTTTTTAAAAAAAAAAAAAAAAAAAAAAAAAAAAAAAAAAAAAAAAAAAAAAAAAAAAAACAGCAGGAATGATTAATGTATTCCAGAATTCTAAGATGATGATATGAGTTGAGTTTACAATGGAATCTGAAAAATTGTTGGTAACATTGGATCAAATATTTTGAGATTTACATGAAAACGAATGGTCAGTCAGTGGTGCACTAATATTTTTAGCAGGTAATTTTTGATAGACATTTCCTACTATTCCACGTTCAACACCAGCTGATTAACAAAATATGTGGGTTTTTTAAAAAGAAAAAACAAAAACACATTTGTGGAGACATGTTAATAAATTTTTATTGATGACAAATGTGTGTTAAATTACATAACTATCCTCCTGTGAAGCATTTTGCTATAAAATTAATGGATATTGGGAAATTACCTCATAGACAATTATACATTGCAGACTCCCATTTAGGACAACAAGGGTTTTTGGTAATATACAGGGTCTATACCAAAAGTAGTAGGACTGATTTTTTTTATTTTTTTTTTTGTTGAAGATATGTTTACAATTCCTTAATACTCTTCGAAATAGCACCCTTGGCCAGCTACACACTTAGAATTACGCTTCTGCCATTGGTCGTACGCCTTCTGGAAGTCAGATTTGGGGACGCTGTTGAGAGCCCTCGTCGATGCTGCTTGAACGTCCTGAATCGAGTCAAACCGCTGTCTCTTCAGCTGCCTTTTCATCTGTGGCAATAAAAAAAAAGTCAGTTGGAGCCAGATTGGGTCTGTAGGCAGGGTGTAGCAACGTGGCAATGCTGAATTGGGCCAACAGTTGCCTTCCATGTCCTCCTGTCCAACGAAGGCTTGCATGAGCAAATCAAAGAACAAGAAAATGCTGATTGTGTTTTTTGACTGTCGCGGGGTGATTCATAAGGAGTTTGTTTCCCATGGGGAAACTATCAATTCAAACTTTTACGTGCAAGTGCCAGCCAGCCTGCGAGACTGAGTGAATCACATCTGACCAGCCATCTCCGCCAACTGGACTCTCCTTCACGACAATGCGCCGTGCCAAGTCGCACCATCATGATGCAAATGTTGGCCCGATTCGACATTGCCGCATTGCTGCAACCCGCCTACAGTCCTGATCTGGCTCCATCTGACTTTTTTTTACTCATATGGATGAAAAGGCAGCTGCAGGGACAGTGGTTTGACTCAATTCAAGGCTCTCAACAGCGTCCTCGAATCTGACTTCCAGAAGGCATATGGCCAATGGCTGCAGCATAATTCTAAGTGTGTAGCTGCCCAAGGGTGCTATTTCGAAGAGGATTAAGGAATTGTAAACATATCTTCCATTTTTTCAGTCCTACTACTTTGGTATTGATCTTGTATAAGGTCTATACCAAAAGTAGTAGGACTGATTTAAAAAAAAATTGAAGATATGTTTACAATTCCTTAATCCTCTTCAAAATAGCACCCTTGGGCAGCTACACACTTAGAATTACGCTGCTGCCATTGGCCGTACGCCTTCTGGAAGTCAGATTTGGGGACGCTGTTGACAGCCCTCATCGATGCTGCTTGATCGTCCTGAATTGACTCAAACCGATGTCCCTTCAGCTGCTTTTTCATCTGTGTGAGTAAAAAAGAGTCAGATGGAGCCAGATCGGGATTGTAGGCGGGGTGCAGCAACGCGTCAATGTCGAATCGGCCCAACAGTTGCCTCATGACGGCATGCCTTGACAAGGCACATTGTCGTGATGCCGTGTCCAGTTGTCGAAGATGACTTGTCAGACGCGATTCACTCGGTCTCGCAGGCGGTTTAGCACTTGCATTTAAAAGTTCGAATTGACAGTTTCCCCAGGGGCAACGAACTCCTAATGAATTACTCCACAACAGTCAAAAAACACGATCAGCATTGTCTTGATCTTTGATTTGCTCATGCGAGCCTTCGTTGGACGGGAAGACGTGGAAGGGATCTGTTGGCCCGATTTGGCGTTGCCAAGTTGCTGCACCCCGCCTACAGTCCCAATCTGGCTCCAACTGACTTTTTTTTTTATTCCCACGGATGAAAAGGTAGCTGAAGGGACAGCAGTTTGACTCGATTCAGGACGTTCAAGCAGCATTGACGTGGGTTCTCAACAGCATCCCCAAATCTGACTTCCAGAAGCGTAATTCTAAGTAAATAAAATCAGTCCTACTACTTTTGGTATTGACCTTGTATATATCATGTGGAACCGTCAAAAACTTTCTGTATCCAAAAGCATTGCAACTAACTTCAAATTGAATAAAAATGGTAATTACAATTTAAGCAATCAAAAACATAAAATATTTAAATATCTAAATTGAGCAATAGTGAAGTATTGCTGGGTCAGCTAGTTTATAATAAAAGTGAGTGATGGGTTTGCTGGTGGAGTCTTAAGGAAACCTTAGGTCAGTAGGATTCCTGGTGTCGGTGATATGTTCGTAAGCTAGTTCCCATCGAGGGTGATCAGAATGGGTAGGAGTTTCTGAAAAAACTCTCACAACACTTGTTGTTAAACAATTGTTGTGATTGTTAGAGTGATGGGAATTGGCACTGGCCATTACTGAATGGTCTAGTTTCCCAATAATAAGAACCTGTTCAGTGAAGGTACTTCATAAATGAGGTATGTAATATTACAAGTGGAATGTACAATTATAGGAAAAGAATCCCTTATGGTGGGATTGGAACATGAAGTGGTGGCTGGATGCATTCTGCAAGCATGGGAAGATCGTGGTGGTATTCTTTGCGAGTCAAAAGGTGGGTATTTGTGGACTAATACGTTCTAGAGATTTGGTGGTCTGAAGCATGTGTATGGGACAGTATTATGGTAGAATTATGGAAGAAGGGTTCATATTTCAGGGTAGGAACAAAGAAAGTCATGCCTATGGCTAAAGATCTGATGGACTCGAGAACAGGAGAAAACTGGATGATGAATTTTGGGCTGCAGTCAGCTTTAGGAGCTGCAGTTGTTTTTATTAAAGATCAGGCAGGTAGCAGTCCTAAATGAAGAATTGTTACATTCTGAGAATACGTGGAAAGTAATTCAAGATCAGAACAGCTGCATCTGCCATTGGTTGTGAAACTATGTGGAAGGAAAATTTTGGTGTTAAGTGTATGAAAACAGTTTAAGTGTAGGTACTGTTGCAAATTTATTAGCTTGATGAGTACAGAGCTGTGGAGGTCTAAATTTTATATACAACCTCCCATGAATGACCTTGCAAGATGAATTCATCATTAAATGATATACTAAAATATTTATATTTTATGCCTGTAACTAGCATTCCCTGTTCATTACTTAACCATATAAAATCTTTATTTGGATAAAAGGGTTATACAGTTGAACAACTTAATATGAATTCAAACACACAGAGAGACTTTGGGTATGCAATTACAGATTTACTGTCTTTAATCATTTATTTTGTTCATTGTCTCACTTGTTTTCGAATCGACAGTAAGTGATAATTTGCTCCACAGATTTACTGTAGCATAAATTAATTGTCTTGAGATCTTAAGTTAAATCGAGACAGGTAACTTTAATCTTTTATTTAGTACAAGATGTCTCACAAAAGCCCCAAAATTTTGTTGAACACACATGAAAATCTTCTTTAGTAAAAGTGTGGTGAAAAGGGGGGGGGGGTAGAGTTTGGCATTTTATGCACTAAAATCATTGTAAAATATTATTTGAACCTCAACTGTGCAAAAATTTCTCCATTCACATTTTCACTTGATTGTTTCACAAAAAAGAAGAAAAAAAAAATTTCAATAACAATGATATAGTCTCTACTTTGCTCATAGAGGACCAGAAATTTCTAAATTTCCTTTATAAGCTTTTCCTTATCCATCAAGTCATGGCTTCATCACTGTTAAAAAGTAATCTGAACATATTAGGTGCAGTGAAGTGTTGTTTGGTGGTCAATACTGTGTTGTTTGGACACCAACAATTGACCAACTGACAATTTAGCCAAGTGTGACTTAACTTTATTTACCAGAGCTACATCCTTCCTTCTACCGCTAAAAAAATACCAGCTGGCAGTTTTTCATTTTCACCAGTATGTTCAATGATCCAGAACTATACATGCTTTTATTCACAAAAATGAAATGTTAAATTGCTTTTGCAAGTTAGCAAGTAGAAAGAATTTATTCATTTTATTTTTTATCTTGGTCTACTCAGACATTTTCAAACCTTCTGAAAAAAAAGAAAACTTTTTTTTTTGGTTCAGTAACTGGTTCAAGCTGTTACCAGTCTCACAGATTATATCACTGAATTAAACGAATTCTGCCAGGAAGAACAAAACTATTTCCTGGTCATCTGTTGTTGCCCTTGTTGAATCATCAGCTTGGAAATGTAACAATCTTATTTATAAACACAGATGGGCAGAAAATCGTTAATCGTTAATTAATAATGAAGTTAGCAAAATTGCAAAAATTTAACTTTTATGTTAACCTAAAAAATTGTTAATGGTCTTATTAACTTCCATTAAATTGAACTACCATTAACTTTAGTCCGTTACATTAATATTCGACACATTTGGTATGTTTGAATTACACGGCACACCACGCTTGTACATTCGGCGAGTCGGATGGCGAACGAATTAGGTAATACGAAGTGTGAGTGTGATGCATATACAACTGTTATGCTAGGCATAGCATGGGTATGAGCAGGAAAGCTAGAGTTTTGGGGCGTTTATATTTTATGTCTGCAAACCGGCGCTCACTACTCATTTCTAATTCAATCAGTGATTGTTTTAGTATTTTTATAATCTAACTTTTTTTACTGCCAGAAAAATGTCGCTTTTTAGTTGGTATTGGTTTGGTATTCATTAGCGAAATAAGTTATTCTGACATTCATTAAATGATTATGTCATGAAAACCGAAGATCTTCAATCCATTAGTGAAAGCACCAACGCTGACAATAGCTATTAGAATATTAAAAATCCTTGGCCTCATTTGCATTTAAATAAAAACTGGGAGAACAGATAATTTATGAATTCAAACTGTGTTTGGCTAAACCTTCTACAATCAAGGCTTATGTGTCTAGCCTTAATAATCCTAAACAACATATGAAAAAGAATGCATATATTCAAATATGGACAGTTTGAAGAAAAAGTAAAAGCAGGGCCAACTCGTGGGAAGAAAGAAAAATAATTCAAATCCTTTTTCAAGTGTTGTGGCTTCTGATGTAAACAGCAGCAGGATTGATTTTTTTCTTTGCCATCTGCTAATAAAAGTTTGTCAATACATTTAGCATCATAGCTACCCAAACTGTCATATTCCAAGCTGGTGTGGACCAATGTATTGTAAACATTTTCGTTTTCAGCATGATTCCACTACATGTTGAAGAATCCGATATGTTTGAGAAACTGGTGAAAACCAGTATAAACTCAATATCCAGAAGGATGTATTATTGATTCACATCATAGTATATAGCATCTTGGTATTGCTTGCAGTAACACCTACTGCAATACATAAACATCAGTTCCACTTTTGGATTGTTAACTTTTAATGGTTATCTTTAACTTGTGTTTAATTTGCAAACATGTAACACTTTAACAATTATCGAAGTTAAATTTTTAAGTATCAGATTAACGAAGTTAACTTTTTGATTAACTGTGCCCACTTAAGTTTAAATAAGTATGTAGATATAAATAAGGAGAGAGGAGGTACTATCACAGATGATGTCAGGATGGCATAGAAATGCTAAAAACATGAACATGGAGCTATAAAATTTTTTGGGGGTAAAACCTTTTTCAACAGGGAACACTTATCTAGTCACTGCACACAATATATTACAAGCTGTGAACTACTGGTAATCATTATTCTCTTAATGATCAACATTATTATAATACATAAGAGGTCCGGGGAGCATATGGTTCCATATTTCAATTTCTAGCAAGCCGTAGCTTGTCAAAACATAATAGCAACTGTATTTATGTAGCTATGATTATAGAGTACATTGATGTGGGTTTTCAACCATGTAATTAACCACCTTACCAATTAAGATCTCTTAACAAAAAATTTCTTTTGTGTAGTATGTCTATTTTGCTGTCATCAATACATTTGCTATGGTAAGTTATGGCTCTTTCTCTAACTTTAGCTTGATTATACTAATCTTCCTTCCGGTACTGTGTAGTAACTTTAATTTTTATATTTCTCTGACTCACATGGTTATTCCTATCATTCCTGAGGTTTAGTGTGAAGCTGTTTATCAATAACAAGGCACCCTATTAACAATAAAGGACAAATAGAATGTAATTTTGCTTTTTATTCATGGCATTTTATATTGGAATAGATACATGAGTAAAGGTCTTCGAAAAAGAAGTACTTTTTTCCCTTGTGCTGACATATAAGATTGAATTAAATTAAATTTTGCTGTTGGATTAAAACCATTATGTTTAATTTCATGTTAATAATTGAAGTTACAGCGAAAAGTATTAAGCTTGGAGTTCTCTATCATAGTGAGATGAAAATCTCCATATGTCCTTGGGCTTTGATCAAACATTTATTGTTGTGTCCACATCTGATGTGTATTCTTCACCTTGCATTCACCATGTTTGGTAAGCTTTTTGTTTTCTTCCTATTAGAATCCTTATTTATACCACTATCTAATCCCTTTGTACTTATGTGTAGGGAAAAAAAAAAAATCCACCCTTATTCTCAATTGAGTAAATACTATCAACAATAAATATTTGTAACATAAATTAATAATTTCCAATTAATCTATATAAATAAAAATGAAGTGCTGTTCATTGGTAATGATGGCATCACTTGAGAATGGCTGGTCTGATTAAGCTATTTTAAAAATGTTCTTAATGGTCCGAATAAGGTTTATAGAGAAAGAATTATTGGAAAAGTTGCCCAGAAAATTGGAAAATTCAGGAAAAATTGAAAGTGCATTTTTCTATGGACCAATTTGACTATTATTTTTTTTTTTTTAAAATGTTTGTGATATTCTGATAAAGGTTTTTAGAGAAAGAAAAATTGAGAAAGTTGCCTGGAAAATTGGGGAATTCAGGGAAAACTGGAAGCACTGTTTTCTGTGGATGGATTTGGTTATCTTTTTTTTTTTTTTTTTTAAGTGTTGTAATAGTCAGAATAAGGATTTTAAGAAAAAAAGTTGCCCGGAATATTGGAAAATTTGCGAAAAATCTGAAAGTGCTCTTTTCAATGGACTGATTTTGTTATTATTTTTTAAATGTTCATAATTGTCTGAATAAGGTTTTTAGAAAAAAGAGAAATTGAAAAAGTTGCTAGGAAAATTGGTAAATTTTGAGAAAACTGCAAGTGTTTTTATTTTATTGGATTTTTGGACGAACTCAAGATCATAACTCATAGGTCGAATGATGGATAAGTATAATTATTTTTTGATTTGTTCCTTATGCTCCTGGGATGAATATAATTCAATTAAATATTTTCTAGTGAAAAAAATTGCAAAATCTGGAGAAAAAAACCGGAAAAAAATTCCAGTTTAAATTAAAATAAAATTACCTTTGTTTTTATTTTTATGTTGTTTCACGATCTGTCCAATAAATGTAGTTATTTTATTTCTATTCCACTGACATTAATTGAGGAGATGTGCTTGATGATATCAATCAAGGTATTACCTCAATTAATTACGACAGTGTCCAATTGTCCGATGCTCGACACGTTGAATGAAAGAGTTGGAATGCAAAAAAACAACATGATTGTGATGCATTGAGAGAATTTGTTGGAACAAATGTTTCACTGTTGAACTGGTAACAAAAATATGCTCATGAAAGTTGTGAATGATGGAACTAGAGGGATTTTCTTGTCAGACATTCCTGGTGGAACCAGGGCTGGCACCAGGATTCTTAGGTTTCCGGGCAAGTGTTCTTAGCCCCTCCCCACTTCCCATCCCCCAAAAAGCTTTTAATTTAAACTCTGTTATATATATATATATATATAATTCCAGAAAATTATAAATCAGAAATGTTAGAAATGTAGGTGGCAATTTGAAAACTTGCGTTTGTTTTCTATTTAGATAGGCATCCAGGCCAGGTGGACCCCCTTTCGGGGTCTAGGGCCCCAGGTACTTTTGCCCCGCTTACCCCTCCCTAACGCTAGCCCTGGGTGGAATTAGAAAAACTTTTTAATCTCATTGATTTTTGCAATGATTTGCTCACAGTATGAAATTTCTCTTGCACTTGCTTCATCAGGAACTGCAGTTTCATTGTTTGAAGGCAGTCAGACAGCTCATTCAGCATTCAGTTTGTCATTGCATATGCATATCAATGAAACCCCAACATCAGACTTTTGAAGAACTATGCGATGGCCAAATTGCAGCATTGTGAATTGATTGTTTGGGATGGAGGCATTAGATCGAACAATGGAAGATCTACAAAACAATCAAAACTGGTTTGGTGGTGCGATGATCGAAATGTAAATGAAATATGTTGAGATTCGTTGAGATTTCAAATTTAATGGAAGAAAATAAATCATTTGGTTAACATGAAATTTTACTTAATTTAATTGTGATTTAAATTTTGTAACAAAACTGCAAAGTTGATCACACTCCATGCACATCACATTTCCAGCAGTTCATTGGCATACTACCAATAGAATTCATTTTCCATGTAAAGTTTTCTATTGGCATACTCTTGTACTCCTCCTCAATTTGAATAACCATGGACACAATCATTAATAAATACAATGATCACTCAGAAATAGGTTATTCCCCTCATTTTTACTTTGTTTACAAGTTTTCAACAGCTATTTAAAATTTATTGAAATTTGTTCATTTCTAATGTCATCAGTAACTTCCCCATTGGTCATACATAGACTTATTATAGCAGTGATTTTTCATAAATTTCCTGGATATAATCTTAAGACAGCATTTTACAGTAAATATCACAGACAGTTTCGAAAATTTAATGTGTTCGAAGTTATAATAACAATTTAATAAATTACATTGCAGTACCTTTGGGAAGCAGGATGGGGAGCAGATGGAAAAATAATTGGTATCACTGAACCTCGACGTGTAGCAGCTACTACTTTGGCAATGCGAGTTGCTGAGGAGAAAGGTTGCTCTGTAGGCCAGCTTGTTGGATATAGCATTCGTTTTGATGACAAGTTTGATGCCAATGATACTAAAATAAAGGTAAATTTTTTTAAATTTTTATTATTATTATTATCATTATTTCAATTGAAAAGCAATTTGATATATAATTTATGTTTGTATTCTATGGTATTGATTTTGAGATCATTGCAATATAATCATTCCTAATACTAATCTTTAGTGTTAATGTTTTTATTATTGTTATTTTTTAAACTTAGTGGTGTGCTATTTCATATGTTACTTATATTTATACTTTCTGCCAGTAACATAATTCACCCATCTTGTATATTTTGTGTTTAGTCTGTGCCATTTAAAATTTTTCGTATGTGTTGATGGAAGTGATACATAATTCCTTAACTTTTTTTTAAATTAATTTTTTTTTTTTTTTCTGTGACAGCATACTCAATTTTTATAGTTGTTTACAAAGACTTTTTACTTGTGTCCATGTTATGTATCTGAAAGGAATACTTCCTCTTGTTCTTTCGTACAGCTTAATGATGCAAATGCCAGCGTACAGGAAATTGTTTAGTATGATAGGATTTGAAGTTTTTAATAAAATGATATAGAAAGGAAGCATAATCTTCCAGCACTGACAATAATGTGGCACATGAAAACACAAAGCCACAGGCAAACATAAGTACTTATACCCAGGTAAAAATCCTTTATTTGAAGATTCAAAATATGCTGCATGAATGAAGCCACTACAACCTACTTAAAACCCACTACTGGAAAAACATATCCAACCATTGGTCAGGTTGCCTTGGTCGTCCAAGTTCATATACTGGTCCCACCTCAAAGCTGTCCATCAGGTTTTCTGGTCACCAACAGATATTTTTTCTCACATACAAAGATTACAACTGTTGACGTGTTCTGACTTCAGAATTATTTGTATCTCTTCTTTGGATAGTCTCTATTGGTTTTCTGGTTTCAGAAGTCAAGCATCATACATGCTGATTACTTTCCTAATGAAGCCGATGATAATATTGTAAGGTCTGTGATTATAGAAAGAGTAAGTAGTCCATTTATTATGAAGTAATTCTGATGGGTATAGGAGTGTTCAGTTAATCAGCAAATATTGACAAATGTTATAGGTAAATTATAAAAAGGCACATATTTAAAATTGAATAGTTATTTCAGGAAATCATTTGGTATCATTGCAGTGGAGAGGAATTAGTAAGAGTTCATAGAAGCAATAAGAAAGGAGGAAGCAATCTTTTTTTGCTAACAAAAAAATTAAGAAGAGCACAGGACTAGAGCGTATGTTTGAATCCCTGTCTGGCCATCCAAATTTGTGTTTTTTATGGTTTTTCCAAATCACTCCAGGTGAATGCCATGATGCTTCCTTCAAAAAGGCCATGGCCAAATTCCTCCCCATTCCTTGTCACCAGTCCCATCCCACCTATAATGACCTCAGTCATCGATGAGGCATAAAGCAAAAAGTAAAAAAGAAAAAAAGATATAAAAAAAAAGAAAAGTAAACCAATCACCCACCATAGGTATAGCCAGGAAGGCTGTGATGAACATGAAAACACAAACACGTTTCACAGTAGTTTTGTAAAAACTTTAGTCATGTTGGATATTAGACATATATTTTATCCCCTTGGCATATGTCTCACCTCTAATTCTTTTTACCGAAATGTAGTAGAGTGTGTTTGAATTTTTGTGTTCATTGTGGTCCTCCTGCCTTTATCTTTTCTTTTACTTTCTTATCCTTCCTTATTATTACAGTTTTAACTGCTATTCTAAAAACAATAAATAAGAGTAAAAAATTATTAATATTTTGGTAATTTTTGTGTTTCAGTATATGACTGAAGGAATTTTATTAAGAGAGATGATGGCTGATCCTTTGTTACGAAACTATTGTGTCGTAATGTTGGATGAAGTTCATGAAAGAACATTGTTCACTGATATTGTTATGGGATTGCTTAAAAAGATTTTGAGAGTGAGTACAATTGTTTGTTATAAATATTAAAATTTATGTATGTTGGAATTTTCCAAACTAAAATCTGTTTCTAGAGTAATGTGTTATTGGTACATGCTAAGCTCAGCTTCGATGTAGTTGAATGTAATCATATAGGTAACTATTGAATTTTGATGTAACATGTAACAGCTCTCAGACTCAAATCCAGCCCTTTTATGAAATTTTAGCTTAAGAATTAGCGAGATGGGAGTTGGTTGTGGATTTGTATATTTTTCATGTGATTAATTGTGAATTTGTGGTATATTCGTTATGTAAATGAACATTATTTTATGGAGAGTAACTGTGTAAATGATATGTAATATGATCAAGGACAGTATCATGTATGAAACATTAATTAAAAGTTTGTAAGTGTTGATGTGAGCCACAGTGTTTGGAGGACATTTCTCAACGGTTTGGTCTGGTGTATGTTGATAATTTTGTATGTAAATGCTTGTACAGTGTTAACTTTGATTTTAAGGTGTTTTCTAATAGTTGTATAAATAATAAAGGAAGTGAAAATGACTCATCACTAACCAAGATTGAAGGCTGTGACAAATACGTATACAATATTTCAGTTTTACACCTTATTCATGTGCTAGGGACCGAGTCATATGGTTCGGGAGGTGTGCATATGCCAAAGTTTACCATATAAACATGGCCATTTGGTGAGTGATGAGTCATTTTGCGTATCCTTTGTAGTTTATATTGTTAAAATCATACTACATAAAAACATTCTTCTTGGGGTTTGTTGAATGTAGAAATTAATAAATCACCATAAGAAACTATGTTCCCGGAATTACTATTACTCGGCAGTATAGTCATAAATGCTTAATTATATGAAATTTTTACTGTATCCTATACCAGCAAAATAGTTTAACCAAGGTCATTCAGTCTGCATATTTCTGTCTTGCCCACTCCACCTCCTTGCCACTATGTTGATCTGGTGAGTTTGTGACATCTGATTTCTGCCGGCCATTCTTGTATACAGTCAATTTATTTCACTAATTTAAACCTTATTTGGATTATGTTAACTGTGTGATGTTGAGAAACAGAATCATTCATGTAGTGTGTTAACAGATAGAAGTTACATCAAGTGTCTGCAGGATGCCTGGATATTAAACCAAATTAAAGTCATTGTAGCAGATACTTCCAAAACATTTTTTTTTTTTTATCAATACAAGAGTTATTTCTTAAATAAGTTCTATTTTGTTATAAGAAGAAAAATACTGTAATTATCATTAAAATATATTTATTTCCACAGTCTACATTCTTTCATGTACTTTTATACATAATTTCCATTTTTGTTTAAACATTTGTCTCGCAGTTCAACAAGATTTTGAATTTTGACATCAAAGAAATCTGGCACCTGTAAAGAAGCCCAATCCATGACTGCAGTTGTCACTTCTTTATCATCATTGAATTGCTGACAACCAAGGAATTCCTTTTATACACCAAAACAGGTGAAAATTACTGGTTGCAAGGTCTAGACTGTAAGGTCCAGTTGTTCCCTGATTAGACCTTATGTTTGTAATTGTCAGAAAACAGTTTTGGTACCCACCAACAACACAATTGGTGATGATTCAATTTATCCTAAACAACAGTGTGCAAATCTGCCCTTGAAACTTGTGGGAAATCAATTGATAACTGTGATATTGTGAATCGTCTCTCTTAAATTTTGCTGTCCAAATTATAAACAAAATTTTCAGAAATCAGAGAAGGTCAGCTTGGCATATGTTATCATACACATGAACCAACTGTCCTTGAACATTCTCACCCTCTTTCGAACTATACTATCACTCATAATATCATCACTGTACATTTCACAAATCTGACGGTGAATTTCCCCTGCTGCTAAATTTCTTACACTCCAGAATCAAATTATAGATCATATCTCACAGTAGGCATGCCAAACAATTTTCTTAAACATTATTACCACAACTCAGCTCATAGACAGATGATACAGCTGCAAATGGCATCAAAATGTGCATAATGCATGCAGGGAGCAGAAACACACTGCGGCGATCAGACCTCATTCTCACCTTAATTCACAAACATATGAATCTATTTAGAAAATAAATCTCATATTTTCTTCAGCAAGGAAGGTGAGAAAAACATTAACTTCACCCAATTGACGGTAATGGCTATGGAAGTAGTTCCGAGAAGTAATTTCAGATTATCTCCAGTACCTTATGTTAGTACATTATTTTCTGTTTTATCATAACTTCTTAATATCATGGATTTTGTAATATATGCTCCCCTGTGTATAGTAAAAATTGTAATTCTGAAATGAATTGTACGTAGAATATTTCTTGGAGGTACTGGAAATATTTTGCTCAGTGGCATGCAGAGTAGCTAGCCTGTGATGAGGGTGGGTGCAACATGCAATCATTCTCACAAATGTATTACAAAATGAGCAAAAAGAATTATTTGGTTTGTTGTTTATGCTAACAGAATTAATAACAATATTTTATTAAAAGTTTTTTCCCCTGGAAGTTTTTATGTGAAGAAAAAGAATGAAGTGTCAGTGACAACATATTTCATTTACACAACAGGAATAACGAAGCAATACACATAAACTTTTTCTCCACTTAACATAGTTTACCATTTTGTGGATAAAATGTATATGGTGCCAGTCCATTTACATTTGGAAATCTCCATATTTTTTTCATCTTCTATCATTTGTCTAGAGTTGAAGTAATGGAATCTAGGTTTTATTATTATTTTTTTTCACAATAATATTTTATATTTTTCAATTTAAGAAAGTACCTTCTCTTGTTCTGAAAACTATTTTCTACAATATTTTCTTCACTTTAAACTGAAAGTTTAAAATCATGCCTATTTGTAGCACTGTATGGATGGGACCTGTGATTGGCAGGACTACATAATTGCATTACGAGAACTATAGTTTCTGAAATAATAGTATCACAACAGTTTAACATGGGAAATAAATTCAGTTTATCAATTATTTTTTGTGATCATTTACTTTAATTTTCTAAATTTCCATGGATTCCCCAAATCACTCCAGGCGAGTGTTGGGATGCTTCCTTCAAAAGGCCATGGCTGAATTCCTGTTACTTGTCCCTAGTCCTTGACATCAATGAGGCATAAAGTCATAAAAAAGTAGGATTTTAAAGTTTTATAGCATAATGGCATTTTATCTCTGATTTTCATGTGCAAACCTTTTTGTATTTGTAGTATTTTATTTACCTTCTGCTTTTCTTCTAGTATCTAAGCATAAGCATTTGTAATGTGGTATTCTTATAAACTTTACTGTAAATTTCACAATTTTTTAGATAGATAGATAGATATGTTCACTTTGATCCCATGTGAGAATAATCTCGGGGATGTGGAACAGTACATACACTTATTAGTAATGTCAATATTACTATACAATTGATAATATTATATATATAATATTATATATTGACAAGAAGTTAGTTATGACCCATTAGTATAACCAATATTTCCTGTAATCTACAAATACAATCCCGAGTTAGTTAATACTTATTATGTGGAACAGTGTATAAACTTGTTACCGGCATCTAACAACCAGTTATTTTCTTACCAACCAGTTACTACAACTCATAAGCAGTCAATTACTTAAAAACCTGTTAGTATCATAATTTTTTACAGCAGTTTTTGAGTGCATGCTATCCCATGTTAGTTACTATATATGAGTGAAATTTTGTAAACAGTATAATTACTTCATTTGTCAAAAGTTTCAACAGAAAGAAAAACCATATATCATTTTAGTAATTGTGGACAACTTTGTCACCTTCCCCTTCCATACACCATATATACTATTTTATCAGTCATTCTTAGTTACCAAATTCCAAGAAGAAAATTCTTTCACAGAGTAAATTTTTTTTTATAACCTTATTTGAGTATAAATTTTGATACAATACCATCATTAACATTTTACATGCATTAAAATATAGTATATTTCAGAAAACTGAAGAGGTACTGGGTAAATAACCAAATTTAAATAGTAAAAAAAAAAATACAACAACAATTTAATGTATATATTAATTTTATACTAATCAGCATATTACATATAAGTGTAAACTAAAATATAAGGTATAATTGATTAAATCACACAAAGAATACTTCACCACATTATACACATTAAAATTAGTATACAAATTTCATTATTTATCAGGGCTTTTTAACACTCACTGAGAATGATGGGAGAGATCTTCCAAAATGGTTAATATGTGCAGTGTACTAGTTCACAAACCTGGCTATTCAATTTGTAGGTCAATGGTAAATGTAGTTTCTATTTGAGCTTTCAATTTAGAGTAGCCTTCCTGTTTTTGAGCAGAAAAGTCCAAAGTCAGCAAAGAATTTTGGTGAACAAACCACCCCATTCAAAACTGTAAAACGAAAAATCAGAATGGCCACTTGTCTGCAACTGATTAGGCTAATGAGCTAATATTGGCGTTATATATCATTGAAACTGATTATATCCTCACCATGATTATAATAGCATAAACATTTACAAGGTTTTTGTTGAATTTTTTCAATTCAGTGTGTTTAATTCAATAAATGGAGACCAGAAAACAGACCCACACTCCTGTATGGGCTTGATGAATGATGAGAAAAGAAATAATATTTTGGAGTATGTGAATTCCTTGATTGTGCTACAAATAAAACCTAGGCTTCAGTAGGCACAAAATGTAATGTAATTAACATGTTTAGAGAAGATTGATTTGTCACAGCAAGGTATTTTATTGTTTTAACTGTATGGACAGTTTGATCATTAAGCAGGTAAATTGGGGGCAGTTGGTTATGGGATCACGAGAATGAGATCACTGTACATTTTTTTTATTTTTAATGTCAACGTGTTCTCTATACACCAGTTCTCAAGTTCATAGGTATCATGCTGGAGGATATATAGGTCCTGTTCATTCTAACTTTTCTATAAATATTGATATTCAGATTTGATGTTGTCACTAGTATCATTAATAAAGCTGGTAGTACACCACAAGCGCATTTGAGCGACATACAACTCAAGAAACTATAGCCGACCTGGAGTGGGGCGACAGGGAGTGACTGAGGCAGTCCACTGTAGCAGGCTGAGTCACCCAACTATGATTGTTGCAGCAGTTCTTGACCGCGTCTCTCGCTGCTAGCAGTTATGCCAGTGATTTGATACAAATGTTTCAAGAGTTTCAAATTTTGTGAAATGCATGCAGAGACCACTTATTTTTTTTGGAAAGTCCATGCCTGAAGACGCATCGTAGAAATTGTTCACGTTGGGTTAATTCAATGTTAGAAAAATGGAATTCATTAGGAGAATGCTGAGATGGTTCCTTCAAAAGGCCATGGCCACATTCCTTCTCGCCTCTAATGACCTCGAGATCTAGGAGGTGAAAAGTCAGAAACAAATAATAATCATAATTTCTTAAACTTTTTATTAACTAAACTAAAATAGAAACAAAACTGTTTATGTTACTTACAAAATACTTGACCAACACCGTGTTTTTTGTGACACGTTTCAAAGGTTTACAATTTTTTTTTTATACTGGGGTTGGAGTGAACAGCATCGGGTTCAGGTGGTTAGTAATCTATTGTTGAAGTTGTCAGAGATGGAACTGGAGCATTTCATTTAAGGGACCAGGGCGATGAATATGAGAAAGGGGCATGTGGAGATGAGTCCTCATCAGTGAAAACTTGCTGCAGTTTATTCCATACCGCCAGTTCCCTAAAAAGTGAAAAGTTCTTCATAACTTCGAGTACACTGCAAAAACTGAATATTACTAAAAGTATCTCCCTTAGCGGCACTGCTAATAATTGTAATTTGGTTCTCTCGATTTCAAGAAACTATTTGTCAAAAAAGCTATGATTCATTTGTTTGCACTTAGTCTGGGTATTGATGGTAGTGTGGAATCCAATTTTTGACGATTGAATGGATGCAGATTTATTGCACTGGTGCTCAAAGTTTCGAAGAAGGTGAATTGATGCCATGTCTCAAATTCCTTCGGTATCTTGCCAGTTATCTAATCCAGAAGCCCCTTTGGAGATTTCACATTTCTTTTCAGTTCCCTCGGTTCAGTAATATACCTAGAATCTGAATGATTAATATATTGAATTGAATTAATTATTAATTGCGGTGGAGTGTATTCTCCAATGGTAATTTCCCTAATCATCTAATTACCACTTTCTTAGTATTTTTATCATTTTATATCCTTTGGGTGTTTAAATTCCTCCACCATCTACTTTTGTGATTTACCGATTTTAATTTTAAATTCCTCCACCATTTTTGATAAATTATTTCACCCTCTGACACTCGCATCCACTTTCTTATTCATGAAATTGAATGCCAGCTTGTATTCATGGTCATATTTTCCCTTCCATGCACTATTCCTAATTCTTCGACCAATATCCCTCCAAGCCCCATCACCAAATTATTCCTTGTACAATCCTAGCACTCTCTTCACCCTCCTCCTGTCTTCCAGTGGTTACCAATCCAGACTCTTTATCACATCAATTACTGACTGGGTCCTGCGGTAATTTACACAAACAAATTTAGCTGCTCTTCTTTGCACCCTCTCCAACTTTTGTATTTGATACCCAAAATTTGGACCCCAAACTTCACCACCATATTCAAGCAGTGGTCTACTAATGTTATGTAATACAATTCCCTATCTTGTCTGGTACATTTTCTCATCACGCTCTTCAGTAAATGAAGGATTTTGTAATTCTTTCCTACTACCTGCCCAGTGTGTTCTGCCCAGTTGAGTTTATTATCAAATGTTATGCCAAGTTATTTACACTTCAAGCTTTCAACAAAAACAAACAATTTGGTCTCATCTTATAATCATAAAGAACCTTTAGCTACTTATCTGTGTACTTAAAATATTTGCAGTCTTCTACACTATGATAGCATACAAAAAAGTTAGTTAAACCACAAATATGCGAGTACAGTTACATAATGACACAGTATCAGGCAATATGTGACTGAACTTCTTAAAATAGATTAAGATTGGATTGCGATAGATGGGAACAGAATGATTACATCAAGTCGTGAACTCTGTAATCATGTCAGAAATACGTTTTAAAGAATACAAATATTCTTTCAAGAAATACAAATCATCGCTGCCCCACACCACCTCCAATGGTCTATTGCGTTATATGAGTGGTTGCGTTGAACGCAAGTTTTGCGCAAACCCAGCCACCTACCTCTAACTTGAGAAAGGGTTTTTTCACCCAAAATATTGTATTTTTTTGTTTGTGTGTTGTTTTGTGTTACCGCTGCCCTCCTCCCTTCAACTTTGGTGAGCGTTGGGTGTTTTTTCCCATTCTTTTCCATGTAAAAAAGAATAAAGATTATTTATCCATGGTGGCTCTCAAGTGCACTCATATTTACAATTAAGGAAAAGAAAATCACACATAGAAACTTCAAAATAAAGAAAACATACAGTAATTATATAATTTTTAAGCAAATTCTGGAGATTTGTAAAGAATATAAATGGCTGTGCACTGTTGATATTCCATCAACCATGGCTTGGGATGATGCATCTGCAAGTAATGGCAAGGCAACGAGGTCAGTAATCTGTTTGCATCATTTTTCAAAAGTATTTACAAAATTCCATTTGACAAACCACCTGATCCTATTGCTGATCTTTAAGAGATTGGAACATTTAATGGATCTCCAGAAGCACATATCTCTGAGTTTGAAGACTACTTTCATTATGTTTGTCATCAAATGTCTTTGTTAATTGTTAATAAATATGCTGCTGGACCAGACAAAATACCAAATGTTTTTTTAAGAAACTGTATGTTGGGTCTATGTGAGCCTATCACACATATATTTAATAAATCTTTGAATACGTAATTTTCATGAAACAAGCAAATTGTCCTACAACAACCCCATGTATAATTCTGTGGATAAGTTGAATGCAGCTAACTATAGGCTAATATGAATCCAGTTATCTCTAGCAAAATTTTGGAGAAAATAGTCTTACTACAATTAACATTTGCTTTCAAAAATATTTTAGGTACCAGACTACATGGTTTCTTTGATGTTAGATCCACTATAACCTATTTGTATGAGTATGTTAATTACAAACTAAATTAACTTAGTAGAAGTAAAGAGGTACATGTGTGTTATACAGACTTCAATAAGGCCTTAGACACAGTGGACCATAAAGTCCTACTACAAAAACTGTCTCTCCATGGTATCAGATCAAAAGCAATGGAAGGGTACCGAGCGTGGTGGTGTAACTGTTAGCATTCTGGCCTCGCATTCGGGGAGGACGGTGGTTTGAATCCCCGTCCGGGCATCCAGATTTGGATTTCCATGATTTCCCCAAATCACTCCAGGTGAATGCCAGGATGCTTCCTTCAAAAGGCCATGGCCGAATTCCTTCCCCCCCCCCCCCCCATCCTTTATATTATCGTTGCTCCCCCCACCACCTCCTATGGTCTATTGCATTCTATGAGTGGCTGCATTGAACGCAAGCCTTGTGCAAGCCCAGTCACCTACCTCTAACTTGAAAAAGGGTTTTTCACCCGAAATATTGTATTTTTTGTTTGTTTGTGGGTTGGTTTGTGTTGATGCTGTCCTCCTTCCCTTCAACTTTGGTGAGTGGTGGGTGTTTTTTCCCCTTTCTTTTCCATGTAAATATTGCCTCACGGCATTTCTTTCCTTTCATTGTTATCTTTATTCTTTTTTGTTTGTTTGCTTAGTTAATAGGACCAGTTCAGCTATTACTTTATGTGCAATATCATAAAATTAATTCATATTCTTATCAATATTATTTATTTCTGTCCAATTTATTCTTAGGATATAATTATTCAAGACTGCATAGTCAGCACTTTCAAATGCGCATGAAAGAATAAATTTTGTTTCAGATTAGAGCAGAATTTAAAATGAGCAAGCAACACTGTGATGATATGAACAAAATCCAAAATGTGGAGTGTTGATCTATATGATAGCATAATCTTTGGAAGGTGTCTCATAAAGAAATGTTCGAGTAAGATGCAGTGTGATTTGTTGCACCTTTCTTTCTCATTAGGAATGAATTATCATTGTTTGTTGATTCTCCAGCCATGTAGATTTATGAGATATACCACAGATATTAAGCTAGACTATAAGCATTCAGACATTAAAAACTCTGCCAAATTTATGTGGTTGTTTTTGCATTATGCATCCTCATACCCTCAGACAGACACCGCTTGCCTAAAGATTTACAATAGTGTATATGTATGTATGGCATTTCCAAATTAAGTTTTAATAAAAATGATGATGTTACTTATTTCAGAAACAGAAAAACTTAAAACTTATTGTAACATCTGCAACAGTTGATGCTGAACATCTAAAAAATTTCTTTAATAATCCTACAAGTAAAAGTGGTAACAAAGACACAGCAGTGATCATGAGTGTGCAGGGAAGACTGTATCCAGTTGAGGTGCAGTATATAAAAGGTATTTATTTGGCTGGGTATTAATTAAAAAATATTATATTAATTCATCTACAATTTATCATATTATTGTTGGCTAGATTTTATTATTACTTTTTAATTTTACTTTTTTTTTTTTTTTATAAATACACTAGCATTTACCAGCTGCTTCATTCATGTGGATGTAGCTGTGAGGAGCAACATATTTATTGTTTTGATTTATTTATTTTTAATTTTTGAATAGCAATTATTGCCTAAGAGTAGGAAAGTGACCTATGTGTTATGCAAGAAGTTTTATTTCTTTTGTATACTTTCTTAATTGTCGTGTTTCATCAGCTATTAATTGATTTCCTGTAATATTTGGGTATAACATTACAAAGAATCATGAAATTGGACCTGCACATAACTTCTGTTGTAGTTAAAGCTAATTCTAGTCTGTGATTCATTTTGAAGAATTGTAATGCACATACAAAACTCTCATGGTTTCATGTTTTAACTGCTGTTGTGCCATTTGGTGTCAGTATCGCCATGGATTGATTGACAGTGTAGAGCTGGGGTTGTCTGGTAGACAGATGGTATTCATTTTGTTGAAATTTATTGGCAAACATGCAAACAACTTTCACTTTAATTTGCAAGTGCAGTGAAATACTTCATCTGCCATGATATTTGAGTTGCAGTGACAAGAGAGATAAGATTTGAGAAATAAGACCCCACACTGATGCTGATATGACTTCATTGTTGCCTTATGCCATTTGGGATTGGAATACACAGAGTAAAGATTAGCTTTTTTTTTTAACAAAGTACCCTCAGCCACCCACAGTTTTCTGAATTGCAGAGTATAGATGTAGACTTATTTGAGGTCACAGGAATTTTAAGAATTGGAATGGTAACAAGTGGGTGGCTTAGATTTTGTATGTCTGTGACCATTCATATTGATGGACAGCTTGTTTGAGACAAAGTCAAAGCTTGAGCTTGGACAATGGAGTCAGGTGAGCTATGATGGTTGGTCTATTGTGGTATAGGTAGCCGAACAGATCAAGGAGGAGGTTTGGTCACTTGTCAGATTGGTCTAGGTTGTTTTCAGGGGATGCATGTTGCATGCTTTTCAATGAGATATTTTACTGGGAAGGAGCTGTGGAGCAGTTTAGAGGAATGAAGGGTTTGTATTTGTGAACAACTAAATTTTTAGGTTGGATCGTTTGCTGAAGTTGATGCAGGAAATTTGGAAAGTATGATGGAAGCAATGAGGCTTGTTTTTTTACAAAATATCCTAAGTAGTCGTAGCCATGATAAGGGATTCAGTTCAGAGGTTCACAGTAGAAATCATATGTTTCCTTTTGGTTTTCAAATGTGCATCATGGGTATTTGTGTACAGTTGATGTGTTATGGCACTTAATATCTGTTTGTGGATGAGTTCAGGGTGATGGTTGGAGGCATAATGGCTTGTGTAAGATTGTAGGAGGATTATATGAGTGATTATTGATCTAAAGTGAGTGAAAGAGGTATTCCTGTTGTAAGTGGTGTTAAGTCACGGCCTTTTTTAGGGTAAATAAAATAAATGTATTAAGATGTCTAAAAGAAATTAACGTCTCTCCTGATCAAAACTCATTGAAATTAGACATTCCATCTGACATACCAGTATGTACTAATAATGTAAACAATTTAAATTCATTGAATCAAAGTGTTCAGACCACTACTCTCCATCAAAATATAAGGGGAATATTTAGTAAAACTAATGACATTACCTTATGCCTAGAAGAGATGAAAAATTCCAGAAATTGCAATGTAGATGTTTTGTGCATATCTTAGCATCATTTGTCTGACACAGGAATATCTCAGCTGTCCATCCCAAATTATAAACTAAGTTCTCATTTCTGTAGATGTACTGTAAAATGGAGAATGGGGGAGTTTCAATTTTTGTTAAAAATAATATTCAATGCAACAGTGTAGATGTAAGTAAGTATTGTATTGAACAACACTTTGAATGCTGTATTACTAAACTAGAGAATGGAAAGGAAGAGCTCGTAGTAGTAGCAATTTACAGGACCCCCTCAGAAAATTTTAGACTTTTTATCTCAGTTAGAGTCTTTGCTACTATGTTTCAAAAATAACAAACAAATAGTTTTATGTGGAGATTTTAATGTTAACTTTCTCAATCACAGCAATGAGAGGCTAGATATGGAAGCCTTGATGTTGTCTTTTAAGTTAATGGCACTTGTAAATTTCCCTACTAGAATACAAAATAATAGCAGGACTGAAATTGATAATTTTTTTGTGGATATTTCTCAGTACAGTAATTACAACATACTTCCAGTAATAAATGGTATCTCAGATCATGATGCCCAGCTGTTATGTATCAAGTCGAGAAACACTATTAAACAGATAAAGAAAAGTTGGGTATATAGAAGAAATATTAATGAAAACAATATAAAACATTTATTTATAAACGTTTCCTGGGGAACAAACCGAGTAATATTGTTATTAATGCACGAGAAACGTTTATAAATAAACAACGCTGAGAAAAATTACATTCATTTATAATATAAAACATTTAATAGATTCCTTAAATAATGAACAATGGTTAGAAGTGTACCATGCACAGGGTGTTAATGAAAAATTTGATTCCTTTCTCAATATATTTCTAACACTTTTCGAAGGAAGTTTCAAAAAAAGGAAAGTTGTCAATACTCCAAACAATGTACTGTGTAAGGGATGGATAACAAAGGGTATTAGAGTATCTTGTAAAACAAAAAAGGACCTCTACTTAAAAAGAGAATCAGATAACTATACACTGAAAGATCATTATAAACTTTATTCTAAAATACTAAGAAATGTAATAAGAAAGGCCAAGAACAGGTACATATCAGAGAAAATAGAGAATTCAGGCAATAAGATGAAAACTATATGGAATATAATAAAAACTGAAAAAGGAAAATCTGTAAATCACTCTAAAGACATAAAAATAGAACAAAATGGATCTGTTCATAGTAAAGTAGGGGAAGTTTGTGAAATATTTAACAAACCAAACCTTTTACTTCAGTTGTAGAGAAATTAGGCATAGAAAAGCAATCACCAGATAGTGCCCTAAGGCTTCTTCAGACTGCTTTCCCAAATAAATTTGTAGAAATTCAATTGCCACCAGTAACAGTCTCAGAAATAAATAAACTCATGAAACAATTAAAACCTAAAAATTCTTCCAGCTATGACAATATTTCAAACAAATTACTGAAGCAATGTTCAGAATGTATCAGTCATGTACTTGCTGACATTTGTAATGAATCCTTAATGCAAGGTGTGTTTCCAAATAGACTAAGATACGCAGTTGTAAAACCGTTGTTAAAAAAAGGAGAAGCAACATGTGTCGATAACTATCGTCCCATTTCATTACTTTCAGGATTCTCAAAGATTTTTGAAAAAGTCATATACTGTAGAGTAATAAAACATATTAAACAAAATAATATCCTATCTAAATTGCAATTTGGGTTCCAGAAAGGATCAGCTATAGAAATGGCTATATATTCATTTTTAAATAACACATTTGAGGAACTGAATAATAAAATGAGCCCTGTAGGAATATTTTGTGATCTTGCAAAAGAATTTAACTGTTTAAATCATGAATTACTTTTGAAGAAAATGGAATACTATGATATTTATGGATCACAGATAAATGGTTTAAATCATTCATGGAAAGTCAAATGCAAAAAGTTTCCATTTTTGATCCTAAAATAAGTAAAGATGCTTCATTAGAGTGGGAGAAAATAAAACATGGAATTCCACAAAGTTCTATCCTATGACCCCTCCTCTTCTTGATGTACATCAATGACCATCCTGGAAACTTATCTGACAAAGTTAAGAGTGATTTATTTGCAGATGACACTAACCTGACTGTGAGAAAAATACCAAAACAACAATCTAGAATTTAATGTAAGTGAAGTACCTAGTGAAGTAGCAAATTCATTAAAATTAAATAAAAAAAACAGATTATATTAGGTTTAAAACAAAAAATTATGCACAGCCGGATTTACAAGTAAGCTATAAAAATAGAACAATATTAGAAACAAAGAGTATAAAATTCCTTGGTATTAAAATAGATGAGAAACTCTGTTGGCATGAACATATCACTTCACTACTGAAGAAGTTAAGTAGTGCTACCTTTGCAATACGAACACTTTCTCTAACAGCAGATCTAGAATTAATGAAACAGGTTTACTCCTCATATTTTAATTCAGTGATGTCATATGGCATAATTTTTTGGGGAAACTCTTCACAAAGTAAAAAAGTTTTCATAGCACAGAAAAGAGCTATTAGGATGTTGTGTAGGGTACAACCAAGAACTTCTTGCAGACAACTTTTTTTTAAAAAACTCAATATTCTTACAATGACTTCTCAGTATATATATTCTGTCATGTGCTTTGTCATAGATTATTTTAACCTGTTTACTTCCAATTCACAGGTACACAATTTCAATACAAGAAACAGAAATAACTTGCATAAAACACAAACATCTCTGTCATTAGTACAAAGAGGAGGTAATTATTCTGGTATACATTTGTTTAATAAACTTCCCAAGAGTATAAAACAGTCTGCAGATAATAAAGATATATTTAAATAAAAACTGAGAGATTATCTTATTGGCAACTTCTTCTACTCCATTCAAGAATTTGAACAAATTAATTAATTGTATTCAATATGACTTTTGCAAAATTCATTTGTAAAAATTAATGTTTATTGTTATTCTCTTTATTTGTCTTTGGAACATATACTTGTTTTTACTTTGATTATGACTCATATTGTTTGTATGTGTATTAAACATGGACATGTTTCACATCCCAGAGGTCCTTCCTCAGAAGGGATCCATGAAACAAGATTGATAAATAAATAAAATAAAATAAAAAACATACAATTCTGCTTTTAATGACTATGTACTTTGTTGGGGGGGGGGGCGTTAGTCGTCAAAGAGTAGGTATTCTTAGTTTTGTTGTGGACAGAGATATGTTACTGGCAAAATGCAGGGAGTTGTCACAGAAGGTCATCTAAAAGTAAAATTTAGAGAGTGAATGTTATTAAGAAAACTGTACATGTATCATAGATGTGTTGTCTGTGTACTTGAACCACAAAGGTGTTAGAAAAGGGTTTTTGTGAAGAAAGGTTTCACTAGTCTGCTTAGGAGGTGTTAAGTTAAAGAGCATACCATTTGGGTGCCAATGGTTGTGTTTCCTATCTAATGATAGATTAGGATTGGAAATTTGGAAATTTTCTGCATAGAACAAAGGGAATCAGTGTTGTGAGGAAGGCAGATCTAGGAAGAGAAAGAAGTATTTGAGGATACTATGGTTCTAAAAATTGGCAACATTGTTATACAGGGAAGTGACGTCTATGGTGGTCAGAAAGCATTAGTATGGTAAGAGTATGGAGCCTGTTCACAGGCAGTTTAGGAGATGGGGAGTATCTTTGATGCATGTGAAAAGGGTATGGACAAACAGAAGGAGTTGTAGGCCCAGTTAGGCAGAGATGTGCTACTTGAGATAAACTATAAGCAATGTCTATTGGGTACCTAGGATTGCCAACTTTGAGTATCTTTGGGAATTTTGAAATAAGGAAAGAAATAGAATTGGGTGAGAGACTTTGTAAACAGAAGAAATAACACATCTCTGGGTAGATTTTGTTGCTGTACATGGTAGTGTCACACATTCTAGAAATGATACATCTCCGTGACTACAGTTTCAAGTAATTTCCCCTTTCCCCATTTCACTTTGCATCCCACCTTGGGCAAACCCATCATTGTGTAAGAAAATACATACATTTTAAGTTTTCTTGCTCTATGTAAGAATATATTGTTAATAATAATAATTCCATGTGGTTGTTATGACCTGGTGACAGGGTTTCTATTGGTTGCGCATGCTGCCCGTGTCGTAGCTGTCTTAACCAAACCTGGTAGTTCTACTGGGTACAGGGAACCTACAGTTTAATGTGCAATCCAAATAATGGAAGTATTCTAGCCTGCTTGACATTACACAGCAAGCTGTGCCAGAGGTGAAGGTCGCGTTAACGGACTATGAAAATCCTTCCCGAGACTGGGAGTTGAACTGGGGACATTTCGATCCCCAGTCTGACACATTAATCACTGAGCCACCAGACTGCTAGAATATATTGTCTAAGAATATATATTGATTTAGCTGAGGCCTCTCAGCTGTCTGGGACTGCATCCTAGCAACCAGGGTAAGGAAGTAATGCCTAGTTATGAACTTTGCCATGTGGTCTGGTAGGCAGCCATCCTTGTGAGTTAGAAGCTGGTGCAGCAAGGGTTGTGATACAGAAGAACAGTGGTCTGCAACTTTTTCCTACTTGCGGCTCACCATAAGGTTATCCATAAATCTCACGGCACACCTTACTGGTCAGGCAGTTGAGCAAAAATAAAAAAAAAGGTCCTCACTAAATGATATTTTTTTCTGGGGTATACAGCCCCCTAACACGTAAAAAATGATAACTGAAAACAGTGCCTACATAAAATTAATAATCAGGCAGTTTTATATTACTATTAAAGTAAATAATTGTACTCAAACCTTCAATATGACACTAGTGCCTGTTTTACTGCACACAGGTGGCTCATCTGTAGAGAAATCATTGACATTTCTTCATCGACGGATTTGAGTCTTTCTCTCTTGGATGTTTTAAACTCAGTCAACATCGAGAAGCACAATTCACATAACTATGTAGTTGCAAATGGCAATAACACATTAACTGCCACTCCTTATTGTTAGCCAAAATATATCTAAAGAAACTTCGAGAAGTTTTAATTTCAAAGATCCATCAACTTTTAAATCTGTGAGTTCCTCTTGAATGTTAACTGAAAGATGTTCCAAATTTGCAACAAATGAATAACGAACCCAGCCGAAATCTTCAACACTTTCTCCAAAGTTCTTTTTGAATTTCTGATGCAGGACTTGTAAATGTTATTTAATTAAGTTCATCACCATTTTATTACCGTCATCAAGTGACCATACAGTCGGAAACATCTCACACGACCCATTTTCAATCCTCTGTAACCACAAATTCAGCTTATCCTGAAATCCTTTAATACTATCCATATTAATAAGAATATTTTCGTTCCTACCTTGAGTTTTGATGTTCATCTCATTCAAGTGTACGAAAATGTCAGAAAGATATGCCAACTTATATACCCATTCGCCATCTATGAAGAAATCCATGTACTTATGTCTATCAACAGTCAAAAACGCCTGGACCTCTTCTCTAAGTTCAAATATTCGCTGTTAGGGACTAGGCTATACCAGGGGTAGTAGTACCAGTAAGCCTTTATCTCCTTAACTAGAAACTGGCATCTCAACTTAAAATCCATCGAAGATTCCTACAAAGTTCCAACTATTCAAATATTTTAGACCATGAGTGTACCTTGGAAATAAAGTCAACTGTAAAATATTTTGGTCGCCACTCCCCTTTATATTAACCTATTGGTGAGAAAAAGGGTTAAGTTCTGAACTATTGAAATTAAATCACTTTTGAAGTTTCACCATCACTATGTTCTGTTAAGGAGTTAAAGGCTTACTGGTACCACAAGAAAGGTCACAATTACAGTTGATAGGCATCAGATATTCATTTCAAAAGATTGCTAGTTTGAAACGTAGAAGCCAGACAGACCCAAACCCCTGAGAAATTTTTTTTGTTACATATTCAAAGCCTAGACTGGAAGCATCATCTTAAAAATCCATGATGGCGACCTCAAAGGCATGTAATTTGAACTTCTTCCATGAGCCTTAGTGGTACGTTTCATTCAGTATAAATCCGTAAATTGTAAATTCAGTGTTTCGTGCTTTGTTTACATCCGGTATTAACGTTTAGTATTAATATTATTGTTATAGCGTAGCAGCAGTTCATTGTAAGTAAGATTTAATAGCATTAGTTTTGTTTCAAAGTAGTTTGGCAAGTTCTCAAGTGATAGTGAACCGTTTTATTTAATACATAATCAGTACAGTGTAAACGCAGTTTTTTTACTTGTTTACATTTGAGGTTAGTTGTGATTCAGAGTTCTAGGATATCAAATTTCATAGTAATTGTTTAAATTCTTTTGTTTGCATTTGTGTAGTTTTATTGTAAATCTTGTAGTTGACAGGTGTTGTAATTCACTTTTAGGAAAAGTTTCGAGTGATATACATAGGTTTTTAACATATTTTGTAGAAGGCTACTTTTGCATTTCTTTGGCATTTGACACACAAGTAGATTATTAAAAAGTAAAAGTTTTTAAAGTTCCTTTGCTTGTAAATTCTTAAGTTGTTTTGAAAGTATCACAATGGATACAAAGTGTGGAAACTGCCGAAGGATAGTAAAAGAAGGAGTGACATGCCGGGACTGCGGGCGCTGGTTTCACTGGGGGTGCAGCGATGTATCTAACAGTGAGTCTTGTGTCAGTATTTCCTGGAACTGTCACTCCTGCAGAATTAGTGATCAGGAGCAGCGGATTCTGAAACTCCAGTCAGATTTGGCATCTGCAGAGAGGGATTTAAAGGCCCTGAAGGCAGAAAACTCTGTTCTTAGGCATAGGCGGAACAGTGAATGGAAGGTAGTCAGCTCTGGCAGGAGAGGTAGGAGACGCTGTCTGTCTGATGGTTTCCAGCTGGAGACATCCAATGTGTTTCGGCCATTGGAGGATCTAGATGGTGACTCTGAGGACCGTCAGGTTGGACTGAACGATCTGGGTTCTTGCAAAGTAAAAGGGAAAAGTTTTCAGGGTGTATCTAAAAGTAAACGCAGGAAGGTACTTGTTACTTGGGAGCAGTCACGGGAGGGGAATCAGTGAGATGGTTCAGTCTGACTTGGGGCCAGATTATGAAGTCTGCAGTATTTTCAAACCAAATGCAGATCTTGGAAGTGTGGTAGCAAATGTGAAAGACCTAGTTAAAGATTTTTCAGATGAGGATTGTGTTGTAATTGTTGGGGGACCAGGAAATAGCCTTGATAAAGACCTCAATTATTCAATTGAGGGAGACATTGCCCACATTTCCAGGAACACACGTCAGACAAGTGTGAGATTTGTTGGTTTGCTTGAGCGTTATGATAAACCCTGGATGTGGCATAACATCAGGCGTACAAATGCATCCTTGGAAAGGGTTCTCTGGCAGCCGGCTAATTCACACATTGGTTTGATTGATGTGGCCTGCATTGGTAGGGACAGTTATACTCGCCATGGACTCCATCTGAATGTCAGAGGTAAGAGGAAGCTTTCGCTTCTTATTGCTGATGAGGTCAGAGGATGCCAGGTGAGTGAAAGAGGTATTCCTGTGATAAATGGTGTTAAGTCGCGGCCTTTTTTAGGGTAAATAAAATAGATTTATTAAGATGTCTAAAGGAAATTAATGTCTCTGATGATCATAATTTGTTGAAATTAAAAATTCCAACTGATATACCAGTATGTAATAATAAAATAAACAATTCAAAGTCATTGCGTCAAAGTGTTCAGACCAGTATTTTCCACCAAAATATAAGAGGAATATTTAGTAAAACTGATGACATTACCTTAAGCCTAGAAGAGATTCAAAATTCCAGAAATTTTAATGTAGACGTTTTGTGTATATCTGAGCATCATTTGTCTGATACAGGAATATCTCAGCTGTCCATCCCAAATTTAAATTAAGCTCTCATTTCTGCAGATGTAAAATGGAGAAAGGGGGAGTTGCCATTTTTGTTAAAAATAATAT
This sequence comes from Vandiemenella viatica, assembly GCA_031002005.1. Taxonomy (NCBI): domain Eukaryota; kingdom Metazoa; phylum Arthropoda; class Insecta; order Orthoptera; family Morabidae; genus Vandiemenella; species Vandiemenella viatica. The sequence continues at coordinate 75,282,936 of JARYHS010009186.1, read as the reverse complement.
TGAATGCAGTAGTGTAGTTGTAAGTAAGTATTGTATAGAACAACACTTTGAATGTTGTGTTACTAAACTAGAATATGATAAGGAAGAGCTGATAGTGATAGCAATTTACAGGGCCCCCTCAGGTAATTTCAGACTAGTTTTTATCTCATTTAGAGTCTTTGCTACTAAGTTTTACAAATAGCAAACAAATAGTATTATGTGGAGATTTCAATGTTGACTTTCTGAATCACAGCAATGATAGATTAGATATGGAAGCCTTGATGTTGTCTTTTAACTTAACAGCACTTGTAAATTTTCCTACGAGAATACAAAATAATAGCAGGACTGCAATTGATAATTTTTTTATGGATATTTCTCAGTGCAGTAATTACAGCATACATCCAGTAATAAATGGTATCTCAGATCATGATGCCCAGCTATTATGTATCGAGTCCAGGAACACTGTTAAACAGATAAAGAAAAGCTGGGTTTATAGAAGAAATATTAGTGAAAATAATATAAAACACTTCATAGATACCTTAAACAATGAAAACTGGTTAGAAGTATATAATGCGCAGGGTGTTAATGCGAAATTTGATTCCTTTCTGAATATATTTCTAACACTTTTTGAAGGTAGTTTCAAAAAAAGGAAAATTCTCAACACTCCAAACAATGAACTGGGCATGGGATGGATAACAAAGGGTATTAGAATCTCTAGTAAAACAAAGAGGGACCTTTATTTAAAAATGAGAGAATCGGATAACTATGCGCTGAAAGTTCACTATAAACTTTATTCTAAAATACTAAGAAATGTAATAAGGAAGGCCAAGAACAGGTACATATCGGCGAAAATAGAAAATTCAGACAATAAAATGAGAACAATATGGAATATAATAAAGACTGAAACAGGAAAAACTGTAAATCACTCTAAGGACATAAAAATAGAACAAAATGGATATGTGTATAGCGAAGTAGGGGAAGTTTGTGAAATATTTAACAAACATTTTACGTCAGTAGTAGATAAATTAGGCATAGAAAAGCAATCCCCACATAGTGCTCTAAGGCTTCTTGAGACTGCTTTCCCAAATAGCTTTGTGGAGATGAAATTGCCACCAGTAACAGTCTCAGAAATAAATAAACTCATTAAACAATTAAAACCTAAAAATTCTTCCAGCTATGACAATATTTCAAGTAAATTACTGAAAAGATGTTCAGACTGTATCAGTCATGTACTTGCTCACATTTGTAATGAATCCTTAATACAAGGTGTTTTTCCCGATAGACTAAAATATGCTGTTGTAAAACCATTATTTAAAAAAGGAGAAGTAACATGTGTAGACAACTATCGTCCCATTTCATTACTTTCAACATTCTCAAAGGTTTTTGAAAAAGTCATGTATAGAAGAGTAATAAAACATGTTACACACTATAATATCCTAACTAATTCACAATTTGGGTTCAAAAAAGGATCATCCATAGAAATGGCTATATATTCATTTTTAAATAACACATTTGAGGAACTGAATAATAAAATGAATCCTGTAGGAATATTTTGTGATCTTGCAAAAGCATTTGACTGTGTAAATCATGAATTACTTTTGAAAAAAATGGAATACTATGGTATTTTTGGGACCGCAGGTAAATGGTTTAAATCATACATTGAAAGCCGAATGCAAAAAGTTTCAATTTTTGATTCTAAAATAAGTAAAGATGCTTCATCAGACTGGGAGAAAATAAAACATGGAATTCCACAAGGCTCTGTCTTAGGTCCCCTCCTCTTTCTGTTATACATCAATGACCTTCCTGGAAATTTATCCGACGAAGTTAAGAGTGTTTTATTTGCAGATGACACTAACCTTACTGTGCGTAAAACACCAAACAGTACTATAGAATTTAAGTGTAAATGAAGTACTTAGAGTAGTAGCAAATTGGTTTAAGGCAAATTCATTAAAATTAAATTTTGAAAAAACACATTATATTAGGTTTAAAACAAAAAACTATGCACAGCCAGATATATGTATAAACTATAAAAACAACACAATCTTAGAAACAGAGAGTATAAAATTTCTTGGTATTAAAATAGATCAGAAACTCTGTTGGCATGATCATATCACTACACTACTGGCAAAGTTAAGTAGTGCCACCTTTGCAATACGAACACTTTCTCTAACAGCAGATCTAGAATTAATGAAACAGGTGTACTACTCATATTTTCATTCAGTAATGTCATATGGCATAATTTTTTGGGGAAACTCTTCACAAAGTAAAAAAGTTTTCATAGCACAGAAAAGAGCTATTAGGTTTCTGTGTAGGGTAAAACCAAGAACTTCTTGCAGACAACTCTTTAAGAAACTGAATATTCTTACAATGTATTCTCAGTATATATATTCTCTCATGAGCTTTGTCATAGAAAATTTTAACCTGTTTACACCTAATTCACAGGTACACAGTTTCAATACAAGAAACAGAAATAACTTGCATAAAACACAAACATCTCTGTCATTAGTACAAAGAGGAGTTAATTATTCTGGGATACATCTGTTTAATAAACTACCTAATCGTATAAAACAGCTTTCAGATAATAAAGATGTATTCAAACAAAAACTTAGAGATTATCTTATTGGCAACTCCTTCTACTCCATTCAAGAATTTGAAGAAAATAATTAATTGTACTCATTATGACGTTTGCAAAACTCAGTTGCAAAAATGTATGTTTATTATTATTTCTTGTATTTGTAAAATATGTATATATTTACTATGATATGACTCATATTATGTGTATATGTATCAACAATGACATGTTTCACATCCCAGAGGTATTTCCTCAGCAGGGATCCATGGAACAAGATTGATAAATAAATAAATAAATAAATGAGCTTCTCACTCTGACGAGCACGGGTCCGGCCCACTCGACAATCTACAGGCAACTGGGGAAAGATGAACGAAATTTACCTATATGAAAGGCCATGTCACGTGACATCTAAAATGTAGAATTACGTACTTTTGGACTCTCAGATTTTGATATTATTTAGAGATGGACGTAACCAACAACCCTTTGATGTTTCTCGTAAACTTAATGGATTGGCTGTAATAACTTGAAATAGGTTTTTATGTATACCTACTCTTTTAAAGGAGGAAGGGGGTTTCCCTTAGATATACACTTTTCCCTCAAATACTGTTTTGGGTTTAAAAACTTATGTCAGGACTTTCTACAACTGCCCCACTTTCCAAAACTTCCTCTATCTTGTTTCTAGGTGGTATAATTTTGTAATAATCGAATTTCTAAAATATCTTCGTTTTCCAGCCGTTAGACATGTTGGGAAAAACCACTATTATGTTAAAATGCTTTTGAAATAGTACCTGTTTTGAAAAACTGTTTTGGGATCCATGTACTGTGATCTATATTATACCTTTTACAAGTGTTTTATCCCCTGACTTTATTTACTTTGACTGCGAGAATTGTGCCGAAATGTGCAAAATTAGACGCAAAGTCTTTTTTCAAAGTACTTTCAGATTTGATTAACTGTACAGAACTGCTTGAAATTTCAGTACAAGGTACAGGAAGGATTTAAGTTTGTATTAAAATATCGGCTGGTATCAGAAATACTTTAAATGTGATGTTATTAGTGTTTAAAATTGCCGGTTTGTTTAACTGGATTTAAAACTTATGTTTTCGTATTTTTTATACTGCCTAAAATTATTGATTGTGTGTTATCTATTGCAAAATTTTGTTTCTCCTGTTTGATTATTATTATAACTGCTTTTTACCGCTTCAAAAAGTGTTGTAACATGACAATGTTGTCTCATAACAAAAATTAAGTGCTTAGAGGCTAGTTTATTGAGAATTGCAATGACTTGGGTGAGTTTAAGGTTTACTTTATATCGTTGAAGTTCTATTTATGGCTGTTACTACGTGTTTCATTAGTTTTTAGATTTTAAATGGCCCTGTGTTTGGCTATAAGCTTCAGTATTGTTTTCTGTAAGATGACCATTCCCCATGTTTCGTAGCAAAAAGTTTAGAATTTAATTAATTCTGAGGTAGCTTACATCGCGTTAACACCTTTCCTCCTGACAGCTGGCGTACTTCTATATGTAGCAATAGTGTAGTGTGTTCTGAAAACATTTCCTTACATAAAATGGAAAAAAGTTGTGAATTTAGCGGCCGCAATTAAATGAAGTTCATGACTTTTACTGCTTCGTCCAGCACATCTTTCAGAGAAGGTGACAGAGACTTAGCAACAATGGCTTCGTGCTGAATGAGACTATGATCACATCGTATGTTGGGATTTTGCCTACTTTAGCTGCAAATCTTTTCACTGGGCCTTTCATAGCAGCCACTCCGTCTGTACAAACACTAATGCAATCCTTCCATGTTAATTCACTAAGGAGAAAATATTCATCAGCCAAACGAATTATTTCTTCACCGGTAGTTTGCTCTGGAAGTGCTTTTTAAGAGAAGAAAACTTACAAATACATCTCCATCACTGTGTTGGTGCAACGGTACAGGAACAAAGTAGTATTGGTGGAGAAGCACCAACATCGACAATGTAATGTAATAAAATAATATAAGGCTTGGAAAGTTCTGCTAATCCCAGCAGTTTAGACTGAGGGAAAAACATGTACACAGAACATGTAGTAAATATAACAGAACCTCAAAGTGCAGCAGCAGAGGCGAGGAATAAAAATATTTTAAAAAAAGGAATAAACAAAACTAGCAGCAACTGTAAGTAAATAAATAACATTTAGTGTCTTAGATTACGACAATACATAACAATTCATGGCACATGAAATTAAAATATAATTAATGAAAAACTTGACAATTAATTCCTTATAAAGTGTAAAATTTTGCGTCACAACTTTCACCTTGTCATTGGCACAGCGGTGTGCCGCGGCACAACGGTTGCGGACCACTGCAGTAGAAAACAAGTTAATCTAAAGATACTTGATAGCAGACAGTGAATGAGAGCACATTACATAGAGAAATTATGTTGCAGTGTTTCGAAAAGTTTTGTTTTTTGAGACATCAGTAGTTAATTGTTGGCCAGAAGTCAAGAGTTCTGCTCATGAACAAGTTTGTTAACTTTAATGTGATCAAATATAAAATAACAGAAATTCGGCAGCAGCAGAAATGAAAGAATTTAAATCATCAAAATTATTCTTATAATAAATAGCCATCCTATAAACTAGTGGGTTAACAGTAAACCAACAACTATTATCTAACATTGAGACTTGTGTCAAGATCAACACTGAGTAAATATTATAAATAAAAGTAAAAGACCAAGGTACTTAACAAATGTTTCTTTTTGTCAATGATTACACGCCCTAAGTAAATTATCTATTATGTTTTCCTTTTTTATATATATATTTATTATATGTGGTGGAAAGGCATGAGGTTACAGAATTTGTTGTTCATTACCACACCTGGTCCACGGGAGCATAAAATCTATGATGATTATTATTTTTATTTACATTTGCCATTTCCAATGATATCTTTATATATATAAAAATCTCGTGTCACGATGTTCGTCCGGGATGAACTCCGAAACTACATAACCGATTTAGATGAAATTTGGCTTACTGTGGGTAATTTAGTCCAACTTAAAAGATAGGATAGTTTTTATCTGGATTATAGACCTCAATATTTATTATTTGTGAAATAAATGTTCATTAAATGTTTGTCATATGACAATGGTTTGTAATTATTTGTAAGCCACCAACGATAAGCGATCTGCTGGCTTGGTGGTTACGGCGCCTGACTGGAGAGGGAAAGGTGCCTGGTTCGAGTCCCTGCCGTGGCGGGGATTTTTATAGACACTTAACTCGGCATTAATCTCCAGTGCAGCATGCTGTGTGAGGTGAAATACGCCAGGACGGTACTGTGGTTCGGATTCGACGTTAAAATGTAGGTCCCCTGTACCAGGCAGGATGGGCGGGCTAGGTAAAGGTGGCTACGACAGGGGCAGAATGCCCAGCCAGTAAAAACCATGTCACCAGGTCATTACGACCACACGAAATTATTATTAATATAGTTCCATAAGTTTCTAACAGATGGCGATGTGTTAACTTATCGATACAACACTTGGTTAGCTAGGTTGGGTAATCATCCAGTAGATCAAGTTCTGTTTCAATTTATTTATGCTACAGTTTATTCCTAACAGATGGCGGTGTGTTAATTTTTCGAACCATCCAGTAGATGGGGTTGTATTTCGATTTATTTATGCTACAGTCTATTCCACGCCATATGTACGAGTTTCTGAAATTTTAATTGTGCTGTGTATTGTGTTATAATTATACCGTATTGTTGTTCATCGTTCATGTGTCATTATACCTAACGCTAAAGTAATTACACACATGAATAAAACATTGAAGAAAACGTTTCGATAAATTCGAATCGTGTAAGTATTTCTCGCTAGCTTATCATTTTTCTTCTTCTTTTTGTTCAGCTAGAGACCACGTATCAATTTCAATTCCTCTCCTGTTGTATTTTCTTTCTTCCTCCCCAGTACTCCTTCATTATTGCACTCCTCTCTACCTTTGAATCCTGCCATATTCAAAGTCTGCTATCGAAATAGTTTCTTTCCATGCAGTTCACTGGTATTATTTTGTTTCAAATCTTTCTAAACCTCTTGAAAGCCTGGTGTCATCCATGCTATAAATGTATCGAAAAAAATATAATTCTTCTTTTTCTGTTATTTTTCAATGTTATTATATATTTCCTCATTAGTTCTTAACTTCCATTTTACAGTATTTTGCAATGGATCCAAAAATTCCGGTTTCACCACTGTATTATAGTGTCTTATTTTGAGGCTTTAAGAAAGGCAATTTTGTTGTAGTTAAAATATTTTTCAGTGAAATGTCGCTAAAGAATCTAACCTTGACAATGCGTGTAGCAGAGAGGCACGACGAGAGAGCTTATCAATCAGCAACACAAATCGCGGCAAGTAAGGAAGTTCAAAGAATCAGGACAGCTGAGCGTCGTATGCAAGAATCTGGTGGCTTCCAACATACATTACCAGTGATTCCTCACTCTACTTTTGCCGATGAGATTAACGTATGTTTAAAACAATCGCTTTTATGGCGGAATGTCGAAACACTTCGATTGACCATGAACATGCGAGTACAGTTGCAAAATGATTCATCGGCACAAGTATTTTGTAAGCAAATGCTTGATATTGGAAAAGGTGAAATAGAACTGCATCGAAATACACAATACATCAAATTGCCAGACAAATTCTGCACTGTTGTTCACTCAGAAATGAACTAACTCAGCGTGTGTTCTTGGATATATCAAATAATTACCTAGAACATAATTGGATCAGTAATCGTGCTATTTTGGCAGCAAAAAATGTTGATGTCAATGAAATTAACTTCCAGATACGACAGTTGTTGCCAGGTGATCTAATGTCTTTTAAATCAATAGATACTATTGTAGATGAAAATGAAACCGTAAATTTTCCAAATGAGTTTTTAAACCCTTTGGATATAACAGGAATGCTGCCACATAATCTCCGGTTAATGATTGGTTCACCGATTATTCTTCTTCATAATTTGAATCCACCTAGATTATGCAACGGTACATGTTTGGTGATCAAAAGGATCACCGGAAATGTTCTTGAAACAACTATTTTGACTGGAATGTTTAAAGGAGAAATCGTCCTGTTGCCACGTATTCCAATTATACAGTCAGAATATCCAATACCATTTAAAAGGCTTCAATTTCCGATTCGTTTGGCTTTCGCTATGACAATAAATAAGTCACAAGGCCAAACAATGTTCGTTTGCGGCTTGGATTTGGAAAATACGTGTTTCTCCCATGGGCAACTATATGTCGCCTGCTCACGTGTAGGGAAACCATTAAATCTATTTGTATTAGCAAAAGACAGGCTAACTAAAAATATTGTGCACCAATTAGCGCTTAAATAAATTAAAATTATAAATTGTAATAATTTAAAATAATGAAAATAATTGTTAAAAATGTTTAAAAATCAACTTCATAGGCCTTATTTATAAAACTGAAATTTCAGTTTATGTAAATAAATAAATAAATAATATATATAAATAAACGATAAATTATTTTTTATTTATTTATTTTTACAAATATCATTTTTTATATAATTTCAATTAAGTAATTTGTAATAAAATGTAAATTAAATTTTTTTATGATCGTTTGTCCTTAATTTCAACTCTCCGTAATTATTTACCAATTGCATTTGAATTTCCAAATCGACTACAATGTTTTGTCTTTATTAGTGAATATTAATTTGACTACTTTAGGAAGTTTAGAATAACATTAATCCATTGTACTATAATTACTAAGTCACAGCAACGCGTGACCGGGTCAGCTAGTTATGTTATAACTTTGGTCTCCCCCAACCTCTGTTCCTTTAAATCAGATAGTCCATAGAAAACTCATTTTATTTGATTGCACCAAGTGTGGTGGGTAACATGAAAGCTCTGGCCTTGCATTTGGAAGGATGTGGGTTCAAATCCCCATTCAGATTTTTAAAACAAATAGTCTATAGAAAACTCATTTTGTTTGATTGCACCAAGTGTAGTGGGTGAGTGGTATAGCACTGGCCTTGCATTCAGGAGGATGTGGGTTCAAGTTTCCATCCACCCATTTAGATTTGTGTTTTCCGTAGTTTCCCCAAATAACTCCAGGAAAATGCTTGGATGGTTCTTGCTCCCAGTCCTTTCCTGCCTCTAATGACTTCAATCTCAATGAGGTGTAAAGACAAAATAATAATAATAATGGCTAAATTTTACCATGGAAACACATGCATGATTAAGGCATGTGCTCCATCACAATAAAAAGGTTGTCACAAACAATTTCTTGTGTTTTTTTTTATGTATGTTGTTTTATTTGTCACATCACTGCATCCCTTCTGCATTCAACTTTGGTAAGTGATGGATTTAAATTCTCTCTCATTGTCATTTTAATATAACCTCAAGGCATTGCTTCCTGATCCATTTTTGTATAGTAAGATATTTTTATTTACAGAGCCAGTAGCGGATTATGTGCAAGGTGTTGTTGACACTGTGTTAAAGATTCATCTCAGTGAACCATTAGGGGACATCTTAGCTTTCCTTACGGGTCAAGAAGAAGTGGAGAGAGCAGTATCACTGATCAGAGACCATACAGCACAACTTAAATCTGATAAAGGTATACTTAAATTTTGAACTGGCTATAATTATTTCATATTAATTGCTGTATAACTAACCAAGAGCTTTATTTCAGGTAAACTGTTGATTTTACCAATGTACGGATCACTCCCAAACACAGAGCAACTAAAAGTTTTCAGATTTACCCCTCGCGGTCTTAGGAAAATTGTAATAGCAACTAATATTGCTGAAACTTCAGTAACAATTCCAGGAATTGTGTACGGTAAGTTCAGTAAATTCTGTTTTAATTGGGTTCATGATTGGAAATGTCAGTTACTGAACTTTGCATATATTTTTTGTTTCAAGAATTATTACAATACAGTTATGCTTAGTGAAACATAAAGTAATAAGTAGAAGTAATTTTTATATTTCAGACTAGTATAAAACAGTCAGTAACCTGCGTAACATTATTAAACAAACAGAAAACATAAACAATACTTTACATGAAGTTATCATTCTCATTGTTAAAATAATCTACTCTTAATCCTCTTAATGATTCAATTGTATCTCTGTATCATAAGTGATCAATCATCCTCGCCATAAGTATTTAATGTGTTTTAATTTAACTGTGGTGAAGTGCACATTCCAGTTGTAATTTCCCTACACATCCATTTTTCCACTTTCCTGTACCTATGTATGAGGGCTATTCAGGAAGTAGGGAACGTTTTGGATTAGAAAAAAAAAAGCACAAGGAAAAAATTTATTACATACATCTGAAAGACCGACTAAAATACTATTTTTCTACATAGTCACCAAACAAATTGAAGCACTTATCATAGCGGTGGACAAGCATTTAAATTCCTTCGTCGTAGAAATCTGCCATCCGTGATTTCAGCCAGTCAGTGACACTCACCCGGAGCTCCTCATCATCATCAAAGCGCTGTGTCTTCATTCTTGGAAACAAGTGAAAATCGCTTGGTGCACGGTCTGGACTGTAGGATGGATGAGGGAAAACCTCCCATTTGAATGAATTAAGGAGTTGCTGAGTGCGGTTTGCCGTGTGAGGTCGGGCATTGTCACGAAAAAACAGAATTTTGGACGTCAACTTTCCTCAGTGCTTGTTTTGAATGGCTCTCCTATGGTTGCGCAAAGTTTGACAGTACCGCTTAGAGTTTATTGTTGCACATGGTGCGAGAAAATCAATAAAAAGCACACCTTGCCTATCCCAAAACACCGTTGCCATTATCTTCCTTGCTGACATTGTTTGCAAATATTTTCTTGGTCTTTTGGGGGAACTTGTGTGCCCCCACTCCATAGACTGTAATTTTGTCTCGCAATTGACGTGTTTCACCCAAGTCTAGTCACCAGTTACAATTCGATCCAGTAATGAATCACCATGTCTGTGATAGGCGTCCAGAAATGTCAAAGCTGCCCCCATTTGCTGACTTCTGTGATGGTCTGTAAGGATTTTTGGCACCCACCTTGCACAAAATTTGTGATAGCCAAGCTTTTCAGTGACAATTTGAAACAACAAAGTCCATGAAACTTGTGGAAAACAAAGCGAAAGCTTAGTTATTGTGAAATGGCAGTTTTTACGAATCTTTTCATCAATTTTAGTGACAAGGTTGTTGGTAACAATGCTCGGGCATCCACTCTTCTCTTCATCATGAACGTTCGTTCAGCCATTTTTAAACTGAATGCACCATTTCCGCACGGAACTTTCATTCATTACTTTGTTTCCATACACTTCACACAGTTGACGATAAATTTCTATCGGTTTTAGGTTTTTTGCAAACAAAAAACATATTACTGACTGCACCTCACAACTGGCGGGATTTTCTATTGCAGCTAAGGACTGCAATCCCGCGGGATCCGCGCGGGATTTGCGCCAATCCCGCGGGATCCGTGCGGGATTGGTACAAACAGTTTTTTAACGCATATATTTAAAACATAGTTACTTAAAACATTAATAAATTAAATAATAATTAAATTAATAAATAATTTTAATGTTAAATTATAAAAATTAACAGTTAACAATATTTTGATTGACAAAATGACATTAAAACTTTTTAGTGTGTGTTAAGTGTATTTCGAGGTCTTACATTTTTGTAATCTAAACCAATTTTTAAATAAATAATAAACGTGGAAAATATTGAGTCTTAGGTCATATTATGTGCCTTACAATACATCACATAAATTTAAAAATATGGTTTGCTTAGTGGCCAAGTTACCAGAGTTTTTTTTTTTTTTTTTTTTTAATTCTAAATAAACGTTCCATAACACCGAGAAAAGCATTCCATTTCACAAAGTGAAGTGAATATACTCTGTAAAGTGTAGACTTGGCTCAGAACAAGATCTCTTAACTTTTTGTCACTGCACAAGCACGAGACTTGGCCTTTTTTTGCGTGATTCATTATTATACCTCCTGATTCCTTGATTGATATTACAGTTGATTCAATGTTATTAAAAGAAACTACTCACCAAAACGTAAACTGTCAAATATTTCAGATTTACTTATGTGGCGTAACGACGGTTTTATAGTGGAAACTGTTATTTTTTAGTAAGAAAGGAGACTTTCTCGGCGAATGATTGCAGTGAAGTCCTCATAGGTTGTATCTCCGGATTTCATTGCAAACACACGAAATTTCACACGTGAGGAAGACGGCGGAGGCAGCCATCGAAGTATGGTGCTCCTACAACACAATTCGTCGATACACCCGTGAGAATTTCATTATAACTTTTTTTACCTTTAGTCGAAATAATAACAAGAAGAAGAGGGATTAATCGAAAGTCTGAGCGGCACATGGAAGCAGGTGGCTTTCGTCAAAGAAACGCATTGTGGCAGCGGCCAAAACAACAATAAGTCAAAGGATATACATTTTCATTTTGATAGCTGTTAAATAAATAGGTACGCGATCGTTGAAATTACGATAACATTAGTTTCATATCAACGAATAATCAAATTTTCAGTCGCAAATTAGGAAATTGTCACAATTATTTTATCTGCAAATACAGAAAATGGGAACAATGAAACCATGAATAAAAAGCTGTAACCGTGTAGGTCAGATAACGTGTGCGACACTTAATAAATAATTATATAGTTAGAAAATTGTACTAAATACGCACCATAACTCAAATTACAGAAATGTGTACTCGAAACAAACGTAAGTTTTGATGAATACGTAAAAGTGTATTTATTTACTTACGAATGACGAAGGTTGACTAAAACAAACTCTTGTTCACTTGAGTCAAATGCCAACTGGAAGGGTACAGGCAAACAGTGCAAAATATCCGACAGAGACCGAATGGGGCAGCGAGTCACGCAGACTGACACGCGTTTCCGCCGGATTTTGCGGATTGCGGATCCGCTTAATTTTGTGCGGGATCCGCCAGACTGTCTAATGATGTGGGATCCCGCGGGATTGCGGGATCCCGCTTTGCTGGATTGCAATCCCTAATTGCAGCGCACATTTCAAATTTGAATATAAAAAAAACAGGCAGCGCGGAGATGCTCACGTTGTTACGACTGGATGCCGACTGAAGTGCCAAACACGCATATACCAAAATATACGTGATCGGCGAGCGCCTAGCGGCGTCAGGCGAAAACGTTCCCTACTTCCTGAATAGCCCTCGTACTTTTGCCCTCCACAAATTTCAACTTTAAATTATTTCAGCATTTGTAGTAAATTATTATTAATCATTTCTCTTGGTAACTTATTACAATCCCTGATCCCCTTACCTACAAAATAAAATCTTCCCACACCGTTATGGTTGATATCTAATGCCAGCTTATGATTATGGTTATGGTCATGGTCATCTTTTCCCTTCCATGCAGTACTCCTAATTCTTAGACCAATATCTTTCAATACCTCATTACCAGCATACGCCTTGTACACTCCCATGACTTTCTTCATTCCTCATCACTCTCTCCAACAAGTGAATGATTTTGAAACCTTTTCCCTTCTACTTGTCCAATGTGTCCTGCCCAGTTGAGTTTGTTATCAAATGTTATGCCAAGGTATTTACATTCCAAGTCTTAAACATGTGGCAAGACAGTATAAAAGCCATGTGTGTGTTCGTGTTGAGCGGTGGAATCGGGACGATCCGATTGTTGAAAGTGTGATGCGAGATGGGAGTTGGATTGTTAAAGGCAGTCTGTGACTCACTGTCTTGGAGGTCAGTCACGGTTGGTTGCGCTGGGCAGTGATTGTTTGGCGGTGCGTCTGGCACTATTGTGTGGACCTGATGGAACGTTATAAGTACGCCGCCGTAATGCAGATAAACAGCAGTGTTTCGTAAATAGCAGTGAACTCGTGGGCATTGAAATAAAGCATCCAAACCAAGTGATAATAATGTAGCTCAGATAGTGCAGTTTGGAGGAGAAGAAGTCCTGGATATCTTTTATAAACGGTCAAATTATAATCGTTGGTGGTGGTGGCTTAGTAATTGTATGTTCGGTGAATAAATTGAAAGATTATCCCTATGGCAACTTTGTGACTTATTAGTAGAAGAACCTGCAATCCATTGATACCAAGACGAACAACAATTACCCCACCCCAAGCGGCGAGTGCATTATCGCCGCTAGCAGACGCCACTTTATCGTTACAAACAAACAATTCTTTTTCCAGCTTATACTAACAATCATGCTTTCGTTTTTTGTTATGTACACATAATAAGCTGACACTTCTTTGCACTTATCTTCATCCCATGTTAACCTACCTAGATATCCTGTTCACAGTCTTATACCATTTTGATCCTATTATATATCATTATGTCATTTGCAAACAACCTAACATCTGATAGTAAACCATCAACACAGTCATTTATTCGAATAACAAATAGCAATGGTCCCAATGGCACTCCCATTTTCATGCCCACTTCTTTTAATATAGCAATTCCTACCCTGATGTTTTGCTTTCTACCCTGTAACTTTTTTCATCAACTGCAATAGTTTTCACCTTATTTAACACCATTTTATGGCACAGTCAGTCAAAATCCTTTAAAGGATCTACTGCTACACTATCGCTTTTGCTTCCCTTGTCCACTTCATCTGAAATACCTTGGTTGTAGTCTACTAACTGGGATTCGCATGAATATCCTTCCCTGAAGCCAAGTTGTCAACTTGAAAACCCCTTAAGTTCTTCAAAGACTTTTCAGACATGGTTACTTTACATACCACTGATGTAAATCTGATTGGCCTATAATTTTTTACTTTATTTTTCACCCCTCATTTATGTACTGGTACTATCATCACACTTTTCTAGTTCTCTGTTAAGCATCAAGTATCCAGACTCGTTTTAAATAACATTTGAAGATAAGATAAATGTCACATCCTGCTATCCTTAAGACAACTGTAGTAATTTTATCTGCAGCAGATCCCTTATGCTTATTTAGCTATTTTAGTTTCTTCATGATATCCTCAGGAATAAATTCAAAATTTTAGTCAGCTCATTTGTAATTGTGAGGATAAACTCTTTCTCTGATTACACCCTCTTTATAATTACTTCTTTAATTTTTTCAACCATAGTTGGCATATCTTCTAGATTTTTGTTAATTTCTGAAAATTCCAATTTATGGTTTGGTTCCAGATAGTTTAGAAGCTGAAAAGAGTGATTTAAAAACATTTTGCTGTTTGCTGTTTGCTGTTTGCTGTTGTTTAGGCCAATTCTACCATTTTCATCATTGAAGCATATACTGGGGGCTTAATAGCCATTTAATTTACTGTCATTGTATTTATAAAAGATTACCTATTTATACAATATACATTTACAGAAAAAAAATACAGTAATTTATGCTTTAAAATTTCGGTGAATCATGATATATACCTATTTTCCCTGAAGCTATTTTGATAGTTATGTGTGCGATGCACAGTTTTGGTGTTTGTGGTAAATGCAAATATTATTGGTGTTAAATATTGGTGGAACTTCCAAAGAGCAGATTGGGAAGCCTATAGAAAGTACAGTCGAACCTGTTTAAGTGATAGTTCAAGGGACCACAAATTTTTTTTTTTTCGCTTATGGAGGTTTTTCACTAACCCAGGTTTTTCACTTATAGAGGTACAGGAGTGGCTTTCTCACTTATAGAGGTTTAAAAAATACAGCAACTATGTAGTGATAAATATGTATGTATTCTATAGGTATTATTCATTAGAAATTGACATAAATGCTTACAAAAGAAAACAATTATATTTACATAAAGAAATCTGTTAATTTCTTCTGCGCTTCTGTTTCTGCATTTTGTACATGTTTTTCCAATTCATAAATCTTATCAAATATTATTTTCTCAACAACTGCAGAGTACTCAAAAATGGTGGAGCGTCTCCAGTGTATTCAAAGCTTATTGATTCTTTGGTATGTTATTTACTTCTGTATGCAAAATCTGCGATCGGTCAGCTTCATCTTCACTGTCATTTCCGTCAGTACACGTGCTCACACAGTTCTTAACGATATGGTTGTCGGTGTGTTCTCCAGTGGTAGCCATGTCATCGTCAATCTGAACGAAGTCCTCGAAGGTTGGCATTAACATAGTGGTTTCGTGAAACACAAGCTTGTTTCATTCCTCATTGGTAGGTCCAACCTCATCCTCATTTTACTATGGCAATAAGTCATATTGATCTGTACTGACTCAAAACCCAGCTTTCTTGAAGCCATTTTTAACAGTAATGTAACTTACAGTGTACCATGCCCTCCTTGCTAATTACATGGCTAGAAGTACGTTAATCTCAGGGCTACTGTTTTTTTTCCAGTCACATAAGAGTATGTTTAACAACTTCTCTGCGATGAAACCGTTGAATGATACCTTGATCTAATGGTTGGAGTTTACTGGTGGTATTGGCAGGCAAGAACATGACTCTTATGTTTGTGTGTTGTTAAGTCCGCGTGGGCAGCACAATTGTCAATAAAAAGCACAATTTTTTTCGTTTTGTCTTCATTTCCCTTGGCAACTTTTTTCAACCAATTTCTAAATAATATCTTTGTCATCCAAGCCTTTGTATTACTGGCATAATCACCAAGTAGATTCTTGACACCTTTAAAACATCTAGATCGCTTTGATTTCCCAGTGATGAAAAGGAGGAGTTTGTTCGCACCAGTCATGTTTACACATTCAAGAATAGTAAGGCGTTCCTTGCTTTGTTTTCCTCCATAGCATTTTTCACCTTTAAATGTACATGTTTTATCCGAAAGGCACTTGAAGAACAAAGCAGTTTCATCTGTGTTGTAAATATCGTTTGGATCATACCCTTCTAAAATACTTGGTAGATCTTTATTCCATTGGTTACACACACCTTGGTCTACAGATTTATTTTCCCTGGCTGCTTTTTTGAAAACCTCTAGCCAGCCATTAATAACTAAAAAGTTCTGAATTCCCAGTTTTGTAAAAAATTCTTTAGATTTTTTTTTTTCAACGAAGGTCCATCAATGGGAACGTTCTTATCGAGGGTTTGTTGTATCCATTCTAACAGGCACTTCCCAATGTTGGGAAATTCAGAAAGTTGACTCCTCTTAATATTTTCATGACCTTCAGAGCACTGAGATATTATAGAATCTTTTGATTTTATAATTTTATAAAAGGTCGATTCTGGTACACCAAACTCACTCTGTATTTCACTTCGCGATTTCCCACTCTCGAACACAGTCATTATTTTAAGTATATCACTTAACGACAACACTTTGATTTTTAGTATGTGTTGAACCTTCCTTCGCAATTGATAGTTATCATCTGAAATAACAATTGGAGATTCGAACAGAATACGACACAGCAATATAAGTTAGTTCCACGAAATTTAAGATTGGGTCATAAATAACAATTGTTAAATATGCTCGACTGTTGGTTATAGAGGTAAAGACAAGTAACAGTCTCCTTTATAGTGGTCCACGAGGGAAAAACGACTTTCTCTTATAGATGTTTCTGTTTCTCACTTATAGAGGTTTTTAGAGGTTAAAATGATAGAACCTGACAATTATTCTCACTTGTAGAGTTTTCTCACTTATCCAGTTCTCACTCAGCCAGGTTTGACTGTATACCGATGTTAACATTCGATGGATCAAAGCAATACCAGAGAATTATGCAAGATTTGTGGGACTAATAAAAGCTGTTGTAAATAGAGCCATCCCATGAGGCTTCAGGAAACGCTATATTCCAGGATGGAGTGAGGAGTTAAACAGACTTAGAGAAGAATTTGAGGAAAACAGCTCTCATGAGAAGGCAGCAGAACTGCTGGAATGCTAGAAGAGATAAATGGATAAAAACTCTTAAAATCT
The DNA here is from genome assembly GCA_031002005.1 of Vandiemenella viatica. Classification (NCBI taxonomy): domain Eukaryota; kingdom Metazoa; phylum Arthropoda; class Insecta; order Orthoptera; family Morabidae; genus Vandiemenella; species Vandiemenella viatica. Next base: position 75,265,594 of record JARYHS010009186.1, on the reverse strand, counting down.
GCATTTTACCCATTCTAATAGAAAAGCCTGGTCTCTTATTCATAAATTATATCCTACATCAGTACCCTCAAGGACACACTCATCCATTAATGTGGAATCAATAGCAAATCACATCGTATATACTTCTAGAACAAAAAAAGGCAAGCAGTTCACTAGATGGGTCAAATCTAAGCATGAAACTCAACTCTATATACTCCCATCCATTCACATTACAAGAGGTTCAGAAAGGTTTAAAGACCCTCTGAAATGGAAAAGCTGCAGGATTTGATGGGATTTGTCCAGAACTATTGAAAAAACTGTGGACCAGCTACATCTCATTGGCTTGCCTCATTCTTCAGCTCCATACTACAATCTTGAAGGCTTCCTCAGATTTACAAGTGAACAAAAATCATTGCTTTACTTAAACCAGTAAAATATCCAACCTTCCCACAAAGTTACCATCCGATAGCCGTACTCAGCATTACTTAAAAATTATTGAAAAGTCTTATTTTGAACATAATAGCTCCTGCAATCGAAGCTCTGATCCCTATTGAACAAGCTGTATTCTGTCCCAGTCGGGACTGTAGTGATCAGTTCCTGTCTCTTACCACCTGTTTGGAAGTAGGTTATCAGAAGAAAATGAAGAACATATATGTATTCCTAGATCTTTCGGCAGCATACTATACAGTTTGGAGAGAGGGTCTCCTTTTCAAACTGATTAAAGCAGTTCCTTGCATAAAGATAATTTTTTTACTGGTAAGCAAGTATCTGCCTGTTCCAGGTGCACACTGAGTTAAGCAGGAGCAGATTTTGCTTGCTAAATAATGGTCTACCACAAGGTTCAGTTGTCTTCCCCATACTTTTTAATTTATATACTTATGACCTGCCAGACACGGTCTCTCGCAAATTTGTATATGCTGATGACATCAATGCAAAGAACTAACTTTGTAGAGGCTGAAGAAATCCTGACTCATGACCTTCAGGAAATGGATGCCTACTTTTGAAGGTGGTGCCTTCAACCTAATCTGCATAAATCAGAAATAGCTATATTCCATCTTAGCAACAGACAAATGAACTACCTGCCAAATATATTGTTTAGAGACCAGATGCTGAAGAATAACAGTATTCCAAATTACCTGGGTGTGACATTAGACAGGTCCCTAACCTACAAAAGGCACCTTCAGAATACAGCTGCCAAGCTTAAAAGTCGGAACCATTTACTTCAGCACCTGGCAGGAACTTCATGGGGAGCTGATGCAAATATATTAAGAACAACAGCCTTAGCCTTGGTTTACTCCACAGCTGAATACTGCTCCAACGTGTGGCCTAATAGCTCTCACATCCAGTTGGTGGACGTTCAGCTTCGCCAAGCAATGCACATCATAACTGGCTCGCTTCTAGCTACACCTATTCAATGGCTGCCGGTGCTCAGCATCATACATACCACCATCTCACATCAGGAAGCAAAAAGTCCTAATCAAACTATGGTCGAGAATTCTGAATAACGAGGCTCTTCCCATCCATGGAGATATTAGGGAATACAAAACACAGCTGAAGTCACGTCACCCTGCCTGGAAAACTGCTGTCAGTCTAACATCTAACTCCTTCAGCCCTACAAATAGCTGGACAGAGGAATGGACATCATCAACAGTATAGAGCATAGTGCAACTTACCAATCTCTGCTCAAAACCACCAGGATTCAACTTACCGCGGTCAATTTGGTGCAAATTAAATTGGATTAGATGTGGTACGAGAAGAACTGCTTCAACTATCCACTCCTGGGGCTGGGCAGATTCTCTGTACTGTGACTACGGTGATATTTCACAAACTGTGTCACACATTGTGCAGGACTGTCCACTGTGTGCCTTTCCTGATAGTCTGGAAGATTTAAATTTGGCTACGCCAGAGGCGGTGGCCTGGTTGGAGCACCTCGACATCATGTTTTAGTGGTAGTGACTGGAGATCCTGTCTCAGTGGCCGGTGGCGGGCATTGTCCATTGAATTATGTTTATATATATATGTGTGTTTACTTTGAAACAAGTTGTTAACCGAATACAGTATAATTGTTGACAACAAATCTTCTAGGGTTTGCAGCCGGATTTTATTATAAAGCGACAAGCTTTTGGCTACTAGCTCAGTAGCCATCTTCAGGTCGATTATGTATCGGCGATCTTGCCTTGTTGAATGTTGTAAATGTCATATAGCATCATACAAAAAATAAAAATAAATAAATAAATGACTGAAATAATTCAATTTTTTGTATCAACTGTGTACAATGTTATTCCTAAATATAATAATTCTTAGAAGTCTGGGTAAGGCTAACTGCTCTCAGAGGCACTTTCAACAAAGTAAATGGCTCATTGCAATTTGCTGTTTAATTTTTTGTGATACAATGCAGAGGGGGATTCTTCTATGATGAAAAAAATTTTTACTTTTGATGTGAAGAACAACCACAGGAATGATTGCTGACTCACCAGTGATCCCAAGAATGTTCTAATTATTGCTACAAGAAAATTTTGGGGCATGTAAATTTCATACAGAGATAATTAACAGAGGGAAATAAATATTCACATGCTGTTGTGAGTTCTGTTCCTCATTTTAACTGTGAAAAATATTATGAAAGGAAAGCTACATGGCCTGGCTCGGAACCCTCCCCCCCCCCCCTTTTCTCCCATGTAGCCCAGCGTAGCCTTCCAGCCAACCCCTCCCCTCCTGGACTGAGCCACGTAATTTGTGCACACTCCCTAAGGTTGAAATTTCATAATATTTTTCAATTGCCAGGAGGAAAAGTTTTGAGTTAGATCTTCCTTAACGACAATGGTAATTGACAAGATGTAAACCACAAAAATAGAGAATTTTGTTCTGTTATCTCCAATAGTTACTTTACATTTTTTGCGTTTGGTTTGATATTTAAATTGTCTTTGGATTTTACTTATTGATCTATACCATAATTGTATGTATTTTTTCTCCCTCAGTTGTCGACTGTGGTTTTGTCAAATTACGTTGGTTCAATCCTGAGAATCATACAGATTCCTTGGTTGTTGTGCCAGTTTCTCAGGCATCAGCTGAACAGCGAGCGGGAAGAGCAGGACGTGTACGATCAGGGAAAGCATTTAGGTATGGTTTTATCATTGAAAACTTAGTAAAGAATTAGAACAAAGTTCTAATAAATTCTGTACTTAAGTTGCATGTTTTAAATTTTTGTTTGTGATGAAAATGATTCATAACAGTCATAGCAGTTGTAAGAAGGTTTTTGTTTTTGGATTTGTTTACTAAGATTTTGTTGAATTTTGAATGAATGGATACTTCCTTTGGATTGATGGAAATAACTTCTCTGCTGCAAAATATGAGAAATGGATTCGAGGCTGGGGATGAAGATTTTGAAAAGTACAACACGATGTTCATTGTTGGATTTTTGCAGTTTTAGTAATGGATATAAGGATCACTTAAATTCTGAAATTGCGTGAGAGATATAATTAAAATTTTACTGTAAACCATGAAATTTGTGTGAAGTAATTTGTGAATGGCTCTTAATCACAGAGACAGAGGAGCAGGAATAAATATATTGTGGTGATATTAATATGGAGAGGAAAAACAAGAATAAAAGTAACATTTACCAAAGTTGAAGAAAGAAAGGATCTGGTGATAAAAACCACTACACAAATACAAAAATCATCATATTGTGGGCTTTGCCATTTCTCATGAAAGTAGAAGATTAAGCACATGGCTAGTATTGCGCATTGGTTGAGCTAGCCATGTGCTTCTATTTTAATGAGCTGGGAAAAAGCCAGGAATATTGTGTTTTTTGTTTTTGTCAAGTGTTTTTTGTCACTACGTTCCACCTCCCTATAGCTTTCCTAAGTGATTTATCTACTTTCCATATTGTAATATACGTACAGTCATTTTGTAAAAGTTGATACAAAATTAGACAAATGTTTTTGGGTTTTACAGAAAATAATAATGAAATTATTTTAAATATTTATTGTTATTAAGTATTTAAAAAGTGTAATCAAAGTTGCATGAGACTAGATAAAATATTAGCTTGACATCTAATAAAAAGCTAAATTAAACATTTTTATAAATTTGCTCAGTCATGTCATCTTACTAATATTGTGCTGTGATAAAAAAATATATTTTTGTTAATCTAGTTTGATTATATCTTTAAAATATCTTATGCCTAGAGCTGCTTCAAGAAAATTGTAAGGAGGTTTTGTTTCTATGACTTTAAAACTGTGTTTGGTTTTACTTAGGCTAATATAAAAATCATGAATAAGATGTTTATGTGTTGAAGTGTTGTTTTGCAAACATCAATTAATACTGAATAAAAAGTTAGAAAAATGTCAGAATGTTGAGTTAAAGAAAAAAAAAGAAAGAAATACCAGCAGGATTTGTTATCTTATAGTCTAGAAACCTTCTTCTGTCATGTCAATTTCTCTATATAGTTGTACAAGGATGGTTTGATAAGTAACTTGGTTCATGTAGTATGTATTTCATCCACTGGAAAGGTGATGGATTCAATTTTTTTGGGATGCAATACTTAAAAAAGGGGGAAAAAACATTACTGGAGAATACTGCACATCAGTTTTGGGATGACTGATAACGGTGATTGTGGAAAAATGTCCAGGAATTACAAAAGAGCAGTTCTTATTTTACTGTTGCAATTTGCCAGTGCATTCAACTGTGTCGCAAAGAAACAATTGAGTTAAAAATAGTTTCAATTACTTCAACATCCACATATTCACCCAATTTTGCTCTCTTGGATTACCATTTGTTCCCGAAACTCAAAACTTGCCTAGCTGGACACAGAATTTGCTCAACTGAGGAGGTTATTTTGAAGGTAAAAAAGTATTTTGAGGTCCTTGAAGAAACCCTTTTTCCATAAGGAAATCACAAAGCTGGAGAAATGTTGGTGCTAATGGGTCAAACTTTGAGGAGACTGTGTTGAAAAATAAAATTCGTTTAAAGATTTAATATGATTTCTTTGATATCAAACCAAGTTGCTTATCAAAACACCCTAGTACTAAAAAGAAGCATGATTGTCTTTTGAAACAAGGTCAGAACTTGTATATCATCTTAATCCACAATTTCAGTGAATTCTGGCTACTCACTGGTGGCAGTTCAGATATCTGCTTATTGTCTTTGGCAGCTATTAGTATTCCCAACAGTTATAAGTGCCATAATATTTTTGTATTGAAAATATTTAAATAAAACTGCTAAATTAGCACACAAGTTGTCATAAGAAATATATTACAGATAGGAAGCTTTATGGTGGATACATTTAAAACTTAACAAATTGAAGCTGTTAAACTCATATAGAATTTTGATTATTGTATCTATGGTTATTTTAATTGCAAAGAAACTATAACATTAGATATATTTACAGATTCTAACAAAATCAGAAATTTACATGGGAAAGAAAGGTAAAATACACTCAGCATTCACCCAAATTGAAGATAGGGGGACAGCAGTGACAAAAACCATTCCATGAACGCTATAAAACAATGTTTCAAACTATTCCCTTACTCATGAAAATAGAAATGTAACTTAGAAGGTGGTCCTTATTTTTCAACCTCATTATTTTTAAGGTCTCGCCCTCTCAGTTTTTTTCTAACTGACTAAAAATGACACCAGAAAAAATTTGGATCTTTTGCATATTATTATTTTTCCACCAATTGGCAGGAAAGCAATTAAATGCTGTAATATGTACTGTACATAAATACATAAACATCATACCAAATGTACAGGAAATCAGAGTTCTTCAATAAATAATCAATCCTTAGACATTATTAGTCATGACAGATGATGATAGTTGTTAGATATCTAACATGGTTTTTGTTGAGAAATGTCCATTACTGTGTTTGCTCTCATATAAGCTGCTAGCAAGATGGTTATTATGTAATAATGGCTTTAATATTGACATATATAAAATTTGAATAGTCAAGAAAGGTAAAGTATTACTTAGTAAAGAAGCATTGGAAATGGTGCAATGCGCCTTTTAGCAAATTGGCAAATGGACTGACTGAATACATAACATAGTTCTTCTAGAGGTACTCTTAAATATTGTTTAGTGATCAGGTTGCTTGAATAAACAAACAAGGTAAACACAACTGTTAATTATTTAGTGATAAACGCTTGTGAAGGAAACATACACTCAGACAAACACTTCAAATAAAATATGTTAGTTCGTAAACACACTAAATGCAAGACAATTATGGTAGCACTGATAATACTTTGATATGTATTGTGTAATGTAGGCAACAGGCTTGAAAACAACCTATAGAATTTGTTGGAAGATTGAGTGACTCTTAAGATGAAGTAATAAGTTAATGCTATCATGAAAATACTAAGCTGCTCAACATGGAATATATAGCAAGCAGCAGGTATTACCTCAGTGACTGATATTGTGCGAGGTGGCAGAGGGTCGCAACTGGTGAGCAAGTGTGCCGTCTGATCTCACAAAGGCAGATCCTTTGTGGAGGGGAAATACTAATCCGTAATTGACAGGTTATTATTTTAGTAACAGAAAGAGCTCTGGTTGGCTACCAGTGATGTCTTTTCAGTACTGAGGATGGTGAAAGCTAGCATTACCTGTGTGCCTATGCTGAGGTAGGTTCTTATGGCCTTCAACCACAGCTTCAGATCCCATGTCTAGTTGCAAAGCCGTAAAGAGCTGGTTGTAATGTCACACTAGTGTAATTGTTGCAATAACACCCGACAAAGAGTGCAGGGCATCTGGAATCTTAAGTTACAGGTTGGGAAACAGCTCTGGACTTCTCTTGACTAATGAAATGAAATAAGGACTTTTAAGTTATTCCTTTACCCCAGAAAAGGAATCATATGACAACTTAATTGTTTCTTTATTTTTACAGGCTTTATACTGAGGATGCTTTCAATAATCTTGCAGTTTCTACTCCACCTGAAATGCAAAGAACTGACTTGTCAATGGCAATTCTTCAGTTGAAAGCCCTTGGTATTGATAATGTTTTGCGTTTCAATTTTCCTTCTCCGCCACCAGCTAAGAATCTTCTTTCAGGACTTGAACTTTTGTACGCCCTTGGAGCATTAGACAAATTTGGGCAGTTAACAAAACCACTTGGAGTTACAATGGCTGAATTTCCCATTGAACCTCTGTTCTCAAAGTGTCTCATCATTGGTGGTAAGTTCATGTTTATCAGAATTATCAGCTTTGACTATTCAAGGAAGGTGCTAAAATTGTTGTACATTTGGAATTTTTTCTAGGCTGCATAGTGAAATTTCAGCACATCTAAATATCTTTTTATTCTTCCTTTCTTTGTATAGGTGAATTTGGCTGTGCAGAAGAGATATTATCAATTATTTCAATGCTGCAGGTTCAAAATGTTTTCTCTAAACCTAGCATTGGACAATTAGCTATTAAGGCACGCATTGCAAGACGCAAATTTGAAGTTGCAGAAGGCGACCTTTTGACATACCTTAATGTTTATAATGCTTTCATTAAACATGGAATGTCACGTGAATGGTGTCATATGAATTTTATAAATTATAAAGGACTCTATAGAGCATATGAAATAAGAAATCAGATGAGAAAACTTTTAGAACATTTTAATATTCCAATTTCTTCTTGTGAAGGTATGTATATAAGAACAACAGTTGTTACTTATTAATTATAATAAGCATCCTAAAATCACTTTTCTCTTTATATGTGTTCTTGTAGTGTTTTAAATGTTATTTTGCATATAGGAAACAGGTGGTAACTATCAAAGTTCATTAAATGACAGTACAAATTTGTGAAGTGGGATGAACTTTATCAATCAATCAAACAGATAATGCAAGGTGTAGTGCTACAAGCCCATGGTCTAATTTGATGAATTGGCTGTCTTGTTGCATGAAACTAATTTTTACAGAAAAAAATGGTAAATAACCACATTTGCAATCAAACCATAGTAAATAACGTAGATTTCTTAAAGGACACATACAGAAAAGGAGAAGGGGTAAATGTAGTATTTTGCTGTCAGAGCAGACACTGGAATGATAAGTTTTATATGATTATCTTTTTTTTTCCAAATTCTTTATGCAAGTACTACATACTTCCAAAAGTTATGTTTTAAATGTATTAGCAGGTGCTACAGTGAACTTGAAGTGATCAATAGAGAGCAAAAAGTGGGATACAGTATCAGTCCAGTAAGAGTAATTAATCAGAGATGCAGAAGTTTCTAACATCATTTCACTAGGAGGGGTCTATTGTCATAAATTATCATATTCCAGAATTTTGTCTGATTCAGAATTTAGCAATCTTGAACTGTCATACCAACTTATGTCTCTTTCTGTCAAACTTTTTATCAAATATTTCTTTCCTCAGATGTTAAAATAAGTAATGGTAAAATCACATTTCAAATATTTCTAGAATATACTTTCCAATGGGATTTACATTCTGGTTTCCTATTCTATACAAACATTCCCTGCAGACACTTTATCAAATTTAACCCTGTGACTTGAAGGGGACCCGGAATTCTCCACTTTACTGCAGCTGATGGGGGTTGTTGCCAGCAGTCTTTGACACCATTTTCTGTACCTGCTTATTGCTGCTGTCCTCTGCATAAGCGGTCTTATCAATGATCATTGATCCATTGAAATGACATGCATGTTTTCTCATCAATAAATGTTCTTCCATCAAATCAAGCATCCTGTGAGAAAGATAATCTTATAACTGATGGTTTATAACCAGGGATGATTCAGTTAACAATTGGTAGTTATCCTGTGATAATAATTTTCAATGCATCATTTTATTTGCCAAGATACCATTTTTTTTTTTTAAAAAAATTGCAGTTGTTGAATAAAGTGTATCCGCCAAACTATAATTAATAAATCTATAATTTTAAATAATCTTGACAAATAATGTAATATTTAAATAAAAAAAATAATCAGTCTGTGAATATTACATTTATTTGTTTAGTAATTATTCAGTGATTGAAATTAATAAACAAAAGGTATTTGGACAAACAAAAATATGTATTGTAAATTAGTAGCAGTTACCTGTGATTTAATTCGCTTGGAAGTGTGTCACAGTATAATAGTTTTCTAAAATAATAATAACAAAAATAGTTATAAATGTTCCATGCAACAATAAAAATTATTTACATCCTACAATAAATTATAATAATATATAACATCTATTAGACTAATCAATTCTGCTTTAAAATAGAAATTTACATGTTAAAGTATGAATTAATTGTTTCTTTACCATGGTATTTGATTAATTTTATGATCCTAGCTTTGCTACATTTGACTGAAAGATTTAACTTACATTTGTACATCAGATTTTAAATATCTCCCATTTTTTATTTTGTTTTTTAAGATTTTATTTCCTTCTTGAATAGTAGTTTGGTTTGTTGATATGTAGATTAAAAAAATTAATTTTGCTTTGAAATATAAAATTGCACATTAAAGCAGTAATTGATTGTTTCTACATTATGAACGTTAATAATATCAATATGGGTCTCTTTTAGTTTCTCAATCTGTAATAGGAATTGAATACCAACTTGTGGTTGATTTAATAAAATGTCTTTTTCTTCTTCTTCTTCTTCTTCCTGTCCAGTGTTAGGGCTGGTAGCCTGTTACAGTCTCAATCCATCTTCTTGGTGGTCTTCCTACTTCTCTCCTTCCTCTGGGATGGTATTTGAGAATTTTTCGTGGGATCTGGTCCGTCTTCATCCTTAGTACATGGTCTGTCCAAGATGTTCTGTACATTTGTACAGTTGGGAGAATTGATGTTTTTTAAGGATTTCATCAGATATCTTTCTGTCTCGTAATGTGTAGCCAGCTGTTCTCCTCGTGAATTGCATCTCAGCCGCTGTTAGTCTCCGTTCATCACCTTTGCGTAGTGCACAGGCCTTGCTGCTGTACAATAGTGTAGGTTTAGTCAGAATGTTATAAAGCCTGATTCTTGTGTGCTGTTGAACAAGAGATGGTCTGAAGGTGTTTTTTGTTATTCCTGTAACTTTCGTGAAATTTGTGATTTTTTGTTGCGTATCGGTTTCTAGGGAGTAGCTGAGGTTGTAACCTAGGTATTTAAATTCTGCTACTTGTTCTATGGGCATGTTGTCTATTGAGATTTTGTTTCTTTTGTGGTTATTTCCGACAAAGGCCATAAGCTTGGCTTTATTGTGGGAAATCTCCATGCTGTATTCTGTTATATGTAGGTTATATACCGATCTCTGCAGGTCATCTTCAGATTCAGCAAAAAGCACTTGGTCATCTGCAAACAGTAATGTATCCAGGTTGGTCTGTCTGTCTATTTTTATTCTACCATGGAGTTTTTGTTACGAGTCACTAATGATTTTGTTTATATATATGCTGAATAAAAATGGCGATAGGCAACACACTTGTCTCACTCCTCAATTAATGGGTTTCCATTCCAACTGCTGTTGTCCAGTTCTGACTGCAATTACATTGTGGCTGTAGATGTTTTGAATTGCTTTTATGATCTGTGATGGGGTGTTACTTTCTTCCAGAATTTGCCATAATTTTCACATCCAGGGAAGAATTGCAATTTGATGCAACATTTTGAAATTGCTCTCTGACTTCATGTTCGTGTGTAGTGTCAGGTACCCAGAGTGGTTGTCCCTATATAGACAATACTGGTCAGTGGTTGCCACTGACACCATAGTCGCATGTATTGAGTCATCAGTGTCAATCATTGACTGGTGTGGGCTATATAAAAGCAACCACTCGAGGAACCTGAAACTTTGCTGTAAGATGAAGTCAGAGAATGACTTAAAAACATTTCATGAAATTGATTTGCTCTCCCAGTGGGAGGTCCGAGAATTTTCTATACAACTGATACATTAGGAAAGTCTCCACTTTTTTAACTTTACTATTGACTGTAAACCAACACAAAATTCATTAATTAAAATAATGACTGCTACCTTGTGACACTCCTGTTATCATTTCCACATCTCGTGATAATGTAATATAAATGTTGACTCCTTGCTTCTTGACTCCGAATAATTCTTCAATGCAGCAACATCATCTTGATTCACACCAATAGTTTTAACCTTGTTCATAATAATTCTATTGCTAACTCAGTAAAAAGCCCTGGAGTGATCCAGTGCAACATTATAGCTTGGCCTCCCTTGCCCAACTTATCTGACATTTTACCAGTATAGAAATACATAATGAAATTCGATTCCAAGCTTTTTAATCGATTTTCTTACTATTGACTATTCCTAATTTCAGCACTATCTCCCCCTCCCCTCCCCGCACACACACACATTATGAAACAGTTCTGTGGTACATTCCCAAAGCTCTGGTATACATCATGTTTCCAGACTTTATCTAAATAATACTTTTTAAGTATAGTTCAATGCCACCTTTCTTTAGCACATTTGTGGTATTATCATCCATACCAGATCTTTTATAAGTTTTTAAGCTATCTAGTCTGTTGTTATATCTTTAGACTCTGTTTCTAATTTCCTTGTCTACTCATTCAACCTAATATGAAACCTTTGTTAAACTATAGTTCAGTGTAATTGATTCAAATTCTGGTGAGCCTAGGAATTTTGTAAGGGTTTTGCTTGATAATATAAACTTTTCCAGGACATTCCATGGCTTGGATTCCATGTTAAGCTGCAGGTCTAGCCACAACAAAGGCAAAACTAGCTGTTTAAGGAAAGTGCTATTGGTGCATGTGTTCCATTACAATTAAAATCATATGTATGTTCATTTGGGCTACCTAGGACCACATTAAGGCTTCATTTGGCTTGAATTTGCTTTGGATTTGTACACATCAGCATTACAAGTAGGGCTTTTAGACATAGGGGAACCACAGTTTAATGTGGAATCCGAACCCTGGAAGTGTCTTGGCATACTTCACATTACACAACAAGCTGTGTCAGAAGTGAAGGATCAGTTAAGTGCTCAGCAATTAACCCTGCAGTAGTCGCACTCTGAAAAGTCCCATTAGAAATGGCTTGAGTGGACTACATATGTAATCCACGCGACCACTGCAGGGTTAAAGTAATAATGAATAAAATTATCTGTTTCACTTTAAATGTTACTTAACTTAATAGTCCTGTAATGTAAGTTCCATTTGACTATCAATCAATGATAATTAAGTGGTTAGGGTAACATAGAATTTTTTTTTAAATACTTAAAAAAGAATTGCAACCCATTTCTTCTTATTACACCACTAGAGTGGATATGACATGGTCATTGACTTGCTCTGACTGTTATCTCCTTTCCTGGGGAGCTGTTCTGAATGTTCAGCTTTATCCGAAATTGGTCTTCCAGGCTATAGTTATATGCTCTAACGAATGAACTATCAGGCCTGATTTCTATAAATATATATATATATATTTTCAAAATTCACTTAAGTCTTATTTAATGATACTTTAGGAAGTAAATAGGCCACCACTGTGCAAAATTCTTTGCAGTTTGTTATTTGGATATAGGCAAGTTTTTATTAACTTAGTTTGTGAGTCTGAATGTGTTAACGATCAGCAATCTTGTACAATAGCCTGCTTTCCAAGACTAAAGTTACTAGTTTGCTGTCCTCTGAATCATTGAGCTGAGGTTCTAGCCAGTGAAAGCACTTAAATCATTTAATTCTATGGGAACTTAATGTACCTGTAGGATAATGCCTATCAGCTAACTGCGACACTGTGATCATACTCCATTACTGAACTTATTATCCATGAAGCTATAAAAAGATGTTTTGTAAATTACATAAAAAATGTTTTAATCAATAGTAGAAACAACAATGACTTGCAATTTATCTATAATAGTTTCAGCACTTGCCTATCCCTAGATGTCAAGCCAAATCAATTGCTTAACATTTATGCTTTTATCATATTCTCAGTAACTTCTTCATCTTCATTAACTGTGTGAATACCCTCTCAGCCCTTCAGTTTCGTACTTAGCCATAGAAATTTCTTGTTGTATAACTCAGTGCTGCCCTCATGAATACATTCTTGGCTGTTAGTAATTCAGTTTGTAGTCATTTTATGTACACCTTACTGTCTTGCTTGCTTACTCTACTATGCTCTTTTTTATTACCAACTTCTTCAGCCTCCTTGCATCCCTGTTGTAATGTACACATTCTGTGCTTCATCCTTTGTTTTGAAATATACATTTCTTCTCTTTATCTCTCTGAAATGTTGCCCCCTCATATTCACTGTTCTGGTGTCCCCTTTCCACATGCTATGTGCTGAACTATACGTACTCAATCGCAGAGCCTATGTCTTATTATAACTGTCCCTACATCTGCAGTCTTCATACCAGTTGTGATAAAAAATAATGGACATGAGAACCAGGACAATGTATGGAACTTTTTATAGACTTTATTTGAAAAAATGCTTGTCCTTTTGTAACTTGAGAACTGAAATTGCAAAACAACAATGTGAGGTAATTTTGTAGGTTTGTAATGCATACTCAGTAAATGGTAATATCTAATACTTGTCAATTTTACTTCTACAGTTACTTCTACTCATACAGACTGTTTAGTCTTATCTTTCTCTGGAGGAGAATTAAAATAAATTTTGGATTTTTGCTCTGTGGCTTTCATCAAACGTCTCTTCTTCTTTTTCTTTAGCTATCAGAGATCTGAATTATAAGATTTCCCATTTATTTTTTAAACTTGGGTAATAGGTTTGTGTATCAATAGCGGGCATCCATTAGTTACGTGAGGTGTTTTTCCAGAATTCCGGATCCCCCCCCCCCTGGAGAGATTTGGTGAGTTCTGGTTGTAGCCCCCCCCTAAAATGACGTGAAATTTTTACGGAGACCCCCCTCCCCTCCCCTTCCTTGCTAATCGACCTTCCAAAGGCAGTTATAACCCCCCTAAGGTCGGTTTCCGCGTTGTTTCTAGCCAACATTAGTGTCAGTTGGTTTTTTGTGACTTTTGTTTTAGCTCTACTATCCTCATGAATTTCAAAACCTCACATGAGATTTCTGTTGACCCCCCATTTCACCTCACATAATTATGGACGCCCTCTTATCAACTGCGATAATGATTTATTACTTTTTATTTTGTACTACATGGTTGTCAGATTGTGTTTCATTAGCATATTAAAGAAATCGTAAAACCTATAATTAAAATCTGGTACAGTATTTTCGTTGTTTTTGTCTTGAGAGAATTAAGTTTGTTCTTTATTAAAGTGTGAACACCATTTTTGTTTAGGAACAACTTTACTTTTTGATAAAAGTTCTTCCTAGGTGTTCTGCCAGATAAGTTCTTCTGCCATACATGACATTTCGACAGCTTCCTCCAATGTCTTCATAAGATGAACTGAAAGTCAAAGTTGCTACTGCAACGACATGTCACCGACTGTGTATGCCACATACACAGTTGGTGACGTGTCATTGTAGTAGCAACTTTGACTTTCTGTTCGTCTCATGAAATCAGTGAAGCTATCAAAACCTTGTATATGGCAGAACAACTTATCCAGCTGAACACCCACTAAGAATTTTTATCAGCCTAACGCTGGGAAAGAATCAATTCTCACCTTACTTTTTGTTTGTTGTCATATAGTTTCTTTACATATATTTTTAAAAATTATTTTTAGATTTTTTTTTTATACAGGTAACTCTGAAGTTGTATGCCGTTGCATTACTGCAGGACTTTTTCCAAATGCAGCCTATCTTCATTATTCGGGAGTCTATAAAACTGTCCGAGGTGATCAGGTTTTAAATATTCACCCAACATCAGTGTTGTATACATTAGAACAGCCTCAATGGTAAGTAAATGAGCTTATACTGTATCTGTGGACTTATAAATGAAGAAAATAAAACACACACACACACACGGAGAGAGAGAGAGAGTAACATGTAATCTTCAGATGCGCATGATGTTTGTTGGAAATACAATTCAATGGTTGCAAATTTGAATTTATGAAAGTCAGAAAAGGGAGATAATATCTGAACTGCAAGAAACAGAATGCAGAGGAGGTGAAGTAAAATATAAATTATTTGAATATAAATAAGGGAATGCCTACCAGTGTGGCTGCATGTGTTAAAGCACCGTCATACTCGATTGGTGTGGTACAATAGACTCAGGTTCAAATCCTTGGCTACTAACACTAAAGGCTTAATAACCAATTCACCTTCATAAAAAAAAACCAACAGTTATGTGTAGGTTACTGTATACAGTCAGAGAGTATAGCTGTATGACCTGTGGTAACTCCAGTGGAAAAGAAGTTCTCCAGCATTTTTCATAATCATTAATTTACATATTTTCCTCTTTGAATTCAATACGGCTATCTATGGCATTTAAAAACTGAATAGCTCAAATTAACAAAGAAGAACTGGTAGATTATGTAATATTTTCTATGTAATGTATTATTGTAGTGATGGAGTTAGGATTACATCTTAGGTGTTTCTGAGGATAAGTTTGATATTTCATTTACTGCTCTTGCACCATATAACATAGAAACAGAAGACACACAACCGAATTTTTTAAATCTGATCCTAAGCTTTAAAATGGTGAACACTCCATAAAAATCTGCTGAGTAAATTTTGTGTGTTTTTGGAACCAATATATATGGGTTGACTTTTATTGAAATAGCTATCTTATTCGTAAACCATACTTTCACTCACTACAATGCCATATTTATTACTTAACTTATCAGTTTGCAAGCAAAATTACACAAGGATTCTTACTTAGCCCTGTGAACTCGAGCACATAAAGCACATTCCCCTGTAGGTGTTAAGTTATGTCCCCATTAAAAAAATGCAATATTAAATTACAGAACACGTGGAGTGTGATGTTAGTACACACATAAAACAAACTGCTATACTTTTCAATAGAAAGTTCAAAATTAAGCAGTAATGATACTAAGGAAAATTGCGTTTAGGCAATTTATAACAAAAGATATGGAAAATAACTCTCTCCCCCCCCCCCCCACTTCACCATGGTTGAACACTAGAGGGCTGCAACAAATATATAAAACATAAGACAAATACAAATGTATAATATTTCTTTTTAAAACATTATTTATGCAGAGAGGACTGGGTCATTTGGGATGCTGTTAGGGATAAAGCTGTTACCCGGGTTAAAGTATCGGCATCTTCGCCTAAACTAAACTGACTTACACTTGCACGTTGTCTGATAAAAATTTGAAATATTTATAAACCGTGGTGAACCTTTGGATATTACCAAATGAACAATCAAAACGGTCGCCACAATCCTAATAACTTTAGGAAAGAAAGGTACTATTGTAGAAAGGAAAAGCTTCAATGTTCAGATCACAGAAATACTGTATTCTTCAAAAGATCAATTAATTTCACATGTTACAGTTGGTACAGGTGATCAGACTATTCTTCACACGTAAATTGCCAGTAATGAAGCAAAACAACACCGCCAAACTCCTAACAGAAAATTTAAGGTTTCATAATGAATGTTCACACGTTTTAGACCGGTCAGAAAATTAATATGTCTGCCCTTCTTGAACGTCTCGGCATTCACTTCCTGTTAACCTTTCCCATGAGGCCTAGCACCTTGACGCGTGCTCTCCTGAACCACACACCTAGTCTCTCTGAGTGCTTCCAGACATCTGACCTCGGGGCAATCCCGCTGGGACTTCTGTTCCTTTGCCTTTTCATCACCAACATCAAAAAGTTCTAAACAAAAATATTCGAACTGAGGGCTCTCAGAAATTCACCGTGTGTAGCTTGGCTCCTCAGGAAGGTTTTGTGTTATGTGGACTTAGGCTCTAAAATTCCTCAAATCTCTGTTAAAAACTTTAATCTCGTATGTGAAATTGTACAGTTATTTTGACCAGCATTGGTATTTCCTGTATCATGTGCAAGTTATTTTAAAAATTTCCAAATGTCTTATTTAAACCTTCATCAGTTTGTTTCCACATTTCTGCACTTTCCGGGGTGCTATTTAGAATTTTGATATGTTAAGTACTTCAAAAGTTATTGAACTTCGAAATTCTGAAGTGGTGGGTGTTTCAACCGGTAGAAACACAAAAACATTATTTTCTTATTTACAGTTTATATAAAAAAAGTGCCAGTTTCAGAATGATTTTCCAATTTTATTATTCATTTTAAAAGTGATTTTATTTACTTAGGTGGTCTTAGAAGCTCACAATTTGATTTGAAAGTTGGTACGTTTTCCTTCACAATGAAATTTTGTTTCAAACTGATTTAGTGTTTATTAAACTGTGTGAAATGTTTTAAAACTTTTATGTGCAATGCAGTGATCACTATTATTACTTAAAATTTACTTGTTAGCTCCGAGAATTACTGAAATCGTGTTATTATGGTGTGTTATCTGTGCAAGCATTGTTCCACGAAGTTTTGAAAGTGTTTTCTTTATTTATATGGCCTGAAACTATTGGTTTTTAGTGAATTTTACTTGCTCTTGGTTAGTTGTTATTATAAAAATACTTTACTGCATCGAAAAGTGTTGCAAAATAACGATACAATCACGTAACCAAACCTGATTGTTTACAATTTGGATAACTAAGGATTTCACTGATTTAGGTAAGTTTACAAGAATTTTACTGTTATTAACTGTTCTTGAATGTTTACTAGTGGCTATTATTATGTGTTTAATGACTTTTCGGCCTTTAAAACATTTTCTGTTCTGAAATAGGCTGCAGTATCAGCTTCTATATGAATCGTTCCTCACATATACTGTAGTTACAAGGTTAAAGATTTTATAATTTCTGGAAGGTTTACCCCCTCCCCTATGCCTTATAACCAAGAAAAGTAGAATTTAACCAAATTCTAAGGTGCTTACAATTCACATGACTAGATTGGTCATGGAGAATTGGGTGAGGATGGTAGAAGTAGTTGGTGTAAACTAATGCAAGATGAACTATCAATAAATCTCAGAGGAAAAATTGTGTATATCACAGCCGGTAGTGGAATACCAAAGTAAATATTCATAAATATATAAATTTAAACTGATGTAATGAGTGTATAAGGCAACAGTAGGATATAAAAATGAGTAAAAATAGAAATAAGTTATTTTTAAAATTATTAATAAAAATGCAATAAAGATGAATTAATTGGTAGGGTCTTATCGGAAATTGAGATCAGGGGCTAGTGTCATATCCAGGAATATTGATAAGCAAGTTCCTGTCTCCAAAGTTCAGATACAGTGGTGCTTTCTGGCAAAACCAAAATTTCTCTCACTGTAAATCAGTTGTTGCGATTACAGTAAAATACAGTGTACCTTGCAAATATAGTGTCTAATCCAAGTATGTAAGAAAATATGCCAGGCAGCTCTCCACAATATTTTTTGTGAGGTGCAACGAAGGAAAGCAGCTCTGTTTTTATGGTAACATGGGTATGTTGCTATGGACAGATGTTTAAGTTTAACTCCAAGCTTATCTGAAATGACAAACTTCAGAATGGTTTTAGGCTGTGAAAAATAATAAATCTGAATGTTTATTGATTTTTAGGAAAGAAAGATGCATGCATACGTATCAATACCTCTTTTCTGGTTGTTACAGGTATTTGTCTCTTCTCACTAAATTTTCTTGTTTTCAGGTTATTGTATTGTGAGATTTTGTACACAAATCAAACATACATGAGAGACTTGACAGTTATTCAGTCCTCTTGGCTTGAAGAACTGGCACCCCACTTCTATCAGAAGACAGTTGACAAAGATTATTAAGAAGGATTGTGTAGTTTAATTCTCATAATCAAGTATTATTTAGTTTGTTAAAATGTATAGTTTGTTCCTTGTAATAATTGTATTTACAATGCCTTCTTTTTAATACTTGTATATTAAATGATTTTTCTATAAATACACTTCAAGTAAATAATATTTTACCTACCTGTTGATAAATATTAGTTTACCAAGGTGATATGTCTTTAGTAATTAATCAGATCATACTGTCATTAATTAATGATGATTACCTTTAATTACTTTGTCCTCAAATTCACAGTTCACTGTCATTGGCTGTCAGAGGGTTTTATCTTCCCCCAAAAGTTAACTATCTACTGCTTTGAATGGATTAAATAGTTCCATGAAATGGCAACAACAAATCACTTTTCAATTCAAATTTATTTTTCTCTGAGCTCCATTATGACATTACACTCAGATAAGGTAGCAGAGTCATGCAAAGACACTAAAGCATCAGTACACAAATATTCCAGCTATTAAGCACACAAACGACTTCTTGACAAACCACAAACAAAAATTCTGACAATGGCTCACAACTGACTCTGCCCGCCATCTCCACGTATTTAAATAAGCACTGGTGAAACATTCAGAAGGCCAAAAAGAATGCCAACAGTTTCTTGAACATTAACAATACGTTAACAATTAAAGTCATATGAAAATAATAGATTGTACAAAATCACCCTCAGTAATTAGAAAACACTTTATAATGAAAGTTAATACGATTTACACAGAATTATCAATATTAACCAGTTCAAACCCTTGAGAAATGTCCTCCAAGCATCATGGCTCAGATCAACACTTACAAAATTTTAATTAATGTTTCATACATAATACTCTCCTTGATTGTGTTAAATATCATTTACACAGTTTCTCTCCATCAAATAATGTTCATGTACACGATGAATATACACAAATTCACAATTAATCACATGAAATATATGCAAATTCCACAATAATTCAACTTCCATCTTGCTATACATAATTCTTAAAACAAAATTTCCTGAAAGGGCTTGGTCTGAGGGCAGTTATAAGGTGCCTATGCCAAACTAGGTATTTTTCTTGCTGATGTGTTCATGATCTTTTACAAGACGGGATATTTGACTATTATACAGATAATATCATCATTTAGGAACATTTCACTTGATCAAAATTAATTGGGAATATATGTTTACAAATATAATAAATGATTTGTAATAACTCTCTGACTTTATCATTTGACACAAAAGACACAAGACCATGAGCATATGACTTGCATGAATGGCTGTACAAAAAATTCACCTTAACAGACAAGGATGTATATGGGATACAAATGGAATTCTTACCCATGCAGTTTGTATTAAAATGGCAAATGGCAACTTGTGCAATATGATCTTAGAGAAAACTGTAGGGAAAGCTGATTACCAAAATCAAGACGGGCTGTAAGTATCATATGTATGTCCACTATCAAAGATTTTATACGTACTAGCAATGGAGCCACTCTAGAAAAGCAACCCTAATTTAACAGGAATAAATACTAATTGACATGCAGGGCATATGCAGAGAATAGTTTCTTACCCCAAAGTTACTGACGATTTGAAAAAAGGCAGAGATTTTAAGTAACTGGTTCAGTGAAAGCATTAGGGACAATGAATCAGAAACAGGAGGGTCTAATTCAGGAGAACGAGCTTAACAACACAATTAGAAATGACGATAGTAAAAAATTAGATATTCATCCTGAGGAAATAATAAAGTAAATAAGAAAGCTGAAAATAATAAAAATAAAGGGGCTGGTGAAGATAATATTACTACAGATATCTTAAAGATAGCCGGATGTGACATTGTACCTTATCTTGAAATATTATTTAAATTGAGACTAGACACGTGCTGCTTACCACAGGACTGGAAAAGTGTAATAGTAGTACCGGTACATAAAGGAGGGGTGAGAAATAGAGTTGAGAATTACAGGCCAATCAGTTTCACATCAGTGGTAGGTAAATTAATGGAAAGATTAATATGCAACCACATCAGAAATATATGTGAGAAACGTAAGTAGTTTTCAAGCAGGCAACATGGTTTCAGGCAAGGATATTCATGCGAATCTCAGTTGGTGGGATATATGCAAGATATTTCAGATGAAATGGACAAGGGAGGCCAAATTGATAGTGTAGCACTAGATCTGTCTAAGGCGTTTGACAGAGTAAGCCATAAAATGGTAGTAAATAAGGTAAAAACCATTGGAGTGGGTGAGAAAGTGATTTGCTGGGTAGAAGAATTTTTAAAAGGTAGAAAACAGAAAGTTAGGGTAGGAAATGTAGTATCAAAAGAAGTAGAAGTAAAAATGGGTGTGCCACAGGGTAGCGTATTGGGACCATTGCTATTCATTATTCTAATGAACAATTGTGTTGATTGTTTACTATCTGAAATTATATTGTTTGCAGATGACATAATGCTATATGAAAGAATCAAAACGATAGAGGATTGTAAACAGTTGCAGGGTGATCTGGACAGGATATCTAGTTGGGTTAGTAAACATGGAATGAAGATAAATGCAAAGAAGAGTCAGCTTATTAGTTACATAAATAAAAACAAAATATTAATTATGAATATAAGGTGGGCAAAGAATTGCTTGCTGAAGACTTGAAACGTAGATATCTTGGCATTACTTTTGATAACAAGCTTAACTGGGCAGGACACATAGGACAGGTGGTAGGAAAGAGGTTTCAAAGTTCTGCACTTGTTGGAGAGAGTGATGAGGGGATGTACGAGAGAAGTCAAGGAATTGGGTTACAAAACTTTTGTCAGACCATTGCTCGAATATGGTAGTGTAGTATGGGACCCTCATTTTACATATCAAATACAGGAGTTGAAGAGGGTGCAGAAAAGGGCTGCTAGATTTGTTTCTGGAAATTATCGCAGAATGCAATCAGTGACGGATATGATAAAGGAACTGGAATGGGATTCATTGCAAGACAGGAAGGAGGATGAGGAGGGTCATGGGAGTGTACAGGGCATATACTGGCAATGAGGCATGGAAAGATATTGCAATAGGTATGAAAAGTAGTGCATGGAAGGGAAAATATGACCATGACCACAAGCTGGCACTCGATTTCAGGCACAAGGGTGTGGGAAGACTCTCTTCTTTAGGTAAGGGTGTCAGGGATTGGAATGAGTTACCAAGAGAAATGATGAATGAATTTACCGACAACTTTGAAAGAATTTAAAGATAAAATTTGTAGATGGCAAATGTAGGTAGGTGCAGGATAGGGGAAAGATGGGTGTTTAGGGAAATTGCCACCGGAGTCTGTGCTCCATTGCAATTAAATTAAATTAAATTAAACATCCAAACAACACGCAAAATCATCACAACATTCATGAATGCAACACATGCCAAACTGAACTTAAAGAAAACAATACTACTATCCATAAATATTGAAATAATCCCTTCATAAACAGACATCTGGTATGAGCAAGCACAGGAATATAAGGTTTTAGGAATAATTTTTTGAATGATTATTCTCAATACAATAACAAAAAAGTGACTCATTACATTATAGAAAATCAGGGCACTTATAAACATGCACTGTGATAGGGACTTGGGTACAATACAGAGGACCAAAATCGCACAAGTGTCTTGGCATGGTGTGGGAAGGCTCTGATAGTGGAGCTCTCCTGTTGACATGCACTTGAATAAATAGATTTAAAAAATAATCAAACCACAGGAACAAAATTGAAAGTAAAAATCCACAACACACCTGGAGCCCTAGAAAAATGTAACCAACAAAATTCAACCTCTGTGGTATGATCACATTCCAACCAAGAGAAGCCTTTATGAAATACCACCGAGCGTGGTGGGTAAATGGTTAACGTTCTGGCCTCGCATTCGGGAGGACGCAGGTTCGAATCCCCATCCAGGCATCCAGATTTGGGTTTTTCATGGTTTCCCCAAATCACTCCAGGTGAATGCCAGGATTCTTCCTTCAAAAAGGCCATGGTCAAATTCCTCCCCATTCTCTCTTCCCAGTCCCATCCCATCTCTAATGATCTTAGCCGTAGACGAGGTGTAAAGCCGTAAGAAAAAAAAAACTTTATGAAGTACTACATCTATCCCTGAATGACAGATGTTCAAAATGTGGAAATCAGACATATTAATGCACAAAATTAGGTATGACCAAAAACAGAGAATAAGGACAGCTTTACTCGATCAAATATCCACTTTAACTATGAGTACCTAGGAAATATTAAAACCAAATAAACTGAAATACTCCTATTAAAATGAAACACAACACGCTGCAATGGAAACTTGGTAACACTCGGGTCTATTTTCTACAAATCGAAAGGACCAACTATGATGAATTTATAGCTGATACGAATACTTTATATTACAAAATAGTCCAAACTAAAACTTTAAAAAAGTTTTCAAACGGATGCTCGATACAATAATGACAAATTTTTTCAGTGATCACAGTTTAACCAAATAAAAATTTTTAGTACAGAAAAATACAAATACTTAACGGAAGCGTCTGCTACCTGCCATTCTTCACATGTTTAAGGTGTTGCTTTGTTTAGCAGAAGATCTGTATAGCGTTGGTTTAGCATCATCTGTCAAACAACTGGGTGGCAGATAGAGGTAACAATTCTTAAGCACAATATTTGGAATTATGCTACCTGGAGAGAGAGTTACGGCCATGGCTGCAGTCCAAGCTTTTTAAAGCATAAGTACCTTCCGGACATTTGAAGATATAAGTTTCATAACATAAGTGGGACAGTCAAAGTACTTACTTAATATATGCTGAAGATAGTTGTTGATAAATTTTTCAAATATATACACTTTGTAGGTTTGATATATTAAATTTAGATTTTCAAACTGTAATTTGTTTCTTGATTTAGTTGCTAATCTATTCATTGTGATTTATTTATATAATTAGCATTAATATCATTATTTTCTGTGTAATATTGTCTCTAGTGGTTAGATTTAGTGACCCAGTTGAGCCTCTGGATGCTGGGTCAGTGTAAATGGAAAATAAAATAACAAATAAATGCTTTTTATATGAATTTCTCAATTTCATTTAGAGTTTAATATAAAATTAATAATTGTATTTTTGATAGTTTAAAACCATAGAGTTCTTCCATAGTTATTGAGTTTTTGCATCACTGCTCGAAAACTAAATGAGCTCATTTTTACACGTCTTATATGCAACTTGAGGGTGTGCCATAGTAGAGACAAATTTATTTATTTTATAACAGCATATGGGGGAAGAATCTGACTTTATCTATTCTTATACAATGCTTATTTGGTCACAATTTTTTTGTCACGCGGTGATGTCACATTATGACGCCAAACCTTTCGTCTTCGTTGCCCAACTTACAAACAGAGATTATGTTCTAGGATATGCAGGTTATTTAATAACTGTTATATTTGGTATAGTAAAAACATCCGCGAATAAATTAATTGTTACAACACTGAAAACAAAGTACATATTCCGTTTGAATCAATTAGTTGCTTTTGTTAATTTAATATTCATTCAAAATAAAAGTATTCATTAAAATGTTTGCCAATAGAAATATAAGATAAATACTTTAATTTTCGCTAGTGGTAGTTTTAATTAGATTGTTATTGCAACCCAAACTTGACCTTACAGCAGAGGGCATGAGTAATTTTTTTTTTAAATAGTTTAAATTGTTTTCATTAGTTTCCTGTTACTTAAATCATTACTTCGTTTGAATAAAAGTAGTTCCACACTGATCGCGATCTACACAGTCTAGACTACAATTAAAACTATACCCTAATATTACTTCACATAACGAAAGTTCTTAAGATTTATTTTCAGTTTCCTTTACTTTCACTGATGACATATTTCAGCCGCATGTATCTGCATTAGCCATTCAAATGTTGTAACTTCGATCTGATTCACGGATAACAAAAAAGAAACACGTTAGAACCCGTGAAGATTTTTGATCAAGTTTATATCGCGATGCATTATTGGTACTAAAATGCGATACAGTTCATGTAGTGATATACGTGTGATTGAAGTATTGTTTCGCTGGCGACAAGTTTAACATAGTATGTGGTTAGATTGAAATGCAACCTGGGCCACGATGGCAACGGAAACCTCACCGAGCATGGTGGTGTAACGGCTAGCGTTCTGGCCTCGCATTCGGGAGGACGGCGGTACGAATCCCCGTCCAGGCATCCAGATTTGGGTTTTCCATGGTTTCCCAAATCACTCCAGGCAAATGCCGGGATGCTTCCTTCAAAAGGCCATGGCCAAATTCCTTCCCATTCCTTGCCCCACATCCTTTCCCGTCTATAAAGACCCCGCTGTTAGAGAGACGTTAAGCAGATAAAAAAAATAATAAATAAATAAAAGGAAACCTTCTGCTACAGTGCAAGGCACGAGGTATTACATTGAGCTTTATGTTATAAAAATTCTATATAGTTAAGCAACTGCTAAGAAATGAATTGCCAGAATACTGAAGAAAAATATGCATTTCGTTTAAGTTGGCATATTAATTATCTGTTGTTTTTTTACTGAAATCATTACTTTGTTTGAATGAAAGAAGTTCCAAATTAATCGCGATCTATGTGGCCTAAACCACAATTAAAACTAATATTATGTGGCATAACGTAAGTTGTTAAATTTTATTTTTGGCATCCTTCGTTTTCACTGGGATCATTATTTCAGACGCCTGTAAGCAATTTCAGCCATTAAAACAATGATCTTCATCACAGATAATAAGAAAGAAAGATATATGAACCCGCGATGATTTTGCATCAAGTTTATATCGCGAGGTATGATGACATTGACAAGAGATATAGGGAATGTATAATTGACGTGTGATTGTAGTTTTGTTATTTTTTAGCGGCAATATTAGCGGAGATTGTGGTTGGGCTGAAATGCAACCTGGACCAAATTGACAAATTAAACTTATTGCTACAGCACAAAGATGATAAATTACATTGAGCTTTATTTTATAATAATTCTGTTTAGTTAAGCAACTGCAAATAAATTAATTGCCGTCATTTTTGACGGGCTTTGGGGCTAGTTGCTTACAAGGATCAATAAGTACAGATGTAAGTGGTCAAACATGAAAAAGAAGTATCTCATAGTTCAGTGCAGCGCTTTTTCGCAAATGATCTTGTATGGAAATTTGAGGGGAGGAGCGTAAAATCGTTGACACTTTGTGTCAACCGGTGGGTATGTTTGCGGATATTTTTGCAGGTACAGTCAAGGAAAATTCAGAGACAGAAACAATGGATTTGTTACGTGATATATTTATTTCATTTATTTACAGATATACATTTATTACATTTCGAGCTGAGCCTAGACTGCGAGGTATTCAGTAGACGCGTACGAGCTGTTGCGGGCCGTACGCATAGACGGGCGCACCGGCGGGCTGCACGTCCTGGTAGTGGATGCGCGCCAGGTAGCCGCCCTCAGGGGCAGCTCCAGCTTGCGTCAGACGCTGCGGCAGCAAAGAGAACATGGCGGGCGCCGGGCCGTGGGTGTAAGCGACTCGCTGCAGGCGGCCGTCGGGCAGGAACACGTAGTACACACCACGGTCTGTCTCGCTGTCGGCGTCCAGAGGCTCACGCTGAGCGGCCGCGCGACCACCGGCCACCTCCACCTGCAACAAGTAGTATCGACTTTATAGAAGGAAATGGCATTTGACTTCGATGCACTAATTCCCCATAGGACGCTGATGTGAATTTACGTAGGTATACCACTCGTGTCTCCGTACAATCTGGAACTGTGGCCTTCTTTGGAAGAGAGTTAAGTGTACATGCCAGTCTCAGAGAACTGGAACTCCAAACCTTTGTACTTCACCGTCGATAGCGTATCAGATTAGGTGATACTTCCCAGTAATTAGCAACATTTTAAGCTTTTTAATGTTATAGCCTACCCTGAATATCTCTCAGAAGTTCCTTAAATGACATTATGAGGAATTCGGTGTAGTAATTCCACAGGGAGCAATGTTGACCCCTCTCTTAATTCTTTCTGTGGAATACCACTTGCATCTAAGAGCTAATTAGAAGTTTTACTAAAAGGAGGTTCTAATGTATTTCTTAGTTCTAAATACAGAAAGAAATAGACGAGGGCCAAATTATCATGTGTGTTTAGAAGCCTAAGGATGTATTTATAGCAAAAGCTACGAAACTTCTGCAATTCGTGAACTTGCTTTTTAATTAACCTTTCTTTTTTAATTAAAAGGATATTTTAATTTTTTCATGTTTTTTTTTCGATGTTACAAGTTATTTAGTTGAGGTTAGTAACGCATTTCCGAGACAGGAGTCTAACCGACCCACATCCAACTGCTAAAACATATTGATAAGTAATTTAAGACTGCCCAACACAAGGTAGCAAGAGATCTAAGGCAAGATAGAGCTTTGATGGTCAGCCGATTTATCTTTCCTTACGATTGAGGAGAGTATTAGCCAGTCACTATCACCTCTCGTTTTTTTTGTGGCTTTACGCCTCGTCGACCACTAAGGTCGTTAGAGGCGAGATGGGACTGTGGATAAGGAACAGAAAGGAATTCGGCCCTTTTTGAAGGAAGCATCCCCGCATTCGCCTGGAGTGATTTGGGGAAACCACGGAAAACCTAAATTTGGATGCCCGGATGGGGATTCGAACCCGCGTCCTCCCAAGTGCGAGGCCTCTCGTTTTAATGTGCAACGGATTAGCATGCTAAATGAATTAAAATCATGTCAAATTGGAGAAAAACTGAACGTGAAGCTACGTCTCTCCGCTATGACAAAGAGAGGAAATGTTTCTACATCCGATTTTCTTTATAGCAATGCTATGATAAAGGTGTTGATCAGTGAAATTTTGCCTTGAGATGTGAATCAGGAAAGCTTTTTGCTCCTCTTAATACTTTTCCGATTGCTGTCGGGTGTGGTACGTGAGACGATGACAATTGCGGAGCAGTTCAGCGACCGTCTTGCGTAAGAGGAGGCATTCCTATTCGTTACGTGGAGCACGTCCCGTTGGCTCCAGAACGCGTGACGTACATCGCAATGGGGGAAAAGCGTCCCCAGTTGGCCCACTCGGTCTGTAACATGCAAATCGGGGTCCCAACTCGTGTCAGATTCGCGTGACAAGCTTGTTAAGGGCTTTGGTCTTGTCGAAACGGAGCAAGAGTGAGAACGGAATGTCTCGCATTGAACTGATCCGACGCAGTCTTCAGCCTCATGGTTTCGTCATATCACAACTTTTATGGGAAAGTTTTGTGAAATCACAAAGTTTAGGTAACCATCTCTGCTGTCTTCATCATGTGAACTAGTATTCCCAAAGTAAGTACAGTGGTGTTTCAATATATCCCAATTTGACAGCTACTGACAAAGCCATCGCATTGGCAGAACAACTACCACATATTTGATGCTGTCATCAACACGAGGAGAAGAAGAAGATGATGACAGGGGAGCTAGTTCTCAAAACGTTGTGTTTTTATAAAACTATTCGGCTGAACGCCTGTGAAAAGGTTGTGATGACTAAAAACCTATTTTGTTTTGTAGAATTCACTGTAAAGAGGGTGTACTTTCTAAGCAGTTAAACGGATTTTCGTTACTAGGATGAGTAACTATATGTAAATCACAGATCTGATTGTGAAAGTTATGAGATCCATAATAACGTTTCTGCATTATTTGATGTTGTATAGAGGCATTAATTTCCAAGCATTGATTAGATTTCCATATTAAACAATGACTTTTCTCCGCGGGCTGAATATTCTGTTTTCCTGGCTACATTTTCTTTTTCGAAGAATGTACGCATGTAGTCACGTGAAAAACATTTAATTTGCTGGTACATCACGTTTGCTGATAGGCAGTGTCGTTGAATCGTATTTACAGGAAAACGTTATTGTTAAATTGAAAGCCTTGAGGTTGTTGAAGGATACGGTCAAACAATAATTGAAATAATTCCTTGAGATATTTTCATCATTAAAGTACACTGATTGCTGTTATTTCACTGCTTTGTTACCGACAAATTTGATACAAATTCGCACTGTAAGACTGGTGCAGAATGGATTTAAATAAAGGTTCTCAAATTAAAAGAGGCAATCTAAAACGTTTCATGGCAGAATACACACATCTGCGCTGCTATATCATCGGTTTGGAATAAGTAGAATGATTTTTTACTTGAAATATCATGTTCGCAAGTCTTACAAGCATCCAGATATGATGTCTGAAATGGAAACATTGTTTCATGTTTCAGCGCTCTTCGGAAAATAAAGTGCAATTTAAACAAAGATTTGAAAAATGTTAAAAACATAATTACGATTGTACGAGTATATGTAGAAAATGGTAAGTAAATTAGGGCAGTTGGGTCAGATGAGAATCTTTGATAACGTTTTCATAACGTAACGGTAGCGAATAAGGGATGGGGCAGGCATGCTTGGGTTCAATTGCACGATACTCGGCAAGGAAGAGTGTGGAGAGACTTACGTCGGAGGTGGTGGTGGTTGGCAGTTCGGTGGTGGTGGTCTCGGCAGCCTCCGTGGTGGTGGTTGCTGGCACGACTGGTGGCGGAGGGCCGTACTGCTGGGGTGGCGCGTAGTACCCTGCGGACTGGCGGGTTGGCAGGAAGAACTGACGACCAGCAGGCCTCCAGCCAGACGCGGGATAGGGGGCGCTGGCGGCTTCAGACGGGGCTCCGTACTGGTTAGACGGCGCCTCGGGGGCGGCGGAAGCCAGCCCGACAGCGAGCAGAACGACGGAGACGACCAGCATCTGTTGGAACAACCATGGCTTTGCTGCGTACCGATTATAATTTATAAGAATAATTATTCCTCTTTTCTGCGCATTTCTGATTAGATTGGTTGCGTAAAACCTTATGTGTTTTTTTTAATTTTTTTGTTGGGATAAACACATTTCAACTGCAGGATTGTCCGTAGCTTATTTGACTAACTTTAGTGTCAATATTTTGCCAGCAAGTATAATGGAATAGCACTAATTTCCAGCTCAGTCGGACTATTTATGGGATCGGCAAACATTAATTCCCTGAGTAATTTAGGATACAGAATTTTCATACATTTAGCCCGGCTTCACCCAACTCTTTCTCTTATATCACTAAACCTCTGAACGGGACAGCGGATCAGTTTTTTAAGACTTCTGACTAGGGATTGGAAGGATCGCAATTTGAATCTCGGTCTCATAAAACTGAGATGCATTGCGCGGCAAATCAAAACTCTGTCACTCGGCGATCGAACTACACTTTTCCGAACAACAATGCAATACACATTTACTTTTTACTAACCTTAATGAATTGAAAATACGTCACTACTTCATGACTCTTATTGCTCGATGTTTGTGTTTAAGACTTTATCTTGGTAGGACCCAAACGATTACTTTGGGTAAGTACAATTGAAGCACTGAAGTAATTCTGTCTTTTTTCTATTGTTTCATACAACTTCAAATAAAAATGTTGGATGGAATTCCTAAGTTAGTAACAATTGCTAACTACCTTTGGATTTTACGCATCTTTAGGTAATCACTTATCGTGAATTTAAATTCAACTCTTGTCCTGGCGTAGAGATTTTATATTTATGCGCCCTAACATTTGTGCAAACACTGTATTCCACAATGGTACGCAGCACAAATGAATGAGATATGCACTATTGATAGTTTGTTCCAAAAAATTACTAACGAGGTAATAAATTATTGTTCGGACACTACTGAGCAGTCTGGTGTTAATACTTAATCACTGATGACGTAATGTTATAACATTGACCGAGGGAAAATCTTTAATCATTGACAGATAAAATTATTTTGGCAGCTGAGTATACTGTTGACGAATAGTTTTATTTATAACTCTCCAATTTCTAAAAAAAAAAAAAAAAAAAAAAAAAAAATGATATTTGGTTCAAACGGATCCCCTGTATAGGGGTGGACGACGCCTGCTTACCTTCATGTTGACTGCGGGTTGGCTGTTGGTGTTGTCTGGGACTGTAAGCCTGGAACTGATGCCTCACACTGCTCTGTCGCACCTTTTTATACGACGTTTGGTGACATTGGCCCCCATAGTGTTACATCAGGCACTGAACGCTGACCGCTATTGGCGACAGCAGACGTGCATCACATGGTAATGCCGTGGCGCGTGGTCTCGATGGCTTGGTGGCCGGACGCTTCTCTGTCCAGTAGCTGATCAGCGTCGTGCTACCTGTTGCCTCAAGTCCCGCTGGTACGCTACGATCTATATTATAAATGTGATCATCTCTAGTTTTATCCTGTTTTCTAAATTCTGTGTTCTTTGGAGTATGTTGTATGCTGAGTACTTCATTCCTTCGTCTTTTCAGTAATCTCTTCTTCATGTCCTCCTGTATAAACATTTTTAACACTTCGCAAATATTTATTTAATATATATATAGAGGAAGAGGTACAAATGTGAAATAGGGGTGGTAAAATGAAATACTATGGTTTCTCGCTTCGTAAGTGCTATACTCTGGTGAGCTGCTTAAAAACTAATTTCATTAACTGTAAACTTCTTTGGAATGCATTCATATCGCAATTGGCAGCCATTACGAGTGAGTAAAGCTGTCTTAATGAATTCACTAGGAGAAATAATTCTTGGAGGTTGGTGGTTTTTAGTTTAATTCGTGCCATAATACATATATTATTAACATATTTACTAAACAGAGTTTAGCTAAAACATTAAGCTGTAAAATGGTGTGTTTGTTGCCTATTTACGTTTAATTTTAGATTTTATTTGCGTTTCTGAATTTCAAGATGGCTGTGTCACTAATATAGAATACTAGTCAGAGAAAAGAAGATGAGCTTCCTGAAGGCGGCAAAAACTTTCCAAGTTCCCAGGGCCACTATGTCTAGGCTAGCATTCGGGAGGACGGCGGTTCGAATCCCTGTCCGGGCATCCAGATTTGGGTTTTCCATGGTTTCCCCAAATCACTCCAGGTGAATGCCGGGATGCTTCCTTCAAAAGGCCATGGCCGAATTCCTTCCCATTCCTTGCCCCCATCCTTTCCCGTCTCTAAAGACCACGTTGTTAAAAAGGGACGTTAAACTGTTACAAAAAAAAAAAAATTATGCTAGCAAAATCAGATTTACCACGTGAGTTAGGCACAAAGACCAAACTTGGGCGAAAAACTGTTTTATCTCCAGAACAAGAACAACAGCTTATTGATTATAGCATGAAAATTGAAAGTAAATTTTTTGGAATTACCCGAAAGGATCTCCAACAGATGGCATTTCAGTTTGCCAAAGTCAATAATATCCAGAATCAATTTTTAGTGAACGGGCTGCAAGAGGGTGGTTACGCGTTTTCTTGAAGCGACACAAAAAGGTAATTTCTATCCGAAAACCGACAGCAACCTCATTTAATAGATCTCTAGGTATCACCAGAGAAAATGTGGCAGTGAACCCACTAATGAAGATGCCGATTGTCCCTCTTGCTCAGGAAAATATTCGCAGGACAAGGCACGGGAAGAATGGGTAAAATGTCTAATGTGTGAAATGTGGCCGCACACTGAATAAGCAGGTTACGATAAAGGACGCTATGTGTGTGACTTCTGCAAGTGAAATTTGTTTTAACTTTAACAAACCTAATACGAATGGACTATTCTATATTTGTACCCCATAATCTGAAGAGCCAAAAATGTCAAATTTTGTGTTAAGCTTAATTTAGAAAATGTTTCTAATGTAGTTTGTATTCGAAAATATAGAAAGCATTAAAATACATCCCAAAGTATGTGCTGCAGGCATTTTGTTTGTTTAACTTGAAAACCTGAGAAATTATGAACGAAAAACAATATGGTATTCCATATATGTAACACTTCCTCTATATATAGGCTATATATTTTTTTTTAGAATAATCTGTTCATAAATTGTTATAAGTACAAATTAGGAACACATTATTTATAATCGTCTAGGTGTGGTATTTTTTAATACTGGTGCGCAGATGATGGTATTACGTAGGCCTATTTATTAATTGTACATATACACTCGGTCCAGTTTCCTTATTTCGCATTGTGTAATTCCAAGTTTTCACCGTCTCCATTAATGTACCTAAGTAAGAATATTTACCTTGTTACTAGATTAATCAACTAACTGCTTGGAATCTACTTCTGATTCTAGGAATAACTGACTACTGAGTTTCAAACAAAAACTAAGATTTTCAGTTTAACAGTTTGGCTACCGTATACACCATCTTTGGAAAAAGTAGGTTCATAATGATGTAAAATAAATAATATAAATTTATGTATTTTGTTTTTCTTTCACAGATCTCACGTTTTACATGTGTCTTTATTGAAAAAAATCTATTTTCCATTTTTTGAAACAAGACATTCCATGGTTCGGTTTTCTTGTTAAATTGTAGGTATGTATGAAATAACTGGCCGTCTTATCTCTAGATACACTGGATTAGAACGTCTCATTCTGCAGCATCAAATCAAACCTCGATTTGAGAGTTATATTTAGTTTCTTTTTTTATGAGAAAGAAAGAAAAAAATATATGGACTGTTTTCTTACCAATCATTTCAGACTATATTAGTAATTTTCTTGCTGCGGTAAGGTGATAATAGATTTGGAGTTTCTATCATACTGTGCATTCAAATCATAAATTTTTGCTTCCTTCTTTCCACAAAATTGTTCCAGTCTGTTGCACCTATTTAATTTTCAAGTACTTCAAATACTGATATTTTCTTGTTTCATCCTATTTGCGAGCTGTCCACATAATGAAATATGGAGAGCAAAACACTGCTTCCAGATACCGTATATGTAAAATGATTTAGTCAGCTTATTAGAAACACAAATAAGATAAATGTAAAGGTTTTTATGATTATAAGATTTGAAAGAAATGTAGAAGCGACATAACGTTCGATAGTAAGCTCAGCTGGGTAGGACACATCAGACAGGTGGTAAGATGAAGTGAAGTGATGTGAGAATGGTACAAGGAAAGTGAGGGAATCAGGTTACGAAACCTTGGTCGGAGC
This sequence comes from Vandiemenella viatica, assembly GCA_031002005.1. Taxonomy (NCBI): domain Eukaryota; kingdom Metazoa; phylum Arthropoda; class Insecta; order Orthoptera; family Morabidae; genus Vandiemenella; species Vandiemenella viatica. The sequence continues at coordinate 75,232,080 of JARYHS010009186.1, read as the reverse complement.
TTGCTTGAATGTGTTGTTGTAGAGAGAGAACAACTTTTTGGATATCAAATACAGGATTAGGGGGCGAAAAGGAGGGTAGGTAGATTTGTTTTTGGAATTTACTGCAGAAAAAAATCTGTAATTGAAATGATAAAGGAGATTGGTTGGGGACAGGAAGACAGGAGGGTGCTGAAGGGATTGCTGGGATTGAATAAGGAGTATTTTGGCGCTGAGGCTTGGATGGATATTGGTAGAAAAATTAGGAGTAATACCTGGAAGTGAAGAAATTACCTTTATTATTTTACAAGTTGGCACCTAATTTCAGCCGTTAGGAAGGAGGGGAAATATTTTTTTTTCAGTAAAGTAATAAGGAATTGGAATAAATTACCAAACGAAATATGGAATAATCCATTTTGACTGTTGAAGATAGATTCTGTTAGTCGACTATACAGAATACCGTTTCGGCTGAAGATTCTCTTTTTCCTCAAATTACCTTTTAATATTTGTGTCACTAAACATGTAGCCATGAAATGTTTTATGTTTGTGCTTGTAATTTGTTGTGCAGGTGAATCTTAGTATACCATTCGCATTAACTCGGACACGTGGATGATAAGAGGTGTTAATAATTTTACTGATAAATAAATGAAAACTGAAACTAGGCCTTTCACATTTACTGCACATAAATTGAAATAAAGTAACATTAAAAGTAAACAATAGAAAATTATTCTAATTCGTGTAGATAACTAAATTATTAGTAGAAAGTCTTAATTTACTCTTAATTTTGTATCCAATCATAAAATTAAGAAATGAAGACGTCCTATTACAGTTCCTTGCGGTACGCCGTTGTAATATTTAGATTGTACAGACAAAATGCGCCAGACTCGTGAAGAAATCACATAAACATTTACAAATTTTTGTGAAACTCTGTACTCTACGATATTTATTAAGGGTAACTGGTTGTTAAGTGAAGTAATTAGCTTCGATTTGCCGCGCATATGCCCCTCTCTCATGGCTACCCTAACCATACCCAGTAATCCTACTGAGTAGAGAGGACCTACAGTTTTACGTGTGATCCGAACCATTAATCTTGGTACACACCACATTAACACACCTGAAGTGAAGGCCAATTTTAAGGCCTATTACAGTTCCTTGCGGTACGCCGTTGTAATATTTAGGTTGTACAGACAAAATGCGCCAGACTCGCGAAGAAATCACATAAACATTTACAAATTTTTGTGGAACTCTGTACTCTACGATATTTATTAAGGGTAACTGGTTGTTACAGTGAAGTAATTAGCTTCGATTTACCGCGCATATGCCCCTCTCTCATGGCTACCCCAACCATACCCAGTAATCCTACTGGGTAGAGAGGACTTACAGTTTTACGTATGATCCGAACCATTAATCTTGGTACACATCACATTAACACACCTGAAGTGAAGGCCAATTTTAAGGCCCGGAAAGTTTTTTTGGCCGATCCCAGACTCGTGCCTTAGCCAACTAAGCCACCAGACTGCTGGTGGTTATATGAAGTATGTTCAAAAAATAACGAGAATTTTCATTTTTTTGAAAGAATTTTATTTATTCGTTTACATCGATGTTATCCCTTTCAAAGTAGTCCCAATTACATATTTACGCTTATTCCAACGCTTCTTCCAATCCCCAAAACACTTCTGGAACCCGATCTTTGGGATATCTTTGAGTTTTTTAAGCGATTCACTTTTAATCTCATCTATGCTTGTAAAATGGCAGCCCTTCAAGGTTCTATTTATTTTTGGAAACAGAAAAAAGTCAAACGGGGCCATGCCTGGTGAATATGGAGGCTGGGTTGTTTTTTGCCAAAAATTCACGAACAAGCAACGATGTGTGAGCAGGTGCATTATCGTGATAAAAAAGCCATGAATTGTTTTTCCACAAATCCGGGTGTTTTCTACGGATTGCTTCACGCAAACGGCGTTGAACGTGAAGCTAGTATTCCTTATTGATCGTTTGATCTTTTGGCAAAAACTCATGGTGCACTGTGCCATTAAAATCGAAGAACACAGTGAGCATAACCTTCACATATGACCGAACTTTTCGAGCGTTTTTCGGTCTTGTTGATTCAGAATACCCCCACTTGGACGATTGAGCCTTAGTTTCAACATCATACCCATAAACACATATTTCATCACCTGCTATGACACGTACAATTGTTCTGCATCGTTGTTGATCTCATTTAGCGATTCCTGAGCAGCTTCTATACGCCGCTTGTTTTCTTTTAAACTCAACACTTTTGGAACAAATTTTGCTGCAACACGTTTCATATCCAAAACAGATGAAAAAATTTCTTGGCATGAGCTAATTGATATGCCGAAATCATCAGAAACTTATCTAATTGTGATTCGGTAATCTTTCATAATCATTTCTTTCACTTTTTCCACGTTTTCACCAGGTTATTGATGAACTAGGACGACCAGTACGCTCGTTATCTTCAACATCTTCACAGTCATCTTGAAAACGCTTATACCATTCGCAAACCCATGTTTTACTCATAGTAGATTCACAAAAATCAATATATAACATTTCTAAAACTTTTTTGCACTTCATTCCATTTTTATAGCAAAATTTAATGCAAATTCTCTGATCCAAGATTTATACAAATGAAAAATTGCCGACCGTATCGAAACACGTGTTTTCCTTTTGACAGAGACGAAACATCAAATATAGCTCAAAATGTATAGATACTTTTAAGACATGTTTTCAAACACACACAAAAATCGTGCCAATCGGACTAATATAACACGCGAAATTTCAAAATTCCGGTTAATTTTTGTAGTATAGAATCCCCATTGATACAAACCACCCGCCTCTTCTGCAGTCTTGGTAGGTTTTAACGAAGACTATGACGACGCTTATTCCCGTATTTTAGAATTCTTTTTGTCCCTAGGATCAAAATAAACTCTAAAATATAGTTGTTCTCAGTCAAGGTGAATAATAACTCTACAAAGCATCCTAAAACAAACTGGATTCGTTGATGGGTCCATTGAGTGGACTGTGTCTATAGGGTCAGAATTTAGAAACTTCTGGAAAACTATTTAAATTCTTTTTGGAAATTAGCTAAACAGAGATTTTTGAGTTATATAACATATTGTTTCTGATCTTAGAAGTAGTGACTAAGCTATTTAATTCCAGATCATTTCCAAAAAAGTGCCATGTGTCCATCATGACATAGCTTAAAGCGATAGGCCCATTTTGGCGAATGAGAGCCGTGTGGAGAAAAATATGGTAGAATTTTCTATTCCCTATGGTAGAAACATTCGAAATGATTCATGTACTTTAAAAATTACATGATTTTACGAATCGATACAGTTAGAGATAGATGTGAAACATTACTATTATGCACAGTACATAAAGCAATGTTAATTTTCCTATCCGTGATATACTCTGATCAATATTTGTATTGTGGAAAGGGATTATGTTCTTTATTCAGTCTGCGAATCAAGTACTATTATATTGGAAGAGGTAATATTGGAAGAGGTTTTTGATTTTGTATGAAGTATCTCTAACATTTGTTTTACGCTCGTTTATGAAGATTTGCCTAGTTTCCTTTCGTTGCTATTTGGAGTTTGAAAAATCTTTTGCAAAAATTATAATCTAAACTCAATTAAACAGCGGAAAGCATTTATTCAAATTTCATTTATTTCTCCCAGGAAAAATAAGATGAGGTAACTAAAACATTGAGGAAAAGTAATTTTACATCGACAGGACATCAAACTTAGCAACAATAGTTGTCTGAAACAGAGAATACATTAGCTTCTTGAAAGTTTTCTATTCACTATATTTTTGAGTCAAGTTGCTAATATTCCTTGATCATGGATACTCGGTGTATTCATAGACTAAATATGCTTGAATTTCTTACCAGTAGAATTAGTATAACAAGAACTTATTTCAAATAACAAAAATTGTTTGCTACTACGATATGATGAATCTTCACGACTTCAAACATACTGTTGAATAAGAGTTTTGTATTAAAATCATCTGAAATCTTGACATGACTGTTGATTTATTCCAGGAAAGCGTCGGTAATATGTGTCAAACATAAAAAGTATTTCGGCGATGCTTGCAATCCATGACTCATACTAATAGTTTCATGCCAGCAACGACCGACGGAGGTGCCAAAAATTCCGCATACGGCTCGGTGGTGAATTTCAAACAGTATGCAAAAAATAGGTGGTCTTTATCTGAATTACGTCTAATGGGAAAAGCCGGCTATGCTGTTAGATAATGAAAATTAGAGTGAATACGAACAAGTATAAATTTTTGGGTAAACAAAATCCTCTAGTGTTTGCTTAACGAAAGACTAATGAAATTATTATTAACTAAAAACTGAGCTGGAAATAATGTCGCGAACATTAGGACATAATACAGTTGTGACATTAATTCCAAGTATTTTAATGTTGTTTATTTTGTGATTGAATTCACATATTACTATCGTCATATTTTGAGGTTTATAGTAGCCCTATTATTGTTAAATTGAATTCTTTACTGTTATTAAAACTCGCGGCTTTCTAAACATTATCTGTGTTTGTGAAATAGTTGAATGACTTCGGCAGGTTCAAAGTAGGAGTGACTATTGTAACATCATTTTTTTCGGTTGATGGTATTGAACAAGAAAGAACTGCCGTGCGATGGAGAGTGAAGCCATTTTGTGGTCCTTACTTATCAAGAATCTGCAACCGGGAGCAGTATATGATGAGTTATTAGGTTTGCAGGAAAATGGAGTTGTGAGGTATTGCAGAATAATTAAAGTGTAGGCCTACTATAATTTCATGACAAAATAGAAAGAAAGATGGTGATAGTCAATAAGTATCATCGAACAGACAGGCATTTTTTAATTATCTTCTATATAATTTCGTAAGCACACTCATTCACTCACCTCGATAGGTATTGGCTGGAGAATGGTGTCACGTGTCAGTCTTCGCTCGCAAAACAGCGACAAGAGACACCATTAGAAGAAATTCGTGATTACGTCCACAATTTAATAGCTAAGCAACTGCTACCAAATTAATTGCCTTAATTCATTTATTAAGTTGCTTTTCTTAGCATTTCATAGTTAAAACAAATATTGATAAACTTTACATCTGAAAAAACGTGGATCTGCTTTTCAGTAACATGTTGCTAATAAAAGCAACTTAAAAAATTAAATTACTCATGGTCTCTGCCGTAATCACGAATGCCAATTGTTATTCCGGCTTAGGATAAATTTCAATTTAATCAAAACTTTCACCAATGTTGTTGCTTGACCAAAGTTTTTGCATTACGGTTTATTTGTTTTTTAGGTATTTTACTGACAACTTTCGTTAATGATCTTTCTTAATGTTCGCTGTACGTGAGTTATTAGGTTATCTTAAGTGGACATCAGACCAAATATGCTACCGAATCAACTATTCTGGCAATTCATTTCTTTGGAGTTGCTCAAATGTTTAATAATGTGGAAAGTGTAATAAGTTCTCTGGCCGTTACAGATACTATGACCAATGATTATATTATGAGAGTTAGCCCAGTCTCAATAAAAATACAACGTGATGCTTTCGAAGCAAACAGGAATTTTTCAAATTTTGCGGAGTGAACTTTAAGGGTCAAATACAAGTCAAGTTTGTATTTAAGCAATCATACGATTGCACTATCCCTTTTCGTGTTTAATGCCTACCTCTATTAATGCTTAGTTTTTCAAGACCAGAGATGTTATTCACCCTGAAACAAATGTCAAGTTTGTATTTGGTCAAACCAGGTCAACCTGTCTTAATCTTTCATCCTAAAAACTGGAACTATTCTAGACCTGTGATGATACGCAAAGAACGGTCACGGGATTACGTTAGAGTAATATAAACAAGCAATTAATAATAGCAAAAACGGAAGATAGAGATGAGTTAGTAAAGAATATTACTGTTGCAGGGGAACCACTCAATCATGTATTTAGAGATACCTGTGGCTGTGATTTAAAAAAAAAAAAAAAGAACTGAGGGGAAAGAAAGGTATTCAGATAACTGTAGATGGGAATGGAGAAGAAGTTACTGAGGATTTTAGAATGGCAGGCATACTGACCAACTGGTTTAATAAGACCATTAGAGACTAGCATTCTGGGATGGGAGGGAGTAAATGTTACTAGGATATTCTCCATATGAATAAAAATGAGCAAACTACACAATTTTTAGAAAATACTAAGGAAATTATGAAGGAATTAAGGAAGCTAAAAAAACGCAAAGGAGCAGGTGTGGATAATTTTCTTCAGATGCATTAAAGATAGCAGGATGCTACATTGTACTGTACCTTACCATGAAATATTATTTAGATTGAGTTTGTAGCGTTGCTGCTCATCAGAGGACTGGAAAAGAGCGTTATTAGTACCAGTCCATAAAGGAGGGGCGACAAATTGGGTTGAAAATTACAAGCCGTTGAAATCAGTGATAGGCAAAATGATGGAGAAAATAATATGCAACCACATATGAAATGCCTGTGGGGGAATAATTGGTTTGAAAACCGACAATATGTTTTTACGAAAGGAAATTCATATGAATCTCAGTTAGTGGGCTATATGGAAGACATTTCTAATGAAACGGACAATGGAGGCCAAGTTAATAATGTAGCACTAGATCTTTCGAAAGATTGACAGAGTGAACCATAAAATGGTATTAAATAAGGTGAAAACTATTGGAGTGGAAAGAGTAGGAATTCAGTATCAAAAGAGGTAGAAGTGAATACAGGAGTACAAAAGGGTAATGTTTTGGAACTATTTTTATTCATCTTTCTAACGAATGATTATATTGATGGTTTACAGTCAGAAGTTAGGTTGTTTACAGATAAAATAAAGATATACAACAGGATCAAAATGACAGACTAAGCGTGGCGGATAAGCGGTAACGTTCTGGCCTCGAATTCGGGAGAACGCGGGTTCAAATACATTCAGATTTGGGTTTTCCATGGTTTCCCCAAATCACTCCAGGCGAATGCCGGGTTGGTTCCTTCAAAAGGCCTTGGTTGAATTCCTTCCCGTTCCTTCCTGCATCTAATGCCTCGACGTCGACGAGGCGTAAAGCCATAAAAAAAAACGAAAACGGGAGATGATCTGGAGAGGATATTTAACTGAGTAGCATGGAATGATGATAAATTCCAAGAAGATTCAGATTATTACGTACACAGATAAAAAAATAAAGTTTGTTTGGGATTGTAGAATGGGAACTTGTAGTGTAAATATCTTGGTATAACATTTGATAATAAACTCAACTGGGCGGAACACATTGGGCTGGTGGTACTAAAAGGTTACAAAGTCTTTCATTTACTGAAGAGTGTAAGGAGGGGATGTGCCAGAGAAGTGAGGGAATTGGGTTACAAAACTTTTGTCAGAAGAATGTTTGAAAACGCTGGTGTAGTTTGGGACCTAATTTTTTTTAATTTATTTTTTTGTATCAAGTACAGAAGTTTGAGATCGTGCAAAAGAGGGCTGCTAGATTTGTTTGTAAAATTACTGCCGTACCCATTCAGTAACTGATATGATAATGGAGATGTATTGTGAGTCATTGGAGGATGGGAGGAAGGCAAAGAGAGTAATGTGAATGTACAAGGCGTATGTTGGTGATGAAGCTTGGAAAGATATTGATCGAAGAATTATGAGTATTGCTTGGAAGGGAAAAGATGACCATGAGCATAAGTTGGCAATCGATTTCGTGCGTAGGGAGTTGGAAAATTTTCTCTTGTGGGTAATGGACTCAGAAATTGAAATAAATTAAGGGAAATTAAGGGAATATATGAATAATTTGTCGAAAACGCTGAAAGAATTTATAATTCGTTAAGGGAAAAAGTTTATGAGTTGGGTAATTTACGCGCAAAATATAAAAGACAGGATAACAGTAATAAGAAGAAAAGGGTAAAGAGATAAATAGAGAAATTGCTACCGGAGCATTGGTTCCTTCGCAATTAATTAAAAATTTAAAAATTAAACTGTGTCCTAAAATCCTTGTTGATTATTCAGTTATTTACTTAGTTTCTGAAAATAGAGTACAACGAAAAAACATATCTTTATTTGTGTGCTTGAGTGAAGTTTCCGTACATTTTTTCTGCCGATTTACTGGTTCCTTTTCCTTATAGAACATTTTCAGAGATCTGTCTGTCGCCAGATGAATGTAGATTTAAAAGCCCGAGCTCTGCTGCGATTCTGAACGACCATCACATAAACCTCTCTTATTGCTCTGGGCCATACGTGTCGTCAACGTCGATGTCATCAAAAGCGGAAGAAGATTTGGGACAAGGAACGGGAATGCATTCTAAAATGGCTTTTTTGAAAGAATCATCGCAGCATTCACCTGGAATTATTTCGGTAAACGATGTAAAACCGAAATCAGGATAGCCGGACGGTGATCCGAAGCAACGTCCTCTAGAATGTCAAACCTCATCGTATTGTGATAATTAATGATGATTGTACCTTGTGGTAATTAATAAAACTTGCTGCCGAACACAGGAACTGTATTTATTTCGCAATTTATTCTCTCACCAAACATAGTATGTGGGCACCAGACATGATCATTGTTGTATCGAACTCTCCGCTACATTCAAGATTGCAAGTTTGCACATAGAACAACAGTTTCTACAGCACACATGTTTAACGTTCCTATTCAATATAGTCCCGAACATGTGCGGCACATAACTGAATATCCGTACACGGTGAACATTCTTTGCACGACTCGTCACTCCTGAGACTTTTCCTACCGACGCTCTCCACTACCATGGGGTTCCAGTTCTCTCCCGCCCAATCCCCTCATTTCTTCTTCTCATGTGGTTGTCTTGGCCAACCAGCGTCTTTGTCTCTACCCATGGAGGAAGGAATAATATGGAGACGACGCAAGAGACCTTTACCACGCATGGGAGTGAAGCAGGCCGGCAGAGGAGTGGGGGGGCATGGCCGGAGTGGTGGGGGCTTGACCGCTTCCCAACAAACACGGGGAATCTGTAAAAACACCTCAAGGGGACTCTAGGATAAACGTGACGCCGCAATCTGGTGATGGATTATTATATAACTCGATGAGACAAATAAAAAATGAAGAATAAAATTTTTTGATATCCTGCTTAGTTTTCGAGATATTCTGTCTCAAATGTGAAATGGTTTTGGTTGAAATTCAGAAGAAAAAATTATTCAAAGTCAAATTTTATGATGAATTTTTATTTAAAAAGACGAGACAAATAAAAAAATAAAGAGTAAAATTTTTCGATATTTCACCTAGTTCTCGAGATATACTGTCTCAAAAGTGAGGTGTCTTGAGTTGAAATGCAGAAGAAAAATTTCGCAAAAGTCAAATTTAATGATGGATTCTTATGTAACACGACGAAAAAACTCGATAATAAGGAATAAATGTTTTCGATATCTTGCTTAGTTTGGGGGACATACAACATCCAAATTGAGGGGTTTAGGTTTGGATGCAGGCTGGACCAAAAATTAATTCTGTCAAAGCCACAATGATTACATGGTTGACATGCAGAATGGATATTTCAGTTTTATTACTACCACTTGTGGTTAGTCTGAAATGTGTCCTAGACCAGAAAAAAAGTAAGAGGACCCACTCTAGGGATGAGCAACCCAGACATTTTGTAGGCTGGTACCAGAAATAAAATCTTTATTCAGTCACCTTAATGAACATTCTCTTGATCAAGATGTGTTGTCTAATTTCACAGCCCTACTTATTAGGACAATTGTAAAAAATTATCTCTCAGTTAGATTTAGATACGGGGGGGGGGGAGAATGTTGTACAAAAAAGAGACTAAATTAGAAACACATTCCCCAAATTGATTTTGTTCAAAGGCCAATAACTTCTTTATTTATGAAGCCCATTTTTATTTCTGCATGAACCTGTTTCGACATAAATAGATGAGAAAGATTTCAAAATCGGTAAAAATAGACGTATTTACAAACAGAAACAAGTCTTATATGAAGCTTTAAAAATAACCTAAGTCAATGGCCTGAAATAGCTATTTAAAAAATTAATAAAACTCACAGCTTCTCACATAACACTTAATTTCATCATCCATGGTCAGTATAATCAGCAACGTGACGAAAGAAATCGCAATAGTAAATTCACTGAATCGCGAAGTAAAACACGCCCCTTTAAATCTCATTTTAAACACTCGTTAAAAAATAATGCTAGTCTATTATGTGCAAAATAGCAAGTTTGCTGATTTTCTACACTACACCAAGAAAAATTTGAGAACAAAGTCATCCCATTGAGAGCTATGACTAAATATTTATAGACGTGCTGCAAAGTTTGCGGTATCTACCGCTCACTTCAACAACGATAATTACAATTCAACTTACTTATGAAATGATATTCCAGGTTCTTTCCTGTCTGGCCTATTTGTGCAACCGTACGCAACACAAGCTGGCATTTTTAAACACTTACACACAATACTAAATGAAATAATCACTGCATCTACCACAATGTGAACACCTTAATTGTTGGGAAGCGCCATATGGTCCCTGCCGGTGCTGCCACCATGCGGGAGAGTTTAGTGCTTGCTTCACCGATTTAATGTCACTTCTCCTCCATATAATTCCTTCCTCCATGTCTCTACCTCGCCTTTCTGCGATGCTCCACTTTACTAAAGATGACGCACTCCTCATCTATTTGGGGGTGCAACACTATCGTTAAGCTGCGTTCCCACGACGACTTGTAACGGAGGCCAGACGAATTGTAGGGATCAGCGCGCGCCACAGGTTAGCCCTCGCTACCTCGCCGCCAACTCCCCACCACGTTGCCTAGTGTCGTTTGGCACAGAGCACTTTACAACAACAGAAGGGTTGCGCACCTCTGCTGCAAACCGATGGCAACCATGGAGGAAGGAATATATGGAGACGACGCAAGGGACCTTCACCACATACTGGAGTGAAACCGGGTGGAGACAAGTGGGGAGGGGAGGCCGCCATATTGCTTGACCAGAGAAACACGGAAATATGTACAAAAACCTCAAGGGAATCATAAGACAACCTTGGCACCACAATTTGATGATGAATTATTATGTAACTCAACGAAACACATCAAAAATGAAGAATAAAATTTTTTGATATCGTGCTTAGTTCTCGAGATATACTGTCTCAAAAGAGTGGAGTTTCTGGTTGAAATTCAGAAGAAACGTGTCCCCAAAGTCAAATTTGGTGATAGATTCTTATGTAACACGACGATACAAATCGAAAATAAAGAATAAAATTTTTCGATATCTCGCTTAGGTCGCGAGATATACTGTTTCAAAAGTGAGGTTGTTAGGTTATGAGGGGATTCAACGATAACCGTGGCGCCGCAATTTGATGACGAATTCTTATGTAACTCGATGAGGGAAACTGAAAGTAAAGAATAAAATTTTTTGATATCTCGCTTAGTTCTCGAGATATTGTACCTTAAAATTGACGTGGTTAGGTTGAAATGGGGCCTGGACCAAAAAAAAACTATCGACATATCCATATTTGATGATGAATTCGGACGTACTTAATGAGCAGGTAATTCTTTTTACCTTGAATAACAAACTGTTTATTTCTACAGTCCTTAAATTTTAGTTGATGTTCAAATAGGTTATATTTTCACATTCTATTTCAGTAATTGACAAGGAAGATTTCAAAATCTACAAATATACTTGTAGACATATTTACAAACAGAAACAAGTCGTACTGAAATTTTTTAAAAAAAAAGCATAAGCCAATGTTTAGAGCTTTAAAAAAAAATTAATACTTCATAAAACCTCATAGTTTCTGAGCTTACTTAGAAGATATTGTACTGGTAGTGGCCTATATAATTTTGCTAGAAAAATCAGTACATTTAAAAATCAGAAGCTAACAGCTAATAATAAATAAATTGTTTGTTCTCTTCAGGTATACACCGCATTTCAGCCTGCCAACATTTCCATTAATATTGCCGCTACAAAACCAAACTATGTAGACACATCTAAACACAAGAAATGCATCGCGAACTACATTTCCGCCAACAAAGTTTATTTCATCACGTTTAGTAGTTCGCACAGCACAAATTATAACGATTAATTTCATCGTGCAATTTCAGTGTAAACTTAAACGTGAGTAATGCATGCAGAATACCATATTCACTGTGTCGCGATGTAAACATGACCCGTTTAAATTAAATTTCCAACATTTGTCTACAATAAGGCTAGCTTTTCAGGTGCGAAAAAGTAACATATGCTAATTGTCTACACTACACCAACAAAAATTTGAGAATAATATGATCCTATTGAGAGCAATGAATAAATTTATAGCGAATGGCACTAATGTTGCGGTTGCCTGTCAGATACTTCAAGAACGATAATTACAATGTGACTTACTTATGAAACGCTATTCCAGGTTTTTTCCTATCTCGTCAGTTTGTGCAACCATATGCATCACAACTTGATATTATAGAAAACTTTAGAATATTAGAAAATGAAATATTCTCAGCAGCTGACACAGTGCAAACAGGCCAATGTTTTGGTACTCCTACGATATCCGCCGCGCAGGCACAGTTTTTTCACGAGGTTTCACGGATTTCGCGTTATCTCGTCTCCATATATTCCTTCCTCCATGATGGCAACAGCGCACCACTACACACACCTGTGGCGGCCTCCGTACAGTACCCGCTCACCCACCGGGATCTGTAACGTATAAATGTATAATACGTAACGACTGTAGGCAATAATTCTAGCTTAAAGTAGATTTTCCTGCATAAAAAGCAATAAAATACTCAGAATGGATTCTTTGCGTTACAGATATCTGAACTGATCTTGACAGGTGACCGGATAACATTGAGACTTGGCATTAAGCAGGAAGGGGATTCAATCGCCAGTTTGTCCATCCAGTTTTTTATTTTTCATCATCGTTTCCCGTTTCTCTTAGTTCGAAACGTTGTGACCGAATTTCCTACTCTCCCTTGCCTCCAGTCCTCTCCCGTTTCTGATTACCTCAACGCCGTCGAGATATAAAACCCTAATAAACTGGATTGTCAAGTACGATTTAGTCCCGAGCACTGTTTCCGCACACATATTGCGAATTAAATTTATTTCACAAATCTACCATAAAATTTTCTAAGCTCACTCACACATGAATTCACTCACTCCATACTTGGAAACATGTACTGATACTCATAGAAGGAAGTTAAGAGGGCATGAGGAATGAATGGATTGACAGAAAGACAAATGATAGAATCCGTTAATGGTTTCGTTTTTGATAAAGGCTGGTCGTCCAGTGGACGCGTTTTCGCGCGAAAAATGTTTCCGCGAGTACGCCTGTATACGCGCGAACAGATCGCTTCAATCCAAACACAGGGAAAGTAATGTGACTCCGTCCATTGTGAGCGCTTGAGTCGCGCGAACATCGCGAGGGCGTCGGGATCCGAACATTGTTTGTATTGGTCGCGCGAACATGCGCTTCACGCGATGGATATTGAGAATGTAAAGGCGCCGGCAGACATTTTTTGATCTCCGACAATCACGGAAAAGAAACTAATCGAACAAAAACTATTAAAACTTACACAAAATTACTTGAAATAATTAGGAAACGTTTATAAATAAATAGAAAATACATACAAGCACATAGCAGCATATTTACGAAACCAAACACTTCTAAAATAATAATAATAATAAATAAATAAATCAAAATCTCATTCAAAACATTATGCTCCACATAACATTTTTAATTGCAGTCCTCTAATATTCCATGCACTCTCTTGTTTTTAATAGATTCATAACAGTGATTCAGTTCTTTTAAACCAGTGTTTCCCAACCTTTTTTGGGTCATGTCCCACTTTTAACATTTTTATTGCCCCCCCCCCCCTACATAATTTTAAATAAAAAAATTATTTGTTATTAACGAAACTCATATAGGATGATTTTTGAAAGAAAACACTTTAATATTGTCATAAAACACAGTAAGTAAAATTAAAAAACATATAATGAAATACTAAAATTCAAATTCAAAAGATTTTTAATAAAGATTTATTATGGCAATTTAGTGTGATCCTTGCGCTTGATGCCTGACATAGAGATTTTATATTAGGCTCCAATTTAGTAAGCTTTAATCTCAAGTCTCCACGTTGTGATATATCCAGTCGATTTTTTTTAATCAGTAAATCATTTACTGATAACAGGCCGAGACAGGCGGCACATTACGCGGTGAATCCCAAAAAGGTCAAGTTGACGACTCAAATCATCCAGATGATATATTGTGCTAACATCAAACGAAATTATACCTAATAATTATTTACAGCACTGTTTTAAGAATTTGCATTTTTGCTATATTTTGTACCTATATCTAGCACTGCATTTAAATAACCCGACGAGAAAGTGGTAAAGTCGCATCAAGTCAATTTCTAAATTGCCCTCCTAAAAAAACCAAATTTCCCCCCTGTGGGGCGTGGGCCCCACGTTGGGAAACACTGTTTTAAACCATATTAATCTGTCAAAACACAACACGTTCATGGAATAATTATAAAATTTGCAATTAATTTCTTCTCTCAAACACAGGTTCAATTTACTATGCGGTTTGTAATTAGTGGCGACTAATCTTTAATATGCAACAGTGTATATCGTATTATATATTAATTATATATTAAGTTTATATTTGATGTCGTATCGATAAAATTACAAAAGTACTTAACACATTGAATAATATTACGAACAAAATAATGTTAATTTATAAGGAATATTAAAGGCGTAGTTCATTTCACTTAGGTTAATAAGGCCATTTGTTTACTCAAATTTAGCTGGAAATTGTTTCAGTCGCCCTTTCGAATTACTTTTTTGTGTCCCATTTTAAAACAATTATTTTTCTTTTAACATAAAACTATTTTAGTTTACCAGTAGCCTATATATTCAAAATAAAGCTAAACAGCTAATGCGGAATAAGATTAAAATTAATTAAAAAAGTATACCTTGTCGACAATGATAGAATGTGAGAATGGAAATTTTGCTGATCTAGGGCCTAAACCATATATGGGCAACCCCCTACCCCCGGGCAGGATACGGCCCTCCACCAGCTTCAATCCGGCCTGTGAGAGATTCAGAAATTTCAAATAAACTTTAAATTCAAGTCTCTCATTAATTCTCATTTGATTTTTCTATCTGTTTTTGTTAATTTGCTTTTTGTATGTTTGATTATGCTATTGTAATTCTAATAAATAAAAAATGGTGTGAATTTTTATCGCCTTTTTATTCATTAATACCTACTTATTTCTTACCTACGGCCCACGGTCCCGAAATTACGCCCTCAGCTAAGCAAAGGTTGCCCATACCTGGCCTAAACAAAAGAAATTTACATTTATTTTCTTAATTGAAATGCAAATAAATATGTATTAAGGAATTATTGTTCTATTTTCTTTTGTTATATTCACTGACATCAAGAAGAAATGGAATGGGTTGCGGGATACAACGGAGAACTGGCGACAGAGTCGCGCGAATCTGCTTTCAGTGGACAGGGTGTCCTCGCGCCAACTCAGTTCGCGCGAATACAGGCGTATTCGTGAGAATACGCGTCCAGCCAAAAGAGCTGTGGAATCCTAAACAATGTTAACGGATCTTGACGTATGTACCGTCGGCAATCAGTGGTGTCATTGACGATGTCAATTACTCCAGCGGCATTAATCAGGACAGGCCATGCGACGAGGTCGAGTTGCGAAAACCTTGCGTTCCTCCGCGACGCACGCACGCTTGCTGCGTGACCGTCTTCCGACAACCTCGTGTACACGCAACGCGCACTCCACGCACCTGGGATTCGTCCAAATCGCGCAGCGAATCGACACCGAGGATGTGCGGTTTGCATTCAGGCGACAACGCGACTTAACTGCCACAGGTGTAGAGAAAATCTGGCGACTGGTGCGAAGTACCTCAGCGAGTTTCCAATGCACAAAGCACCATCACTGATGCAAAAAAGAAACTAGTATAACGCGGAAAGTTTCTGATAGGGTAACCATTCCAACAAGTGGCTAGGTAACTGCTAGAAACCGGACAAACCGCCGGTGCGGGGGCACGGAATTTGAAACTGATGACGTTGTACCTCATTTATCCACGGTGGTAACACTTTATCGCGATCAGTCACACTAACAGATCATAATTCCAATAAGTAAGATTCGATGTAGAAGTGTCTTTACGCCGGCCCCGGCAGTGTTGGGTCTTGCACGCTGGCTTCGCATTACAAGGACCGCCGGTTCGAGACAGGCCTCGGGCATGGATGATTCTAATCAAGTGTTGTGTTCGTCTTGTGCTGCCCTCACTGTAGTGTCCACAATATCATAATGAAAGCCTGATACAATAGTTGGTACAAAAACAAATTGGAGCTGGCTAAATGGTTGCAAAGACCAAAGGCCATTTTTTTTAACCTAAAAAAAAGTTAGAACTCAGAAAAGAAGATCTCTTTGCTTTGTAAAAAAGTTAGAACTCAGAAAATAAGATATTTTTGCTTTGTTAAACTAATATCAAAACCAAACACCAATGTTTTGAGTGTTTTTCGTTGATTACAAGTGCATAGAAAAACCAGTTAATACGTACAAAAAATCGACTTTTATTTTTGAAATTATCTTTGCCATAGAAAATACTCTACTGAGATAATCATAATTATTTTTCCGTAACTCAAACGTGACATCTCAAGTAGGTATGTCTCGAGCGTTCTACTTCAAATTAGGTCACGCGCCCCGCCCCCCCTGCGGCCGCTTCCCCTACAATTAGGCGCCACCGCCCTGTAATTATCTACCTGGCTGCCGGCGCCGCTTACCGTAATTATCTTTTGTAGGTCACGCGCCACGCCGGCGCCACCGGCCTGTCATTATCTTTGTAGGTCACCCGCCCCGCCCCCTGCAGGTGTGCAGGTCGCTTCCCCTATAATTAGGCGCCCGGCCGACTGTGCGGCCCTATAATTATCTACCTGGCTCTTTGTAGGTCACGCGCCCCGACGGCGCCGCTCTCACCGTAATTATCTTTGTAGGTCACCCGCCCCGCCGCTGCAGCCACGATGGCGCTGCTCACAGTCATTATCTTGGGGTGCATCAGTATAAAAGAAGCGTCGTAACAGGAACTAAGCCAGTTGTATCTGAACTTACACAGAGACAATGTCTTCGCAAAGCATTGAAGATTTGCCTTCTCTCGATGACGTGAATCTGCAAGGTAATTATGTTTTTCATATTGCCAGTTTCAATTATTTATATTTTATTTATTTACAAAATTTATGTAGTCTTTTAAACTATGCTATCTTTTTTTTTAGATTTACTGTCTGAAGGAGCCACTAGTGATGGAAGTCTGTTGGTTTTCGGTTCCAACGAATGGAATTGGGAATTATTTGATAAATATCTCAGTAAGTTTTTTTTTATTTCATTTAATTAACATAGCGTTTTATCCTATGTCCATTTAAACTTTTTGTTTTTACAGATACGCCATCTGACGGACTAGAGTTTGAGGGTATACCTACCACTAGTACTTACGATGTACCCATACAAATGAATGGTAAGTCCTTTTAATTAGATGTCAGCTTTATAATTTTTTCATTTAACATAAATCCATGTACTGTTAAATATTTGATATTGTTGATAAAAATTTCATTTAATTAACATTGCGTTTTATCCTAACTTTTTGTTTTTTACAGATATGCCATCTGAAGAACTAGAGTTCGAGGGTACCACTAGTACTTACGATGTACCCATGCAAATGAATGGTAAGTTATTTATTTATTAATTGTAATTAGATGTCAGCTTTAGCTTTCTATCGTTTCATGAGTATAATTTTCATTTAACAAAAATCCATGTACTGTTTTAACTTAATATTGAATACAGTATACATTATTTTTTTTCATTTAGCAAATGTCTTTTTTTTTTCATAGATTTACTGGAGTGTGATGAAATTAACGTGCCCAGTAAACGGAGGAGGACTCATTCCATGCAACCAAATGGTAAGTCTCACTTTGTTTTTTTTTATTACATTCCATGTAGCTAGGATGCCAGCTTAATTCTCATTGGTTTCAGGTACTTCTGAAGGCATGGATGATACTGATCCACCCAGGTTTTTGCAATTTGCAGAGCCAGCGAGTCATGAGACTTTATCTGGTGCAGGCTTGGAACAGGAATTAGCTGATTGTGAGTACATTATACTTTATATTTTTGTAATTACCTTTTTCTTTACGTCATGTTTTTTAACCAATGCTTATTTTTTATAGATATGGCACAGTATGATGGTTTACCTACCACAAGTGTCTATGACTGGGAACAAGACTTAATTAATAGTGAGTACAATACACATAAAAATTTTAACAAAAATGTGTTTAATGTTTTGACCTAAATTATCTTTCTTTTTTTAATAGATTTTCCATGGTATGAGGAACCTAGGAGGACTCATTCCATACAACCGAATGGTACGTTTCACTTCGTTATTTATTCATACATTCCATGTAATTAGATGTCGGCCTTATTCTCATTGGTTTCTATCGTTGCAGAGCCGCCCGCAGACATGAATGCCGCCGTCGAGTCCGGACCTGCTCCGCCCATGTGGAGACCTTGGGAAATGCAGGACTCAACCGATAGGCGAAACCCAACACCCGGACCTAGCAGGCAGGCCGCAGGAGTGGCAGGCCCTAGCAGCCGGGGCTCAGGAGTGGCAGGCCCTAGCAGGCAGCAGCAGCCAAATATATCATGTGCAGCAACGAGGGGTGAGTGTCCAGACGCAACGCGCTTAATCCTTGAAGATAGGCAGAGTGCTTTTAAAAATAGAATCTATACCGGAACCATTCAAAATTCTGAAAATTTTATTGGACCAATTAACTTCATTGATGCATGTTATAAACTTTTGGCAAATAAAGTCCGCGAAATTGTTAGTTGCCGGTCCACCCCGGCTGTAAAGGTTCAGGTTGGGCTGGCAACATCTTTTGCACTTCAGAAGGAGTTAAATATCGTTTCCGCAAATTTGTATTTTCTTACCAAAATGTGTGAAGTCAC